>JANHMN010000010.1:35111070-35162930 GCA_030674055.1 Rhabdomys pumilio
TTTTGTTTTGTTTTGTTTTGTTTTGATTGGTTGGTCTGGCTTTGTTTTGTTTTGTTTTGTTTTGTTTTGTTTTGATTGGTTGGTCTGGCTTTGTTTTGTTTTGTTTTGCCTTTAATGGATCCTTATGTATCCCAGACAAGCCTCAAATTCATTCTATATTTGAGGATGGCTTAGGACTAACCCCTCACCCCTGTCAACCAAGTACTGGTATGATGGCAGGCCCTTGATCAACATAGGAAAAAGCTTGCTAGGTGTGACACTACCACATCCTTCATGTCCCTTGTGTCATGAACCATAGTTTCCAGCTCTTCAAGGCCCAGACAGTGCACTGTGGGGATTCTCAGTCTTCTCTGCATTGTGGTCATCTGGAGGGAGCTTTAACCAAAGGCAAAGGATCTAATTTTACATGGTGTGAGATGTGACTCAGACATCTGAATTCACTTTACAGAAGCGTTCCTCGGAATGTTGCTATGCAGCCAGATCTGTGAATTACCACTTGGTACTTTATAGTCTATTCAGAAACAACTCTTTATAAATAAATTACGTTGTATTGCAGCCGTTATTTAGAGTTATTAGCTATCAAGCTAGATGTGTTATGTCTTAGTGATCAAAGTTACTGTCATCTTAGTACTGTTAACATGACAGTGTAAACACTGTTGGTATGATGAATTCATTAATGAAGGTGTTCGTGGTCTCCATTTATACCTCTTGGCTCAGTTAAGTACTGTCTCTTCCTTATTCCCCCCTCTAGTTAAGGTTTATTCATTCAGCTGTGAACTCATTCACTACAATTTATGGCTGAAAAGGAGAAAGAACAAGGGTATACTTTTGACTGCAATAGAGAGATATCACTGGATAACAATTACCCTCACAATTCAGAAGTTATAACAACCCCACCATTCTGCAGCCCTAGGTATGAATGTCTCTTTAGAAACATTGAGCCCAGTCCCTCTAAAGAGTCAGTGTAGGCTTTTCTCAGTTTGTCGGGTTTATGCTAAACAAGAGTCTCAAAGTTATATTTACAATAACATTTCAAAAAAGTAGTTGTCAGAGTTTTTGAGGAAAGGCTAGCCTCCAATGATCAGAGCCTGGGGATAGCTTATGTACAATATTTTTATGGGTCATTTTTATATCTATATTGGGGGTTGGGATGGATTGTTCCAGAAGCCTCCTTTAGTAGTCCCTGTTGCCAGCTTCCATACCCCTCATCTGGAGGTAGGGACAACTAGTGACATCCAAGTCGCTGTATCTAAGCTTGACATGAAGAATCCCAGCGGAGTGTGTTTTAAACAAACACATCAAAGACACATTCTGAGGATATGGCTGCCTGTTATTAGGTATGGATAGCCAAGTGAGTCTGTGATGGATTATCAGGCTATATCCAGTGCTTGTCTCCCTGTTTTATTGATTCGACTGTTGTTCTGAAAACATTTCTAAAGCACTTACCCCATTTGGTGGTTGTAACACAGAGGCTACCTCTACCAGACCAGGCAAATGCAACCCTCTTCTCAAAGGGCGGGTTAGGTTTGGTAGTCTGGGCTCAACCCTCTAGTCCTGATCACTTTCCAATCCGTATTGGTTTTCAGTTCTGGCTTTCAGATAACTACTGGCTGCAGGCAAACTTTTATCTTGGGCTTCAAGATTTTGACTGTGAAAACCCCAGGTCATACTGCTTCAGCATCCTGGCCAGCCACGGGAAGAGCCACATCTTCAGTGTGGAGCTGGGCAATGAGCTGGCCGTGTGGGAAAAGGCATTCCAAAGAGCAACTTTCATGGAAGTCCAGAGGACTGGGGTGAGTATGATGTGGGACTCACACTTTTCTCACTAGCAGCTTTGGAGCAATGTCTAACACCTAGGGCGTGGAATAAATAAGTGAGGATTTATTTCAGGAAAGAAAATTGTGAGAGGTGAATGATTTTCGTCTAAGTTGCCATGTCAGAGCAATCATCCGTGCTGAGCTGGGCCTTCATTAATAAGGAGAGCTGTCTGTCACGGGCTCTTGCATCCAGGTTCATATCTGCATTCATATTTACTGTGAGGGAAGGACTGAATCTATTTCCACTGCAGGACTCACCTGCTGCTGTAGGAGGAGCTTGCAGGCTGCAAAGCAGTAGACATGGAGACAGCTCTAACCTACTCTGTATCACCTGGATGTGCAATATTTTAAGGCACTTAATGGCCTTTCATCTCAGATTTAATGGCCCAAAGGAGAATGTGATATAGCAATGTGTCTGAATGGCTTTTCTGTTCTTGAAGACAACGAATAAATCATCTACAAATTTAAATGTGTGTCCAATGAGCAAATGAGGAAGGAGGCATTATGGTCTCTGTTGTCGTAAATATGGGCCTCTTCATAGTATGTGTCCTGCTATAGAATGACAGAAAATAAATGAAGCAATGCCTCAGACAAGGTCTGTCTCCTTGCCAAGGTTCTGGGATCATGACTAGCCTGGTGATGATGCTGAGTGTGATACAGAAACTAAAAGCATTTGCTTCATTTCCAGCATGAAAAGATTCTGTTTATTTAATACCTGTCATTTGGCTACCCACATGCACATGGGTTCCGGGATGTACTGAGCCGTTACTGAGGGCTGATCAGCCTTGGTAACTCATTACGTGCGAAGTCTCTTAGATCACTAAATGCCCTAACATCCAGACATCCACAGAAACTGAGATCTTCCTCTGAAGCCATCATTCATGGTATGGGGTAATTGCTTCCTGATCCTCGTTAGCATCTTAGAGCTGAGGCACCAACCTGGTGTCTCAGTTTTTATAGAATATGACATTGGAGGGAAAGTCCACACTATTGGCTCTCCTTCCTCAAGCACTTACTAGATGTGATAACTTGTAGCTACCTAGAAATCATCTATACAGATAGCTCATGCCACCAGAAGGCAGCTTTGCGATGCCCCTTGTAGGGAGGAGACTTTGGAGCTACTTTGCTCTGACAGCGGTAGCACAGATTCTACTTTGGAGACACCTGGATGGTGCCCATCTGGCCACTGCTCTACAGAGCTTCAATCTAGAAACCTAAGCCAACATAGTCAGGTGAGTGCAGTCTCCCTAAGGACCAGTGACAGACAACCAGGAAATATGCTAAGATAAAGAGGAAGCTCAATCCTGGAACTTAGTGTTGGAGGGAAGCTGGTGGGTACTGTGAGTTATTCAGTCTGATAAATAGTTGTGTCTGTGGTGTTGTTAGAAAGGAGAACGTCTCCTCACAAAGGACAGTAAGTTCTTATGTATGTTCATAACTTATGTATGTTCATTTTCTAGAAGAAGGTAAAGGTAACTGAGGGGCTGGAACTATCACAGTCATGACAGCTGTTCTCCAGATGTTGACAGTGTTCAGACAAGGAAGGAAAGAGAAAGGGGGAGAAGGAGATGGAGATGGAGATGGAGAAGAGATAAGATTCAACGTGGAAGAGAGGAGACAAATTCTGAAAAAAATACTATCATCATCAAGTACTGAGCTTTCACAGGTCTTGCATAGTTTGTGAAGAAAGGAAGGAAGATGACCCAGAAACACTGGAGAGTCTAAAGACTCCATTTTTACTTGATACTCTGTTCTAGAAACCTAGAAGCTCTTTTCAACAATGGCTCTGAAGCTATTTTCAACATTGTTCTCTATCCAGGAAGTGACTTACAGTCCCTGAATTCCTGTGGTCCCTCTGAGAAACAGGTAGACGAGAGAAGGGATAGATGCCTTTCTGATTTTCAGGCAAGCTCATCTCTAGACACCCACTTCCTCTTTCAGTAAACTTGCTCACAGCTGTTCTCCAAACTATAGCATGATTCCTGAAAGTGACATGTTCTCACATAGATGTGTCACAGACTACCCTAGAATCCCATACATGCTTTATGTTAGGCCTCCTGCATTCCACACCCCACACTTGGCTTTTAAATGTGCAGAGAAGGCAACATTGATTTTCTTTCTGCTTCTCTGCACATAAGGACTTTATGCATTTTCACAACCACCTAGAAATTAAACTATAGTAGTGGTATAGCCTAAAAGTTCCTATGATATATGCCCCATTCTAATAAGACATACCACCTCCCTAGAGACAGAATAAAATTACAGGAGGCATCTCATAACCAGTATATCTCAGACACAGTAAGTACCAGTCTCCTTTGATGATTAACAAAGCTGCATTTATTTCATCCATGTCCATCTCTATTTTTTCTTGCTTGTGTGTACTGACTTGAATCTTGTGCTAACCCAAGGTTCACCATGTTAAGTCTCAGTGATGTGCATGATGTAATGTTGATATCATTGGTTCATCTTCCCTGTGGCAGCTGTGGGCTCATTTTTCTGCATGCATTAGCTACTTTATCACCTTTATAGAAAGACTTCTGAATGGTGCCTTTTGTGCCTCATGGATTCAGGGTACATTTCTACAGATAAGATCTTCTATGTCTTGTCCACATGGATAAGATATTGTACAGAAAAACCCTAAGATTCATAACAGTAAGTCGAGGCTTCTCACTGACCAGTCTGTTTGAGTTATACTATTTTAATGTGATATTGTTTTAAATAATATTTATATTACAGATATCCAAAATTATTAAAGCCTCATTGTCACTCAGAAACATCTAACCTTTCCCATGGGTCCACTTTCTCCATTACTGTTTCCCCAATTCCTATGAAAATGCCAAGATTGTAGCCTTCAAACTGCCTTCCCAATAATGCCAGAATATTTTTATTAAAATATATTTCTATTACTTTGTGCATATTGTGCTGAAGTTTGAAATGTTTTTATGTATTTTCCCGCATCGGTTCCTCTAACATTTTGTTTATAGTATCAGCATTTCATTAGCAATTAAAATGGAAAGAAAATATTTTTTATAATAACATAGAGCCAGCAAGTGTAAAATATCTGTCTAATAGGTTGCTATTGGCTACAAGTTACAGGACGAATACTGCCAGCAGCAGTGAGAAGAGGTGGCCCCAGTGATGCCACTTTGCTAGGCTTCAGATTTGGATATATTTCCTGGGTAACTACTCAACGGATCGCCTCTCAGAAGCAAAACGTTTTCTTATGAATGTTTAGTGGACAAGGAAATAGAGACATAAAATTCAGATCTCTTCAGACTGATTCTGCCATCTTATAACAGGAGCTCATCAGGTCAGACAACTATATAGGGAACACTGTCTGCTAAAGGATCTCTGCCACTAGCCTTGGGGCAAAGAGTTTTGTCTAAACAGTGCCACTTACACCTAGCTACAAGCCTTCATTCATGGTTGTGGAGACACCTGTGTGCATATCTTGTCTCTGTATCAGAGCCCATGTGATGGAGTTTGTTTTCAGCACCATCACCGCCACCACCATCCCACTCCAGCAGATGAAACAGGCTAATCTACACATCTCCCTGCTGGAGCGTAACTCTTAGCTTTGAGTGAACAGAGGACAGCCGAGTCCTGTGTGATGCCTTTGTGGGGCAGTGAGCAGCAAGGCTCAGAGTGCAGGAAGATCAAGGTCTTGGTGGTGACATTTGATGCTCTAAGATCATTATTCTTGTGCTTCACATCAAAGGCCCTCTGCTGCCCACGGGAACTGACTGCAGGATGTCTCTAAGAGGGAAACAGATTTTCTCGAAAAGGCTTTGCATATCTACTTGATCGCCAGTGCTTGGCAAACCCCTCTTTGCACCTAGCATCACCATACAAACATTGATGTGATTGGTGGGGCACCATTTATTTTATATGCACTTTTTCACTCTCAGTGGTTCCATGCAAAACAGTAAGGAAGTAAGTAGTCACACATGAAAGGGGTGTAGCCTCTGTGATTACTGTCATCCAAGGTCACATTTTCCCCCATTATTCAGAATCCTCTGAAGGTCCACCTGACTCCAAATGTGCAGATGAATGATTCTTCCCAGGCTGCTTGCACGTAGGGAGTATCGAATAATGTGGAGACCAGCAAGCCTGGTATTCAGGAGAAGCTTTTGTGTCTTTTCCTTTGTAAAACCTAGCCCTGTGTAGTCAGGAGAGCATTCATGGACAGACTAGAGATAAGTGAGATATTTACACTCGTTTATCCTTCTATAAGTAGAACACAGGACAGGGCCCAGGCATTGTGACAGTGACAAGATGTGTGTCCTAATTCTAGAGTTATTTAAAAGCAGGGAAGGCTGATTTAGGGACAGTCATTACCAGCTCACTTGTCAGGAATTCTCAGAGGAGAATGTGTGGCAAATGATTGACTCCAGAAGAAGAAAGGAAATAGAAGAAGAGGAAGAGGAGGAGGAGGAGGAGGAAGAGGAGGAGGAAGAGGAGGAAGAGGAGGAGGAAGAGGAGAAGAAGAAAGAAGAAGAAGGGAAGGGAGAGGGAAGAGGAGGAGAAAAAGAAAAGGAGGAGAAGAAAAAGAAGAGAAGGAGGAGAAGAGGAGGAGGAGAAAATAAGTTGAAGAGGTGAAGAAGAAAAAGAAGAGGAGGAGGAAGAGGAGGAAGAAGAGAAGGAAGAGGAGGAAGAGGAGGAGAAAGAAGAGGAGGAGGGTACCTATAAAGTTGAAGAAGCTGAAGTCTCCACTCTTAGCAAATTGAACTATGTCCCAGGCTTGTCAGGGTCTTCAATGTGTACCTAATACCTACCATAGGTCAGTGGTGCCCCGGTCACCTAGACATTCAAGAAAGTGCTCAAAACAGCTGCATTTATAACTGAAATTTGCAACAACTCAAGAACCATGTTAATCAATTGAAAATCGTATTCATGGATGGAAGGGGATTCATCCGTTGGATTGTACGTGACAACAGAGACGACAGCTAGTCACTTGTGTGGGCTCTGTGAAGACACCGGGAAAGGAACTGGTGATGTTTCTCACATTGGGAACCATAGCCTGAATTTTGCAGTGACATTGGCTACAACTACACAATGGAGTCCTAGAGGAGGATCCCCCTCCCCTGAAGACATGAAGCAGGAGCTCAGCACCAAGGCAAGCATTGGAAGATCTATCGAGGATCACTGACTGGCTCGTTTTTAAGACATCTGATTAGAAAGAAACAGAGCTAATGCTGGCATAGCTTCCAGTTAGCAGAATCCTCTCCAACTCCAAGGCACACCAGATCTACTGGATATCATTAAACCATTGGCATGATTTTACTGGTCAAATGTCATCAGTTGACCATCAAAACTTTCTGAAAACTGAAGGACATTTATCTCAGTTCTAAACAAACCCGGAACTACATCGTTATGGATAAGTTTCCAAACATCATATGTTCTCCACCCCTTTACCATACTCCATCCAGGTAACCTCATGTAGGACAAACCCACACAATGACCAGAGATTCATAGGGCAGGGATGCACACTGGGAATACTGGTAAGACCTCCTCTTACCTACTACTGACCATCTTCTCTGCTCTATCCTCCATATCTAGGTCCTCATTCATCCTTCAAGTATTAATTCATTTTTTTCTTGCTTATACCTTCTTCCTCCAAATTAGATGGCCATGTCTTCTGTCACCAGAGAAGACAAACATTAAATAGCCATCACTGCTCTTCAGTAATGGGCATATAAGCCCAAGTGAAAATCCAAGGGTGAGTGAGGTACAGGAATTAAAGTTCAGTGTGTAACTTGTTCTGCTACCACTGGAGTCTGCACCTCTCTTGTTTCTTTATTTGCATTGTCTTAGGCAAGGTGGTAAATCTTTGATCCTTTCTGCCTGATGGGTTCTCTGATGAGCTACCCATAGTGTTTGGTAACAGGGAACAGCAGCTGACTGGGACCATTTCCTTCAGGAGGTATTCCCACCTTGTAGGAAAAACAGACAGACAGGGGAGAGCTGGGTCTGACCAGCACAGCTAACAAGAGGTTAGAGGGCAGTATACTTTCTCCACATCATATCTGCATATTTAAGAGAAGGTGCTGTGGAAGTATCTGGGGAACATGGGCATTTGCTGACCTGCCATTATTGATTTGAGTTTGTCAGAGGATGGGAATGCAACCCTGCCTTCCTGTTGCATATTGTTTCTAAAGCAATTACTATTTATCTCCTGAGTGATACCAGTAATTTAGCTAATTAACGTTTAAAATGCAGTTCACGTTGGAATATGCAACATGCAATTTCCTAAGTGCTTCCATTAATTTTCCAGATAATTTTTGGGAAAATCTCAATCTTGGAGCTACTTCAAAACTCACGGTTAGTAAGAGAATTCTAATACCACATGACTCCTACAAATATGTTTCCTTGTTTATTCTTATAGGAAAAACAAGAACCAATGAGGCACTGAACAGAATACTAAAGAGCGGTTGGGCTAGATTAATGGGATGATTAAAAGATCATCACCGCTTTGTGACCAAAGGCAATTATGTTTTCATTTATTTTAATTTTGTACACAAAGCAGAGTACCTCGGTTCTGGCTTGCTGAGCTGTTTATAGAAGTAGCTTATTAGCCAGGTTTTTATTTTAATTTAAAACCATCAATGTAATGCCCATTACTCTTGAAATGGTATTTTGTTCCTCTCTACCATTCTCCTGTTGCTTCACAGACCACAGAACAGACCCTGAGGTTGCCTCCTTCTTAAAAGTTCCATATAAATCCACATTGAAATGAGCCTTTCCTGTTATTCACTTGCTTGAACATTCTCTGTGAGATACTCTTCGCCATTAAGGGAACATTGACTTCGTAGGGATGTTATTTGACACACATTCTTAAAAGTTTTCTTGAAAATCTGTGCTGGCTAGGTGGCTCAGGAAGCAAAGTACATGTCACACAAGCCCAAGGACCTGGCTTTAAATCCCCAACTCTATCGCAAGGAAATGAGAGATGTATCTGCCTAAACTCATCCTCTTTTCTCTAATTGTAAGCCTTTGCATAATTTTTATTGAATATTTTCTTTGGATATTACATTTCAGATGTTATCCCCTTTCCCCATTTCCCCCCACCCAGAAACCACCTATCCCATCTCCCCTCCTACTGCTTCTGTGATGATGTGCCCCCCACCCACACACCCATTCCTACTTCCCCGCCTATGAATTCCCCCCCACTGGGGCATCCAGCCTTCACAGAACCAAGGACTTCCTCTGCCACCTTTGCCCAACAAGGCCATCCTCCCCCACATATACAGCTGGAGTCATGGGTCCCTCCCTATGTGCTCCCAGCCTGGTGGTTTAGACCCTGGGGAGCTCTGGTTGGTTGGTATTGTTGCTCTCCCCATGGGGCCACAAACCTCTTCAGCTCCTTCAGTCTTCTCTCTAACTTCTCCATTGAGAAACCTATGATCAGTTCAATGGTTAGCTGTGAGCATCCACCTCTGTACATGTCAGGCTCTGGCAGACCTCTAAGGAGACAGCTATATCAGTCTCCTGTCAGCATGCACTTCCTGACATCCACATCAGCTTCTGTCTTGGTGACTGCACATGGGAAGGATACCCAGGTGGAACATTCTGTGGATGGCCCCTCCTTCAGATTCTTTCCCACACTTTGTCTCTATATTTGCTCCCATGAGTATTTTGTCACTCCTTCTAAGAAGGACTGAAGCACCCACACTTTTGTCTTCTTTCTTCATGAACTTCATGTGGTCTGTGAGTTGTATTTTGGATATTGCCAGCTTTTGAGCTAATATCCACTTATCAGTGAGTGCATTCCACGTGTGTTCTTTTGTGGTTGGGTTACCTCACTCAGGATGATAGTTTCTAGTTCCATCCATTTGCTTAAGAATTTCATGAATTCATTGTTTTTAATAGCTGAGTAATACTCCATTGTGTAAATACTACATTTTATGTATCCATTCCTCTGTTGAAGGACATCTGGGTTCTTTCCAGCTTCTGGCTATTATAAATAAGGCTGCTATGAATATAGTGGAACATGTATCCTTGTTGTATGTTGGAGCATCTTCTGGGTATATGCCCAGGAATGGTATAGCTGGGTCCTCAGGTAATGCTATATCCAATTTTCTGAGGAACCACCAGACTGATTTCCAGAATGGTTGTATCTGCTTACAATCACACAAAAAATAGAGGAGTGTTCCTCTTTCTCCACATCCTTGCTAGCATCCGCTATCACCTGAGTTTTTTATCTGAGCCATTCTGACTGGTGTGAAGTAGAATCTCAGGTTGTTTGGATTTGCAATTCCCAGATGACTAAGGATGTTGAACATTTCTTTAGATGCTTCTTGGCCATTTGAGTTTCCTCAGTTGAGAATTCTTTGTTTAGCTCTGTACTCCATTTTAATGGGGTTATTTGGTTGTATGAAGTTTAATTTCTTCAGTTCTTTGTATATATTGGATATAAGCCAAGATTGGTGGGATTGGTATATATATCCAATATTACATATTGGATATAAGCCATATTGGATGTAGGATTGGTAAAGATCTTTTCCCAATCTGTTGGTTGCCATTTTGTCTTATTGACAGTGTCCTTTGCTTTACAGAAGCTTTGCAATTTTATGAGGTCCCATTTGTCAATTCTTGATCTTAAAGCATACTTTTCCCCTGCGCCCATGTGTTCCAGGCTCTTCTACACCTTCTCTTCTATTAGTTTCAGTGTATCTGGTTTTATGTGAAGGTCCTTTATCCACTTAGACTTGAACTTTGTACAAGGAAATAAGAATGGATTGATTTGCATTCTTCTACATGCTGACCTCCAGTTGAACCAGCACCATTTGTTGAAAATGCTGTCCTTTTTCCACTGGATGGTTTTAACTCCTCTGTCAAAGATCAAGTGACAATAGGTGTATGGGTTCATTTCTGGGTCTTCAATTCTATTCCACTGATCTTTCTGCCTGTCTCTGTATCAATACCATGCAGTTTTTATCACTATTGCTCTGTAGTACAGCTTTAGGTCAGGGATGGTGATTCCCAAAAAGTTATTTTATTGTTGAGAATAGTTCTCGCTATCCTGTGTATTTTGTTATTCCTGATGAATTTGCAAATTGCTCTTTCTATATCTATGAAGAATTGAGTTGGAATTTTGATGGAGATTGCACTGAATCTGTAGATTGTTTTCGGCAAGATTTTTTACTATATTGGTCCTGCCAACCCATGAACATGGGAGATCTTTCCATCTTCTGAGATCTTTGATTTCTTTCTTCAGAGACTTGAAGTTCTTGTCATACGGATCTTTCACTTGCTTGGTTAGATTCACACCAAGGTATTTTATATTATTTGTGACTATTGTGAAGGGTGTCATTTCCCTAATTTCTCTCTCAGCCTATTTATCCTTTGAGTAGAGAAAGGCTACTGATTTTTTTGAATTAATATTATATCCAGACACTTTGCTGAAGTTGTTTATCAGCTTTAGGAGTTCTCTGGTAGATGCTTTGGGGTCACTTAAGTATATTATCATAGCATCTGCAAATAGTGATATTTTGACTTCTTCTGTTTCTATTTGTATCTCTTTGACTTCCTTTTGTTGCCTAATTGCTCTGGCTAGGACTTTGAGTACAGTATTGAATAGGTGAGGAGAAAGTGGGCATCCTTGTCTAGTACCTGATCTTAGTGGGTTTGCTTCAAGTTTCTCTCCATTTAGTTTGATGTTGACTACTGGCTTGCTGTATATTGCTTTTACTATGTTTAGGTATGGACCTTGAATTCCTGGTCTTTCCAGGACTTTTACCATGAAGGAATGTTAAATTTTGTCAAATGCTGTTTCAGCATCTAGTGAGATGATCATGGGTTTTTTGCTTTGAGTTTGTTTATATAGTGGATTATGTTGATGGATTTTCAAATATTGAACTATCTCTGAATTATTGGAATAAAGTCTACTTGATCATGATGTGTTCTTGGATTCGGTTTGTGAGATTTCTACTGAGTATTTTTGCATCAATATCCATAAGGGAGATTGTTCTGAAATTTTCTTTCTTTGTTGTCTCTTTGTGTGGTTTAAGTATAAGTGTAATTGTGGCTTCATAGAATGAATTGTGTAGTGTTCCTTCTGTTTAATATTTTGTGAAATAATTTGAAAAGAATTGGTATTACATCTTTTTGAAGGTCTGATAGAATTCTGTACTAAAACCATCTGGTCCTGGGCTTTTTTGGGGAAACTTTTAATGACCGCTGTTATTTCTTTAGGGGTTATGAGACTATTTAGATGGTTTATCTACTCCTGATTTAACTTTGGTACCTGATATCTGTCTAGAAAATTGTCCATTTCATCCAGATTTATTGAGTATAAGCTTTTGTAGTAGGATCTGATGATTTTTTGAATTTCCTCAGTTTCTGTTGTTATGTCTCCCTTTTCAGTTCTGATTTTATTAATTTGGATACTGTCTCCGTGCCCTCTGGTTAGTCTGGCTAAGGGTTTATCTATCTTGTTGATTTTCTCAAAGAACCAGCTCCTAGTTTTGTTGATACTTTGTATAGTTCTTTTTGTTTCTACTTGGTTGATTTCAGCCCTGAGTTTGATTATTTCATGGTCTACTCCTCTTGGGTGTATTTACTTCTTTTGGTTCTAGAGCTTTCAGGTGTGGTATCAAGTTGCTAGTATGCTCTCTCCAGTTTCTTTTTGTAGGCACTTAGAGCTATGAATTTTTCTCTTAACACTGCTTTCATTGTGTCTCACAAGTTTTGGTATGAAGAGCCTTCATTTTCATTAAATTCTAAAAAGTCTTTCTTTATTTCTTCCTTGACCAAGTTATCACTGAGTAAAGCGTTGTTTAGTTCCCATGTCTATGTGGGCTTTCAATTGTTTTTGTTATTATTAAAGACCAGCCTTAGTCCATGGTGATCTGATAGGATGCAAGGGATTATTTTATTTTTTATATATATTGAGGTCTGTTTTGTGACCAATTATATGGTCTATTTTGGAGAGGGTACCATGAGGTGCTGAGAAAAAGTTATATCTTTTTGTTTTATGATGAAATGTTCTATAGCTATCTATTAAATCCATTTGATTTATAACTTCTGTTAGTTTCACTGTGTCTCTGTTTAGTTTCTGTTTCTATGATCTGTCCATTGCTGAGAGTGGGGTGTTGAAGTCCCCCGCTATTATTGTGTGAGGTGCAATTTGTTCTTTGAGCTTTAGTAAGGTTTCTTTTATGAATGTGGGTGCCCTCGCATTTGGAGCATAGATGTTCAGAATTGAGAGTTTATCTTGGTTGATTTTTCCTTTGACCAGTATGTAGTGTCCTTCCTTATCTTTTTTGATAACTTTTGGTTGAAAGTTGATTTTATTCAATATTAGAATGGCTACTCCAACTTGTTTCTTGGGACCATTTGCTTGGAATTTTTTTCCATTTTTTTTACTCTGATGTAGTGTTGTCTTTGTCACTGAGGTGTGTTTCCGTATGCAGCAAAATTCTGGGTCCTGTTTAGGCGTCTAGTATGTCTACATCTTTTTATTGGGGAGTTGAGTTCATTGATGTTAAGGGATATTAAGGGAAAATAATTGTTGCTTCCTGTTATTTTTGTTATTATAGGTGGAATTATGTTTGTATAGCTATCTTCTTTGGGGTTTGTTGGAAGATTACTTTCTTGCTTTTTGTAGGTTGTAGTTTCCCTCCTTGTATTGAAGTTTTCCATCTATTATCCTTTGTAGGGCTGGATTTCTGGGAAGATATTGTGTAAACTTCGTTTTGTCATGTAATATCTTGGTTTCTTCATCTATAGTGATTGAGATTTTTGCTGGGTATAGTCGTCTAGGCTGGCAGCTCCCAGCTGCAGCTCTGGGACATATGGTTGTGGGGGTGGGATTCTTATCCAGTGCTCTGAGTACAATGGTTCCTCTAGGATGGGTCAGGATATGGTGTCTTTAAAGGAGCAGACTAGCTAGTAGTATATTGCAGTCTTATAGAACCTATTGAAGTCAAATATTCACAGTTTGCAGCTATCTACCACTGTTTGCATATAGAGGTATAGTCTGTCGTGACGGTAGAGGTGTGGGGGAGGTCATGTTGACCACACCCTACTCATTATCCGAGCTTAATTTATAACCTCCACTAATATCATCAGATATATCTAATGCTAATGGTTTCTGAAAGGAGAGCCCAGGAGAGGCAAGCCCAGCTCCTGTTCTTCCTGTCAAGCTGGTGAGCAATGCAGGAATGCATATCCATGAAAACATTTAGCAGTGGCTGCCCCTCCTGATGTTTGCACATAGGAGTTAGACTTGAATTGTGTTTATGTTTGCCCAACACAAACACCTCCTTTAGGAAACTATTTGGAAAAGGCAAATATGAAATGTAAAGCACCAGAGATCGAGATGAGGATATGGTGTATTTTCAGCCAACCTCAAGAGTGAAATAAGATAATGGATTCACTAACAATCACAGAAAAAATGGAAACATCCTGACAGACTGGGCAGGAGTGCATTGGGATCATTGCCACAGGAGTTGCCCTGTGTGTTGTGGCTTACCTGGCACTAGGGTGTTCTCTCCCACAGCTCTGTGGGTCGGAGGTCTGGGATGGGTTTATAGAGCCACACCCAGATACTGGTAGAAAAGTTTCACCCCATACCTCTGTCCTGGTTCTTCTCTGTCCGTGAAGTCAGATAGGTCTGTTCTGGAAGCAGGTTTTCTGTGATGAGGGCTCAGGAGGTTTGACTGATATCCCAGATTTTTTTTTTATGAAGGTCTTTTTTTTTTCCTGATAATACCTGAAGAACCCCTTTGGCCACTTAAGGAAATAGCACAAAGTCCTAGGCATTACTAAATGGATATTTACAGGTCATAATGCTGCTGACTCTGGCCTCAGCATCTTCTGAGGCTTGATTATTATTGAATGTAGAGTTTCGGGCTTAACTGAAGCTAACCAGTGTGTGTATATATATGTGATGTGTGTGTGCATATGTTTGTGTGTGTGGTGTTTTATGTGTATATGTGCGTGGTATTTGTATGTTTGTGTGATATGTTTGTGTGTTCATGTGCATATATGGTGTACACAGCTCAAACTAGGTATATAGTGGCCATGCCTGTCTCCTGTTGCCAGGAAGCAGCTGTTTCCAACACGATTTTTTTCTTGTGACTTTGTGGAAGAGCAAAGTTAGTCATTTCAAGAAGACCTTGGCCCTTGAGCAAAGTTACTTTGTTAGAATATTGATTGATGTTGCTGTTGCACTCACTCCCATGAGAATGTGACCCTAACCAAAAGAAAGAAATCTGGGACAGTTTTAACTATTCTAAAGCTCTTTGCTTATGTGCTGATTCGCTAATCTGTTTAAGTTTTTGTTGTGTTCAGAAATGAATTTGCTGTGCAGACTAAGGCTTAGCTGCCCCTTCTGTCTTTTGTCTACTCCCATGCATGCATAGACAGCATGTAGAGCAAAAGACAGCAGAGACTCTTCTGTAATGAGCTAGTCACTGACTATACTGCATGCAATCTCTCTTCAGGTTTCCTAGCTTCCTCTTGGGCCTGCCCCATGACTGGCCACAGTCAGAAAGTGCTCAGACTCCCCAGGCTCCATCAAGAGTCTGAATACAGCCTGAGTGCTGTGGTTAGAACACCCTCCAGTTAAAGGTACTACAGCCCTCTTGTCTCAGGCCTAGCATTCCTTATCCCCCATCACCTCTCCTCACTATGCTGCCTTGGCTCTTCTCTGCCCATCCCCTGGCTGAGTCCTCCCTCCCACTGTTCAGCCCATTCTATATGCACATAAAACTCATACCATTTTCCCCAAATGTAGGAATGTGTCATTTCTGGACAGCGCCCCATGGAGCTTCCTTGTCTTCTCCTAGACTACTAATCTCCAACATCTCCCTGGATGCAGGCCCAGTACTATCTGTCCCAGTGGCTTCTGTCTGTCCAGTCTTTGATCTGAATGAATCCTGGGGCTTCTTTTCTTAGCACCAGGTGACCTGGTTCTCTTGACTTCATTGTTCCTTTTCCTTGTGCGTCAGAATTGTATTCATAACTAATATCATCTCACCGACATAAGACCAGCCTAGGAGTCAAGCACTATAAAATGAATTACTACATTTAATGGGAGTGAGAGGACCATCTGGGGAGGAAAGTCTGTGAATCACCTCCTTTCTGACCTTCTCCCACCTGCAAGCCTTCTCAGTGAGCACAGGTAGCAGTGCTATGTGAATAGCATGAAGCTGAGTTCAGTTATCCTTCAAGGACCCATTACAGGAAGATGCCACTGTCATTTACATGAGAAGTTAAAGCCTGGTAACAGGAATTCCTGAGAGGTACTTGATCCAGAGAGGGGCAATCTGAGAACTTAAGATGCCAAGGATGGACGAAGGACATTTGATCAAGTAGCTTGACATGGCAGTTGGATGAAAACAGGTGGCAGGAATCAGACTGTGGAAAGGCAGGACAGCTTGTCACCAACAGTCTTTAGGGAAATTGGGAAGCTCATCTGCCTTTTACCTCCAACGTATGTATGACACTCACAAGTTTTCAAGGTTGGCAGGATGCTCTTGGCTGTGTGCTAGTGAATAGTCTAAAAGAGCATTGGAGTCTGTACCATCTCAAACATGTTCTTCAGGCTCTTACCCAACCCTGGGCACAGATCAGTCAAGAAAAAGCACACTGGGCTGCCCTCATCCTCGAATATCTCATTAGGGTACCTCTGCAGTTGGAGACCCCTAGAAGATACATTCAGACAAGAGGTGTGAGAAGATGTCGTGCTATAAGCAGAGAAATAGGTGACCAGTGGCCTCTACAGCCTGACTGAGGACAGTGTGCCTGCTTCATCTTTGCTGTGTTTGAAAATAAGTTGATTTCCTTTTCACTGTCTTCCCTCTATTTACTAGTTGCACAAAATTCACCTCCTTCTAAGAGATAGCAGGGTATTTTCAGTGGGGCATGTTTTCCCTTACAGCAGACACTTACTGAATTATTCCACTTGTGCTGTGGGTTCTGCATTCCTAGAGGGCATAATTCAAGTTGAAGCCAAACAGTACAATGTGAGCCCAAGCTGTACCTAAGCTGGGAAATTGGCCTATGACCCTTGACCCTTACTCTTCTCTTTTGAATACAAACATGAAATCATTCTTGAGGTATTTAAATGTTCTCATCTGAGTGATGTCACATATAGTCAAGTCACAAAAGCACCAGTATGTTAGGGACTCTGCTGCTGGCTGCCTTATCATGCATGTGTCTATGAGAGTGTGGGATAACAGCACTGTGCCTAATTGTTACTTGAGGACACCATAAGGTGCTGCAAGGACTTCTGAGGACACAGCACTCACAGCATGATAGTTGCTGTGAAATCAAACATATTGTGAGTAATATCAGTCTGCATTTACGCAGGAACAAATTGCACCTTAGGAAAGAATGTTTGTTTTAAATGGAGATTTAGTTCTCAGAACCAAGCCTTGGCCATACCAGCATCTTTGCTTATCCAGCGAGCTTTACCCTCATGAGCACGTGTGTAGACAAAAATGAAGTGACATCATGTGGCAGGTGTGCAATACTTCATTCCTCTGTATAGCCATGGGGCTCTACTTCCAGCACAGGAGGGCTCAGAATTGTGACTTAGCTGTCATATCTAATATTATTTCTCCAGGAGAAAGATTTTCAACACTGAAGATTAGACTTATGTACATATTTTGTGTCCTATGCCCTTCCTGGAACATCCTATTTCTGAATTGTTGCTAAAGTTCAAAACTTATCTTTATATTGAGTATAGTCCCTTTGGCAGGTATATGTAAAGAAGACAGATCAAGCAAGACTCTGAAGCAATGATATTGTCACAGGGACTCTGCTCTAACTGATAGATCATTTCATGGATTAATACATTGACAAGTTAGCAGGTTTATGAATTATAGAGAGTTTTGTCTGTTGGGAAAATAGCATACTGTCTCAATGTCTTGTATGCTATTGTGGGACTCTGTGGCATCCATGTTACTGAGGTAACCTTCATCCCTTGATAAGAAGATCTCCAAACCCTGAGCTTAATGTACTTTATGGATTGAGGAGGTGGCTCTGTCTGGAAAGTGCCTGCAATGAAGCATGAGGACCCAAGTTAGATATATAAAACCCACGTTAAAACAAAGCTACATGTGGTTATTAACTTATGATCCCAGCCCTGGGGAAATAAAGACAAAAAGATTCTTGGGGTTCCATGACAGCAAGCCTAGACTGCTTGGTAAGTTCCAGGCCAGTGAAGCCATATCTCCAAAGACGGTTGATAGGACTTGAGGAATGTTAGCTGAAGTTGTCTTCTGACCTCACTACACACATGCACATGAATCCTGACACATGAATCTATATACATATGCACAGATGAACAGAAAATAAAAATAAATGCATAAACTTTTCTTTATTAGTTACCCAATCTGTAGCATTTAGCTAAGACAATGTAAAATGCACTGCAGCAATTACCTAAGTATAATGAATATAATTATAACAGGTGCTTGCATGGGAATCGTGGACCCCCAACTTACCCACTGCTCTAGACATATCCTCAGGGACTTTACTCCATACCCCATTCTGGGCACAATAAAGGAGCCTGGGATCCTCTTTCACAAAGATATAAGTTTGGATCTATTAAAAATCAACAACTACAAAGTTTTTGGCATACCTGAATTACATTCAAATATTTTTTTAAAAATCCCATTTTTCATTGAAAATGACTATAGCACTATATACTTCTATCTGTGTCTTCTCTTGCAATATTTTTAGATGAAAGCATCTCCAATTGATTCTTCATTCATCTGTGTAAGTGAGCTTATTAACTCTTTCAGTTGCAAACAGTGTTTGAGAGTGCTGCACACTTTGAAATCAAAAATGGATGTGTTCTTAGAATGCTCAGCTTCAAGCTGGCTCGATGCCTCTGATTTTGGTTGTTTTCTTCTCAGCCATAAGCAATGTGGTAGTTTGTGTGACAATTCCCTCCATAGACTTAGGTGGTTGAGTCCCCGTTGACGGTGTCTTTGTGTAGGTGTAGGAGGTGTGGTCCCATTGGAAAGTGTATCACTAGGAGCAGAGTTTGAAGTGTCAATGCTGCCCATCATTTCTAGTTCCCCCTTCTCTACTTTTTGCTTGAAGTTCAAGAATTGAGCTTTTAACTCTCTTTTCCAGCCACCATGCCGACCCCATATGCTCGGCCATCATGGATTCTATCCCTCTGGAGCCATAAACCCGAATAAACCTTTCTGTCTCTAAGTTGCCTTGAGTATGCTGTTATCACAGCAACAGACAAGTAGCTACTACACCAACAAGAGGATCTACCTGTTTGTAGCTTATGATCCTTTCTCTTTATAGTGTTCTCCCTCTGAAGCATGTCTACTCAGCACTGTTCCTCAGTCCTTGCTTCAAGAGTATCGATTTCTTCATTTTTATTGCCGCTGACAGAGCCAGAATGGAGTTCTGCATTACCCATGAACAAAATGTTCTTTGTTGAAGACATATGAGTTCTCCCTTGTATGGCATCCTGTGATAGCAGGCAAGCACATATACAATCTATGTTAAGCTCAAAGCATCCTCAGGAGGCATAGAATACATGCATGGAGACAGGAGCAGTTATAGAGCTCATCTTCTAAGCTAATAAGCACCATTCACTATGGAGCCTACATTCTCAGGAAGGCAGGAAGGACAGTTTCTGAGTGTCCTCTCAAGTTGCTGAGATCCTGATTTGCCAAACAGGGACATATTTGTATCTGTATCCCCTTTGCAACTGCTTGATCCTGAAGTCATTTGGCTACTGTCTTGGATCAGGCTCTGTCCAATGTGATTTGCCTGTGCCCATCAACATCGAAGAACAATGTCTAGGAACCATTTTTTTTTTCTATATTCTTTTCTTGTTCACTCCACACAGAATTTCAGTGGTCCATGTCACACATCTGAGAACAAGGATTCATGAAGAAGAGCCAAACATTGTTCCATGAAGCTCTTTCACGATCAAAGCCAGACTTACAGAGTGCGTTCTCTATGGATCCTTCTAATAAGATGTCACTGGGTAGTCTATTCTGTCCTGTGCTCTAGCAGGCTAGACTCACTACACTTTGAGTACATCAGTCTTTCCCATTTTTCCAGGCCCCTGGTGGGCTTCCTGACAACTTTACAATGCTAAGGGACATCATGTGCAGCTTCCCCACTCCAAGTACCAACAGCTACCGTGTATTGAGGTTAGTCTAGGGTAGTGTCATTATATGGTAGCTCAGTGGTTAAATCCAGAATATATTATGACCTGAGGTGATGAAGACTCTTACCTAGTATTGTTCTTGACACATTAGCTTCTCTGAATATTATCCAAAACCTGTTGGAGCCTAGATTTGGATTAGAGCTGGCAAGATATTCTCTAAAGCACGTTATAGCTTAATTTAGTTGGATTACTGGTGGTACTGTTTTTATTTTTGCAACATTTCAGGGTTTATTCTAATCCCTCAATTAACATTTCCTGCTCCAGAAGAGCCTGCCAAATTAGCTTTTATTAATTGCCTTCATCTTGAAGCTTCTGGTCTCCAAGTTTTAGCAATCTTATTCTAGTGGATGGTGTAGGAAGGGAAGAACATTGACCTTGTAATGTCTAACGGTAGAGTCCAGATGGCTTTCCAGAACAAAGGTTCAGGGTAACCAGCATCCTGCTTTCTTTGTCACTGGAACCCCAGATCTTCAAGGCATGCTCTCACAGATCAAGTACTCCCAAAATTTACAAAGCAACCTAAAAACAGGTTGCATTTTCTTTTGTAATACACTCCAAACTACTATATTTCACAGTTTATTTGTGGATCTTTATAAAATATGTCACATATTCTCTGAATAAAACAAAGAAAAATTGGTTTGCTTTTAAATTTTTCCTAAAATGATAGCTTTACAGAACAGGTAGGATATTATCTCTGACAACTCTAGCTTGTGTCAAGTTGGCAACAAATAAACAAACCAGAACAACCAAGTTCAAAGAAAATATGTCAACAAATGGCTTTTATTAGTGCTATTGTCCTTTCTTAGTCCCTTCCTCATGAGCCTGTTTACCTGGATTCGCTTCCTACTCAGAGCCAGGGGCTTCAAAAGATAAATGAGCCTTGGGGAAACCACAGATGCCATGCTTCCAGTGGATGTCTTCACTGCCCCATGCTCAAATTATTAGGTTCCACAGACATGGGTCATAGAAGACATATGGGAAACTACACTTGGGATAAGAGAATACTGAAGCCACTGTGGGCTCAGGCAGTGGAACAGGAGCAAGTAGCTCTGGACTGAGAAATCAGTGTGGGATGGGAAATTGAAGCAATGCTGTTGATTGGGAGACTAAATGAGAACATTATTAACAGCACCATCCTCACAGACATCACTTGTGATGCTCAACAGAATGTCCAAGGTCACAATGAGCAAGAACATATATGTTCTTGCACACACACACACACACACACACACACACACACACACACACACACAGTACCAACTATGCTGTTGAACCTCTATGGCTGGGCTGATATTTCTATGAAGTGAAGAAAGGTCTGCCTGGGGGCGTGTGAAGAAGCAGGTGTTTTATTTTATTTGCTGGGATTTTTGCAGTTACTTTAGTGAAAAAAGAAATGGTTCTGAGAGTTTCGTTTTGGTAGCACTGTATTGCTCATCCTGTCTCCAAGTACCACCTTGAGATGTACAGCCTTGTAGAAGGTCACCAGGCCTGAGCCCTGGCTTCACTACACACAAGCTTAACTGTGTCCAAGTTTTTTATGATGTCTTTGCCTCTGTTTACTTATCTATAAAATGGAATCAAGAGAATTAACCCCTGAGGGTTGTTTCCTTGTTGCTTAATGGTCGGTAACTACAAAGTTTAAGACAACGTCTGGAGTGTGTAGATGGTTGATGTTTAAAATTATAGCAAGGTGCAGAGTCCTCCTGCCTCTGTGCTTGCATGGAAACTGGAACAAAATACTGCTTTTAAAATGGAGTATCTCAGAACAAGGCACAGATCCCTTCTAAGAAGATAACAAAACAAAACAAACAAACAAACAAACAACACTGGTTTACACAATTAGACTAACTTAGAGCACAGCCTGATTGCAACAGTTTTTATAACTGTATGAAAGTGTCTTTGGAGATTTTATGGGTCTGAGTAATAATAGCACCTCAACATTACATTTCCTGATGTGGAAAGACAATATGACTTTTAAAGTTTTAAGTATATGACATTTTAAGTTCCTTGATCAAATATTTTATTTTAAATACTTTATTCGTTGGTTAGTATTTTGTTACTTGGCTATACTAATTCTTGTATTTTATTTTTTCGTGGTGTAATTAAAAATGAGATGAGTGCTTTTTCAAGGCTGTTCATGATTGGCATGTAGAAGCATAAGTGGCTTTCAATGCTTACTTTTCATGCATGAAAACTGTTCGATTTTATTGAATTTTTTAAAGATTTTCTGCATAAAAGTTCATGCCATTTGTGAACAAAGATGAGTTTATGTTTTTCTCTATTTTCGGTTTGCACGCCTTTTGTTTCTTTCAGAGATACAAAACCTCCCAGCCTCTCACCACTGATGTTAGCTGTGAGATTTCACATGCAGCCCTTCTTAGATATGGCTGTTTCATTATGTGTATCAGGGCTCTCTTTGCCTGAGTCATAGAATGGTTTTGGATTGTGCCAGCACCTTTCTTACATGAACTGAAATGATAGTTTCCTTTCTCCTTTTTAATGTACTGCAGGGCATTGATTGAGTTTCTGATGCCACACTATCATTTTTTAGCTGAGATAAATACCACTTTGCCGCAGTATGTAATGGTTGGAATGCATTGTTAAATTCAGGCTGTTCTTGCTTGTGGTGAACTCGGGCAACTGTACCCATTAGAAACAATGATCTTTACTCTTCTCCTGGAGAGGTTTTGGCTTTGGCACCAAGATTATGCAGAGAGGACAAGTCTAGAAACAACAATTTTTAAGTTTTTACGAGATTTTCATTCTTTTTTAGATGTTTGGTAGCATTTACCAGTAAAGCGGAGTGGTTAGGAGATTGTGAGTCTCATAGGAACACATCCATTTCATTTATCTAATTTATTTGTGTGAAATTGTTAGTATTTTCTTATAGTATTTTTATTTCTTCAAAATTAGTAACTCTATGTCCTGTTTGATTTCTGACTTCGGCTATTTGTGTCTTCTTTGTATTTCATCAATACAGCTAAACTTTGGAGCTTTCTTTTAAAAGAATCTTTTTTTCAAGGTTTTGAGTCTATAAATGTTCTATGTTGTTTTTTCTCTTTCCCCCTTTATTTACATTTCTTTTGATCTTGCTTATCTTTTTGAAGATTTCTATTCTACTTGTTTTCTTCTTTTTCTAGTTCATCACAGCATAGTGTTGGGTTGCTACCTGTAGTCTTTATATAATGTTCACGTCTGTCACTGTAAACCTTCCATGTCGTCTGTGTTCACTTGATTTAGGATCACAGCACACTTTCCAGGGGAGCAGTTTACAGTGTAGAAGGGATGTGACCGCTTGTGATTGCAGCTCTGATCTCTCGTGGTGGTGTAGCAGGATTAGGAGCTGGCCCTGGAACAAGGACAGTGAGCACCTCCCTTTGCTTCGGCAAGCTGTACATCTTGAAATGTAACTAAGATACCTGCCACCTAGGTAACTGAGAGGGTAGGGTCTGCAGAAGTTAGCATAGTCCTTCTACTATAACTTGAAAGTGGATAGAGTGAGCCAGGGTTTGAAGGCTGCCCTGTGACTGCACTGCCCTGAGAAGGGCTTCTGCAGCAGCTGCCTTTCAATCTCTTCCCTGCCCTGGTGTCTCCAAACAGCCCCAGGCTTCCTGCTGCTCTCAATGAAAAGAATTGCTTCCTCAGCTACTTTGTTACTTATCAGCCTCTATTTAAACATTCTTCCATGTTCTCTATGATATTTCAAAAGCTAATATCCATGCCTTTGTTTATTTAATGGTACCAGAGTGTGAATATTTTTTAATATGTGAAAATGAACCCAAATGTGCTATTTAAAACTACATTTTAGCACAGTCTGATTTAGTTCACAACCCACCATCGTACAAAGAGCTATTTTAATCTTTAATTATCTTGATTTTCCTGCTACTACCACACATGTAATTTTCTGGAGTGGCATTTGGAGATGAAAGCATAGGTAGGTATTCAGAACCTTTCTGATTGTGCCTTCCCAGGGCCTGGGAGTCTTGATTGGCAACAGGCACACTGTGCCAAAAAAGAAGCTAGCAAAAGAAGCCTGCAGCTCGGCACAGTGAGCAGCACAAGATCTGTAGTTCTCATAGCGCTCAGCTTGAGCCTCAGTTTCTCTATGATGACACCTATACACTGGGTCCTCCACAGCCTTAACAAGTGGTCCATACTTAGTAAGGACATGAACCAGCTCCAAACCCAATCTCTGAATTTTCTGGTAAGGACAGAGTCTGTCCTATCATACTGAAGATGACAAGTTCTCTGTACATCATTCACTGTAGCTAATAAGTAAGGTATATGTTTGAGATATGGAAGGGGGGAAGGATTCATTCACTTCTCAAGGACAAGTAGAAGAGGCTGGGATGGTCCCTGAATATAGCTTAAACAGAAGCATGCAGAGCCCACTGGCTTCATAGCCCACCTGGCTGCATTATGTTTTCCTGTGCTCCTGCATAGACTTGCAATAGACAGAACCACTGTGGCCACTGCAAAAGAGGGAAAGCCTGGCTATGTGCTTGCTCCCTCTTCTAGAAAGAACTGTATGTGGAAGAATCCAAGGGATTGTCACAGAAAACCTACACTGAAATTCCAATAGCAGTAGATTGTTTTTAAATGTTTTTATTAAATCATTACGTCATGTTGTGACCAAAAACTAAAAATAAAATTTTTGGAACTACTCCTATGAAGCTATTCCCTCTAAAGAGTAACATAGGTCCCCTTTCTGTTTCCACTAAGTGGGAATAAAACCCTAGATACTACACACAATATATAGGGTAACTCTGAGAGCAGGAAAACGGGAAAACGGTGGTAATTTCTGTGTAACTACCACAGAACACCTGGCAGAGCCATGGAAGGGAAATGTTCTTTACCTTTTGGTTTCAGGGAGTTCAGTTCAAGATCACTTCTTAATGGCCAGCCATGAGACAGAATATCATGATGAGGGTGGGGGGGGGTCTGTAGACAAAGCTGCTTAGCTTAGAGCAGCCACAGAGCAGAGAGAAGGACAGAAAGTGACAGGAACAAAATATCCTCCAAAGAGTCACCTCTAGTGATCAGCTAGGTCCCACCTCTTAAAGTTTCTATACTCTCCCCAAATAGGGCCACCAGCTAAGGACCAACTACTAAATGTATCCACCTATTCCAGGAACAGTTACATCCGAACCATGGCGGAAACTGACTAGCCAGAGGCCTTGGGACAGAAAGAAACAAGTGACTGGTCTCTGCCAACAGGCAGGCGCAGAAGAGTCTTACACTAGAGCTGCAGCCTGGTAAACAGATCATCTGCATAGCAACTAGTCAGTGTAAAACAGCTACAACAGTCTTACTGGTCTAAGAGTCTGGTGACCAGAAACCTTCAGCTCAGTATCTGAGAGTACACGAGAATGTGCCATGCAGAATCGAAGAATCAGCTTTTGTAGTACTAGCAAATCGGACCAGGAAGAGCCTGGCTTTACCAGGCTCAGAAATTGTTTCTTTATTATTATTAATATTACTACTTTTTAAAAGTAAATTGCAAAGTGAGAGATAAGCCAGGTTGGTTTGCAACCGTTACTGGCTCCCAGCATATGATGGGTATTGCCTGCTTACTAAAATTTCATGGTTCACAGGGTTTTCAAGCCCTGAGCTTGTTTTATGGTTCTGGCTTTGAGGTAGGGAATTTTCTTGAGCCAGGATTTCCACCTTTGCCAGCTATCGGCAAGCTCAAACATCCTTCCCAACAGACAAGTAGATGGCCAGGATTTTTGTCTTCATCAAGGGCGAACAAAGAATTCAGAGGATCCATAGAAGGCAAGAGGGGAATGGGTGTCTAGCACACCTGACACCCTCTCCCCTGCTGAAACAATATCAAGGAATTGGTTTAAACAGAACATGTGCCTACGATCAGACATCTCATAAGACAAAACTCCCCAGACTGCAAAAGAAAACCACCTGTCGTGCCAAGACCTAGGAACATCTCAGAGACTTGCTAGACAGTCCTCAGGTGCCAACATTGAATTTCAGAAATGTTAAACTTATTTTGGGAAAGAGTTGAGGGCAGCTGTGGCTTTAAAATATATGCTTCAAAAGGCAAGTATGAATATATTCCAACAAATAAAAATATCATGAGCAAAAGGAGATCTAACACAACAGAGGAGAGAAAAAGAAAATAGAAAATGCAAGTGTGGGAATTACTGTGACTGAATTAAAAGCTCAACCAGTGAGGTAAGATAAGGGCAGAGGGAAGGAGTGAGGCCAAATCTGAGCTGACAAAACTGTCTATATGAGTAAAGGAGAGAGTAAGGAAGGCAGATTCAAGAAGCAGACTGAGGTGTAATGCCTGCGACCAGAGACCTGAGAGGAGAAAGCAGGAAAGACAAATATACTCAAAGAAATTATGGCTCAAACTTTCAAAGATAGAATCCTGTGCACTTAAGAGGTGAGCAGACTGTAAACAGACATACCAAACTGAAGTCCACACCAACAAGACCTGCAGTGATTAAACCTCAGAAAACCAGACAAAAACATGAAACTGTCTTGAAACCAGCCCCAGAGAATAGAAGATACCAGAGTAAAATAATTGAGATTACATGAAATTTCTCATAAAAAAAAAGAATGATGATGGCAGACGGAAGGGTACCAATATTTAAGTGCCAGGACAAAAGGCATTGTCTTGCACATTCCAGAGCTATTGAAAATACCTTTCAAAGATGAAAAATGTCTTTCCAGCAATTTCCTAATTAAGGGAGAATGAAGATGAATTGTCTCTGGCAGGCATTCCGAAAAGGACTAGATAGAGAGGATTTCTCTAAACAGAAAAGAAGAAACAAGAGTGGGAACCCAGAGTGTTGGGGAAGAGGGAAGAGAAGGATAGAGATCATCATGTGTCATGGTTGAAGCAGAAGCCGTACTCAGCTGTCCAGTCTGAGTCCAAATGTGCATAGTGAAAATATTTAAACCAAGACCAAGTGAGTGGAGAGGGAAAGCCATGTGGATACATTGGATGCCTCTGTAAATCTCTCAGGTGAGGAAAGCCATGACAAAACTTAAAACCCTTCAGACAAAAGAGAGACAGACAGACAGAGACAGAGAGACACAAAGAGAGACAGAGAGAGGCAGAGACAGAGAACGCTAACGTTTTCGTAACCAACATGGCATTAAGCAGAAAGGAAGCAAATAGATAGGAAATGGTAGGTAGAAACTGAAGCATCACAAGTCCCATTAATTGAAAGCTGTGTGAACGATTAAACAAACAAACATATAAATAAATGGCTTATACATATAGCAAGTACTACCCAATTACATGATGTCTACAGAGGGGCTGCCCCAAATATCACCCTGTGGCTTGGGTCACAGGAAAGAAAAGGTAGTGGTCATTAAATCGAGTAGACTTCAATGCAAAGAATGCTACAACAGCAGGAATTATGGGAAGATGAGCAGTCAACTCCCTGACCAAGGAGACTTGGCAATGTATGTATGTTCACCAGACACAGAACTGTAAAATATATGAAGTAAAAGCTGATGGAGCTGAAGGAAACAAACCAACACCAAAGCACAAGAAGCATTTGTGGAGCATCCCACTGAACAGTGGCTGATGGGAGCTTATTTTGGAGGGTTATGAGACGTACACTAACACAGACCATACCCAGACTGTGAAGTAACCACAGAAAACTGATAAGAACTAAAACCATTTAAATTTTGTTCTCCAACCAAATTGGAAACAGTAATGAGTAACGGAAAGATAGCAGGAACATGCTCAAATATTTACAAACATTATGTCATTAGTGTTTCAGAGAAGTATTAAGGCAAACCACAAAGCTGGCTCTCTGTAAATATCATCAACTCTGACAAGCCTGTACAAAAGCTCATGAGAAAGAAAGAGAGGAAAGAACATAAATTGCCTGAACCAGGAAAGAAAAAGACCCTGGCAGTATTCTTGTACACAGACTCTGTGGAGCTCTGAATACATAGAGCACGTGACAAAAATCAAGGACTCCATCAAAGTGAAGCAGATAATCTTTCCCAAGAAAGAAATATCTGGACCAGATGTTTTCACTGAAGAATTCTACCAAATATTTAGAAAAAAATTGAAAGCAGTTTCTCATAATCAAGGGAGGAGAAAGGGAAGGGAGTGGGAGGGAAGGAAAGGGAAAGGAAAAGAAGAGAAGGGGAGAAGAAGGGAGAGGAGGGGGAGAGGAGAGGGAGGAAGAGAGGAGGGAAGGGAAGAGGAGAAAGAGGGAGGCAGGAAAATAACACCCAAAAGGACACTACATGTCACATCCTTCACAAATACAAACAAGCTTGGAAAGAAGGATGTGATCAGAGATGTTCCTTGCTTTCCTGTGTTTGAGCCCAGGACTTTTCCAGGTTGCCTGTGTTGATGTCTTTATCATAATCATCATTGGCATCCTCATTTTATTAAGCTAGCCCATGCTAACAGTCTTCCTGCTTCAGCCTCCTAAAAGCCGGTATTACAGTTAAGCAGTACTAAACCCGACCGACTGTTAATTCTTTTCACATAGTCTCCTCCTTGGACATGAGCAATTGCACGGGGCTAACTGTACCATCTCTAGGCAATAAGTCTCTTTCTCCAGGACAAAGTCAAGAAGGCATTTTTGATCACTAGTATTCTCATTTGGTTTTTGTCTTGGGATTTCTTTTTTAAAAAACAAAACTCCAGGTGATTCTGTGCTTGAGGTTTTTTATATTTTTCTTAAACAATGGCTATTCTTTGTTGCTGCCGTTTCTTTTCTCTGACTCTGACCTTCACAGCCATATACTCTGAGCTATTATTAAGGCCTCTCTGACATTTTCATATAATATGTTCTAAAATGCGCTGCAAGCTTGTTCTAACGTCTGGGCATTTGTAGTAGAGGCATTTAGTACTTCTCTCCTGAGCACAGTAATTTATTCACAGAGCTTTGCTAGATGTCCCATGCCACAGTCACCGTGAAGCATTGTTTTGTGGGTCATTGTGTGCCATGCTGTTGCATCCCTGACTGCAGTCAGTCAAAGTGTTCTGTGTGTAACTTTTATCCATACTTTATATCGCAAATCTAACGCTATTCAGTAAGTCATTCTTATAGCCTATATATCTTGAACAATTCCAAATGTGTCATAAAAATTCTCCCTATCAGTTACATTAAAATGTTTAAGCTGCTGATATATTTTTAACGTGTAAGCAGTCCACAAGGATACCTTTAAAGCGGTCATGTTCATGACCACTTCTCTGACACCCTTCTCCCACTGAATGGACCACGAGGCAGACGCTTCTCGGAGGACTGGAAAACAGATGTTAACTTGAGGTTTTTTCCAACATGTTAAAGAAAAGGAGTTAATATACAACACAATGGAGATGCTGAGACCTAACACACATATGCACACACACACCATGCCAGACTCTGAAGAACTGAATGAGAAGAGGCTGTGTGCCTGGCAACCAATGGCTGGCTCTGCTGTGAGATTCCACAGAGCTGGGTCTCTCCACAAGCCTTCCATATCTCTCTCCTGTCCTTCCTGAGACCCTGAGGGGCTGGCGAAGCACATGAGTTTGTAACATTCTACAACAGTGTTTTCCTACCCTCCAAAGACCAGGCTGTAGCCACTGTATCCAAGCTCTACTGCTCTCATGATGTCAGAGACTTGGGATACACGAATGCAATCGTTCCCTAGAAATGTTTTCTCCCAGTTTATAATCACTATGCTTAAATTCTAGACATGTAGTGAGTCCTAAAACCTATAAGAACATAAATGGCCATGGACTTGCAAAAGGAAGTTCAGTATCTCTTCTGCTCTGGGTCAAGTTAGGGAAGGAGAGCTAGGGGAAGAGCCGGAGCCATTATTGGCACTTCCATTTCCTGCCAGCATCAAAGCACTCACAGCCTGCATAGTGTGCAGTGGGCAGCTGCTGTGCACATGGTTTTGGTGATAAGCTATGAATACCTGGCAGCATCTGGAAGCTGACTGAAGGCTGAGAAAGGTGAAGGGTTGTCAACCCATGTTGGACAGGGTCCTCTCTTTGTGGGCCTGCTCTCTGTACCCCTGTGAGAGGTAAAGGAGAGAATGGAGCCAAGATGTAGTGACAACCTCACCAGGGATCTCTAATACATTTTAATGATATTCAAGGCATCTGTCTTGTTACTAGGATGAGAATATAATACAGCAGATCTGAGCAGCAGAGTCAGTAACGGTGCCGAGGGTACCCAGGGCACCTTGGGTAGAAGAATAAGGAGCAGTGCAGATGTGAGATGGGCTCCTCCTGACTTCCCAGTGTTGAGTACATACATCAGAGAGTCAGAAAATCAAGTCCTGCCCATCATCGTCCCTTCATCTCTATCCTGTGAAAAGCACCCTGATTATCCCCCACAGAAATGATGGCTTCAGATCGTCTGCAGACTCGGGTAACTTCACCTGCAGACTGAAGTTGACAAAAGCACCGTTTCCAGTTTTAAGACTGTTCCTTTCTATATGCCCTTTATATGTCCTAGACGACTGTGAAACATTTAAAGCACATAGATATTCCAGTGAGTGTTTTGTTTTTAAAGTACCTTGGAGAACAGATATCTGTTGAAATGTTTTAATGATTTGGTTTTGTTTAGCTGATGCCTTTAAAGACACCCTCAGTCTGTCTGAAAACAAAAGGCAAGGAGGCTCTCAATGCCTACACGTGTCTCCGCAGTTCCCTGCAACCCCCAAGCCTGCCTTTTCATTCTACATAGTTTGTGTCTTCAGACTAAAAAAAACCGGTGTACTTTGCCTAAAGTAGCTAATGTGCCAACTGCCTTCCTGTAGTTAACCTGAACTGTTGCAGAGCGCTCACTCAAAATTAATACTCTTTTCTAGTCAAAAACATATCTGTGCAGCTGGCAAGGAGAAATGTTGTGCTTCACGGTGGATTTTGCTCTGGGATTCACCTGCTTTGATGGTAAAACAAAGGTAAGATGCAGCGAATTCCCGCGGATCTGTTACTTGTTACTGTGCACTCACTCAGGTATGTCTGAGAGCAGGCCGCTCCCACCGGCTCTGCTTCAACCAAAGGTCTGCCTATATGTTCTGTCTTCCTACTTGCTAGTTTGGGGCCCCTGGGTGTTTACAAGCCCTAAAACCCATGCAGCAAAAACTCCAGTGAAATAGTGTTTGGCAACTATGATTCAGAGACAGACAGAGTTGGAGAGGGAAGGAAAGAGAGGAAAACACAGGATGGGTTTTCATAATCTCTCTGAAGGCAAAAACCCACAACACTAGAACATAGTTAAAAACAAAACAAAACAAACAAACAAAAACAAAAACAAAAACAAAAAAAAATGTCGCTTAAAACCTGAGTGGTTTTGGTGAGAGTAAGCTCTGCATGTTGGTAGACTGCATCCAGGAATGGAAAGCTGCTCTTGATTCCAGCCCTTATTGATTAAAGCCGCCTGTGTGAGGAGTAGAAATCACTGAATCATTTCCATCATCATCTAAGGGCTCTCCAAATTACATAAGTGTGAAGGAATTCTTTGCCAGTGTGAGGAGCCAATGCTTTTGCACATAATATTTATAAAAACCTACTTTGCTAATTACAAATGAGAGATTGAGGAAGCATGCCTGTGAGCCATGTTGCTGTGAACCCGGGACACCAGTAGATTTAGTTTGGGGATCTCATTGGCTTTTATTAGCAAGGACAAAGTGTAACAGCCTACTTCAGATCCACAGAGCAGAAGAGTGGTTTCTGTGGGTGGCTTGAGCTGGATCAAGGGGCCCCATGCTACAGAACCCCATGGCTCACAGGAAGCAGCTTCCTGTGGTTTCTCTTGCAGAACAAAGCAGGAAGGGTATCCCTATTGTCCATTCGGGCAAGCTTGGTTCCGTTCAGATTGGCTGCTGATGATCAGCACTTAGGAAACTCTGGACTATTGGAGCTTTTCTTGTTGTATAAAGCTTCAGTTTGGTGATGTACCATTTGACGTGAATGATGGTAACGTAGTTTGGGACCTCATGCTTGAGCTCTTTCATACACATGGATTCTACTGGATCATGTCTTCATTTCTGTTACTAACCATAAAGACATTTCCAGAATCCTGCTTTCTACATACCTTGTGCAGGCTCAGCTTTGGCCTCCTCTCGTTCCTAGAAATAAAGGCTCATGGAAGGCTTCTAAAACCCAGCAATCTTTTTCTCATGACTTTTTTCAAACTGCTGTATCTGAGCCTCATAGGCTATGCTCTATGTAACCCAGTCTCTCAACCAGTTGATAAGTATTTCCAGACAGCAATTTTGTTTAGACCTCTTCCAACTATGCCCTTCCTTCTGCCAGAACAAAGATGTCAACCATGACAAGTCTGCCCTCTAGAGGACACATGGAGATGTCTGGAGAAGGTTCTTCATCACCAGTACCTGGAAGGGTACTATACCCTTCCACTTCAGGATGTCCATGATGGGGGCCCAAAGTGCTGCTTAGCACCTGCCATGAACAGAATAGACACCATACAGAATATTCAAGCAGTCTGTGTGCAGAGGTAGAGAAATCCTGAGACAGAAAGGAACTTGCTTTTGTTACAGAACCCTGGACCTGAAAACTCAATACATACATTGTGAACCCTGGACCTGAAAACTCAATACACACATTGTCACTTCGCTTCCTTGCAGGGAAATTACCATGTTGTTTCTCCCATAGACTCACATGGTGACTGTGGTAATAATAAAATGAATGCAGTTACATAGAAATGTAATATCAAGAGTGGGTTTTAATTCTGCATCTAGCATCAAAGGCCATCCTTGCTTATAGCACAGAGTCAGTGAGCAAATGATTTCTTGATCCTTATCAAGGGTTCTTGGCTCTGTACCTTTCTGTGACCATGGCCCCTGCACAGATACAGGACCTGCACTTGCTACTAATGTGATCTAGAAGCCAGACCTGAATGTTCTTGTTCATGTGTCCTCCTGGGATGCGTAAGGTATTGCAACATCTACCTTGGAGGAAGAAGTGCCTTCCATGTAGTTTCTGCTTCTACCTCTCTGACACGCACAGTATTGCACTTCAGGGCACCATATCTAACCTTCAGGATGCTACTTTAAGGGCAGGTTTGCATGGTCAACCTCCACATAGTCTGAAGGATTCTATGTGTGTCTTTTGTGCTGCCCCTGGCAATATCCTGGAATACATTCTGGCCAAGGCCCTTACCTAGGAAGAGAAAAGCACAGGACACCAGTCCTACTGCCTGCTTTAGATTCCACTGACAGTCCACTTGTGCTTCTGTCTTTGATTTATTCATGGTGAGCCAGTCTTCTTGTCACTCCAGGGATTAGAACAGCACACACAAGATTTTTTTAGGAGGCCATTTGTGAGAATCTTACCATGTCTACCCACTTTCTGGTGTGCAGCCAGGAGCAGCAAGTGCAGGGGAAGAGCTTATGGTTCCTAATGACTTGGAAGAGGGGTCTAGTATTCTGTAGATATATACATATATATACACACACACACATATACATCATATACATATACATATACATCATATACACATACACATACACATACACATACACACACACACACACACACACACACACATATATATATATATATATATATATATATATATATATATATATATATTCTTTCTCTTTTTATAAGGATCTGTGGGAGATCTAAGCTGGTCTGCACAAGCTACAAGCAGCATATTCGGCCTCATGCCTCATGCCTCATGGTTGCAGGCCCCCTTGCTCTTCTGGGGAGCTGAACCCACAGTACACAGTATCAACTAAGTCATGCATCAGCCACCTTTCTTCACTTTTAAATCCCTTCTTGCTCCCTTGTTTTCCTTTTTATCAGGCAATGTCCCTACTTCCCATGGTAGGTCTCAAATGGGGCTCTGAGAATATGCCTTCACATTTAATCTAGCATCTTTCCCTAAAAATTAACCTTTCAAAGGTTATAAATGGTATCATTTGTTTCATAATGTAGCACATGACAGCCTTAGGGACTGGACTCCCTGGTAACAGACCATCTAATCAGTCTGAACCTTGACCATTAAACATTAGAATTTATGTCAAGCTTTAATGCCTCCTTGGGCTACACAAAGTAGGTTACCCTTTACCCAGAATACCATGAATAAGGATGGGGTCAGAGATGGCTCAATCTGTACTGAGCATACTTGTAAGCATGAAGTCTAGCCCCAGAACCCACATAAGGAAGCCAGAGGAGGCAAAGACAGGTAAATCCCCAGAGGTTTAACTGGCAACCAGCCTTATCTGTTTAGTAAGTTCCAACCTAATGGCAGGCCTGTCTAAAAATTTAAAAAAAAAAAAAAGTGAATGGCACCTGAAGAATAACTGAGGTTAACTTTCTGGCCTCCACATGCCTTCCTACATACAGGGAGGGGGAGGAAGAGAAGCAAAAGGGGGAGAGAGGGAGAGAGAAACAGAGATGGAGACAGAGACAGAGAGAGGAGAGAAAGAATGTGATGAGAAGACTCTTTCGAGGCTGCACACTGTTGAACCAGTTAATTTCTGTATCATTGCTGAGCCATAGCTAGATCCATGACTTGGCAGTAGCTCTCCTTATCAAAGGCCTAAGAAAACACAATTGGAGAATGGAATATGATTTGGTGGGAAAGTATGATAATAACATGCACAAGGCCTTAAGTTCCATCCTTAGGAGCACGCGCATACACACACACACACACACACACACACACACACACACACACACACAGTGATCAGTGATAACTTTGGTTTAGTGGATATCCACATAGTTGTCCCTCACACACTAATGGCTCTGTTCTGTAATTCCCACTTCTCTTTACCAGGGAGAGCCGAGCAGTTGTCTCCAAGCATCAGTCTATTCATATAAGCTATTTCACTAACATAAGGAGTAATTAGGAAGGGCAGGGGACGTAGCCAAGCATGTGTCCTACCCTGACACTAAATGAAAAGACCACAGAACATCTGTCCATTGCTAGAATGATATTTTAAAGTCATCAAAATGAGAAAAAACTAGAACACCATTCTAGGTATATGGCTCCAACCTTGGCCCTGACGTGTCTACAAGCTAGCTGGCATGAGAACGTCAGTCAACACATTTTTTGCTCTATAGATTGATGCTAACTGATGTTCTGGTCTTGTCGTGGTCCATGGAGGTAGGGGAAGAGCTGGAAATGAAGAGGTAAAGCAGAGACTGACTACTCCTCTTTATCCTCTGAGTTCCAGGCTCACATATATAAAATAAAGAACAGTCAGATACCCAAAAAAGATCTTCCTCCTCCGCCAGCTATCATGAACAGCGTGAAGTGAATGCCCGGCCTTGCCTCTAGTGGGATTACAGCAGCAATGTAGGGCTGAGCACTCCAGGGCTCTGTCCCTCTCTGAAATAAGCCACACTCCAGAATTGTCTGCCACTCGAGATTGGAGGGAGCAAATAATTCTGGTGCCACTAAATGGAGCATTCCTGGAATGGTGGAAGTCTGCTTTTCCTGCCTCCTGGATGCCTCCTGCTCATAGCAGCAATACTCCAAATTGCTCAGTGCAGATCTCCTGATTGCTCCATACTGGGCTAGTGCCTGTGAAGCCTGTTCTCCAGGCTGGAATCCCATAGTTCTATAAGGTTAAGACGGGAGGAGACAGAAGCACAGACACCAAAGGGGGGGGGGGGAAGGAAGTGACTAATAAGGTATTGAGCTCATTCTGCTAGTGGAAGCAAAACACCATGATTCCAGTGTCACAGTCTCTGTGGATCCTACCAGGCATTCTAAATAGGAATCCATGTCACTCTCTACCCTCAATATATTAAAGCCCCAAGTAGTTTTGAAGCGGTGAGCAGTGGCTGTCAACAAAATTGCCAATGGTGAAAGCAAAGGAAGGGTCATGTATTTCATTTATATATGTATATGTGTATGTATATGATATATATGTATATATACATATATATGTTTGTGTGTGTATATATATGTATATATATTCTTTGATTGCTAAAACCACACAAGGATGCCTTCCTGCTCCATGACCAAAAGCTGAGTGTTGAGATGCCCCCCCACCAGCCTTTATTACTCCAGTGGGACTCAATTTCAAATCCGTCCTGATGTCTGAACCAAAGTGAGCACAATTTGTGTCATGATCTCTAAGCAACCAATCTGGACTCTGAGTTCCCAGCTTGCAAACCCAGATCTGTGTACAGAGGCTCAAGTGCATATTTAAGAAGGGCTTGGTGTTCGGAGATTAAACTAGCTTACTTAGACCACAGGCAGAAATAGTATTCACGGCTCTCAGAAATCGTTTTCCTTTTAAATAAAAGATTGCACTTTAAGTGCATGAAAGAAAGCTTGGAAGTTTGAAAATTGAGACAATGATCATGGGTCATTAAAGACAGTGAGCTAAATAAGTGCCCGCCATCCTAAGGTGCTTATGGCATCACCATTCTGAGGACCCCAGGCTCAAATGAAAAAAAAAATGGGAATAAGCCTGTTGACCACCCCATTCTTCATGTGGGCCTGGATATTTTGTAACACACCCCAAAACAGGAGAAGCAGAGCATCATTGTCTTCCTTCACCCCAAATAAGGGCTACATGTTGAAACTGGCGATCCTATGCTGTGACCAGGGTGAAACTTTTCATGTTCTCTAAATTGCTGCTCTGAAAACAGCCTGGTACTCAGATCTGCCAGAGCAGGCAGAGGCTCGGCCTCAGGGAAATGCAAGGATAGAATGAACAGTTCTGTGGAGTCCAAATGTCTTGAAGTATAAACACAGCATGAGCTCCAAGACTTTTCTGTTGATCCATGTCCTCAGTTAACCTCCAAGAATCTCATAAGGAATCCTGAGGCCAGTGTGGATGGCATGGCACATGGACAGAGCCGGTTTTTTTTGTTTTGTTTTGTTTTGCTTTTGTTTTATTTTTTGAGACTATTCAGTCCCCTCTTCCCTGTCTGCCTATCACTGAAAATGCTTTGTTCATTTAGAAAATGATGTTTGCAGTAGAAGCAACCTGTAGCAATGTTGCTAAAACATTGCTAATCCCCATTGGTATTTTTCCAGGACAACAAAGATTGTGTTTTCTTGTTTTGTGAGGCAGGTCCTCCCTTGGTAGCCCTTGCTGGTCTGAAGCTCACTATGTGAACCAGATTAGCTTCTAACTTGTGGTTACCTTCCCATCTCAGCCTCCTAAGGACTGAGATTACATCTTACCTCTGAAGCACCTCAGCAAGCACTTGAGCGGCACGTAAGGTAGTAGTAGAAGGCAGCGCTGCCTGTGTCCTCCTGTTGGTTCTTGGGAACCCAAGGCTGAATGATAGGATGCAGCCATGGTGGGGTAGTCTACCAGAATCTAAGCTTTCCGTTTTAATGGGTGAGTATCTTACTGGGCAGACACGTGCCTTCAGTTGACTTCATAGTTCTGTAAGCAAAGAAGGAAGCAATGCAATGGTCTTAGGAACCTTCCAGGGTAGGTACAGAAAAGCCAGGAGGAAGCAAGGTGAGGACTAGAGAGGTCAGTATGAGACCTGGAGCTGGATGTACATGGGGTCAGCCTCTACACACTGAAGGTGGACATGTCAGAACAAGTGCCAGTTACCCAATAGGTGCTTTACATTATTAACAGATAGTAATTAAATGAATTGATTAATTAAATATAACCCTGCTTATAAGTCACTCGTTTATCTCTCTGCAGAACGTACTCTGGAGATTCAAGTTCTCTCAGCTTAAGGGATCTTCAGATGATGGGAAAACTCGAGTAAAGCTGCTATTTCAGAATCTGGACACCAAGCAGATTGAAACAAAGGTAGTACCTGTGTACCCTACATTCATAGACACACAGACTGAAGAAAGGCTGCCTGAGAGGGAACAAGGTCAGCCCAGAGTTAGAAGTCAACTTAAACTCAGGGCTGATACTTTTCCATTGAGAGCTTGGGACCTGAAATTGTGACAGATGAAACAAAGTATTTAATTCTAACAAACTCCACAATTTGCTTAGTAAATAGCAGCAGGAAGTCGAAGCTTGAAAATGCTCTAGAAGCCAAAATCTAATTGAGGGCTTTTGCAAGCTGCATTGTCTGATAGAATGTCTGTAGCACTGAACGTAGGAATAAGTGCCCTGTCCCTTTCACAAGTGCTACTATTAATTATTATTAATAGGTAGACTTTCTTCATGTCCTTACATAAATGTGGCATCATCAACAAACTAGCTTTAATACAAACTAAAGTCAAACAAAAGTATAAATTTAGTGCATTAAAAGATGTGTGTGTGTGTGTGTGTGTGTGTGTGTGTGTGTGTGTAAAACGCATACACATTGTTTAAAGACAGAATGTCACCTCTTTCCTTGAATTTCTTTCTTATGAAATTAACCTGAGCATCACAACCCACGTGACATTGTTATAGGTGAAGGATTAGGGTCTATTTTTATCCTGCCCTTGTCTCACTCCAAGAAAGAATGTTCAGAACTGCTTTCTATGAAGAAGAGAAATTACACAGAATCGCTTGGCTATTCTGAGTGGAGAATTGGCTAGTGGTAGAGGGATATACTGTGCAGGCTGAGGACAGTGCAAGGGTGTGGAGTCCTGAAGGGAGGTGGGAGGCTATAGGTTCCTTAGATGGAACATTCAGGCTTGGGGTTCCTGAGGTGGAGGTGGGAGGGCTGTGGCGCTCTGCACTGAGGGCAGACTATGGTTTTGAGGTAGTAAGCTAGGGGAAAAGCTTTAGAGCCATGAGCTGGAAGAAGGATGTGAAGCTCTGGAGCAGGTGGGGACAACCTGTGAAGCCCTAAGCTGGGGTTAGCTGAGGACTCCTGTGTTTAGGCTAAAAGTGAGGGGATGAGACTCTCAGAACATTGGGCTGTCTCAGGAGGTTGCATCCTGCCCTCTATGAGCCAAGTCCTGTGTCTAAGTAGGAATTACTGTGGGGAGAATGGAGCAGGGAGGGCTTTTCTGTCAGAATTTTTTCAGGGAGGGGCCTGTCACCTTTCCCTGCATCTGGCCTGTCACTCCTTCAGCCTGGGAGTCACAGGGTCCTGAGGATGTTGATTCATGGTAGTTCTGAGGCACTGTTGTATCCTGGAACACATACTTGAAGAAACAGCACATGCTTGCCTGGGATCTGAGCTGCCCCGTTAGCAGGTGCTACTGTGGGATTTAAAGGTTTAATTTCCTATCTTTCAACCATCAATCAGTCAACTGAAGGTTAGCCATGTTGATTAAAGGGGAGGATATGCCAGCCTGTGGTGAATGGGAAATGAACGTTAACTTCTCTGTGACCCTTACCTTGGATTATGTGAATTTCCATCTTGATTGGCAGAGAGAGAGAGAAAGAGAGAGAGAGAGAGAGAGAGAGAGCTAATATTTATAAAGGCCATCAAGATAAATAGTAGGTAAGTAAGAACTTTAAACTAAAAATTTTTAATTTAGTTTAAATTATTCTAATAATAGTTAATAAGCTAAACTTACTTTAAACTAAAAGTTTTAAACAACATGTGAAGATCTTTTTATGAAAAAAAATAAGAAATTTTATGTACATACATAGAAATGTCTGAGTTGTGTGGATATGTCTCCACAAATTCAGATGCACAGATTTGCAGCCCAGCCCTGATCCTCACAGATCTCAGGCTGCCAGAGCTTCTCTGGGAACACAAGCAAGGGCAAGGCTCAACGGGCTGAAGTTTTAACTGAAGTAAAGCAAGAACAGGGGCACCACCTAGCCTTGGAGGCTTCTGCAGGAACAGCCCTGAGCTCACCACCATGAGAGAAAGAAACAGAGGAGAAGCCTCCCCTTATACAACCTCACTCCACTCAGAAATAACCTCTCCAGCTGCAGCTGCTGTAGCTTATGAAGCAGGGAAATTAGACCATTAGGTGTTCTTGACATTAGCACACAGCCTTAATCAATCAATCAGTTGATATCTCTCTCTCTCTCTCTCTCTCTCTCTCTCAATCTCTGTGTGTGTGTGTGTGTGTGTGTGTGTGTGTGTGTGTGTGTGTGCATGTGTCATATATGTGTGTTCATGTAGGCATGTGTACATGTACATGTGGGTGCACATACATGTATGATGCATACTGTGTGTAGAAGCCAGAGGCTGATGTTTGACATCTTTCTCTATTCCTCTCTGCCTTCTTTTTTGAGTTTTCTCTGGACTGGAGCTCACTAATTCAGCTAGGCTGGCTGACCAGTGAGCTCCAGAAATCCACCTGTCTTTGCCTGTCCAGTGTTGGTATGGAAGGTGTTGTCTTTATGTGGTTGCTGAGTGTCTGAATTCAGATCTTCATGCTTGTGTGGCAAACACTTTGCCAACTGAGCCATCTCCCCTAACTCTAAAATCTTCATAAATGAAAGACTTAATTTCCTGAAGTTCTATTTAGCTGAATAGGTATATGACTTACCACAATTATGAGGAGATGTAGTGTTGGGTAATGGTGGAATAACTGTCCCCACCCCCACAGCTAACTCCTGTTGTAATGTGACTCCCCACCCATGGCTTATTTCTGGGTTCATTGGCTATGGTTTCTTCTGTGTCTTCTCAGGCAGGTTTAGATAGGTTTAGCTTTGCCGCATGAAGTCCACTGCACATGTATTTAATAAGTTCGTTTTAAATTAATATGTTAACACTGGAAGAAAGAGAAACCTAGTACAGAAATACAGAAAGTACTATAAACTGTTGGGTGTGGTGGGACATGCCTGGGAGCCCAGCATTTAAGAGATGTAGGAGCATCACAGCTTGAAACTCATCCTTGGCTATATAGCAAGTTCAAGATCACCCAGAAATACATGAGACCCTGTCTCAAGGAAGAAAGAGAGTGGGGAAGGATAAGAGAGGGGGGAAAGAAGGAAGGTTACCAAATATACCCAGAGTTTTTCAAGTTTCTCAGAAGAAAATTATTCTCATTATTAAAATGAAGGGCTTTCATCACCGCAGACCAAGACCATCATCTCACTACAAATATCCCATCTGTATCCCTGTAGCACAACACAGCCTAATGAAGAATAATTCTGTCTTTGGAAGAAACAATAGCACATAATTTTCACTCTGTAAGAGTAGTCTCTGTCATCAGGAAGTCAGTGAAACCTGTCAGATGTAGAGAGGAGAACTGGGTGTGAGCAACATGAGCTGAGAGCAGGCAGCAAACAGAACTCTGCTCCTGCGTCTCCCCACAGAGACCAATGCCAGGCATGAATTACTGGTGCTGCTTTGTTAGTCACACTGAAAAACTATTTCGAAGCCAGAAGAAGCCAAGTGGAGTGGACAACCCAAAACAGCCACTAGACAGATTCTTACATTGCTCATGAAGAGGAAGCAGGGACAGCTGAATGACCTCTGCAGCAGGAAGTGTGGAGACAGGGATATAATAACCCTCAGGAGCAGTGCTCAGTTCCATGGTTCCTCAAAGTCATTTGAGTCTGCTTTCGTGCAAGCTTGCTCACACCGCTTAGCTATCACACAATAGCGGTGTCTTTCTTTGGCTTTGTTTTGTTTTGAGTGCGTCCTGTCTGTTGGGGAATTAGAGTTGCTCTGTCCTAACTGACCATGGAATTAGAACTACCCTAATAACAGAAACACCTAAGTAAATGTAATCTCTAACCAATTCTTCTTCCATCAGAAGACACTCTGTATCAAGTGGTAACTTGATGATACAGTTACCCATCTAGGATGTCTCTGGACTGGAGCTAGTTTCTGAGGCTCTCTGGCAACTCCCATCCTAAGCTTCATGAACAAGCTGAGCCTGTAGCGAGGCAAACATGTAGGAAGCCTGTTCCCTAAAAAATGATCTCTGAAGCTTTTGCTGCCAACTCCCTTTAGGCTAGAGGTAGGAAGAAAAGAGTCCAAGGCAGGAAAAACTAATATAATTAGACACTGGGATTCTCTTTCTAGAGTGAGACAGGTGGATACTGGTGGACACCAGCATGTAGCTTGGGTTTGAGGACAGGTCCTGTGAGCTTCAAGTCCTAGGTCCAACCAGATCTAGTTTCTGGCATCTGAGGCTTCCCGTTCCACAAATGCCACCTTCTCTGTATCCTCCCTTAGTGGAAGGGGCTTTTAAACAACAGCACAAATTCATAATATGGCCTCCATTCATGTGGCCCCACCATTTCCAAAGAGTCCTTTATCACTGGGGACTGAGCTATGGCATGATTTGGGGGTGTGCATGGAGTCTCAGCTGATAGTACTGTTTCCTTCTGCATGTCTTCCACACTCAGCAGGCTTCTCCAGAAGCTTCTGCCTGTGGTCAGGCATGAGATGTGTTTGTAACCATCACCGTCTGTAAAACTCAGGATGATACACATCCAGTGTGCTTCAGAGCCAGTTCACCCCAACCTCTGGAAATGATTCTTCTTTTAAATGAGCTATGAACTTTTTGATGATAATAGTAAATCATAATGTCTGTTTAAAATGTGTTTTAATTGAAATTTAAAGATTTTATTAGTGACAAGTAAATGCTATCCAATTAGATGATCAGAAAGCCCCCAAGAGGTCCCTTAGTCGCATCCTATGTCTTGGGTCTCTTCTACACAGCACAGACACCACTTTCCAGGTGCCACTTAGATTTGGGGAAAAGCAGAGGATCCCCACCCCCTGAGAAATGAGCCTTGGCTGAACCATCACAGAGATGAGGCTCTATCTGGAAAGAGGAAATATCTAGAAAGCTAATTGAGTTACTGGATCTTTGTCAAAGGCTTATCTCCACATATGAGAAGACACTGTCCCCATGAGCAAGCATCATGAGAGTGTTGGACACCCTGAAGCGTAGCTCTCCTAGCTGCCCCTGCACACATGTGTTGAAAATTTGCTTTTTCCTCTGTGCAAGGGCACTGCCTAGATTGTCTCCCCTAGTCCCCATCCGTTTTATCAATCACTTTGCTTTTAATTATAGTTTATAAAATAAATGATTCTACAAGCAGAGACAGCTGGATACAATTTCCATCTATGTTTTGGAGTGTCAGCGGACTCTCGTTATTCACTGTCCCTGGAGATGAGTGAAGGCTGGAGATTTGGGTTCAAAGAAACACTCAATGATAGAGTAAAAAGTAAATTTGAGCACTGTGTTTTTTAAAAAGGGAAACAGAAGCACAAGAGTAGGAATGTCCCCCTAAAAAGGGAGATAGAAGTTATCCTGTGTCCTCGCTGGAACAGAAAGAGAAGCCAGGAGACTATACTAAGTATTCCTGCAGAGGCTGATGATGCTCCAAGTGGCAGAGCACATAGCAGTATGAGCCACTGCCAGCTTCGTGCATTTGTAAATTGTTTGTACGCCAGAATAGCCTGGACGTATCTTTCCAGGGCATCATCACTATCAATATTTTACCCCTTGACATTAAATTAAAAATGAGGGAAATTCTATACTGTCCTTCAAGATATTGACCTTGGTTGAAAAAAATAAAAAAGGGGAAGGGGTTATTTATCTTCGTCAGAACATGGAAATTTCCAAATAAAATATTTACTAGCACAGAAAGAAAAAAAGTGAAACCACACAGACAGTCTTCATTCCCAGGTTCCTTTGCTCTCGGTATGTGTGTGAGATACCCTGGAGCCAGTGCAAATTACAAAAACCATATTAGTTAAAGCAGCTTTGCCAAAAGTTCTTGTTCATCTTAAAATATGTGGAAACACCAAATGTGACAGAATCAAGGTGACTTGGAGACATCTTGTTGGTCTTTAAAAAAAAAAAAAAAATCCTGCCAATGTCCATAAAATGCATTAATTTGTAATTCTGTTATTTGCTGAAGGAGAAAGACTAAGAATGTGAACCAGAGGTGCTTGAAAGATGACTCGGTAGTTAAAAGCACATAGTGCTCTTGTAGAAGAAGCAAGTTCAATTTCCAGGACCCTTGACTTTCTGCTTGCAATGCCTATAACTCAATTTTAGTTGGATATACTGCCATTCATGTTTTGGCTTCCACTGGCATCTCTAGTCACATGCACATACATGACACAGCCATGCACATAATTTTTTAAAGAATTAAAATGAATCTTTCTTTGAAAAAAATGTGAATCAGAGAAAACAGACAATTTCATCACCTAACATAGACCAGAACCTAGAGACAGATTACAATGGCAATTTGGAGGGTAACAGCAAACATTTTAAAATATATGCCTTCAAAACCTGCCAAATGCTGTGGTGCTTTGGATAAGTATGGCACTTATGCTCACATATTTGAATGCTTAGTCGCCAGGGAGTTGAACTATTTGAAAGAATTAGAGAGATTAAGTTGTGTGGCCACTTTGGAGGAAGTATGTCACTAGGGGGTGAGCTTTGAGGTTTTTCTGAGAGGATCTCTCAGAACCTACTCAGCCTAATTTCTCTCTAATGATACCCATGAACAAACCAGTAGCTACTATCTGATCTTTGCTTTTGGTTCTTGGATCCTGCCCCTTTTTGGAATGTCTCCATCCCTACCCCTACACAAATGCACAAATGCTGTATTCAGGGATAGATGTACAAGAGAAGAAGGTACCTTCCCTTCCATTTCTTGATAGCTTTACTGTGGGTTACTGACCATATTCTTTCAGTATGATAGCAGTCGGCTTATCTGGATATCCCTTCGACACCACTGTCTACTTGTCAAGGTATACCCAGGACAAAGACCGCTGTAGAGTAGGGAAGTTGGTAAAGGCTGAAATTCTACACTTCAGGGAACCTCAGGAATCCTGGGGATGCAGGGTTGTTTGGGGTAACTCTCATTCGCAGACAGCTTGCAATATAGTGACACTATTGTACCAAGTTCCTAAAGAGGGCGCAGGGAAGGCCTGTGAGGCTCTTGGATCTCTGACTTCAAGTGACATTTCTGCAACTAATTGGCCTTGTTGTTTTGGAAGATTTTTTTGAACTCCATTTTCTCATTTTAAAACTGGAATGGGTGGTCTCTGACTTTTATCTGACTTTATATGGTAATTTTGAGGTGAGGCAATGTTACTGATTTGACAAAGCTATGTTGGTAAAGGAATAATATCCATCTCACACTGATGTTACCCCAGTGACTGTTCCCTGATCCCTGTCCCCAGCCACCTTAATTAATTACACAGGGGTTTGCTGTGGGGGTTACAGTTTCACCAATAGGGAAATTACAAAGTGTCCTGCTTGCCCAGCTCAGCCCTTCATTATATTTAATCAAAACCTCACCAGACTCATGGAGTAAATGCTCGGAAAATTTACTAGCCATGTGGCAAGCCATTAGTAATTTAAAGACAATCATGATTGTTGGTTGACACTTGAGCTAGTAACAAAGGTTAAAAACATTGGAGGGCAGTTGGCACTTCCCACTCAGTGCCTGAGTGCCCAGCCAGTAAATGGAGGAACCAGATTCTGAATTGCAAGGTGATATCTCTGTGTCACAGACATTAGCCATCAACTCAGTTCCAACCCGGCCTGGCACAGGTGAACAGGGACTGGGTCACTGGTCAGGGCTTCTTTCCAGATTTGCCTTTTTATTACTCGAATGCTGAACTGAGGCTCCACTGACAATAAGCTATGCCTAAATGTGGAAATACCTTGTTTTCTTTCTCAGTATAACACACAAAGAATCAGGAGGTTTTTATCCTAACCTGGACTTCTCATGACTCCATTGCACTTGTGGCCAGTGGCCATCTGGAAGCCCCCATTCTCAAAATGTCAACTATGTTTGAAAAAACCAGCACATACATCACACTTAGACAAGACAGCTCAGCTGACATGAGAAAGGAGCAGGGCAGTCTATAGTTTCAGACACTATATGGCTTTCTTGGCTTTTCTCCAAACTTGTTTTTAAAAAGAATTATCTTTATTAAATATACCTCAGGCCTGCCAGACAAATTGGAGGCGGTTGCTGTATCCCTGCTGTATGACTTCCTTCTCAAGTGCACAGACTCTCTTTCTCAGAGAGTAAGAGTTGGAAGCCTACCACTACCTGTGACACATGTTTAAGGGGCCAGCAGGGAGTGGCAGGTATGGAGACAACATTGGAATCACTATAAATGTCCTGTCCCAACAGAAACCAAAGATGGCTTTGGCTCAAACCTCTTGCAAAGGGGTAGTTCAGTATGGCCTTGCTGGCAGCATCTGCTTAGGATGGAAGCGGAGTAGCAGGTACCGTGCCCTTGCCCAAACCAAGGATGTTCTGTGAAAAGTTCAGATTCTGTATCTGGGTCGAGACTGCTTCCTGCTTCAGAAGCTCACACTCAATTCCTGGATAGGAACACTCTCGGCTGATATTTTACACGGAGTGACTTTTTCTGTGGTAGATAGTCTTTTCAAAAATTTTTTGATGTGGCTTCAAATTACCATGCCAGGAAATACCAAGACTGCTTTGAGATGTGTGTCTCAGTGCCAGTGGCCATCTGGCTGCTTCTTCCAGCATGCCGTGCTATTATTGAGCAAATCGTAGGAATTTGTAAAGCAATCTTCAGCTTTTGTACGTAAAGCACAGCTGCGGAACCATCCATGATGTAGGGCTTTGTGACTTTGTCCTTCCACTTATCCCCCCTGAGAAGACGGTTATGATCAGGGTCACATACAGATTAAAGCAGAGTGTTGGTAAGCTTTCAAGAACGTTGTGTTTGTTCACAAATATTCCTCAGTCTTTCTCTCTGATGGATAAAAATCATAAGTAGTAAGACATCCTGCCTATCATCTCATGGTGTGAAGAAAACACATGGATGGGTGGCCATCCAGAAAAGCAGCTAGGTAACTCGACTCATGGATCCAACAAACAACCAGGATAGGGGTGCCCGTGTGGCAATTATAGAGTTTCACTATGAAATCCCTTTAGCAGTATGAAGAACACCCTAAGCATCTACAACATCTTGTTCTTTACCCAAACCAAAAAAAAAAAAAATTCTTTGATGCAGGTAAAATCGAGGTTAAGCTTCACCTGCATGCAAAGGAGGATCTTACATTGGCAAGAAGAAAAGAGAACCTTCGGGTCACAGGTATAAGGAGATGGAGGACAGCCTCTAAGTGCAAGGGACCCCATACCTGTGTCTTTTCTCTCTTGGGCCAGGTATGACTTCGTGGGATTCATTTTCCGGCTGGCTCACCCTTTCCATGTACCAGCAGCTCAACTTCTTTGTCATTTCAAAGTGAATTCTCCTGTCCCCTTTCCTGGGTCACCCTCCCCTGGCACTCTGGTTGGTTCAGGGTCCTGAGCTCCAGTACAGGAGCAGCTTCTGAAAGGAATGGACAAGGGACCAAAAGAGGAATGTGGGTGCAGACTTCTGTAAAGGAAGGTAGAGGCTAATTTTGCAGTATGCAGTCCTTCTCTTAGGAAGAGAAGCACCTTAGTAAAAATGTCAGGGATCTAGGAGGACTTCTGAGCTGCCATCTCTCCTGTAGGTAGGTGTGCTAACTTCCCATCCCAGAGGCCCTGTCTGGCCAGCTTCAAGGAGGACAACTGAGGGACTGACAAGCCTGAGCAGGTTGTCCTCCTGAAAAGATAAAGTTTTCTCTGTGGTCTTGTCTCATCAGTTTACAGTATGATAAAGTTTTTGGTCAAATTTAATAAATGGGATGTCAATGAATGAGCAGTGCTGTTGAAAGGAATTGTGCTGTTCTTTGCTGGATTGAAACTTCGCCATATTGAAACAGCACAGAATAGAAAAAAAAATTCAGTGATATACTGAAATCACCTTTTCTGCTTGTTGGATGGGTGGCAAGTTGGGGTGGATTTGTATCCCAAGACACTAAGATTGCTTTTCTCTACGACAGCATGACAATTGAAGACTTCAACTTGTATACGGCTTCGCAGACTCGTTGCCAATTGTGTTGGTTAGGGCTTGGAACTTAACGTGGGGAATTATGTAGTGGAGAGAATAATCTCAGAATAATTTCAGACTGGAAACCATAATTTGATCTCAGAACCCATGGTAGAAGAAGAGAACTACCTTCACAAAGTTGTCCTCTGATCTCCACATGTGTGGCACTCACAAAATCTATTATTATTTAAAAAAAAACAATTGTAACAGCTTATGTAGGTTTTATTCTTCACTATCAGTCTCTGAGAGCTTTAAGATGGAGACATAAAGACCCAGGAATGTAAGGTATCTTTTACCTTAAATTTAAGGAGCCCACCATCTAAAACATCTTATTCTTAAGCATCATTTCTTCCTTTTGTTGACATGACAACTGGATGTGGAAGAACCAGGGTCTCTCCCTCTATGTGCTGCTCACACAGCAGGACTCCGGCTGCCCTTCAAAAAATGCCCATTAAATGCCATACATGGAAGAGTGCACACATGCAACCAGGATAAGCAAATAGCCCCATCACCATGAGACTGACCCCACTGTCATTATGAGCCCTGGCATTTTTGCCTGTGGTGAAGACATTAACCATAACTCTGATCTTTAGAAATAAGGCCTAGCACAAACTAATAAGGAATGCTGAAGAAATGGCATGCGTCAGATTAGTCTGAGTACCAATACAGACAACAGTATATCCATCTTTATACATTTATGTTGACTGTGCTGCACTGCCCTTATTTTAACATTACTTGTTTTACTATGTACTTGTATTTGCTTGGAGAACAAGTCTTGGAGTACACAAAGAACTGAATTTGCTAAAAGTTGCCATAGAGCATGTTCCCAGTGACTACAGTCCTGTTTCATTTTCCCTCAGGAGCTGGAGTTCCAGGATTTGACGGCGGTCCTCCACTGCATCCATTCCTTCATTGCTGCCAAGGTGGCCTCCCTGGACCCTGTGTTCATGGACAGCCAGAGTATGGCAAGAAGATACATGTGCAGCAGCTAAAACAAGTCTGAAAAGTGCTACAAGGGATCAAATTATTATTTTCTTAAGAAACAAATCTTTCCTGCACAATGTTGCAACTTTGTGTGGTTTTATAATGAGTCTATAGTTGTGATACCAATAAAAACATCACTAGTTTCACAAATGGATCAGACTGTTGAATCTGACAATGGGGTAGCAATCTGACCAGGCACAGTGGTGGTAGGAACTCAGGGTCCTCTAAAACCATCCCATCCCAGCCTGTCTCAAACAGCCAGTGATGTAATGCTACAGTGTACTGCTTACATTCGTGAGGTCCAAATTTTATTGTTGCAAAATACCAGGTAGGAGAGTGATAAGCCACCATTTACTCTTTCTTAGGAGAAATGGGCTTCCCACAAGCAAGTTGACAACTCTCCCTTTGTCATCGGTGGGACCGGCATCTGGGTTGTGAAATGAATAGGGTGATAAATGAATAGAGATGAGAGAATTTGAATTATTTAGTTTTATATTAAATGCTTACATGTTTATTATGCAACTGAATTATATATCATTTAAATGTGAATTCTATTTTTTCCTAATTAATCAAATACAGCACATGCTTTGGTTTCCTTGTCTTTCATATTGTTTATAACTTCTAATCTGGGATTTTTTCTATTTTTCTTATTAAAAGCAATTTAATGGAATTCTTGAGTTTCCTTTCAGAAATTCAGGCTGTGGTTAGGAAAAGGTGTGATCATATTCTCATTTGTCAAGGCTTCTATAAAAGGGCTAATGTAAATCATCTGCCTGCAGAGCATAGCAGCCTAAGGAAACACAGGGCTCCTGTGGGAAGCAGAGAGAAACACTATTGGGGGCTAGCTATCCTTCAGACCTTGAAGCAATGAAGGGTTTTGGTAATCAGCCACAGCTCCTTGACTGTCATCCACCCATGTTTATCTGATATCTGGGGGGAAGGATGTAATTTTAACCTATCAAACATAGTTTGGGCTTCTGTTGTTGAAAATACAACCTCCTTCTTACACAGTGTTTCTCCACCATGCACTTAGGATGTGTTATACATGACGCCCCTCTGAACACTTGAGGTTCCTCTCAGACTCTAGTGGGAATGGAGTGGTCTTCCTATTTTGCCCTAGAATTGTCTGCGTGGGGCTTGGTTTTCATGGCTCTACTCAGACTTCCTGTTAGTTGACTGACTGTAGCAACAGGCGGTGAGAGTTGAGTGAACCTTCAGAGGGGAAAAAGGCAGAATGATGAAATCCCCTCTCTCCAAATCTTCTTTGAGGACATATACACTGATCTCCAAGTTGAACCGATTTTTCTTTATATATATAAAGAAAGCCAAACCCACTCAAAATTGAAAGTTGTTTTGGACTAGAGTTGAGGAAATGGGGAAAATTTTCATTTCATTTTATGAAAAAGTTCAGTATCCAATATGGACCTAACTGCATACCAGAGAAGGTGACAGCATTTCCCCAGAAGATTAAAACCTAAAGTTTATTTTCACATGTGTGTGAGTGCACAGTTCTTTCTGGAAGATGCACATTTTAAAAATAACCAAATGCCTACTGCCTTCTGTACACTACACAGGTGCCAAGTACTGCATCCTGAAATGGTTGTGGGCACATTTTAAGCCCAGGCTCCTCCAGGTGCCAAACTCTTCACCCTTTTTACCCAAACCATTCTCTGAACAAGATACCTCAAGGATCTCATCACCTGCTCCTAGGTCAGATGTTTATTTTCTTTTGGGATATCTAACTAGTCTTAAGATCATCTCAGTTCCATATTTCTATTAGAAAATAACCAAAATTGTCTGTAATGTCTGTAGAGGCCATTTGTGGGATCCCATGGGGTTCTTGCAGCTCCCAGCTCACTTCAGTGCAAGTAAAATCTGTCTTGGGTTCTTACTTCCAGAATAAAGATACTGAGGCTTATGGGGCACCAATGAGACCTGTGATGAGCTGAGTGAAGTCAAGCCAGTGTCCCCAGTGTTTGTAGTTCTACCAATCAACCTGTAGACTCTGAGCTGATAGAGGTTATCATCTTATAAACATGAACATCGATGTGTGTTATCTCTCATTTTAAACATGAACATTCATGTGTGTTGTGTCTCATTTCAATACTAAGAACAGAAAGCTTTCTACCGACTTAAGTGTGAGTAGATGAGGAAGAGTCTCATTTTGGAAATTATTTTAATCCAAGTTATCAACCCTCATTTAATTTACAATTCAAATATGGGTAAAAGATCATTCCCAGTAGATCATTCCCATTGGTTAATGTTTCTTGATAATTGTTTATCTTGATATTTTATTCACAACCTTCATGAGGAAGACTAAGAATGCCGATGACACTAAAAGACAAAAGAGTGAGATGAGATTAGAAGGAATTCATTATATGTGTCATAGGGTAGCACCCCAACCCATCTGTGTGTCTTGCCTTCAGGCTGGGTTTGTGTGGCCCCTTAAATTTTAACAAAGTAAAGCTAGCAGACATTATTGGACTCTGTTACAGAGGGAAAAAAAAATAAAAACCCCATCTCTTAGAAAAAAAAAATAAGTTGAGACATAATTTGAAATTTAACACTATGGTCTCAAGCCAGTGAGTAAAAACAGGTTTCAAAAAATGCAAGCTAGATTTTAAAAGAGAGAAATAAATTTCATAGTATTTTTTGAAAATTCTGACACTTTTGGTAACCCTGACGCTTGGCATATCAGGGTTAAATTTTAGTAAGAGTGAAATATTTGCATAGCAAATAGTTTTTTACCTCTGGGAATTTTGCAGGGAGTAGGGAACACTAAGGATGAGCCCCAGGGCCTTGGGCATGCTGGGAAAACACTCCACTACACCTGAGCACCTTTTGCTCTCTTTTTCCTTCTTATTTGGAGGCAAGCCTGTTGGGTTACCCTTCTACACTATGTATTTAGAAGCTGAATTCTGTGCTCCTGACCAGACTGAATTAAACAATGTTCTGCAAATAATGTTCCCAGATAGTCCCTGATTGGTTAATAAAAGGCTGGACCCAATGACTGGGCAGAGAGGATGGGAAGGCAGGACTTAAGATGGAGTAAGAAGTTTCAAGGGAGACCATGAAGAGAAGGAGAGTGGAGACTAAAGAAGGAGGCTACCATGAGGCAAGATGGACCGAGCACGGACCATGAGCATGTGGCCAAAAGGAGCTCATTCTGAAGACACACATGGACAGAGCAAGCCAGGTGAGACACAAACCACAAGTAACATGGAGCCTATGGCTGGAATGTAGGTTAGAATAGCTCAGAAATGCCCAT
>JANHMN010000010.1:35163030-35173082 GCA_030674055.1 Rhabdomys pumilio
CCCAAATAGCTGAGATTACAGTCCTGCACTATCAGACACGACTTAGATCTGGATGTTGGTGACCTCCAACTCCATCTTGAACATACAGGCAAGTAACTCAGAATCTCCTTTAGTATTGATTTTAACTTCTTTTTGAATATGTGACTCAACTAATGACTTGCCGTGAGGCTTGAGTTCCGATATTTACCCTGACACACTGTTTCAGTGCTTACACTTCATGGGCTTCCTTCTAGGGATCTTGGCCTGCTTATTCCCCTCTCCCCTGACCCCAACTCTGTTCCATTTTTCTCCATAGGGTTGTTTTGGTAAACATTTAGCCTATTTGTAGCATGGGAAGTTTCTTCCTTCTCCTTCAACTGTGGTTGAACAGTTGAACTAAAACAATAGTTGTAGTTGTTACAGTGTGGAGAGCCGTGATGATGCTGGCACCTGACACTCGTGGATAAACAAGTAAAATTGCGCATGTGCAGTGGCAAAGGACCGCCTAATCACCGCCCAACCCGGGGCGTCACATAGGAATTTGAGCAAGCAGCCAATCAGATATGTCCACCCCACCCTAGGGTGTATATAAAGCAGCGCCATGTTAGATCCGCGCTCTCCTCCTCCACACATAGTAATAAACACGTGCTGCAAAAGGATCCTGTGTGCCCGCTTGCGTTCTTGAGATTGCGCGGGTCACATTACAGTTTAGTTGTTACGCCCTAATTCTGAAGACCTTTGTGGACTTGGTGTGCCTTGCTTCAAAACTCTCTGGCTTTCAGAGTTTCTATTGAGAAATCAGCTTTCTGATTAGGTTTCCTTTATACGTGTAACATTTTTTTCCTCTTTCATCTTTCAATATACTTTCTTCGTTCTGTATACTTGTGTATACATAAGAACATACTTATATTATGTGTGTGTATATATATATATGTTTTGGGGAGTTTCTTTTATGGTCTTATCTGTTTGGTGCTTTCTGTGCCTCTTGCATCTGTGTGGGCATGTCATTCCTAAATTTGGGCACTTTTTTTTTTCTATTTTCTTGTTGAAGATCTGGTCTATGCCATTGTCCTAGGATTCTTTGCCCTCATCTATCACTATAATTTGAAGGGTTTTTTTTGTCATGGTATCTCACAGTTTTTTTATGTTCCTCTCCTGATTTTTTTTCATAGTTTTGGCTTGTGTGGGGTTTAATACCTCAACTTTGCCTTTGAGACATGAAATTCTATCTTCTACTTGATCCTCTCTCCTGAGTTTCTTATTGGGTTCTTCAATTTGTCTGTACCACCATCATTTCAGAGTGAGTTCTCTTCAATGTTTCTATCTCTTTAGTGAATTTAGTTTTCTGCTTCTGGGTGGCTTTTATAATTTCATTCCACCTCATGATCGTTTTCTTGGGCATCACTCAGATACACTTTGAGTTCATTCTCTGTAAGTTCATTGAGTTATTTGAGTTCTCTTTAAGCTCTTTTGATGAGGTTTATGGGTGTCCTTTCAGGTAATCTTCACTGAAGGTCACTTCTGTAGAATTGATGGATGGGGGAGGGGCATATTTGTTTTGACCTTTCACGCTGTTGTGTATTTGAGATGAGACCTGGCCATGTGGATGTTTTTGTTGGTTGTGTCTGATATGGACATGGCAGGCTGGATTGTCGCACAGGGTGTGCATCCTGACCCAGACCTGAAGCTTAGGAAGGAGCAAGCAGAGCTTCTCAGAATGGACCAAAACACTGTGTGTGAGCCCTATGCTCTACCTGAGGATTAGTGTGACTGCAGGGGCCTTTAGGGATAGGACAATGAACTTACCAGACCTGGATTTGTGAGTAGGGATTGGCCTAGAAGATAAATATGATGTTGGGGTTATCAGGGTAAAATCTGGCTAACAGAGTGAGAAGATTGGGTGCAGGATATGCATCCTGGCCCAAGCATAGAGAGCGGGAAGGCACCAGCACTGGCAGAGCTTCTTAGACTGGGTTAAAGTACTGAGTATGGGACCAGAGCTCCATCCCGTGACTAGCTTTTTAACAGAGTCATCAGTATAGAGTGCCTACAGCTACTGTAGAAGCCTTTTCCCTCTTCAAAAAGGGAGATGGTGTTTCAAAACTCTTAAATGATGTCTGGAGCTATGACTTGGTGATTAAGAGCACGTGTTGCTCTTCGGAAGGACCAGCCTTCAGTTCCCAGTCCCCAACTGCCTCTAACTACAGTTCTAGTGATCCAACACTCTCTCTGGCCTCTGCTGGCAACTGAATGCACATATGTGTACTGACACAGGCACACACACTCACACACACACACACACACACACACACACACTAAAATAATGTCTTTTTCAAAAATTCTTATTTAAGGTTGATTTTTATGGAAACTTGGTGTGTCTGTCTGCCACAGCTTGCCCTTCTCACTGCCCCCCTACTCTCTGTTACATCTGCCACTGGTTATATTCAGGACTAGGTGGGCAGATAACCTTGAAGAAGGTCAATAAGCCATATTTCCCAGAGCACTTCTAATCTGTCCAGGTACTTCTGTCTGGATCATGGAGGAAACATTGTCTCCAGTCAACAAAGCCTAGAAACACAGAGAAGGACAAACCAGATGAAACCCATTTGGATCCTTAATCCAGACAGGAAACTCCAAAGAATCATTTCTGCACTGTTGCTGCCAGCATTTGCTAACATCAACACCCATTTTTCCTCCCCATTCCATCATGGACTGAAGACCAGTGGCTCTCTAGAATCTTCTAGTCTCCAGGAGCAGATTAGAACTGTGGAGGCACAAGAATCATGAGAGTGGACTGAGTAGCTCCATAGCTCCTGGGTTCACAGCCTCTCCAGCATGCAGATTGTCATTGTTGACCTACCCAACCCTTGTGTAAGTCAAGTTAATAAATCCCACTTGTAATATGTACTCGTTCTATTATTTGTGTCCCTCCAGAGAACCCCGACTAATCCAACAGTACAAACATCTAAGAGAGAAACCACATCTCTTGACAGAACAGCATCATTCTAAAAGCTGAAGAAACTTAAATGCTTCTAAAAGTGAGTGGAAAGCCAAATTCATATCTCTAAATTTAAAAATAAATCCCCCAACAGCTTTGGCAGTATGACAGCGGTATGAAAAGAACAGTGCACGGGGAGGCAGTGGAGACAGCTTTAGTGAACACTTGACTTCAAAAAAATATATTTTATATTTGGAAGTGGCAAAATAGATTCCACAGGATTTGGCTGGGTGAGGGATGGATATTTTATTGGTTCTTAACTTTTACATTTTCACCAGAGTAGCAGCTAGAAAACTTAAACAACAGATATTTACCACCAAGAAAAATGTTTCTCTTGCGACAAATTGTTCTTTTAAAACTGGGATTCAGAGCAAATTTAAAGCTTGGCATACACAGCGAAGAGGGAAGACACTTCCCTGTTGGGTAGATTTGTGGCAGTTCTTCAACTCATCCTTCAGAGACAGCAGGGAGGAGACCACACACAGAAATGGGCTTTCTGTGTAGGTTGGTTTGGGGAAGATTTATAGGTCCCCTCAGAATTCCAGGACAGGAGAAGGGTAGTGACTTTTGCATAGCCATGACCAAAACACTAGATGTAAGCATTACAAAGTCAGGCCATTGCTTTGATTCACGGTTTCAAAGGGTTCAGTCTAGTGTTGCTTTGAATATGCATTTGAGCATAACATCATGTCAGTAGCAATGTACTATTGACATGATGTCTCATCATATCAGAGATGTTTCTCCACCTCTCAGTAGCTAGCTATCAAGCTACTTCAAGCCCCTACTCCCTTGCCTTTTCTACCATGATGAGCTGTGAACAGTGCTTGTCAGGCTATTTTATCACAGCGACAGGGTAGAAAACTAAGACAGTCACCAAAGGCTTCACATCCTGCATAAGTGTGTCCCAAAAGCAGTATAGATATGGAGCTGTAGATCCAGAGAGTGGTGACTTGTTTAAGCACAGTCACTAAGAGAATAATAAATTCCTCTGGACCCATCTCCATTGACTTAAAACTTAGGACACACAGAGCTCATGTGGCTCTCTCTGCTATGTTAAATTGGTCAGTGTTTAGTGTGGAGGGCCCAGAAAATAGCAGTAAAGTGCAGCCCTGGGTCAGATCTGTTCTGTGAATTGTCTGTTTCTGTGAATCTCTTTCCTAGATCCCAGCTACATTCCTTCACCTTTGAATCTCCCAGGTGCCTCCACACTACAGTGAGACCAGGCAGATTTACTTAAAACTTTGTACCTGAATATCTGTCCTTGATTTCCAAATGTGGGCTTCATCTTCCATTTACAAAGGGTTTCCAGGGCAGCTTTATACATACTGCTGAGAGGAATCAGAGATGATGACATCTGACCCCACCTATGGTCCACTAAGGTCTGCAGGGAGGATAGGTATTTGATGAGGAGAAAATAATGAAGTGCCCAGGATACCTCAGAGAGCTGTATCAAACTCCACAGAGAGGGTGTACCAAGCAGAGTGGGGAAGGGCAAAAGAGTGCCATGGTCTGGAGAAGTCTGGATACACAGACTGCAATGTCTGCCTCCTGCTGGGATCCAAAAGCCTCTTGCAGGGATGTTAATGAAAGCCATAGGGGTTAGCAGGAGATGGAGAATCAGGGTCTCATAGCTCTCCTGAAATCTGTCTGTCCTTTCCACGTGTGTCCACTTTCCAGTTCAAATATCCCAAGTTATGGGGAAAAAAAACCTCTCTTGTTAGCTCCTTTCAGCCACTATGGAATGTCTTCTCTGGCGCATCCATGAAAATGTCCATCAGCTAAGGACTCTTATGTTGATATGTGTATCACTCAGCTAATATTGTGCTGTCTGGCACATTGAACCTTGAAAATAATTTATTTATGTTCAACAAGCTATGACTTTGTCCATAAGAAGACTTTGACCTTGTTGGATATTCATTATTCTATTAAACTTAGAGAAATAATTTCTCCTGGCTTAATAGATTAATTTTGAAACCAGGCAGAGTGGTGTCTGATAATCCCAAGACTCAGGATGCTGAAGCAGGAGGATGACAAATTTTAAGCCAGCCTTGGCCATTTAATGAAGCCCTGCCTTAAGAAATGAAACAGGCATCCTTAAGAAATGAAACAGGCATCTACCTCAGTTGTTTGCATATTTCATAGACACAGTGCTAACACAATAGACATTGACTTCTTTTTAGGAACATGTATCATCTGTCTTTTTATTTCATTCTGCTTTGACAAGTACTCAGGAAAAAAAGAAGAGAGAGAGAGAGAGAGAAAGAGAGAGAGAAAGGTAATCTGTTCTTTATGTTATCTAATAACATAAAAAAAATTCCCAAGAAAAACCTCATTTATCCCATTATTTCCTTAGAATAGCTATATACTTTGACCGTGGGATGCATTACTAGACTTTTCATCACATGGCACAGTATTGTAGCATCGTTATTCACCTGGGTTGAAACACTGAGTCTCTTGAATGAAGAAATGGTAACCAATGATCACTGTATGAACTGAGTATTACCTGTTTTTAACGTCTAGTTCAAAGAATTTAAAAGTATACACAAACATCAAAGTTATAAGAGAGTTTATTCAAAGGCAAAATGGAAGTAGAGATATCCTGCAGTAGGGCTGCAGGCTTTGAGTGAGATTTGCTCAAGGACTCTGGACTAGTCCTTAGGGCTGCTCTCCATGGGTCCTGGAGGAATTGATCACTAGAAGCAGGAGCATGAATGTTCTCTGTTTTGATTGACAGGTTACATAAGCCTTTATTCTCTACTCACAGTCTTTTCCAAGATGCAACTGATTTAATAATGTGCATGGCCAGTCATGCATAGGCATAAGATGGTAAATATAGGGTTTCCTCTCCCCTAAAAGTTCAGTTTATGAGATAGTTTGCCTTACTGTGCATATACCCCAAATCAGTCTAGAATGGTATACTTATATTAGCTCCACAATATGATGAGCCTGTGTTTAGCTAAATAAATTAATTGAGTGAGTATGGTAGTGTGGAGATTCTAGTGGGGTGTTGGAAAAGTACTAGGAAGTAGTGATTTGTTTGGATAGAGGTGTGTGTGTGTGTGTGTGTGTGTGTGAGAGAGAGAGAGAGAGAGAGAGAGAGAGAGAGAGAGAGAGAGGGAGAGAGAAGGGCTCCCAGTTGCTAAGCTATCCCTGTAAACTACCTTGCTCAAAATTACCATATCATAAAATGTATACATGAACATAGGAATCTATTGTTAATTCTCAACACAAAATGATTGACTTCTCAAAGAGCTAACTTGGACAAGGTTAATTTTTTCCAGATTAGACTTTGTCTCACAAGACTATCTCCTGAATTCAAGCTAATGTAAGTAGTTTGTTCCAGCCTGGCTGTGTTACCTAAGTGTTTAGGTAGAGGACTGAAAGCTGTGTGTTCAATGCTGGAACAGCCATGCAGCATGTAAAGTTGTAAACCTTTTGAACATGCTCTGACCTTAAACCCTAAGGAGAGCCATGCATGCACATGGGAATGATGATCATGAAGAATAACTTTCTGCTTAGACACACAGCCCCAAATGAAATAAACAGATAGCTAGCTACTCACAGTTCCTCTCTTCCTGACCGTTCATTTATGTTTCCCTTGTCTAGGATGTCATCACCTTCCATGCAGATCATCATAGAGTCAAAGAAGTGGCATGTATCCACATCCCACTGACAAAAAAAAATCTCACTTCCACCAGAACCTGAGCCCAGAAGCTGTCTCTATCAGGGAAACAGCACACTCTTCTCACAGATTATCATCCTTGCCACAGGTATGGAAATCAGTGAAGCTTATTAGTCCAAGGGTTATAGACGGGAAGACTGCTCTGTGGCTTTTGAAGTTCATTTGTTCCTTAAGGGGATATGATGGGCAAATCTGGGAAAACATAAAATACAGATTCACAGAGAGAGAGGCTATCTGCCTGAGTGTTGGTTAGAAAGCCAGCAAATGTGGTTGGAAACATGGCCCAGCAATTAAGAGTGTATACTACTCTTCCAGAAGATTCAAGTTCAGTCTCCAGAACCCACAGCTCTTGGGTCGTGACTAACTGCCTGTGACTTCAGCTCCAGGAGATCAGATGCCCTCTTCTGGCCTCCTCAGCTACACTCCTGTTCACAAATCCACAGATAGATATGTAGACACAGAATCTTGAGAGAGAAAATGCAGCTCCTTGCCCATGTAAAAGCTGCGCTCCTAGCAAGTTACCAACTCCCTCTGAGAAAGTCAGAAAACCACTAAGAAGTGCCAAGGCAAGGCATCTACTTCAACCTGAGTTGCCACTGTGTTCATTTTGAGAAGTATGGAAATGAAAACTAGCTGTTCAGCATCCTCAACCCAGAGGAGATCCACAGCATTTGTGATGCTTCTTGTGAGGATGCCAAGCCTTATTATAGCTCTTGCAACCATAAATCGCCTTGAACCCCAACCAAATAGAGACACTCACATCACATAAGTCTTCGTTCTTGTACTATGACCTTGTGATGCCTGTGCATCTGCTCATCTCAGGTCCTGAAGCCAATGCCCAAAGAGATGAGTCAGCCTGGCTGTCCAACATGTGCCAGTGAACTTAACATTCCTAAATGGGACTTAAATGGTCCTTCTGTCACTGAATGCCTCTGTATTCTCTCCCATATCGGCTTTGACATACTCAGAGCCAGCATCATTCTGCCTGTAGCAGGAAGTTGTCTAAGACCAGGATATTAAAACCATCTGGAGTCACAACACTTAACATTCATAAAGTCCTTCTTCAAGTAGCTTAGATCACACTAGGAACGGGGTCATTCAAATCAAGTTCCAGGTGTATAGGGAGGTACAAGCTTTCTTACGAGGCTATGAGGAGGTTAATAATTTCTTAGAAAGGAGTTATGCTGAATGAGCATTTGTTATACAATTAATGAAATAAAGTCTTTCTATGTTCTGGTGTGTTGGATCTTTATAGAGTCTGAGGCTTCAAAATTTGTATGTCACACACCACAGAAATAAGGACCCCCCCCCCCAGTGCAGACCAAAAACAGTGCTTGGGGACTTTCACCCCTGAACTCTTGTCAGGTGTGCTGTTGTGACCTAACAGCCACTGGGGACAGCAGCGTCCCAGGAACTGCTAACACGGGCATAGGACTTTCCTCCCTTGAACAAGATTTCCACCTATGGACAATGTCTCCCTAAGAAACGAAGACTGTACAGCTCAGCTCAGCTCAATGCAGAATCTCAAAGTCACCCTCCTGGAGAGCATTGCCCCACCTCTGTCCTGGCTACCCTTCCATGGCCACTTCCCCTCACACAGCAGAGCCCTTTCCTGCATTGTCCCTTAAACCCAAGTGCTGAGCTCCCTGGGAGAGAGATGAGGTGTGCACCTCACTTTCTACTTAGTTTCTCCTGCTTCCTGGACTTCACTCCCATTTACAGAAGAATTACAAAGCTATGGGGAAATAAGAAAGGTTTCTTCCCCTAGATCATCGGCATTCTATCCATACATGGCCAGAAATGGCAGGAATGATGAAGGAAGTGGATTGAAAGGGAGGGAATTAGAATTTAACATTCACTGCAGCCTGCCTGTCTGCCTGTGTGCCTGCGTGCGTGCGTGTGCGCGTGCGTGTGTATGAGTGTATGTGTGAATGCTAAAAAATGCTCAGTGTATGAATACCCCATGGCTCATCCTCAACTGCTGCACTGTAATGTGCTGTCATTATCCCCATTTTAAGGAAGTGGAAAACTGAGATCCACAGTGACTGTTATGTATTGTTCAAAACAAATTCAGAAACCCCAAAAGCATTGGTACCATGGGAACAACAGCATCTGGAAGAAGGGATTAGAGAGCTACGAATTGCAGTTCCAACAAAGGAAGGCAGGGAAAAAAAGGCTCACAGACACTTTTGAGTGATTAAGATAGTTACCTTAGCAGTGGGTAAAGGAAACAGCCCACAAACAGGATAGAAATGAACACGACAGCAACTGCCGTCTGCACACCACCAGAGCTCTGTCCTCAAACGGATGTTTCCATGCTGCCTCAGCGTTCAATGCGTCTCATGGGCTGCTGAAGACCTGCACATGCGTGATTAATGCTCAAGGAACTTTTGCTTCCACTTATTATCTTTGATCATTTGCTTTCTGCTTTGACAAGAATTTTGTAAAAGTTACTTATCTCCTCCCCTTGGGTTTCATGGGGAGATCAACTCAGCATTTCAGCCTGTTCATCCCAGACCTCTGTGATGTCAGGATGAGCAGAGATCACCATGGCTCTGAGGAAATAAATTAAAAATGGTGATTCCGGCTCCACCGAAGAAGTTTTGAAAGTGAGATCTGAAAGCGTTATATGGGCAGAGCTCAGCCAGGCCTCCAGCTGCTCTCATGGCCAAGGCAAGCTTTGATCTTCATCTTTGACCTGAAAAAAAATATGGATACATAAAAAGAAAAAAGAGACCATCACACTGCAATCTGATTGAGCTCTCTTTCTCTCTCTCTCTCTCTCTCTCTCTCTCTCTCTCTCTCTCTCTCTCTCTCCAGATGAGAACCAAGAATTACAGCACAATTAACAAAATTTGCTGTAGAAATTGTTAAAATAGTAATATAGCCAACTCAGGGCCTCAGCCTATGTGGCCCACAGGTATGGCCTTATGGCTTACGTAGACTTTTTTTTTTTCTTTCTGACAATCCCCCAAAAAAACAAAATTAAACTTGATTTATAGTTACAAAAATAGTCTTAACTTCCCTGCAACCCTTGACCTAGGGTTTCATTTCATGATCTATAATCAAGTGATCTTGTGTCAGGAACACCAGAAATCAGCTTGAGGTCTCCTTTCCATGAAAAGAATAGGTCCTTACACATGACTACTCTGGAGCCACTTATTCCTGACAAGTACTCTCAGATGTGACTTTCTTCCACAGTACTTCTCTTCCCAACATCCCCATACCTAAGATCTAGAGATGACTCAGCAGTTACAAGCACTGGCTAAGTTCTGTGTGGTTCATCTAGTTAAGAGCACTGGCTTCCAGAGGGCTGTGGTTCAATTCCCAGTACATTCAGTACATATGTGTGTGTGTGTGTGTGTGTGTGTGTGTGTGTGTGTGTGTGTGTGT
>JANHMN010000010.1:35173092-35186236 GCA_030674055.1 Rhabdomys pumilio
TGTGTGTGTGTGTGTGTGTGTGTGTGTGTGTGTGTGTGTGTGTGTGTATACTCTATCTTTCAAATTTTAACTCTGCTTTCTACTCATTGGCTCTATCAAAGTAGTTGTCCCTAGGTTAATGGAGTTCTCGGGCTGCTCCTAAGGCACTGCAGAGCTGAGCCTCAGTCCCCACTGCTGCTGACAACCCATGACAGGATGGCAGCACCTCCATCCTGGACTTGGTGACTCTCCATCATAGATCTCCTACCCAGGCATCAGACAAGACTACTGAGGAAATACCTGAGCTGTGGGTACCTGTCTTCAGACCAGGGAGCCCTACCGCAGGTCTGCCATCCATGTGAGCAGGTTCTCACAAGTTCCTCGACCCCTGCTGGAGATGAACTCATGTGTCTGTCCTGAGAATAGTGAGAGCCAGACAGGAAGAAGACACAGAGGCTTAGGAATGGCCCGTGAACACCCTCAAATGCTTTCATTCACCTCCACCCCCTTCATAATGTGCCCACACAAGATGCCAGACAAAGGCGAATTACTTCTGAGAAGTTTTCTTAGAAGGGACAGAATGTGCTGGAAAGCAGTCCTGGCATAAACATAAATAAAGTCCATTTCTTGGGCCACTTTCAAGTAGGTGCAGCCCAACCCTAGGCTGAGTTCATGGCTCAGTGTGCCTGTGAGAGGCTCTCAAGCTAGATACTCTGAACTCTTGTGGTAGTTACACAGGGAGGTGCTGGCTGCCGTAGGGCAGGGAGGTTATGGGGGTGAGCCTCCCACCATGATGTACTCAGTCACAGCTCCACAAGTGTGCTATTGCTCAACCACAGGACTGACCTCATCCTGAAGAGCCTTCCATAGCCCAGAGCCTCCATTTTAGGGTTTTATTGTGATAAAAGCATCATAATCAAAAGCAACTTGGAAAGGGAGGGATTTATTTTATCTTATATTTCCAGTTAGCCATCAATCACTAAAGAAAGTCAGGACAGAAACTCAAGCAGGGAAAGAACTTTAACCCTATAGTAAAAACTCTGCTGACAGAAAAGAGGATATCCTTACATTCTATGTGTCTATATAGACTGCATATAGCACACAGCAGAAGCCCCACTGAAGAGGACTGTCTGCTTGTTTAAATCCATTCACATTTGTACCAATACAAATCTGTTCACTCACTAAAGTGACGTTTACCTGCTGTGTCATCTCAAGAACACCCAGAAAGGTGGGGAAAAGGGTTTGATCAATCTGCTGCCCCAGGGTTCATGTCTTTCATCTACTGAAAGTTGAAGATTTCTGTTACACACTTAAACACACACAGCAAATGCTCTTCATGTTCCCATTTGAACAGGTACATGTTGAGTCTTATAGCTGTTACATAAAACCTGCACATTCTAATAGACTGAAGCGTGGAATAAAGGTGATATTGAACCATTTCTCACTCTTTGATGAAAGAAACTTCAAATAATTTGCGACATTTAATTCAGGACAAGAGACAATCAGAAGAAAAAAAAACCACTTGACACAGTATCTCATGAAAACTACTATGGAGGACACACACCTCCCCTCTCCAAAGCTTGCTAAGGTTGGCCATCTATTTGCACGACCAGGCAAGGTGATAGCATTCTGAGACACTACCTGGACAGAGACCTTGGATGAAGGGAAGGAGCAAGAGACTGGCAAGATATGAGGTCTGGACAGTGGAAACAGACCAGCATGTCTTTTATGGACCACAAGTAGGATGCTTGCTGTCACAGGGGAAATGGAAGGCAGGGACAGGTCTGATCTTGAGGATGAGAGCATTTATCCAGGCTGCAATGGTGAGAGGATATGGCTGGAAGAAAAGATAATACAGGCCTCTCGGGGGGCATTTTAGGGATGCAGATGAAAGAAGCTGTTTCCTGGGCCTACAGCCATGGTACAGATGGCAGGAAAGATGTGTGAGCGAACTCAGTGGTGGGCGAGATACTGGGGTATACGCAGCTCTTACAGAGCCAGAGGAGCCTGAGAAGCAGGGTTAGGAAATGATTCAGGATGTACTTTTGAAATTGAGGTCGGATTGATGACAAAAGCTAATCTGAGGAACAGTCCTTAAGGCCAAGAATGAAGTCCAGCTGGAGCCCAGGACATTGAGCATGAGCTGCAGGTGGCATTTAGAATTCTAAAGTTGCATCAGACTACACAGGCCTAGAAGCACACCGAACTGGCCTGACATGGCAGCTATGCCAGGGGCTGCCTCAATAGTTAAGAGTTAGGTGACCAGCTAAGGGCTCTAAAAACTGCAGGGATAGTGGGAAAGTCAGAGAGTGTGGTGCCAGGACCATTGTGTGGGAAAGTATTCCAGGAACAAGACATGGTTGACTGTGTCAAAGCTGCTTTAAGTAATCTTGACTATGAGCCACATAACCTTGGCTGTGGAATATAGCCCTGGATGGTAGGGAAGAAAACCTGGAGTGGAATGACTGAGAATGGGAAGGCGTGCATCAACTGGGTAGAAAGGACGTAGGACAATTCGAAGTGCAGCTCTGTTAGGCACAGCCATGGTGCTGTATAGCCATCACCCACTCAAAGCCAAAATGCTTTTTATCACAAACCAGAGCTTTTTCTGGTTACATATATCTCCCCATGCCTCCCTCCTCATAGTCCTCCAAAGCCACTGGCTACTTTCTGTGTCTATGAAGTCCATCGCTCTAGGGACATCTTATAAGTTAGATTACATATTCTCCATCCTTTCTTAACTGGCTTATTTCACTCTTCATGGTATCATCAAGGTTCATCTATGCTGTAGTTTGTCTGAATTTCTTTTCTGAAGCCAAATATTCTGTTTTATATGTATCCATGGATCTGTATACACAATGTATATATACATGTGTGTACTTGTGTGCATATGGATGTGTGTACTGAATTTGAGGGTTGTTTCCTTCTTTGGGCTATCATGAGCAATGTTCCTGTGATCCTGGGTGTTCAAACATCTATTGTACAAATTCTGAATCCTTGTCTTCAATTCTTTTGGATGAAAACTGCAGGAGTGGAGTTTCTGGATCTTACAGCAGTTCTATTTTTAGATTTCTCAGGACCTTCTTATACTTTTTTCCATTAACAGTCCCATCAGTGGTATACAAAGGTGATAGCATCTCCACAATAACTTTTGATTGTCTTTTTTTTTTTAAAGTTTAATTGCAAAGCAGATCAGAGAAAGTGGTAGATCCTTAGGGAATGTTCAGGAGTATGTTTAAGTAATTCAGCAGAGAATAAAATGCTGACACAAAATATAAAACCAGCTTCTTTTTTAATTTAATCTCTTTTTTTTTTACTTATTCAATTTACATCCTGCTCACTGCCCCCTCCCAGTCACCCCCTCCCACAATCATTCCTCCATTCCCTCTCCCCTTCTCCTCTGAGCAAAGGAGGCTCTCCAGTTATCTCCCCCACCCTGGCACTTCAAGTCTTTGTGAGGCTAAGCGCTTCCTCTCCCACTGAACCCAGACAAGGCAACCCAGCTAGTAGAACATATCCTATATACACACAACAGCTTTTTGGATAGCCTCACTTCAGTTGTTCAGGATGCACATGAAAGTCAAGCTATACATCTGCTACATATGTGCAGAGAGGCCTAGGTCCAGCCCATGTTTGTTCTTTGGTTGGTGGTTCAGACTCTGAGAGCCCCAAGGGTCCAGGTTAGTTGACACTTTTGGTCTTCCTATGGAGTCCCTATCACTTCTGGGGCCTGCAATCCTTCCTCCTAATTCTTCCATAAGGGTCCCCGAGCTCCATTGTTTGCCTGTATCTGTCTGAGTCAGCTGCTCAGTGGAGCCTCTCAGAGGACAACATATTCCCGTCTGAAAGCATAACAGAGTGTCATTAATAGTAGTAGGGGTTTGTACTTATCCATGGGATAAGTCTCAAGTTGGGCTGGTTATTAGTTGGCCATTCCATCAGTCTCTGCTCCATCCCCTATGCCTGCATTACTTGTAGACAGGATAAATTTTGGGTTGAAAGTTTTGTGAGTGGGGTTGTAAAACCAGTTTCTTGACACAGACCCAAGCGAGGGACCTTCATCAATGACCCAGGTGAGGAAGAGGAGCACACCTGGGCTTTTATGCAGGCAACACTGTAGGGAAGATACAGTCTAGGGGTAAATCCTTTAATTCCTCCTCTCGCTAAAAGAAACAAATTTCATCTTTGGCTTAGGACCACCAAGGATCTTGAGATATCTTAGTCACAGAACCATGGACTCTTATTAAATTTACTAAGGAGCCTTTTATACCCAGTTATCCTGAGCCAAATAAGACCAATAGCCGGCCAATACCTGAGTAAAATAGGAACATATGTCCCCAACTGCTGCAGACAGGCAGATATAGGGCAGCTCCAGGGAATACTGGGACTGTAAGGGGCACATCCCAGTTGTTGGTTACTGCATTCTTGACAGTTGAATATCAGGCCCTGCTGCAGGTTTAGGCAATCCATGAACAAAATCAGTAAAGACCCCATCCCTATCTGGAATCTAACACACTAACTGTTGGCATTTCGTCTCAGCTCCACCCCACGGTTACCTGACAACAGCCAGATGTGCTGCTTGCCCCCTCCTCACTCTCTTTTCCTCTTGCTCTTGCTCCCTAATTCTCTTCCCTCTCTCTCCCCTTCACCCCCACACCTCTTTTTCCATGTGCTCATGGCTGGCCTCTCCTCCTCCTCCTGCTCCTCCTGCTCCTCCTGCTCCTCCTCCTGCTCCTCCTGCTCCTCCTCCTGCTTCTTCTCCTTCTCCTCCTCCTGCTCCTCCTCCTGCTCCTGCTCCTGCTCCTCCTCCTGCTCCTCTTCCTCCCCCTCTTCCTCTTCTTACTCTTCCTCCCCTTCCTTTTCCCCTTCTTCCTCCTCCTCTTCCTCTTCCTCCTCTTCTTCCTTCTCCTCCTCCTTCTCTTCCTCCTCCTTTTCTTCCTCCTCCTCTTCTTCCTCTTCCTTCTTTTCTCTCTGTCTCTCTGAGTCTCTCTGTCTCTCTCTCTCTCTCCCTCTGCCTTTCTCTGTCTCTACTTCCTCAACTCCCCTCCCCATGCCCTAAATAAACTCTATTCTATACTATATCATATGTGTGACTGGTACCTCAGGAGAAAGGAATGCCTCAGCATGGGCCTGCATAGCTATCCCTCTGATACCATACCTCACCTCCACCAAACATATTCCTGCCTCCTCCTCCTCCTCCTCCTCCTCCTCCTCCTCCTCCTCCTCTTCCTCCTCCTCCTCCTCCTCCTTCTCCTCCTCTTTTTAATAAAACACATCATCAACAGCCTCAACCAGACTGCAGACCTAGTACAGACAGTGCAGAACAGAAGAAGAGATCTGAGCAATGGTGCCATCAGTAGCTCCTCGCTGCTGCTGTTGGTCCTAAGTCAGTAGGAAAGGAACATGAATATGTGGTAAATGAAGGGTGAGGTTTCAAAGTTTGGAAAGTGAAGGATTATGGGATAATAGTTCATAGAAGGGAGTGTCAGCCTACAAGGACAAATAGGAGTTGTTGGTCAGTGGGACAGCCTTTTATTTTTGTCTAATTAATTAATATACTTATTTACTTTATAGCCTGTTTAAAACCTCCCTCTCTCCTCTCCTCCCAGTCCCTCCCTCACATCCTTTTCCCCATTCTCCATTTCTTTTTCCTCAGAGAAGGAGAAGCTCCTCATGGGTACCAACCCACTCCAGTATATCAAGTTGCAGCAGGAGTAAGTGCATCTTCTCCCACTGAGGCCAGACAAGGCAGCCTAGCTGTGGTAAAGGGATCCCAAGGCAGGCAACAGAGTCATAGACAGCCCCTGTTCTAGTTGTTAAGGGACCCACATGAAGAAGGAGCTGCACATCTGCTACAGATGTGTAGGGGCCTAAGTCCAGCTCGTGCATGCTGTTTAGTTGCTCATTCAGTCTCAGTGAGCCTCCATGGACACAGGTTAGTTTACTCTGTAGGTCTACTTGTGGTTGTCCCTCTGGCTCCTTTCATCCTTCCCCTGACTCTTCCATAAGACTCCCCAAGCTCTGCCTATTGTTTGGCTGTGGGTCTCTGCATCTGTTTCTATCAGCTGATAGATGTAGCCTCTCAAAAGATAGTTATGCTAGACTCTTGTCTGCAAGCACAGTACAGTATCACCCATAGTGTCAAGGGGTTGGCTGTCTCCCGTGAGATGGGTCTCAAGTGGGGCCAGTTATTAATTGGCCATTCTCTTGAGCTCTGCTCCATTTTTATCCTTGCACTTTTTGTAGACCAGACAAATTTCTGGTTGAAGGTTTTGGGGGTGGGTTGGTGTCACCTTCCCTCCACTGAAAGTCCTGCCTGGCTACAGCAGGAGAGGCTCTTATAGGCTCCATATCCCCTGCTGGTAGAGGTCTCAGCTAGGGTCACCCCTATAGACCCCCCGGAAGTCTCCCTCACTTCAAACATGTCCCACACACTGTATCTCACTCCAAAGGGGAAATAGAATAGACATCTGAAATACTGGGTGGAGGGAACTGGGTAGGAGAAAGGGAGGGAGGGGAAGGGGGTTGGGGGGTAATCTGGAATGGGAAGCTAGGTAGACTGGGAGAAAGAATGGCACAGCCATTTAAATGCCCATGTATTTCTGTGTGTTGACAGTGTGGGATATATGACAAGCTAGATCTAATGACAGTGAAGGACTGAGTACGAGGGAACTGAGCTACCAAGGGAGATGTAGACACTGAAAAGAAGGTGAATTGCTGTGAAGTTCCTCTTGGAATTGACAAAGATCCATTGTGGATAATATAGACCAGTAAGCAGTAAAGACAGGAAAGTCATCATGGAAAGAAGCCTTATTAAGAGTGTTCTAAATGTTCTTCTCCAATGGGAACTCAATGCATGTCTCCATGGATTTTCTTATCTGTTGTTTTTTGTCATTTATACTAAAGCATAAAGTATAAAGTATAGCTCTACAGTTTTACACACACTCCCAAGTCCACGGTGTAAAAGCCATGTGCCTCCAATTTAAGCCACACATCAGAGGTTACATTTGACCTTTCCCAAGGATAGTGGTACACACTATGACATGTACTCATGATTCAGAGCATTGTCAGCTCCAGGCTGCCTCTAGGTCACAAAGGAACCCACAGATGGCCCACTGTGCTGTGCGGCTGAGCTGCAGTATTAGGTAGCTCATGGGCATTTGATGTTATCTGGATTACATAGTGTCTTTCCTACATGAAACTATCAAATGCAGAGGGAATCTATACGAATAATATAAACCTGAATGTTCCTGGACATTTGAGACTAGGTATATCTATGTGTCCAGGATCCATCTTTCTACAAAAGGAATCACTGACAGTCCCCAGGCTGAGGTGGTGAGGGCATCTGTGGGAATTCCTTCATTTATCACTTCCATATCCAGTCATTGGTGAACACACAAATCACCAATCCACCCTCTGTTTCCAGGTTGTCTTTTGTTTTTATTTATATAGCAACATTTCTGTACTATTATATTTTCCTCACAGGATTGTTAGTGGAATCAATTAATTCAAGAAAAACATAATTAGTGCTTTTGTCACATGAAAAATATTAACATATGTTACACCTTATTATTATTATAATCTGCATTAATGACTCTTGGATCTCAGTCATCATCCTTTCTTCCCTGGAGCAGTTTAATCCTGTACCCTAGCTTCCTTCCAAGCTTTCACACAAAGACTAAGAATGTCATCAGTTAGCATGTGAAACCTAAAGCAGGGATTTTTTTTGTAACCCGCTTACCTGACATTTCATCCAATGTTTTTAAAGGAATGTTTATGTTTTTCTTGTTCTGTGACTATAAAACTTGATGGAATTTACTACTTCTAAAACAAGGTATTTGGAGTAATCTGAATCTATTACCAAGCTATGGTCACTCAAATATGACTTCAGAATAAACTCTCTTTCAAGTAGGAACTGTACTGTGGTACTGACAGCCACATCCTTTGGGACAGGGACCTCCAAAACCACATGAGCAGAGCAATATGAATCCCAGCTGAGAAGGACCTGCAGAAGCCCAATACACAGCTGTCATGTGAAATGTGCCAGCGTTTGTATACTTCTGTCTCACTTAGCCACAAGCTAGACATTCTGAGATTATTCATTATCTTTGTATGTGGTTTTGTAAGGTAGTAACCTGGAAGACAATTGCAGTGTCTGTTACCCTGGAAACAGACCCACCTGTTGAAATAAGTACTAGGAAAGATACAATGTTACCAGCCGTTCCATCTAGTGGACAGGGAAGGTTCTCCTCTAAGCAGAGATACACTGGTTCTGCCTAAATGCCTTCCCAGTCAAAGGAGTGTGAGCTCTGTATCTGAGGCTAGTGACAGGCCTATGCATAGGCCCACAGGACGGAAGCAAAGCTTTGTAAAATAACTATGAACAAACATATTCTACATATTTGCAGTTCATCAGTCAGTTATGTGCAATTTAAAACTAATGAAGGCCATGTGTTTAATAATTAATTAAGTAAAGTACTACTTAGGAATAAATCATAAATATAAATTGGACATTCTTATACTGCCTAAAACATCACACTTGTTCAGGATATGTTCACATAGAAGGTATTTTTCAAATAAGACTTAATCTGTTCCAGACTCAAAGCTGATCGTTATTGATCTGTTCTCTCATCTAAAAAAGAGAAATAATGGTATACGTGACTAGGACTCAACCCATATGCATATCTCTTTTGATAATTTCAGTTACCATCATGTGGTTGATGTTGCAGTTTTTGTTTGTAAACTGTCTGCATTTTGTAAAGCATTCTTCCCAAATCCAGGTACCCATAGGTATTGCAGGTAAACATGAGAAAACAGAAACCTGATGTCCAGCCCAGAACATGGGACTGTTTTAGGGCCTGGATATGTTCAAATGCTCTGCTCAGGTAGTCACTGATGAAAACATAAATCATTATCCTATGTCATCCTCAAAAGGATGATGCTAGTACGTCTCTTTCCCAGACTCCCTCAAGCCCTCCAAAAGAGCATTGGCACAGCCTCTGCTAAATTCCAACAGCTTCCCTTGTTGCTTCTAGGCTCTCCACAGGATTGTGATTCAGACTGGCAGGCAAAGTCTACCCACACTCTAGCTAAAAGCACAGGGGGTCTCTCCAAGTCCTTGCAAAAAGCTGAGTTGTGTTGTGGACCCTTCTCCAGAAGATATCCACTGCCTTCTGGTCTCGTCTGGTCATAATTCCCTGTTCCTCCCTACAGTACTCCCATATACTGTAGTGTCTGTTACCCTGGAACCATGTACCTCCTCTGGCCTCTTGCCACCTATTCAGATTGTCTTCATTCTTTCAGGTAACTTCCTTTGCACTCTCCCCACAGAATGTCAAAGCACAACATTCTTAGATCCTACCTTACATTTCAGAAACTCATTTTCTACCTCCCACTGGGCATGTCCCTAGGAATCCAAATATGCAAATATGCAAAACAAAATCTCATTCTACAAAAGATAGGAGAAAATATTGTTTGGATATTTTTTAGGCGTAGAGCTACTAGGTTCTCATTGAGTGCAGTGAGAAAAAAATGAACCCAGTCACTCACAACCAACCAACCAACCAAACAAACAAACAAAAACAGAAAACCTGGCATCCAGCTAGAAAATATCTCTCAGTGGTGACCACAATACTCAGAAAAACTATTGGAGAGAGGAGGTTCTGGCTACTCCGTACTCTCTGCTGATAGATATCAGGCCCAAACAGAACATTTGTGGCCCCATGTCCTATCAGCTCAAGTCAACATACCCAATCCCCTTTGCAGACCATTTTTATGCTGGGCTCTAGATCTGCTAGAAACTTCTGGATTTATCTTAGACCTTCTCCCCCAAATCTTCTATTCGAAGTTCATGCTGGAATGCACACTGTAGAGGTACATGGCTCTCATTCAAATGGCTTCTCCAAGCTTCTCTGAAGCAATGGCTACTCATATGTGTTCTGATTCCAGCCATATAAGGTCCTGGCATGCACCACAACTTCTCTGCCCTTAGAAAGTCACCAGTGAACTATTTAAACACAAAGAATTTCCTGATGCTAAGATGGACTTTAAACAAGACTTAATATCTACCTAGTTCCCAGAGAGGACTTGGTCCTTTCATCTCCTTTGCCAGAGTTTCTTCAGAGACACTTTCCAGGTCTTTATCAAGGCGTACTTGTAAGACACAGATGACTATACCCTTGTCTGTCAATCTCTTGTCCCACAAGTCTACAGAATGTCTGGTATATTCATTAGGGACCCTCCACAAGTCACCTGTTCTCCCTGAGCTTTTATGCATATTATCATCAGATTACACTGTTTACAGATGTAAAATCTCCACAAGGTCCTTTCTGGCTTTGGCCAATCCTCATGTGACATTAACTCAGGGTGTTCAAACATCCTATAGAAGCTCCTCATGGCACCACACAGTGGTCTGTCTGATTTTCAGTGCTGATTTCTTCTCAACACCACCATGTCAATCATCCACATCCATTGGCCAGGGGAATGCCATGTTCACAAACACAGCCATAAAACACTGCAGAGCCCACCTGTCAATTGACTGACAGTGGTCACTGTAGACATAATGTTTTTGTATGCTGTGTAAAGGTTATTCTTGTGATGTTCAAAAATGCTGATTTCTCTGCCCTCATATCTTGTTTCAATCCAGACATGGCATTGTAATGCTTAGGTAAAGAATCTCCTGTATCATGTTTGTATAATCAGTTCTTATCATTTATTCTCTGCCTAGTCAATACATGCTGATCACACAATGGCTGGGCAGAAAAGAGAGTAAGGCAGGTCTTCCTACAGCCAGAAGGAAGAGAGGAGGAGGAGGAGAAGGCGAAGAGGAAAAAAAGAAGGAGGAAGAGGAGGAAGAAGAGGATAAGAGGAGGAAGAAGAGGATAAGAGGAGGAGTTGGAATTGGAGCCATGAGGAGAGGGACAGAGATGATACCATGGGAAGAAACATCTGAAACAGAGAGAACTAGAGTAATATTAAACTGCAAGAATTAAGGAGATGGGGATAGAAGGTAGCCAGATTACCATAGAGAGTTAAGGGAAATCACTTAACTGACTAGGTATGGAGGTACAGCTTACAATGAATCTCAAATTTCTCTGTGTAGTTATTGAGGACTTGCAAAGGTAAAGAAATACAACTGTTGAATTAATTTACTGATTACATTTATATTAAAATAATTCATTTTACAGGTCACAGCTATGTGAAATCCACTGTAAACAAGCTTCCTGCAGTTATGGAATTACTTCCATGCCAGGGATTCCCAGGAAGCCTTCAGCATTTCTCAGTCTGAAGTTCACCTCCTTTCCTCTCTGGACACTCCCGGCCTTCATCTGCATTCTTCTTATGACACTATAGTGAGCTCACCATAGCAAACACCTGGATAGATACGTGTGTGTGTGTTTCCATATTATAACAATTTATATAGTAACAATAGATTCATGTCAGTTTTGCAGAGTGCTCCTGGAGTCCTTAACATGGAGCTGTTAGCAAATACAAGTTTTTTCCTTCCGATCACGATTATATTAAGTCTCAAATCACAGACAACACATCATCATCATCATAATTCTGTGTGTATATGTCTCTGTGCATATGTCTGTCTGTCTGTGTGTGTGTGTGTGTGTGTGTGTGTGTGTGTGAGAGAGAGAGAGAGAGAGAGAGAGAGAGAGAGAGAGAGAGAGAGAATGGCTGAAATGGTAACAGTTAAGAAAGCTGCAGTAGGGTTAAAAGAGTCCTATTCAATCTTACTAGAGAACTAAATCATAGCACTAACTGGTCTCAGAGTTAAGGAGATTTGTAGCTAAGTCAAGCTATAAAAGTGAGATGTGGGCTTGTGGAGGCCATAGAGGCAGACATAGTACTATTGGCCAGTTGATTCCTTGAAAGAAACCCATTGATAGTTCTGTGGGTGCCAGCCCCATCCCAATGTTCTAACATCTATGTCTTCTTCCTTATGAAGCACAGATGAGTTTGCACCCTTCCTCGGTCTAGTGTGTTTGATAAGTTCTCCAGTCTTGTTTCTGATGAGGTTTTAATATATCCATAGGCTTGTGCCATGCCAGTTGACTCTGGTAAATTTATAAAGTGGTAGTTCTTATTATTAAGAGTAAGCTATTTACCCGTCAGTGTCTAGTGAGTGACAGTGGACCAGCAGTCCACTGACATGAACAACCAGAAGCAGAGCCATTCTGCTTTTACATTTGCCCTCAGAATTAAGCCAAATGCTAAGGGCAAAATCACCCAGGGCAACACACAGCCTGAAAGCTGCTGTTTCACACAATAAGGAACCACTTAGAGCAGGGTACAGCCTGCTCTGGACAGGCACTTTCCTCCTCTTCCTTCTGCAGGACCTTCTTACCTTTAGAAAACTTATTTTCAAAATGCTGTTATGAAAGGACAGTTGGAGTTCCAGAAAATACAGAAAATTGCAAGCAACCATTACTTTAAAAACAAAATATTTGTGCCTGGCCCACATTTATCTGAGAATAAAATCATAGCAATAAAATCCTTTCTGCCATGATGGGTGAAGCTTCCCAGGCAGGGAAGGTGGGTGTGTGAATTTCCTCTGTGTTTTCATGCAGACAGTGTCTGTTTTTAGAGTAGACGTGAGTTGATGGAGGAGAGACCACTGACTTCATCCCCAGACCTCCTTCTGTCCTGGCAAGTCAATCACTGATCCATAAGCCTAAAGAAAGACTTCTTTAAAATTCCTTTTATACTTTATAAAAACAGAAAGAGAAAGGAGAGAAAGGCAGAGATTGAGAGAGAAATTGCTTTCTAATCATATGTCCTTGATACTGAAAAGTCAAGCAATCTAAATAAAAAGAAAATCCTTTCTAAAATGTCATCTTCCTACCCCTTTATAAATTTATCATAAAAAGTAATTTCCTTTCAGGTTAAAAGAGTAATTTTATATCTCATTCACTATAATATATCCTTATAATGACCCAGACATTTCCTAAAATGTGTCTATTACTCATTCACTCATTCATTTATTTTATCCACCTTATATCCACTCACCTACAAATCTCATATCTTTCAAGTTTCTATGTATTGATACATCAATCCCTCTATTCACATATCAATCCATGTAACCACCTATCCATCTATCATCCATTCATATGTTTATCCATCCATTCATCCACCCATGCATTGTGTCTATCCCAGGTGT
>JANHMN010000010.1:35191061-35225724 GCA_030674055.1 Rhabdomys pumilio
ACACACACACACACACACACACACACACACACACACACACACACACACAGAGCCCAGGCATGGAAGTCAAATACTTCACCATTTTTCTCATATGTAGAACCTAAAAATGTCAAGATTATGGAAGTGAACTGGTGTTAGAGCAGGAGTGTGAACCAAGGAGATTATGTCCAAGGTTCATGTTTAAGAAAGTTCTGAGGACCTAAGGTTCAGCATGGTGACCACAGAACTAGAACATCGAGTAACAGGTACAAATAATTCAGGCTACAGCTTACATATCCTAAGGGCTGCTGGTCCTGGTGATACCTTGGATGCATCTCAGGGAGTATGATCTCGTGTGACATATGATTTAGAACTCCTTGAAAACTCCTGTGACAGACAGCGTTCCCGGAAGTTAAGATTTTAGGAGAGCTCATCACAAAATCCCAGAATTTGAGTAGTTTCTTACAACAGAAGATGAGGAGACAATGTAGACAGTTTTTATGTCAACTTGACACTCAATAGAGTAATCTGAGAAATGGAAACTCCAACTAAGAAAATGTCTCTGTAAAATCTGGCTGTAGGCAAGGCTGCAGCAGCAACCTCTTCATGGCCTTTGCATCAGTTCCTGCCTCCAGGCTCCAGTCCTGCTTGAATTCCTATCCTGACTTCCTTCAGTGACGAACTATGATATTCAAGTATAAGCCAAATAAGTCCTTTCTTTCCCAAGTTGCTTTTGGTCATGGTATGCCATCCCAGCAGTACCAACCTTAACTAGTACAGAAGTACATACCAGGATAATGAGGTATTGCTAAAACAGACCTGACGATGTTTTGTGGAAGGACTTTGGTAATTTGCACTAGAAGAGCCATTGAGTGTTGAGAGCTCAGTGAGATGTTTTGCTGGAGCTTTGAGGATAAGAATGTTGAGAGAAGTACAGAAGATGGAGGCCTGGCTTGTGAAGTTGCAGAGGGAAGGAAGGGCTCCACTGAGCCATTTTGTGTGAAGAATCAGCTGAAATTAACAAGAGACCAGAACCACTGAAGTAAAACCTTTGATTTACTGTAAATTTGATTTACAATTGATGCTGGCCAGCGAGAGCTTAGAAATTAGTGGTGAACGAGACCAGCATTATTCAGGTGAAGTCTGGAAAGTATTTCCTGAGATTCAGCACAGAGAACTTGCACTCCAGAGGCAGCTAAGGTTGTACCTCGAGCTGACAGCTGATCTTGGTAGCGTTAAGAGTCACCCAGATGGTACTGATTTTGGTTTTGAAAGCGTGGCGTGGTCATGGAGAACAGCTGAGGCTCCGTACTGTATAGGCCAGAAGAGGCCTTTGGTAAAGGAGTAAAGGCAGCCTTAGTAGCAGTTGAAGGCTCAAGGCTGAAGGAGTCACACAGAGAAGCTGAAGACCATGGCAAGGCTAGGAGAGGCGATTGGTGACAGTGCAGTTCAGTATTGTGGAGATGCCAGTATCATAGGACAACCACCAAGAACAGCAGCAACTGTGGAGTGGAGTCTTCCTTAGGTTAGAAGACAAGCTGCGTGTGCTACAGAGGGCAGAGCTGGAGAAGTAACCAAAAACCTTTGGAACAGTCCAGAAAATTGTAAGTCAACCTCAGATATTGAATATCTTGTCATTTACATCCTTGGGGTTTGATTTTGCTTTGATCTGGTTGTGAACGTGCTCTGGTTCTTCCTTCTTGAAGTAAGTTGAAAGACAATTTGGATTTCTACAGAGACTGGATATTTTAAAGGAACTGAATTTTTAATGTTTGAATTTGTAAACATTGTGAAACTTTTAAAAACCATTTATGTTTATAATATGAGATCTTGGGATGAATGAGAAAGGAAAGTTTTCAGCTTTGTGGTGATAAGTTTGAGTGTCAAGTTGACAAGGGGTCAATTGTCCTGGATATTTTTATGTCAACTGACACAAGTTACAGTCATCTGAAATGATGATCTCAATTAAGAAAATGCCTCTAATGGTTGAATCTTTCTCAGAAGGAGAAATAAAATAGGTATCAGAGGTGGATGGAGGGAGAGACCTGGATAGGAGAGAAGGTGGGGTGGGGAATGGGGCAGATGTGATTGAGATCAGGTGTAGGGAGAGTAAGAGAGAGAGAAGAGACATCAGCAGTTCGGAGGGACAATATCTAGAATGTGTTAGAAATATGGGATGGGTGAGGCCTCAGGGGGTCTGTGGGGACTGAGACTTCTAGCATGGATCCTGACGTGGCCACTTCCTGTAACCAGGGACTCCCATTGGAGGGATAAATACAGCAACCCACCCACAAAATCTTCAACCCAAAATATGTCAAACCTACATGATATGCAAGAACAAAGAGCAGAGAGGGAAGGAATGGCCAACCAATGACTACTGCAAATTGAGACCTATTCCACAGATAAGAACCAATCCCTGACACTAGTAATGATACTCTGTACACTTGCAGACAGGATCCTAGCACAATTGCCCTTTGAGAAGCTCCACCCAGCAGCCAATGAAAAGAGATGCAGACACCTACAGCCAAATATTAGATGGAGCTCAGGAAATCTTGTGGAAGAGTTAAGGGAAGAATTGAGGAATCCAAAGAGGACAGAAATTCCACAGAAAGACTAACTAACCTGGACCCTTGGGGGCTCCCACAGACTGAACCACCAATCAAAGGGCATACAGGGGCTGGACCTAGGCCCCCTGCACATATGTAGTACATGAGCATCTTGGTCATCATGCTTGTCCCCCAACAGCAGGAGGGGGGCTGCCCCTGAATGTGCTTCCTGCCTGCCTGTGGATCCTATTTCTCTAAAGGGGTAGCCTTGTCTGGCCTCAGCGGGAGAGGATGGGTCTAGTCCTGCAGCAACTTGGTGTGCAGTAGGAGGGGGCTCCCCTTCTCAAAGGAGATAGGCCGGGTTGACTCTTTCTCATGGCAGGGGTCTCAAGTGTGGCCAGTCATTGTGGGTCAAAGGTTTTGTGGGTGGGTTGGTGTCCCCATCCCTCCATTAAAAGTCTTGCCTGGTTACAGGAGGCATCTGGAGTGGATGGAGGGAACTGGGTGGGAGAAGTGGCTAGGAGAGGAACATGGATCAAGTGTGGGGAGGACAGAAGAAGAGAGAAAGGAGGCATCTCTGGGATGCATTAGAAATCTAGGACAAAAGAAACTCCCAGGAACCTATGTGAGTGACTAAGAGTCCTAGCAATAAGGGATATAGAACCTTTCTGTCTTTCTAGGTCAGATGGACAGAATGTCCTCTATGAATGGCACCTTTTTTTCTGACCATCCAGGACACACAAGAACTTGGCAGAAACACAATACTAAACAAACATAGAACGGAGCCACTCCCATCAGAAGCTTGAGTGGACATCAGAGCACACAGCCCGTTTATATGGTGGGTGATCAAGTCTCAGAAAGTCATCGAGATTCACATTTCAGAAGTTAAGGCCACAGAGAGCACACCCAGCTTGCACACCCTGCTTCTTCAGCTGAGAAAAGGAAAATGTTCAGGTTGTAAAACTTTTTATTTTCCCATTTTCTAAGAGAAATGTATCATGAAACGTGTAAAATTGTCTATGGGAAACCATTACTGGGCAGTGTGGCAAATAGATGTTTTTCCGAGCAAAGCCTAGTGGTGCCCTGTTCCCACTGTTTCAGTTCACGTGTGCCAGGGCACCTATAGACCCATATTTACTATGATGTGTTTACCTCAGGATATTGAGTCAGGGATTTAAGAATATCAATGTCTAAGACAAAGAAAACAAAAACTTAGAAAGCAGATGTAATCAATTTTGGTTCTTGTTTCATCTGAAATCACTTCATTAGAATCCTCATGCCATAAAAGATGCAGCAGCTGCCAGGGCCTTATCTTTATGAGTGCTAAATTCTCAGTGTTAGCTATTCCCTTCACATAGATAGATGTGTTTGAAGAGATATGTCTCTCATTCTCTAGCCACATTTTTCTGAGGAGTTGGGGACCAGGTCCGATCATCACTCTAGGCTGACTGTGTGCCTTCCTGGCTCTAAGGATAGTTCAAGGTTCTAGGACTTTCGAGGGCCCACCCGAGGAGAGACCTGGGGATTTATGGTGCATTCCACACTATTCGGCTTACTATCTGATTATCTCCTCCCCACTTCAACTCCAGAATGAGAACACTTGGAGTTATGGCGATAACACTGGTGGTAATGGGAACTGGAATTTTCCTCCCTTTCATCCTGAGAAGCCGAGACGTCTTGTGGGGTAAGTAACAAATGATACGTAATCTTTTAGTCTTGTAAAATTGTTTTTCACATTCAACAAACCAAACATGTCACGGCAGTTGTTGAGAATCAGTTAAGACCCTCTTGTGCTTGTCAAAGAGAATAATGTAATTCTTCAGTTTAGAAGGATTAAATTATAATTCCTTTTTTAAAAGAACTGATTTTTTCCATGATTATAGAATAAATAATTTCATATATATATATTACATATATATACATATATATATATACATATATGTATATATATGTATCTTTTTAAAAGTTTTGAGAATTTTTGTTTCTTTGTTATAAAATCGTCTTAAATTAAATGTCTCTGGTTTAGATAGTTTTTGGTTTAGTTGTATAGGAGTTATAGTAAGAAAGCTACTGAGATATCTGGACCAACATAATCATTCTTTGCTATAAAGAAAAAGAGAAAAAAGGGATAAAGGAAGGGAAAAAAGAAAGAGAAAGAGGGAGAGAAGGGGAGGGAAGGGAAGGGAAAGAAAAGAAAAGAAAAGAAAAGAAAAGAAAAGAAAAGAAAAGAAAAGAAAAGAGAAGAGAAGAAAAGAAAGGGACCTGGGGAAAGAATGGAAGAAAGGGCAAGAGGTTACCCTAAAGCAAGCTTCCTGGTGGCAGGATGCTGGGGAAGGGGCACTTGCTGCCCCCCAGTCTCTTAGACACAGCCCATCCACTGGACCTTAGCATCCTTGTCTACGCTCAGACCTGCTTCCTGCTAGGAGCTACATGCTGCTTAATTTTTCTGCCTGCACATCATGACTGTACTGAAGTCACCCTGCTGCCTTTCCAGACTCAGGAGCTCCTAAAGAAAGCATCCTTCCACTTTTCCTTCTGGGTATCCACACTGGCTACTCTGGGATCTGTAAATCACTCCTTCTGATTGGCATGTCACTCCCCTTCCAAGTCTGGGTGTTCAACTGACCACCACTACAGGCATTGCTGGGGAGCATTATTAACTTGGAAATTGTGTTTCTATGACAACTAAAGAATACAAGAGGGGTGCTCATTTTAAATCTTCAAGAAAACCTAAGCATACCCCTTCATACCAATTCTTCTAACATCTGATGCATGACAGGTGTTCAGCACACAGAAGGAAGTAAACCACTTTATCCTTTTGTTCAATAGCTATCAAGACCCTAGAGGAATAAAGCAAGACTGAAAAGAGAGAGGTCAAGAGTCTAGTCAAGAGCTCGATATTGCACCTGTGAGCTGTTCATGAAAACATCTGCACAGTGTGGCTTTAAAGTTTTGAAATGATATTCTTTTCCAAAATGAGAATACGGGACATCTGTAATTCTGCCCACAGAGTGTTTGTTTTGTTCCTCGAAACAGGGTTTCAGTGTGTCGTCCCCTTCAGGTTGGAGGTCACCATGCAGAACATATAGATGTTCCTGCCTCTGCCTCTGCCTCTACAATGTTGGGATGATTTATAAATCTGTAATGGAGTCGACTCTTTTGCTTACATTTTAATAGTATATAATAATGTACAACATGACTTCTATAATGATAGTGCACTTTGGAGTGTACTTTACTACTCATTAGGATATTTTTAAGCTGGCTTATTATCCATTTAATCAACAAATTTCTTAAGTAGAACATTTGCTGGTAGTGGCGCCACACTTTGGTTGGCAAGCATTGAAGAGGATAAAACAGGAGACTCATAAGGCCAAGGTCAGCTTTGGCTCTACCTTTAGCCTGGTATAGGTCAATGGGGGAGGACTTGCTGGGCATGTCTGAGGCTCTAGACTTGATAATATTTTCTTTTAAATCATCAAAATCACTGCTAGTGCCCTTCAAGTGCTGCTCGGTGTGATAGCACCACTGTCATCCTAAGACAGCAGGATCATGAGTTCAAGGCTAGTATAAGATGTGTAGCAAATTTGAGTGAACTCAGCCTGGGCTTCATAAGACCCTGAAATAGAAAAACAAAAAACAAGCAAAAATTATTTCGCTTCACAATGGTTCAAATTTATGTTCTTTAATATAAAAACATTTATCAGTTGAAAACTAAACAACAGTACCCTTGAAACAATAAATATTCACTGGTAAAATGTATTTGAAATGCAGTTTTCATATGATTTCTTTCACTACAGCCAAAATTAAATGTATTTGGAAAATGATAATGCAGATGACTTTATGTGTTTGGTGGACATCAATGACATTTTGAGAAGCAAAGCTATAGGGGACACACCACACACACACACACACACACACACACACACACACACACACACTTACTATACAAAGCCAGATGCCTCAAAGCACAGAGGAAAAGAAACCTCGGCACCTGGAAATTCGGTAATAAAGTAATGGAAATGAGGAAAAGTTTTCATTTTCTTCTAAAGTATACCCGTGGCCATTATAAATCTAGAAAGATTTTGCTCATAGCGTCTCGACAACCCTCAGTAGTACACGCTCCATGAAGTACTGTGTCTTCCTCTCATCAGACTGAGATGGGCTTCCAGTGTTTGTGCAAAATTAAGATCCATGTGAAATTATCTTTATGGCGAACTCAGCAGCTCACTGTAGCTGTGAAAAGAAAATAAGATGCAAATGAACAGCGTGAGCAGGAAAGCTGCCTGCAAATCCTGAGATTGGGAAGCCAGCCTAGTGGGGGAGTTTGTTTAAAAGGAAAGCTGGCTAGCTCTGTTCCAGTTCACCAGATTTCTGAAAACAGAGATCGTCGAAACAGGGTCCACACATGGCTTTGAGTAAATCCCAAGTGATCGAAGTCAGCCAAGGGCAACGCGTAGGAGCCTGGGGACCTCTGTGGCTTTGGAGAGAAAGCTGTTGGCTTTCTTTGACTTCTTTTGCTTTGTATTTGTGAACATGTCTGGAACTACGTAGCCAGTTTCTTTGTCCTGACATACAGTGTCTTCTTGTATAATGGCTTCTTGCATTCCGGTTATGAATATGAAAGAGGTGGGATTCTAGAGGCCACTGTGCCTCCCAGAGCAGATGGTACTTTCAGGACATACACGTGGAGAGCCAGATGATATCTCCAGGACAGGGAATAAGTCAAATTACTATCTAGAATGTTGATTTCTGTTCTAGACAAACAGAAGAGACCAAGTTGAAATTCTTAGAGTCATTGACCCTAGCCTCAACCACAAGTCAGAGGTAGGCTGTGCACCTACTTGCTGGGTGGATCTTGAGATGCTGAAGAATGCCACAGGTCTTAGGGAAGCACTCTGTTTCCCCCTTCTGGCCAGAAAATCCGTTTGCAAAGTATCTCACCACTCCCTACAAGGAAGAATAAAAAGAGTCCAGGTCTCTAGGCAGCCACAGACATCCAGGAACCCACATTAAAAACACAGCTGCCAGCTGCCAGCTGCCTGGGGGCATTCCCCATTTATCTGCCTATTTGCAGCTTGTTCCCTAGTAAGTAACAACCTGTTTCCTCCCCCTCTCTTTCCTTTCTTTCCTTCCTTCCTTTTCTTTCTAGCCAAGTGCTCTGCTCTAGCAGCTCCCATGGGATGCCAGCACACAGACTAAGGTCTGCTGGTTGCCAGTTTTCTCTCTTGTTTATCCTTCCGATGATGTCTGTCTAATTCATTCAACCCCAGAAAGTTCAGTGAAGATGGACAGAAGAGAAGATTCTCTTCTCTGTTGTGAATGAATGAGACGCTTCTGTTTATCCAAACCATAATTAATTTAAAATCTATCTAGTCCCACAGAGGGTTTGGAAGATTATAGAGGAGAAGTGTTTCTGTGGGAAATTTTTTAATAGAAAAACCTTTGGTTCAAAGATAAAATTTAAAATAATCAGACTTTCTTTAAAATTTGGAAAAAAAATATTTTGAAATATAGCAAATGGGAGCATAAGCAATACGTGATCATGTCAATTTAAATATCAACTTAATATTGGTCAATAACAGGAAATTAGTTCGCTGACAGCTATTATGCATGTGTGTGCACGCTCGCGCGCGCGCACGCACACACACACACACACACACACACACACACACACACGAGTTTTCTCCATAGATAATTATTCAATACAAGCATTTAGCTCTCATATAATGACAAGTTTCTACTAAGTCCAACTTCCACCTGAGTAACAAAGAGGTAAAGACTATGTAGTTCAGCACCCTAAGATTCACAGTGCACAGAACACACAGTGAAGAGCTGATCTGTTTCTTCTGCTGTATCTCACTCAGGGGATCTTTATTCTACTAAGGAAGAGAGAATGAGTTAAATAATTTAAATAGATACTTGGGGGCGGGGGGATGGAGGGAGTATACACAGGTATGTAAGGGTGTTTGTGCCCATGTACATGTGGATAGAAGCCAGAAGAGGGCATTCACTCTGCATTATTGCCCTAAGACAGGTTCTATCACTGAATCTGAAGCTAGACTGGCAGCCACTAAGCTGCAGTAATCCTTCCATCCCTGCTTTGTGCAGCATTGCAGTAAAAGGTGTATGCAGCCGTGTCAAACTTTTTCCTGGGTACTGGGATCTGAACTGAGGCTCTCAGGCAGCAAATGGTCCTGGATACTCTAGTCCATTTCTTTAGTGCCAGATGATGATACATTTTAAAGTAAGGGGGAATCAAGCTATCACAGTTAGAGCTTTGAAAATTAAACCTTGTCCTTATAGATTGTGAGGGTCTTATATAGTCCGTGGAAAGGAGAGTGGGTGTCACTCTGTGCAGATCAGGTCTTTGTGTTATGAGGGGAGGCACAAACCCAGCAGGTTGGTAGTTAGAAAGCCACCAACAAGAACAGAAGAGAAGTGAGTTGTCTGAGCCATGACTGTTCCCACTCAGTGATGGCGGTGTACAGAACTTCCCTAAAGGCACTAAGGAAGTAAAAGGGAAAGACACATTTTCAAGGGTCTCCAACTCCTCTTGACTCCAGACCAACTGCCAAAGGCTCTCTAAGTCATTGTACTATTGCTGCAAAGAGAGACTGTGACCAAGGCAATGGTTATCAAAAGAAAATATTTAATAGGGGACTTGTTTTACAGTCGTAAAGGATTAGTCTAAGATCATCATGGTGGGCAGACAGGCATGGCATTGGAGCAGTAGCTGATCGCTTTAAAATCCCGATCCATAGGCAGCGGGCAGAGAGAGAAACAGACATTCACAGATACATAGAGAGAAACAGAGACAGAAGGAAGGCAGTAGACTGGGCCTGTTGTGGGCCTTTGAATCATTCACACCACCCCTAGTGACACATCACTTCCAACAATGTCACACCTATCCCAACAAGGACGTATCTCCTAAGCCTCCCCAAACAGTTCCACTAATTGAGCCAAGCAGTCAAACAGTTGAGCCTATAGGTACCATTCTTATTCAAACCATGACAGAGGCCATGAATACTGGGCTGGGACAGAAGAAGTTCAAGTTGAAGATGAATATTTGTAGGAGAATAAGAGAGAAGTAGCCAAAAAAGGCCAAGATGTCATAGAGGAGGAAGGGAAGAAAACTCAAAAACCAAGGCTGGGACAAATAGGGTCATAGACAAAAGATCAAACATTCTGTGGGCCCTCTGGACTCAACAGGTCTGCCACAGAAAGCCCTACAATTTGTCTATAAACAGAGCCAAGAAATTACCATGCTCACAGTAAGAGCACTAAGCAGGATGTAGCATTCTAACTGTGGGAAAACTCTGCTCATTAGGGTCAAAGTCCTCCATGACTGCATAGCCTCTGGGCTTGGCACTTTATGGGAGACTACCTTTGTTAGTGGGTTTTCTCCTTCTCTGTCCTTGTTCAGAGACTTCTAATCCTCCATGACCACCTCTACCTAAGGAATGTCACATAGCTTCAATTAGTTCATAAGACCAATTTCCTTTCTTCTGACAAAAACCTGTCAGCCAGCACCTTAAATTCTTGAAATGTTTCCCCATGCTAATGAGGCATTCTAGGTACCCTACGCCCCCAGTCAAAGACATTTGCCCATCCTGGATGTCCCTACCCTTAGTCCCTCAAAACTTTGTAAGTTTTCAGCCACCCTAAGTATGACCTGCTTACTGACATCTGGTCCCAGTGTGGTCAGTCACTGTACATACTCACAGGGCTTCTGAAGCTCCTTACTCCCACCCTTTCTATGCTTGATGTTTCTGCTTCCACTGGCCTTGTGGACCAAATCGATCAACAATCTATGAGGGCAGGGAGATCCACACCAACATCACTCGGCAATGGCACTGCATCCTGACTCTAAAGCCTACACATACAGCCTCCCTGCTAGAGGACCAGCCATGCCCACCCAATCTACAGACAGTGTTTTTCTCAGCTGGTAAACTCAGGACCAGAGCTGATTGATTTCAGGAATGGAAATGAGAACTGGATAGAGCAAGAAAGATTCAGAAGGAAACTGAGTAGACATGCTCTTCCCCACGTTGGAGATTGGTGTTGTCTTGGGAACATGTGATCTTAAGTACCTCAGACTCCACAACAGCTCCCAGTCATATTGTTTCTACTTGCATCAAAATCAAAGGCAGCTGTCCCAGGCTAAATGTTGCAAATCTCTCTTACTGATACAGTTTCTGGAACATGCAGTTATTTAGTTTACCTTTACAATTTGTTTCAATTTTACATAGAGGCTAATGCTCAGGAGAGTTGCAATAAGCTGATCATTTCTAGAGACCACAGGACTGTCACTGCACCCATCTGCACTAGAGGAAGAAGGCTAAAGCTGGCAGAGTTACTGCCGTGGGAGGCGGGGGTCTGTTTTAATGCTGCCATGTTTTATATCCTAGGGAAGACTACGAAGTCCCACGTTATCAGTGTTGTGGAAACGAGCCAGCTCATGGTAGACAATGCAGTCTACAATACCATGAAAAGGTGAGTGACAGTGTTCAACATAATGTCTCTTATGAAAGTGACGGTGTTCACCATGAGGACCTTTTGCAATTGAGACATTGAAGCTCGCATGAAATGACTCACAGTTCCAGTGCAATTGGCCACAATGGAAAAACAATGCTTGCACGCACAACTCTTTCCTCAGAGAAATGAAAATCAAAAGCTGGAGGGCTAATAGTTCAAGGTGCCATGATGATAGAGTCTGAAGCTTGGACAGGAATAACATTAGGACACTTTACAGAGAAACGGGTGCTGTGCACTCAGGCGTGGAGTCTAGCCACTATAATGCCACCACACTACCTCAAGCATAGAACCAGAGCCTCAACCTGCTCCTAACTGTTTGCCAAAATAATTGACTTTACATACTCATTTTTAATTGAAAAATATTTTATAATCTTATCACATGTTTCCCACATACATGTCTAAGCATCATGTACATGCTTTATGCCTACAGTGAGCACAAGAAGGCATCAGATCCCCTAAAACTGGATTTACAGAAAGTTATAAACCATTGAGTAGGTGCTGAGAATCTAATCTGGGTTCTCTAAAAAAAAATAAGTCAGTGTCCTTAACTCTGAGCCATGTCTCTAGGCCCCGGCATCACACATTTAAATATGCGACAGACACCATTGCTAATGGCAGCATGGTGTCTCATTAGATGTTCTGAAAACATCAGAAACATACTAGGTTTATGTCTTCACAAACTTGTCATTTTATTGGAAGATGGTGAAAAGTTACAACATCTCTCAAGGTACAAATTATTACCTGACATCTTCTGATTTACTTTAAATTTCTATTATTCCAAATAGAAAATTGTTTCATTATTTTACATTACTTAGAGACAAAGTGTTATCTGACTATTTTAAAAAAAATTGAAGGGAAAAGAGGAAACAATCCTTTCTGAGCAGATGAACTGACGGAAATCATCAGAGAAGAAGGAGTTTTTAGTTGTGTGGAATGCTCCTGAAGTCTTACATCCAAAGGAGTTACCCACTGGAGCTGGGAGAGGTAGCAGAAAATTTCATAAGCCTAAGAGTTTCATGATCCCAACCTCAGTACAGGGCCGACAGCTGATGACATAGGGACCCATGACTACACCATTTGGGGAGGAAGAGGCATGAGGCTACACCGACAACATGGCAGCCTCACCTGTGATCTGCAGCCTGTGCTTCTGCAGCAGGAATTAGAGCCAGGTCTAAAAGCTGACAGATGTGAATAAGACCTCCTACCAGTCATGGCTGGACCACCTAGGAAGTAGCTCCTATCAGCACCTCTTGGGGACCAGATATACTCAGTAGCCCTTTCTGGGCCTGTAGGAATGAAGCTACAAACTCTTCTGCTCTCTCAAACCAAGACTCCTCAGCAGACTAAGGAGATGAGATTTCCTGGCTCAAACTTTCACTTGTGTATCTGCAGAACAAAACCTATATCCATATATTCATTATGTAGCCCTGGCTGGCTGGCTGGCTGGCTGGCTATCTCTCTCCCATTCTCCTGGCTACTTCTCATCTCCTTCTCTGCCCCTCTGCTCTTCTCTCTCCCTTCCTCTCTCTCTCTGTGGTTTCCATGTTCAGCCCCTCAGTGGGGCTGTGGAACACACTGCTTGGGCAGGAAGAAAATGGGGAGTGTTTGACTGCATCTCCCTATACCACTATCACTGTCAGGTACTAGGCTTTAGAAAAGCTCTGAAACCAAGTGGGAGAATGCAGTCTAAGATGTAGGAAGCCTTGACTCAGGCACCCTGTCGCCTCTGGTGTCACACAAAAGAGTCTGGAATGAAGGATTGTGGGTTCATGGGCCTGTGACAAGGCCAAGACTGTTGAGGGCCGGCAGGCTGAGAGAAATGGGGAACTTCAGCTTAGCTCATTGGAGAAAGTAGCAGCAGTTGTCTGGAAGTGTAGAGAGACCTTCTACAGGAGACTTAGGTTGTGGCTCTATAGGCGAAAGCCTTCTCTCCATGCTTCCCACAACGGTTTTGAAGAGACAGTCCATGTTTATCTATACCATATATTGAATGTTTATCATGGAAAATGGAAGCATACCCTCTTCTTAGGGTGAACCGGAGATTAAATATCTTTTGCAGGGAGAAATGTCCAGGAAGGGAAGCTTATTGGCTAAACCCTCAGGGCCTCTGAGTACCTCATTAGCATGGAGAACTCTGTTTTGGGTTATGTGACCAACATGGGGAATGTGGGCATGTGTTCTAGGCCAGGAATCTGGCAGGGAGCAGGGAGGCACCTACTATCTCAGGTGGGTACTGAGTGCTGAAGTCTCAGGCTTGTTCTACCTTACCAACTTTCCTAGCACATTCCATTGTCCACTCACCTTCCTCCCTCAGATCCAAATTGTAGATACACTACTTTTCTTTTTCTCTTCTGAGAGGCAGTGAGTCTGGGGAAGCAGGAAGCTCTAGACAGCATAAAGAACCAGGATCAAATTCCTATCACTTCCGGGAGTGACAAATCTCTTCCCTTCCAGCGTTCTAAGTAAGTTCCTGATTCATGGTTGCCCATGGGCTCCAGGATATATTCGTCTGAATTATTTGTGCTCAGATCTATGACATCATCTCAGTGTGCTGACACTGAGATATTGTAGGTTCCGCCTGGCAGCAGATTGAGAAACAAAGGGCATAGGATGACTTATTGAGGACGACTGTTGCTCTGCATTCTCCACTCCTCACACACCTGGGGGGGACTAAAGAGAACATAAATCTGGCACACGGCTCTCCTGCTTGGCTTTTCACATGAGGAATGCTGAGCCAGCTAACTACAAAGTTCCCGAACTGTGGGTATATAATCAATATTCTCCTGCAAATAGAAGGACAGACGCCTCTCATTTAACACCCTCTCATACCTTGCAGCTGAAATGTTAATAAGCCCTACATAATGCTGTACACCTTCAGTGTAATTGGAGGGTTAACAGATGGAGCCATCTATTCTGCACCTCCCCAGGGAGAGCAGTAGATGGACAGCTGACTGGACAGTTAATAAACACCTCACCAAGCCCCTAAGATCAGAGCATAGGACAGGTTGGGTATGGAAGGGAGGTAACTATTAGGGAGGACTGGTTCCCTTGAAGGGCTGTGTGATACCTAAGGGGGCAAACCAGAGGAAGGTATGGACACTGATCCATGGTAATGGCCACTATCATCAGCAAGCTATGAGGACTACAAAGTCCAGTCCAGGGGTCTAGGCACCAGGATACTAAGTCTCTAGTGGCTGTCCACCTCAAGGCACTGGCACCATCGACCAGTCAGCCAAGGGTTCTTGGACTCCTGGGCAGGCAAGCAGATGTTCTTCAAATGTTGATCTCTAATGGCTTTCATTTCCCAGTTTGGCAGCAGTGAGCACCAGTCATAAGCTTGTAGAAGCAACAGTAAGTATCATCCTTTAGTGTTAGAGTCCCTGTGAGTCTCAGGTATTAAGGCCCTAATCCCTACAAATGTCCCTACACAGGCCTGGAGTTTTAGACATTTAGCCTTTGGCAGGGACTAGTATTCCAGTCTCCAGCCTAGAGTTTGAGACCCTTGACTCTAAGGAATTGACAGCTCTATGAGAGTATTCCAGCAGCCCTGGCCTACAGGTTCTCCTATCTGACATCTTACACTGTCCTTCCTTTGTCTCAGCTCTCCACTGCTCATCACCTTTTCATCTTTCCTTCTGATTTCTTCTTGCTGCCAAGCTACTCTCAAGCTGTTCAGCTGCTTCCTTGGCAGTCAGACTCCTGGCTACTCAACCCCTCCTCAATACTAGTGCCAATCGCAGCCATCGAGCCTTGTGTTTTGGGCCCATTGTGGCTTTGCCCCAGTGCCAGTCTAATGAGATAGGAGATGAGCCCCTCTAATGAGATAGAAAATGTTCAGCAAGCTTATGACAACAAACAGCCTGGGATGGACCACCTTGAGGTAGGGAGATTAGCAAAGCTGCGGACTTTGGCAAGGTGTCTGTGGTGTATTCTGGCTGATGAACAGTCTTTTTTCCTCAAAGCAGCTAGAGCAGCAAGGGAGAGTTCATCAACCACTGAATAGGAAGACAAATCACCCTGCACCCAAAATATTTACCTGTTTACAAAGAGGAACATCAGAAGGAGTGTTCACAATACAAACATTAAAGCCTCACATTTTCCCTGTTGGCAATATCCTCTGCCCAAATATACTTTAGATAAATATATCTTTAGGGGCCCTGCTTCTGTCTACCATTGGCTCTTCAGGAAGATATAGCCCAGCTGGTGGGAAGGGACAACAACCTCTAACTCTGAACTGGGGTCTCCTGCCCTCTGCCAGTTCTCATGAAGCTTTGATCAGTTCATGATGTAGTTAACAACTGAATTAACCCATCTCCTCAAGGCTCAGGATGTCATTGGATCTTTTACTAATATGTGGGCATGTAAAGAGTAAGAGTACTTAATATGCCACATTTTATATCATGACATTAGTGAACAGAGTCACTCATTTTTAATCTATGTGAGTTAGATGTGTTTGCATCTTGTTGTTGTCACTCATGCCTAGCTTGCAAAAGCTAAGCGACATGAGTTAAGTGTTCAATTCCTCATCTACATAAGTGTCATAATTATGGTATGTCTTGAGGTTATTAACTTCCCTTTGTATTGCGTATCTTGGGGGTATGCAGCATGCTGTTTGGATAGACACACAGATACAGAAAGGATCACAACAGATAGTATCTATCACCTGAAGTAACTGATTTTATTCTGTGGTAAGAGCAGGTAGAATCTCATCAGGATTTCAGACTACGGTATTATGTAACTGCCATGAAGCACCTCAAACGTGACTTTTGCTCAGAGAGCAGCATGTATTTTAGGCTATTACTAAGACATGGAAAATACAGCATTCCATTTATTCACAGTACGACAAAACTGAAAAGATGGCTGCTTTCCCCAAAGTCACAGTGATGTAAACCTGGGTTCATCTGGGAGAGTTGACAGCAAGAAAGGGACATTTGTGACAGCTTCAGGCCTCTGCTTGGCCTCAGATCCTCACAGGTCAGAATCTGGAGGATTTGTGATGCTCCCTACTTGAGCTAAGACTCTGCCCTGCAGTGACCACCTGCCTGGCCCAGGTTATGGTGAGAACCAAAAAACTGTTAAAGAGAATCAAGGTAATTGAGATATAGATTTTTTTCAAAGAGGAAATATTGACCATAATTTTCCGCACCCAATATTGCTACTCTCTAGTTGTTTTCTATCCCTTTTACTGACCCCAGCACTTCTGCGGCTCAGAACTATCTAGGCTTTTTCTTTGTGTGGCCCACAGTTTATTGCACGGTATGTGCAGTCACTTAATAAATGTTCTGTTGATTTATTTATTGTGTGTGTATGCATATGTGGCATATGTGTTACTGATAGGGAGAGGCTGTATGGAAGAAATGTGTGTTGGCAGATTCATACGTGCATGCATGAAGATGCCAGAAGTCAAGAGAGCTATACATCTTATATTCTGAGACTTGATCTCTCATTGGAACCTGGGACTCACCAGTGAGGCTATGCTGGAAGGTATCGAAGAAATCTGCCTGTCTCTATCTCCACAGCACTGGGAGATAGATACAGGAACTTATCACTATGCCAAGAATTTTCTGGAGATAAAATATAAGTACTTACATCTTGCTCATCAAGTACATTTGTAAACCGAGCTGCCTCTCGAGCCCCATTTAACTTACGACTCCTTATGCTCTAGAAACCTCAAGAAAAGGGAAGCCCTTTCTCCAGCCCAGCTTCTCTCCTTCTCTAAGCTGCCGGAGTCCACCAGTGGGGCTATTTCCCGAGCAGCAGAGATCATGGAAGCATCAATACAAGTCATGAAACATGAACAGTCACAGTTCTCCACGGGTAAGCAGCTGCATTCCTCTGCCTCTGCTTAAATTCACTCATAGTTTCTTATTTTTGTTATTCTGGGAAATATAGTTTCTCTCCTATTCAAATCTTATTTGGAGAAACAGCTAACCATGCTCAAATTTATGTTCTGGAATACACTGGGAATTTTCCTGTAGCCTTCCCACCTAATGAAACTTGGGGAACACATTCACTCATACGGGCTTTCTGGGGAGACATTCATTCAGGTTGTGTCATTTCACAGCAGGCAGAGGGCTGGACAGGAGCTTCAACTTTCTGGTTTGTAGCCAGGACCTTCTGACTTAGTCTGTTACCCAAGGAATGTAACAATCCATGGGCTTTCAAAAATGAGACTAGTCTGCAGTCTCTGGCAGCTCACGTGGTGGCCCCAGTAGAGTGCATTTGAAGAAAGCAGAGGCCAGGTTAAGCCTCTATGGACTATGGTTCCACACTCAAAAATGAGCTTTTTTTTTTTTTTTTAAGTCTCAGTGAGATTTATTTTCAGTGCAGTGTTGTGAGCTATTTGATTTCTTAAATTAATCTGGTGCTGCTTTGCCTGATGAGATGAACTCATTTTGAACCAGTATTAACCACAATTCCCAGATCCTACACTGAACAAATCAGTTTGACTTTTAAAGCAACCATAAAGTCACTCTGAAAAGGTTTCATTTCAGACCACATAGCTGAAAGGCCTTTCTAAGTACATTGGTCCCTATCCAGTAGTGACATCAGCTCAGACAGTGGTAGAAGTGATGGTAGGGTGACCTGTCCCGAGGACGGGAGACTACTGGCCCCTGCTTCCGTGTCACAGGGCTCTCAGCCCAGGGAGAATGCATTGGGAAGACAGGCCATAATGTGAAATTGATGATGTAAAATACCCTAAAGGATATGATAAAGTTATGTACATTATAGACTCAATCAGTCTGCAGCATTTAAGATATAAGGAAGGTGAGTGAATCCAAATAGACTTCCGGCCATCCCTGCATAAACAATCAGCAAGTGCACTGGGTAGAGATACCAGGTTGTTCCTGAACATTGGCTTGTTGGCCAGCAAAAGTTCAGTCACGTGAGTCTCTTTTCAGGACTTGAGTTGCTGGGCTCTAGCACATGACCGTCACCCAGCTGAACCATGGTCGGGTTGCTCAGTAAAACGATGCACTGTTGAGATGCCTGCTCAGTAAGATGCACTGTTGAGAGATGCCTGCTCCATTTCTCTTCTGTTTGAAAATAGGCTACATTCCTGCTGGCTGTGTTTTCTAGTGAGAAGCCTGACTTCATTAGTATACATTCATCACAGTTTTATAGGGTCATCTTAGAGCTTCCTTAACCTTGATTTGTCGAATAGCATAAACAGTGACAGAACTGGGAAGAAAAGCAGTAAATATGAACAAAAGAAACTGCATTCAGAGGTGCTAACCTAGAGAAATCAATGGGCGAAAAAAATAAAGGCTTTTTATAGCAGAAGGAATGAATGCTATGAGCAAGCTCAGCCAAGGTGGGTTTCTATGGGATACACATCCTGTCTCATTGTTCTCCTGGGTAGTTGTGAGATGAGGATGTTTTGTTGGACAGATATAACATGTTGGTTCTGGTGATGTGTCCTGTGAGATGGGAGACAACTCTAAGAAGTAACCTGATGGCTTGTCTTCCTAGAGCAGAATGGCTCTTAGGTTGCTTTTCAGAATCATCATGAAGCAAAAAAGTAAACAACCACCCTACCACCTCCCCCCCACACACACACTCCTAGCAATGAAAATGGTTAAGGAGACTGAAAGAAGAAGCCTATGACTAAGAGGGAGATGGCGTATTTCCCAGAGCAGGGACTGAGACTGCACAGGAAGCCCTGACTTAGATGTTGAGGCTGTGGCTAATACAACTGTTGGAAAGATATTTTATCTGAAACAGATGTCACACAAAGTCTGGTCTGTAGAGAAAATATCTTGTGTATTATGGATGTATCACCTGTCAATTAAAAAGCCTATGACCTATGGAGTAGACAGGAAATGGGAGGTGGGACATTCAGGAGGTGAAAGATTCTGGGATAGAGCCAAGCATGGGAATATCAGCCTAGGAAGATATAAGGAGATGGACAGTTGGTACCTGAGCATAGATAACCATCCACATAGCAGAATGTAGGTTAAAATAAATGAGATATTTTAAATTCATTCTAGTCAGAGAAGAGTCTAGCTATATGGCCAAGGTCTTTTGAGTCTGAGTCTTATTTCTGGGAACATGGGGCTGAGAAGAAGAACCAACTGGCCTTAACTTCAATATTGGTCTGTATTGTTATGCAGATGCCTTGTCAGCAGACATTCTGGGCACAATTGCAAACCTGTCGGGATGCTTGCCTTTCATGCTGCCACCAAAATGTCCTGACACCTGCCTGGCAAATAAGTACCGGCCCATCACAGGGGCGTGCAACAACAGGTACTGTGTGAAGACCTGCTATTCATCAGGAGCCTCTCAAGACTTGATCATGATCACAAGCCATTGTGAAGTAGGCTCTAGACCCATGAACTGTGACAGTCCACCCCTCTGTGTGTCTCCTTATCTCACACTCCAACTACTCTGCCATTGCTACCCTCATGCTGTGCTACACTCCAGATAGAGCCAGCAGAGGGGAGCTTTTTTGCTCCATCTTACCCTTGTTTTCTAAAATCACAGAATGGATCACCATCACCTAATATCCCAAGCCAGATACTTAGCATCTTTGATTTCTCCAAATTTCTTACCTGTCTCTAGTATGTTACCAGGACTATCTGCTTCCTCCCACCAACCTAACTGAAGGAAGAGTTTGACCATTTGCCACAAGTCATCAGCCCCTGTGGCATGTAGCTCTTGCTTCCCTTTATGTATGTGCCATCTTAGACACAAACCATCCCAATGCCCCCTTTCTCTTTGTTAGGGGTTGGTCTGGTGCTGCTTGTATTCATATGCTAAATTCTGTACCCAAAGGTCTGGTTGCCCCAGGACAGAGCCATTTCCCATATACACAAGCCTATGTTGTGCGAATCTTGCTCCCTAATTTAAAACTATTGGTTAAACAAAACTGGCAGCAGCCAATTACTGCAGGGAATTGAGAGAGGTAGAGTTTGAGTCATTGGGCTAGGGGTTGCACATAGGGACCACTAGGAGAAGGAGAAAGGAGAAAGAGAGATGAGGAGTACAGAAGTGGGAAGACTGGGAGAACTGGAGGTCTCCAGTAGCCATGATGGACCCAAGTGAAATGCCTCCCCAGGACACTAGACTGCTGGAGCAGAAAGAACCCAGGAAGATGCAAACAGCAAGTATTTGGGGAGCACAGTTGGGGAAGGAGCCAGTCTAGTGTTAAGAGAATTAGATTGGGGTAATTCCCTAGTAAATTATGCAGAACCTAATAAATAAATCATAGTTTGGGTCTCATTCATTTGAAGCTAAATGGGGATAAGCTTAATTCTTATTAATTTACACCTTTTGTCCTCACTTAGATTCAGAGCAAGATCCTAGCTCAGTCTGTTCTTGGAGGTCATCCCAACTAGTCCAGCCAGACAGTTATATCAATGCTTTGACTATTTCCTTCATGTTTCTCCATTTTAACCCTTCCCTTTACCCTCTCCCAATCTTGTACCCGTATACTGAGGGGTACATAACCCTGCCTTGATTCTACACAAATGCTGCATATCAAGGCTGGGTAGAGCTAGATGAGCATGAGTGAGAAGTATGTGGAGTGGATATGGGTAAGGGACACTATCTGCAGGAAGCAAGCCCCTTAAAGGAGACGCTGCATACACTCTGACAAATCTCTTTTTGGGTTCTTTCTGCTCAGCTGCCAGTAGACTCCAGCTCTTTCTTGGGTTCTTCCAACCATCAGAATGGACTGCTGTTAGGTAATCTCCACACGTACTAGATGGTCTTGCTTGCCCGGCTTGGTTTTCTATGTCCAAGGTATAATGTGACTATACCTCACACTCCTGCTTACCTTTTCAGCTGGGCAGGTCCTTACCAGAACTCTGGCCACCTCTATCAGAGTCTGCCTCTGCAGTCACTATGTAGTTTGAGATCAAGCTGCTTCTTGTATCTTGATTTTGGCACATCTACCTTGAGTTTAGCAGTGTGCCTCTCAGTTCCCAGGTTACCACTTACCCATACAATAGCAGGATGCTTCTTTCTGGGCCATTCCCTCCAGATTCCCAGTGAGCCTCAGCTTCAGGCACACTTCAGCCACTATCTCCAGAATTGGTCTTGTGTTTCTCTGCTATGTATCCAACCCTGGTCACAGTTCTACAGCCTTGTCTGTCTTTCTCCAGCCCAGTGTTCTCACAGTGTATATATGAGGGATCTCTCTGGAATTCCCACTAGCCTTGGCAAGAATGTCATGATCTTGCCCCTGGAGACTTCACCTGGTACATCCCCTCATTTTCAAGCTCTTGTTAGAATAGTGACTACTGCTTATTATCCTGGCTATTTTCTTTCTGTGGGTCACACTGAGGTTGTCTTAAGCCAATGTGGATCTTATTAGCAAAGAATAGCCACGTGGACACTGGCTTTTCCATTCAAGGAATTAAGGTCTGGTGGCTGTGAGGAATGGGACAAAGCAGAGTTCTTTCCCCAGTCACCATCACCTGTAAACACGACTTCGTTGGAAGTCGAATTTTGATTATTGGTAGGCTCTTGCTGATCTGCTTGCTGCTCCACTGTCATTGTTCCCCCCTCCTCCTCCCAGCTGAAGCTCCACTGAGCATCAGCCATTCCCTTGGCAGAGCTGCTTTGGTTATAGCCACTTGACAACGGGAGTAATTTCTATCCCGGGCCACTCTTTCCTTCCCTAAAAATACAGCCCTGAAGTACTACTGACCAGGGAGCTTTTCCCACCTGTATCCTAAGGAACTGAAAACTGTACCAATTGCAGGAATTCTAAGTCAAAAAGGCTGGGCCCAGCCTCAAGCAACTTCCCTGTGAGTAGATGTTAAAGACTTAGAACTGCCTACTTAGAAGGATCCTGAGACTAAGAAGATGGATAAATTCTTAGCCCTTCGAGCCAACAGTTGCCTTTGAGAACTGTTTTTCAGACCTGGGTGTGTTCTATCCACCCATGTAGGCTTTTCTCCCACCCTTGCTGTCCTCTGACTATTGAGGTTTTCCCTGTATGACGGTTTATTATCAGGAGCCTTAGTTATATTCATGAAGCCCTAAGGAAGTGATGACAGTTTTTGACACCCAGGATTTATAGATCCATATCTGTTTCCTATACTCAACCCCATGTAGCTCAGAACCTACCAGTGGAAAGCATGGATGTTCTTTCATCTTTTTAAAACAGTCTCTAAGAAAGATTCTAGAAAAAGGAAAGCAAGCTACCTAAGATCCAACTGAATGCTGAATGAAGCCTTTGATGTACTTCAGTGGGCAGGGGGGCTCACACTGAAGGGCAGAGAAAAGGCCATAGCAGAACAGGTAAAGTGGTGAGCAGAATGTATGAACATCCTGCTCATACGTGCTCGGCACTGTGGAGGGATCTCTAGCATGAGATGGTTCAGAGCCATGTCTCTGTCCTCAAGACTTAAACATATTATCTGGTTGAAACAGATAAATCGTGTTACAAATACTGTGTTAAACAAGTGCCTCCCAGAACACAGAGAGGCATTAAAGACCCCAGATAGTTGAAGTGAGGCCAGCCCTTCTAACAGAAATAGATTAAACAACACCCCACGTTCATGAGAGCTTGGTGCCGTTTGGCTGGCTTTCTTTGCTTTATATAGTCCATGACCCTGTAGCTATGGGAGTGGTTCATTAGGAAGCAGTTCCTAGGAAGAAACATGTCTACCTACCTCAAAAGACAATCTTCTAAGTAAGAAGCTAAATGGAAAAGAAGGGGCATGGGAAGGAACAGCAAGAGTGGGACCAAGAGCCCTCCCCTGAAGGTAGATGCAGCTACGTGTAGTCTTTCCTAAGAGGACAGCCTGGGATCCAAAGCTTGGCCCTCGATAAGCAAGTATGACCCTTCCAATAAGCATGGTACCAAATGAGGATAGGACAGGGCAGAGCATGTATCCCAACCCTGTGAGATCATGCCCAAAGTCTTTGTAAAAGAACACAGATGAGAATGTGACTCGTCCTACCAATCATATGTGTCTTCTGGAGCTCAGTGACAATTACTATGACTGTCACCATGAAGTTGTTCTCCTGCATCTAACTTCTTTGCTCTCAGCTCCATATGTAAGCTTTAAAATATCCCAATGTAACGCAGCATGCTTTTCCAAGGAGGGCAATTCTGGAAGGTTCCCACAGTAAGCAAGTGACAAGACTGTTCTCAGGGTAATCCTGAATCTCAGAGTTAAAGCAGGCTTTTCAGCCTGTAGAAAGTCTGCGGTGGTGAGCCTGATGATCTAGGCCTTCCTGGTCTTATTACTCCCTCACCAGAGTTGACTCAGGGCAGTTTAACCTTTGCCTACACAACTGTGCCTCCCACTCAAAGACAGACATGTGCCATGGTCTGCAGAGGGCAAACCCTACTAAGGGCCAGCATATCAGCTTCCCTGCAGACTAATCTGCATTCACTCTTCTACTTGAGGGGTATTTGTGTTTAATCAAATCTAGAGACACAGAAATAATTCTTAGGGGAAATGACAGACTCTGAAACAAAAAGCTGATTGTTGTGTTTCTATTTCCAGAAGAACTCCCAACTCCATCTGCACATAGAATTTAGTACGTCATAGAGGTTTCTATAGTCATTCCCTGATAATTAAATGAAACTTAGAGTTTGGTTTCCAAACACACTGTGAAATAATCTAATTCCTGATAACTAACAGTTTCAATTAAGACCATTCCAGAAGGACTAGCTAGCAACAGGTGTGATGCTCTGGGGAGGCCTGATGATTTCCGGTGTCTACATACACAGTAAGTCCTTTCCCTAGATGAGTGTCTTCTGGGCACGTTTTCAGAGGCACCTTTAATCCCTTACTTTTATCATTTGGGTTTTAACATAATTCATGAAATTGTGATACTTTTTGAAGCTCTCCTGGGAGAAAGGAACACACACATCTCCTTTGGGAGAAGTCTATGCATTGATAGTTAAGCTGCTTCAAACAATAGTTGTTACAAACATGAGCCCACGCAGAGTCTAAATCATACTTTAAAATTCAAAAATGAAGATACCACTTAACAAGGTGGAAACTAGATATTAGAAATCAAAACAAACCCTCTGGATTACAGGGGAGATCAGTGCACCCCAAACAAACTCATTAACCTTAAAGAAAAGGAGAAGTTGATGCTGGCGTCCTGTAGGACGCTCAGACATGGGTACCAGTGGCTCTAGAAAAGAAAATTTAAAACTCTTGAAGAAGGTCACATTTATAGTAGGTAGAGAAAAGCACATTCCCCCTTGTTGGGCATAGGTGGGAGAGGAGGCCCTTGGTCCTGTGAAGGCTGGATGGCCCAGTGTGGGGGAATTCAAGGGCCAGGAGGTGGGAGTGGGTAGGTGGGGGTACAGCCACATAGAAGCAGGAGGAGGGGGGATGGGATGGGGGTTTCTGGGTGGGTGGAAATGGAGAAAGGAAATAACATCTGGAATGTAAATAAAATATCCAATAAAAAATTAATTTCAAAATAGAAAAGCAAAGCACACTCCCATCTGAGAGACCCCAGCATGCTTCACTGACCACAGCAATGACAAGCCCACCTCCAGGATGGTTACGCTGTCTCCAGTGATGCAACTCTTGAAGGAGTTCCCCAACAAATCAAGAACCACACTTCCTCACTCCTCCAGACCAGTGTGGTGAACTCCATGGATCACTCTGAGGCCACATGACTACTGAGGTGTGCTGAGCTGTTCTGTGTGTGCCTGCCTTACGCAAAGCAGTCCCCTTCCTTCTTCCATGTAACGCTACCTTACTGCCGAGAAAGCAGCATGCCTGTACAAGTGAGAAGAAAAGCTAATCTTATATATGACGCAGGGCTATTATGTTGTTTTCTCCTATGTGTTGGGATCTCCCAGCACAGCAGCTTTCCTTTTGAGCTGGAGATAGAAGAGCATCTTCCTCGTTAGAATGTGGAACACTGAGGTCACTACAATACCTGATGCCTGTGCCTAAGTCCCGATCACTGGAGCTCTGATGGAAGAACAGGCACCACTCCCCCCCACCCCCGGAAAAGCACTTTCAGAACTGTTTCTGTTCATGTTGCTGTCAGCGTGTTCGAATGGCTGCCATTAATCCAAGCCTAATAAAGAAAGAGCTGAAGATAAATGCAGGGTGATGCAGCGATTCCACTAAGGATGAAGGCTCTTTCAGCACATGCTCATGGGTACTTATGTGGTCCAGAGCCAACAAGAGATGTTCAATAATGTCCACCTGGGGTCCCGTTAAGCAGCCAACCCTAGCTGTACAGGTTCAGCGATACACTGTGTGTTCACAACAGTGTTCTTGAGCACCTAAGACGACCTAGTGGATTTTTGAATAAAAAAGAACTCACAGCAAGGTTGTGATAACATGTTAGTTTGACTGGGTGAAATAAGGCCTCCCTGAGAGCTGTACTTGTGGAGCTACAATGAGGAACAGCTGACTGTAATAAATCTGTGCGAAAGGCTGGCTGCCTTCATGTTGCTAATTAAAAGCACTACTCCAAATTAAGCCAACTGGTGGGCTAGATGTCAACGAAGTATATTAATAGCAGAATTGTTTCCCCGCTTACTGTCTCTCCAGATGTACAAAAGTCATCAAGTCTCCTTGGAGCGTTGGCCTGTTACTAACCAGTCCCCCTGGAATGTTCCTAGGTGAAGCAGCAGGCATGTAAACGATGAAGCCTTTCCCCTCCAGGGTCCTTTCAAGCAGTTTTTTGTAATGCATAACTGCCCAGTCTTTCATCTGCAGAGCATCTCAGGCAAAGGAAGGGTTACAAAGTCTATCCGCAAGAGTGAGGACAAGGAAAAAACAGTATTGAAATACTTCAGAAGATCTTAGAAATCACTTAGGTGGCTCAGCTTGTAAACTGCTTGCCCACACGGGGGTTCAACTGGATCCCCTGAGTCCAAGTAAATGCCAGGTGAATATGGCAGCCCATCTATAACCACAGAGCTCAGGGGGTGTGCAGGCAAGGGATTTCTGGAGCAAAATGGCAAACTAATAGTTTACCAGGCTGCCCAAAATAGTGGCACATTGGTTCGTTAAGTCATAGGTAACCTTGCTATGTGGGAGTTTTCCTTCTAGCACAATCTGTAGGGCTAGATTTGTAAATACTGCTTAAAATTGGTTTTTACCATGGAATGAATGCCTTACTTTTTTTTCCACCTATGGTAACTAAAAGTTGTGTTGAGTACATTAGTCTGGGCTGGCATCTGTGGTCTCTTTTAGAGTCTGTAGCATATCTCTCTAGGCCCTTCTGGCTTTTAGAGCCTCCATTGAGAAGACAGGCATAATTCAAACAGGTCTGTCTTTATATGTTACTTAGTCTTTTTCCTTTGCAGCTTTTACTATTTTTTTCTTTGTTCTGTATGTTTAGTGTTGTGATTATTATTGCCAGGACTTTCTTTTCTAGTCCAATCTGTTTGGTGTTCTGTATGCTTCTTATACTTTCTCCTTTGGGTTAGGAATTTTTTTTTTCAATGATTTTGTTAAAAAATATTTTCTGAGCCTTTGACCAGGGTTTCTTTTCTTTCCTTTCTTCCTATTATTTTCAGATTTGGTCTTTTTATGATGTCCCAGGTTTCCTGGATGTTTTGTGCCAGGGACTTTTTAGCTTTAACATTTTCTTTGATTGATATACCCTTTTCTTCTAGTGTGTCTTCAATGCCTGAGATTCTCTCTCCCATCTCTTGTGTTCTATTGGTAAAGCTTGTCTCTGGAGTTCCTATCCAAATTCCTCATTTTCTTTCATTTCCAAAATTCTCTCAATTTGAGGAATTTTCAGGTGGTTTTTTTTTTTTATTGATTGTATTTCCTTTTACAGGTTTTGAACACTTTTATTCATTTCCTTCCACTGTTGTGTTTATGTTAGGATATTTAGAGCCTTCTGTGGTAGAGCTGCTGAGTTCTGGAAGAGGCTTTCTGTCCTGGTTGTTATTGGTCGTAGTTTTACACTGGTGCCTAGGCATTGGGTTGGGAAAATTATAGTTCTAGGTACTGATACCTGGTCTTGTCTTTGCTGGGTGAGTGCTTTGTTCCTTGGCTTCCGTTTTCACTCTGAATTTTAAGAAAGTGTGTTGGCTGTGTGTGGTCTGCTAGAAAATTTTATGTGTACATAATTGGTGTGGCCACTGGAGGTTCCAGGTAAAATGTGTTCCTGGGAATCGGGAATTGACATTTAGTAATGGGAATAGGCTAGGGGTCCTACGGGGTCCTAGGGGGTCCTATGGGGTCCTACGGGGTCCTAGGGGGTCCTACGAGGTCCTGCGGGGTCCTACAGGGTCCTAGGGGGTCCTACGGGGTCCTAGGGGGTCCTACGGGGTTCGCAGTAGGGAGGAAAGCAAAGTGTTCTGCCAGGATCTGCTTACTTAGCCTCCTTAGTATAGAGGTAGAGAATTAAGAGAGGTCACTTCAGAAGGTTTGTTAGAAGTAGGGGTGAACCTGGAGGATTGGATTGGCAAGAACGGGAGGAATCTGCACTCAGCCTGTAGTTTTGGGGTTTTTGTTGTTGTTGTTGTTGTTTTGTTTTGTTTTGTTTTTCTGGCAAGAGTGATTTTGAGGGTTAGCAGGGAGAGCCTGCTGGAGCTGGGGATTGAGATAAAGCAGGGAGTGACAAGAGGGAGATTTAAGAGGGAAAGTTCTGTGGGGTCCACAGGGGATGTGAGCAGGGGCAGGGAAGGCTGCAGCCAGTGTTCTGTTTCAGAGTTCTGAGTGAAAAGTGGGAATTGAGTTTCAAGGGGAGGAGAGGGTGGAGAAGGTCTTCAGTTGCCTTACCTGTTTCCCTGTCCTGCTCAGCTGCTGTGTTCCCAGGGAGTGCCTGCTGGCCTTGGAGGTCTAGATGATGGATTGAGTTGAGGAAAAGAGGCTGGAGGAGAATATGATCCTGATCTGTTAGGGATGGGGTCAGAGAGGAAAGGGAGACAGCGGCAGGTATTCAATTCCGCTACAGAGCTGAGGATGAAACCGGGGCATTGGATCTGGGGGAGCAAAAGGAGAGGCGAAGCTCTGGAGTAGCCTACCGGCTTCCCTGGAAGGAATGCAGATAACAATTTTCAAAGTCAAAATCTCAGGCATTTCTATGTCATATCCCCCTCTTTGTGACCTCTCAAGCTGTAAACAGTAGTCACCCACCCACCTTTAACTCTGAAACTCTGCTCTGCCCTTCGGCACCTTTCTGATCTATCCCTCCAACTTTACAGGACTTGGATTAATTAAGTCACTGATCACAGTTCCCTGTTTATGGGGCAGGAGGTGGACAGACAGTGAGGGAACCTTGTACATCTGAACTTATAGTCACCCAGAGAAGTTTATTACAAAAATTGAATCTGGGTTTCAAAATTCTTTCTGAGATACACAAGAAAATGAGCATACAAATGAGGTTTCATTAAAATCGCTCACTGGGACCAGGGCAGCAGCACAGTTTGTGGAGTTCTTGCCTAGCAGGCACAAAGCCCTGGCTTTAAGTGTCAGCACCACATACACTGTACATGGACAGAAGCAGAGGCAGGAGGATCAGAAATTCAAGGTCGCCCATAGTCAACTCAAAGCCAGTCTGAGCTACATGAGACCATCTCAAAACCAAACACATACCGGTCTATCCTAAAACAGCAAAATCCAGGTGGTTGTTCTACTTAAACAAGGCTTGGAAATCGTTAATATTTCAACTTCTCGGCTTTTGGAGAAAATGTGTCAAACAATATTTAAATATACCCTTTCTTTGCCCTTTGGCTTAGAGGTACTGTCCCTGACATACTTGGAAGATCGGTAAAGATTGATCAACTCACATTTGTCTTAATATGGACCTTAAATAGATTTTTGCCAAGTTACACACTTTGACCAAAGAATAAAATCACACATCAGTTTGAGTGTAGCAAACATCCCCTTTTAGCCTTGGTGACAGGGCTCATTCTTAATTCAAAGCAATTAACTCAGGAAAAAAGGTCTAATTTTACTTTTAACTCAAAGACACATATTAATATGTATCCCCTCCGTCATCCTCTTGCTTGTGGTACTTTCCTAGGTGCCTTATTTCTAGTACAAATGTCATCATCATGGTGAGCACAAGGGACCTGGATGTGTCTTGATTAAAGGTGTTAAATGTTAAAATATTTCAAATAGTCCCTTTGAATGCCCCCAAATATTGGCCCACTGAGTAGGACCCCCATAGAACATTCTAGAAGGATGAGTGCCCTACTTTAGAGAGAAGCCTTAGGGAGTCTCCTGGGAAGGAGCAATATGAAGCAGTTATCAGTAAGCAGAGCTCCTTGAGGCTGGACTCTCCCTCAGGAAGGTTACATACCCCTCTACATACCCCAGAGAAGTCCATCAGGAAGACCAGCTGCTAAGGCCCACCTAGAGACCTAGAGATGCCACCAGAGTGCATCATCTTGAGTGAGTTAGACTGTATTGAGACCTCAACATTTCTTTATTCTCTTCCATCTCAAACACATCCTTTCATTTGTTTCCACAGAGATCACCCCAGATGGGGAGCCTCCAACACAGCCCTAGCAAGATGGCTACCTCCTGTCTACGAAGACGGCTTCAGTCAGCCCAGAGGCTGGAACCCTAATTTCTTATACCACGGCTTCCCACTGCCCCCGGTTGGTACTCATTTAGAATCTACTTCAACAAGACTGGAACCTGGTTTCCCACAATGCTATCATGCTTTCCACGGCCTTTGAAGGCCATGGGCACCCACTGGGATGTTCTATTATGAGAACATCCCCTTGTGTTCCCAAACTCCTGAAAAAGTTAGAGCCCTGAGGTGTAACACCTCAGGATGAGGCTCTGAAGGTTAGATAAACTCAGCTAGTGAGGAGAACAATTGAGATTTAAAGTCACATTCATCTAATTTTACATATTTTTTATTGATAAGCACTTTACTATTCTTACATAAATTCTTCTATTCATCAGGTGGAAGACAAGATTCAGCATTAATTAATTAATTTAATTTAATTAATTAATTAATTAAAGATTCAGTCATTAATGAATTCACTCATTCACACTATAGATGTACAGATGCTGGCTACTGTTTTGCTACCAGAGGAATATTTGGGAGAGGAGATGCATTCATTTCCTACTTGTCCTTTGGTCCAACATTTGCCATTTGGGTTCATTGATCTATGTCATCAAAACATGGTTCATTTTGGCCCTAGTTTGACTCTTCACATCAGCGGATAATGCAATATCTGTTCCTATGCCATATTTCACAACAGAATTCTCAAAATGTTGGTAGCAGGCACTTATCTCAGCATAGAGAAAACCAGTGCCAAAAGTGATGAGCTAACCCAGTCAGCTGTAGACTAACATCTTTACCATCATAAAGCTCTCTGATGGAGATTCGCCCCTGTACATAGTTTTTCAGTTTTTCAGGTATCTTTTTAGTGAGAGAGCCAAGTATTTCCAGTAGTTGGTAAGAACCAGCAGGTGGAGTTGGGTACCAAGGTTCAGGGAGAAAGCATAGAACTCATGTCAACCCTTAAATTTCCACCAGATGTTTTCCTTCCTATTGTACGTTTGACATTGGACCAGTTCAAATCCTGCGGTCTTTTGAGCTCTATACTGAGACTGACATTGTACAAATTTGTATTTGTTTATATATTATTATCATTTACAAGAATCTGCACTTAAGTATGTTTACATGTAGCCTTTTTTTATACTTGATTTTATTATTTTTTCATTTCTTGATTTTATTCTAACATTAATACAATTTTAGTGGCTATACTAATACAAATTTTAAACCTTCAGTTCTGCAGGCCAAAAGTCTAAAATGTCTGAGGTCAGGGTGTCTCAGAACTGTGTCTTTTTAGAGGTTCTTGGAGGAAATCCCTTTCCTTGATTTTTGCACATGTGTTTGTGATTGGGTGCTGAACTTCAAGCCCAATGCACATGCAACGCAAGGCAGATGGTTTTACCACTGACTGTCTCTTAAGCCTTATCTTTCTAACTTCTAAAGGCTACACTATAGCCTACTCTATGGCTCCTTCACCAAAGTCTACAATGTGGAATTTATCCATGTCTTCCACCCCAAGTCACAACTCTCTAACAATAGTTAAAAAGGCTCTCAAAAATTAAAGATCCATGTGACCAGACTGAATATACTTGAAAACCTAGAATAATCTCTGTATCCAAGCCCAAATGTGTCTGTCTTCCATCTTGGTTCTTCCCGTTATGACCACAGCAACAGGGCTCTCCAGAGCTCTGAACAAGAACCTCACCATGAATTTAAGACCACAAGGTCTCCATGATTGGCCACAGTGCAGTCTAACTACAACCATTGTAAATTGTTCTCTTTACCCAGGTACGGGAGGTGACAAGACACCTCATTCAAGTTTCGAATGAAGCTGTGACCGAAGATGACCAGTACTCTGATTTTCTGCCAGTGTGGGGACAGTACATCGATCACGACATTGCTCTCACACCACAGAGCACCAGCACGGCAGCCTTCTGGGGAGGTGTTGACTGCCAGCTGACCTGTGAGAACCAAAATCCCTGCTTCCCCATACAGGTAATTTCCCTCAACTCTTCACTGAGTATGAAATGACAAATGACTTTTAAAACATTAAACAGAAAAGCTTGAAATAAAATGTAAAGTCTCCTTCCCATGCCCTGTCCTCAGGAGCTTCCTCCAGATATACGCTCCTTGGACATTCAATGCTCTTCTGTTTACAATACCATTTTATGTGTGCAATTTATCCCATAATTCCCAGACCCTGCCGTGCGCATGCTCTGAACCAGTGATTGTCACTCAGCAATAAGAATTACCCCTTGCCCATAATCTAGTCAACACAAATTTATTTTACGATTGAAGATTCTAAAAGTACCCAAGAGCTGGAAGTGACATCCAGTCTCCCCTTTGCCACAGCTTCCCTCAAACTCCTCAGGGACCACTGCATGCCTGCCTTTCTACCGCTCCTCAGCCGCCTGTGGCACTGGGGACCAAGGAGTGCTCTTTGGCAACCTGTCTGCAGCCAATCCGAGGCAGCAGATGAATGGCTTGACCTCCTTCCTTGATGCTTCCACTGTGTATGGCAGCTCCCCTGGCGTTGAGAAGCAGCTGCGCAACTGGAGCAGCACTGAGGGACTGCTGCGTGTCAACACTCTCCACCTAGACACTGGCCGTGCCTATCTGCCCTTCGCATCAGCTGCCTGCGCTCCAGAGCCTGGTGCCCCACGCGCCACCCGCACGCCCTGCTTCCTGGCTGGAGATGGTCGTGCCAGCGAGGTCCCTGCCCTGGCTGCGGTGCACACCTTGTGGCTGCGGGAGCACAACCGCCTGGCTGCGACTTTCAAGGCCATCAACACACACTGGAGCGCCAACACTGCCTACCAGGAGGCACGCAAGGTGGTGGGGGCACTGCACCAGGTGTGTGCCTCCGTGCAGGGGCAGTACAGACAGGAAAAAGTGAATGTTCCTTAGATATGTCCGAAAGTGTGTGTGAGTGTCCCAGGGGTGTGTTAGGTAGGATCACTGCAGGCTTACCAGTAGCTTTCATCGGGACCACCATGAGCCGTTTTAGTTTCTGGCAGGATCACCTTGGAATACTCAAGCGAGGACTTCCAAAGCACAAGTTTATGTGAGCAAAGCGCTTCTAATACCAGGAGGCTTCTTGTGGCTTTGTTGTCCAAGCACTGTGTCTTCTTTAGTAACCATAAAGCCACAGGCCTCCTGCACCCATAACTGTACCCAGCAGTAGTACCTTCAGTGCCTGCCTGCTGGTACTTGGAACTCACAGAGCCAAACAGATTACAGCTCTCAATACTCTTAGTAGCAGCCCTGTAAGGTGGCTGTACAGATGAATTCTGGCTTATTTGTCATTTGAGTAATAACGAAGTCCCTAATCATTCTGTCACTTTAAACTAAAAGTCCGTTTTTAGATCTTTATTTTATGGTTCGTTTAAAAAGCCAAAGGATCTTAAATGGAGATTCCTGTTGGTTGTTGATCAGCTGTGCAAGAGAAAAATCAAACTAAAAACCATGCAGTACTGACTGACTTCACAGTCTCCCTGGGTTGTGATGGAAGATTGATTCACTTTACTCTGTACTAACCCTCTTCCTATGTCAGGTTAGAACAGGCTCTGTGCTGGGCACTTGGCATCATGCCTGTGTCCTTACAGAGACCCTGTGGAGAAGATAACTTCAATCTTGCCTAGCAAAATAGGAAGTGAGTGTTGTCCTCTTGTACACAGTCGCAAGGGGTAGCCTGGAGTAACCTACCGTGGCCTCAGGCATCTGAGGACCAGGCATTAGTCTTTGTGTTGCTAGGAGAATGGACGTCCAGTGCACGCTGGGTATCTGTCAGCTCTGGTCAAGGAGTCATGTGCTCTGTGTATACTGTGTCTGTGCTCGGTGTTTGTGTGCTGTGTGCGTCTGCGTGGCGTTTGTCATGTGAGTTTAAATTGTGCTGTGCACCTGTTCTGTGTGTATGTTTCTGTAGTGGATTGTATTTGTGTGTGTGCATTTATGTACATATGTCTGTGAGTGCCTACACTGTGCTAGATTAGAGAAGGAGGTAGAAATGAGATACATGAAACTTTGAAACTGAGGCTCCTCATGAACTCTAAGTACAAGGTGCTTCCCTGAGCAGCCCTAACTTTGCTTGACAGGCATAGGTAAACAGGAACTTTTGTTGTCTTAATCGCTGTGGGTACCCCTAGCAGAACCTTACATCACTATCTATGAGGAGAGAAGAATCCTCATTAGTAGCTTTCTAACATGGTCAGAGCCTCAAAGCCCTGCCATTTTCAGAGAGCTGGCCAGACATTGACTTCTTTGTTCAGAGTGGGATATCTTTCAGTCCATGGCCACAGGAGCCCCCATCCCCAACATTGGATATCTTCCCCTTGTCTTGTGAGATGAATCTGTGATGATTCTCTCCCTGGTCATGATTTCCAGATCTGGCCAACGGTGAGTTTCAGTTTGTTTGGTGTTTCCCCTTCTCTGAACATAAGCGTCATAGGATCAGGGACTGTTGCTTCATTCTTCTTCCCTCATAGTTGGGATGTGCTGGCAAGGGTAAGTGCCTCATGAATATGCACTGAGTTTCTCTAGAGGTGCCAGTCCCAGGGATCATCCCAGAAGCGTCTTTCTCTGATGCATATTGTCTCACATAGACAATATGACCCCACCTTTAGGAGAAAAATAATATGACTCCCTCCTTTAGGGGTCATATTATCTATGTGAGAGTTGGCAAGTCATCCAAAGAAAGCCCAGGGGATGCTGCACACAGGTTGACAACTGGCCATTCGCATGTACATAAATGCTGTGGTGGGTGAGGGCTCTGGTTCCATGTTTCTTCTTAGTGAAGTTCTATAGTACCTGAGGTGTGAATCACTGGGTATGTCCTTACATGAGCTCAGTAGTTGTAGAATAGAGGGTTTAATTCCACGTATCTGAAGGTATTCGCTGATCTGAACATTAGTCACCAGCAGCCTCTTCTCAGTAGAAAAGTGCTAGTGCCCTTAACAAAGAGGAAAGATGCTCTAGATTTATATATCTTCCTCAGTCTAGTGTCTCCTCTCTCCCTCTCTCTCCCTCTTTCTTCCTCACTCTCCCTCACTCTCCCTCCCCTCCTCCTCCTCCTCCTCCTCCTCCTCCTCCTCCTCCTCCTCCTCTTCTTCTTCTTCTTCTTCTTCTTCTTCTTCTCTCTCTCTCTCTCTCTCTCTCTCTCTCTCTCTCTCTCTCTCTCT
>JANHMN010000010.1:35230926-35280369 GCA_030674055.1 Rhabdomys pumilio
AGAGAGAGAGAGAGAGAGAGAGAGAGAGAGAGAGAGAGAGAGAGAGAAGAATCCTGGTGTGCTCTTGTTCTCCATCAGCTTCCAATGTCCTTCTGGAGCATCAAAAGCTCTGAGAAAGGTCTGACCTGTCAGCATAGTTCCATAAAGAAAGACTGATCCCATCATTGTATGAATCCACTAAAGTGTTTTGACTTGGCACCCTTTCTAACTCCAATTCACCCCAAACTACTCTCTTTATAAGAGTTTCAAGTCTATGCTACATGGTCTGTCCTGTTGAACTCCATAGCACTGAATGTCATGCCACAATAGCAGGGCCACTCTGCAGCAGGGACTGCCAGACAGGGCTGTGTCTCTGCAATGCTGGCTTCCAGAGGTCAGTAGAACCCGTGGGTAGAGTGGTGAAACTTAAGTCTCTGTATTGACAGACCTATCCTCTCCTTCTTGTACAGGCTACAATGAATGGAGAGAGTTCTGTGGCTTGTCACGACTGGAGACACCAGCTGAGCTGAACAAGGCCATTGCCAACAGAAGCATGGTCAACAAGATAATGGACTTATACAAGCATGCTGACAACATTGATGTCTGGTTGGGAGGCCTGGCTGAAAATTTCTTGCCAGGGGCCCGCACTGGTCCTCTGTTTGCATGTATCATTGGAAAGCAGATGAAGGCTCTGAGGGATGGGGACAGGTCAGTGCATGTGGCAAAATATATGTGGTATGCACTCTTGGGTGTGACACAGTGATCCGTATTAGGCTTGTATGGAGCAGCAAGGTCTGGGTTCAAGTGCTTAAGTGACCCTAGACAGCTTTTCTCTCAAACATAAAATCCTTGATGATAAAACAAATTTTCACCACAGAAAAGGACTATAAGCCATATAAAATATCTTGTCCACTTAAAAATATGACTATTGTTTTCCCATATTTCTGGTCATGTGGATGAAAAGGCATGTTACAAAATTCAAATTGTGACAACCTACAGTTTCCATCTTTGGCCTTTCACTGACACCATGGGCATTGAATGGATGGGCCTGCCTTTGTGCAGATGTGGACCCTCACAGTTGCCTGCCCTTGCACTCACTCCTTCTTCCATTTCAGCCGAAAAGTTTGAACTTCATGTATGGAAAGGAGATTAGGGACCTCGTGGTATGATCCCAGATAGTGATTGGTGGAATGTAAAGCATGAACCATTACAATTGTGGAACCATACATTAAAAAAACAAGGGAGCTTTTCTTTCTGGTATTTTTTTTAAGTAAACAACTGTTTTCATTTTATTAATTTATTTATTCATGTATTTATGTATTTATTTATTTTATGTATATGAGTACACCATAGTTGTCTTCAGACACACACTAGAAGAGGGCACAGGATCCCATTACAGATGATGTTTGTGAGCCACCAGGTGGTTGCTAGAAATTGAACTCAGGACCTCTGGAAGAGTACTCAGTGTTCTTAACTGCTAAGCCATCTCTCTGTTCCTCTTCCTGGTATTTTTAACTGTCTCTGCCTGCCTGCCTGCCTCCATCCATCCCTCTCTCCCCATCAGAATGCTTTTTCAGGCATACCTCAGCTTTTAGCCACGTCTTCCGTACTCTTTCATTCTATTTGTTAGAAATGCTGTCATTAATTTCTGGGATACAGTGCTCGCTCCTCACACTTGAGATACCTAGAAGAAATCCTAGAGGTTTTTATCTCCCTTAAAACTGTCTCTAGAAAAATGACGTGGCTTGACATAATTAGGACAGGAGAAGACACAAACTTGGGAGGCAGCTCATTTCCTAAACTCCCTTGAATGTGACATGGCTTTTGGGTCATGTTCAATGACAAAGTCCAAGATTCTCTGGCAGATGCTAGAGTGATACAGAGATTTTTTACCCTAGTGTTTATGACTGGATGTCTCCAAAAAGCAAAACTTCAACCAACCAACTGATATAGAGGAGACTTCTTCTCATGCTGTCCTATACATCTGGGGTCCTTTTGCTGGTTTCAGCTCCTTCTCCTCTCCTAAGGGAATGTGTTCCCAAGTAGAAATGAAGATATGGTCTATATGGTAAAGGGCTGTGGAAAATTGAAGCTTTGTCCATATTGATATTGATATTCTGAGAATTAACATTATTTTCTTTCTTTCTGAAGTCCCTGGCCTGGGGAATAGGGACAAGAACAAAACTTGAACCTTGGACTGAATAGCCTGTCTTTCTGTGGCTGACTTGGCTGTTGCAGCACTTGATTCTAAGGCAGGGCTGCACCTATACAGAATCAGCATAGCCATCCCACTACAATTTGGTCAGCTTGTAGCCCATCCCACATACAGGCCCACACCTTCCACAATGGCTGATTCTCATGAGCCCTGCATGCTGTGGCTACCCTATGACAGGATTCTCCATGGGAATATTGAGTGCATGAGGAAAGAGATAGCAGAACATCCCACCCCACTCTCTTGCTCTCTCTCTTGTGCAGGTTTTGGTGGGAGAACAGCCATGTCTTCACAGATGCTCAGAGGCAGGAACTAGAAAAGCATTCACTACCCAGGGTCATCTGTGACAACACTGGCCTCACCAGAGTACCTGTGGATGCTTTCCGTATTGGAAAGTTCCCCCAAGACTTTGAATCCTGTGATGACATCCCTAGCATGGACCTCGAACTATGGAGGGAGACCTTGCCACAAGGTAACTCTGAGCCTCTTGCTATTTTATTGTGACATGAAAGTCAGTTTAACATCTCAAAGAGGCTGATTTTAAACCTGCCCTGCTGAGAAAAAGCAGTGGCAAAAGTAGAGAAAGCAGTGGCAAGACTGAGCCTTGTCTTCTCCTGTAGAATGGTAGCATCCCAGCAAGAGCAAAGAATCAGAGCAGAGGTCTGCAACAGCTGGTAGGCCTGTGCTTCAAATCAGCTCATACACTGTGCTTGGGACCTGCTGGTCCTCGGCACTGGCAATCCCCAGAGTCTCTTCCTCTGTCATGGGCTCTGTGCCCATGAGAGTTGAGCATTACTCTAGAGTTCTGGCAACCATGGATGAATACAGAGCCTCCTGGGATCCTGCTGGCTCAGTCTTCCTGGTTGAGAAGCAGCATATGAGCTTTCATTTAAAAGTAAGTAGTGATTGACATTTGGCTATACAGAAAAGATGTAAGACTGAGCAGGGACCCACAGATTCCTGATGTTTAATTAGCAAAGTAAATGTTCTCACCTTGGTTTTAGTTGAATACATGCTTAGTACAGACTAAATTATATCTCATGAATTACCATTGACACAAAATATTTATTATTTTTGCATGTATGCATATGTATGTGTGTGGTGTATGTATATTGTATGGATCTTGCCTGTGTTTGGGTACATATTTGTGTACACATGTGTCCGGAGACTTGAAGCTGACACTGAGTGTTCTCAATCTATATTCACCTTACTTTATTGAGGCAGGATCTCCCACTGAGTCTAGAACGACCTGGTCTGGCTAGCCAAGTTGCTCTGGAAATTCCTTTTCTTTGCCTCTGTGTCCTGGGATTATGGTCAAATTGCTATGCCCAGCCAGGTTTTCTGTGAGCTCTGGGTATCCAAGTTCTTATCCTCACACTTGCACAACAAGCATTTCACCCACTGAGGAATTTTCTCAACCACGCAAAGTGTCCATTAACTATGACATCAGATTTATGCCATGCAAGACTTGGCTTCAAGTGGGAAACAGAAAGATGAGCTACATGGCAGGCATTTCTCCAGGGCCTACAACCCATTTTCCAAAAGAAACACAGAGATGCATGTTGTTCATGACCATTGAGAAAGACACACATACAAACTAATTAACTACTTCCATCCCAGGCCAAGAAATAACCAAGGAAACCTCTCTGCAGCTTCCATCTCCAAATGTAGTGCTATGCACATACAGGGTATTGGGGCATAAAGTTTGCATGAAGAAGTGCAGCTCTGCCCACAGCAGGGCTGGTGGTCTACAGTCTTTCTTTCTGGTGGTGGCTTCACTGCATTTTGACCTCCAACATTCCACAGACAACAAGTGTGTCTTCCCAGAGAAGGTGGACAATGGGAACTTTGTGCACTGTGAAGAATCTGGGAAGCTGGTATTAGTGTATTCCTGTTTCCATGGATACAAGCTGCAAGGCCAGGAGCAGGTCACATGTACCCAGAATGGATGGGACTCAGAGCCTCCTGTCTGTAAAGGTCAGTGGTTTCATGTGGTGTGGTTAACAATAATTACGAAACAATCTGTCTCCCAGTGGAGATCATCAGGTCCTTCACCAAAACATTAGTCTGAGCACAGGTATCCTAGAGCTAATCTGGCACTGAGGAGAAAGAATATCTCTCTGTTGCCCACACTTCATTGCTTTCTCCAAATGACAAAACATGGAGACAGTTGCATCAAATCTGGACTCGTGGTGATTTAAGCAAGGAGAGAAGAAAAGGAGCTAATGAGTTCTAGACAAAGTTATGGACAGAATTTACAGACCCCTTTCCCCAGATGAAATAACACAGAAGGTTCCCATTCCCAGTACCCATAGAAAGACCCAGAACTATTATGCCTTGGAGCATTGCCTTGCCTGCTATGTTCCTGGCCTCCTCAGACTCAGGAAATCAATTTCCAATCCTTTCCATGGCCAGTAATAGGAGAGCAGAAGGAAAGAGGTCCTCTCAGGTCCTGCTGTCAGAACTCCCCTGGCTTCCTCCACCTGCTTTTCTCTTGTAACTGTGCAGAGTAGAAATCACCCCCATGATGGTTGGGAAGTTGGCAAGAGTGTTAGGCTCTTGTGGGAAAGCCTGAGCCCTGGGTTGTGTCTGCAGAAAGACAAGTCTGTGAGAAAGGACACACCTGAGCTCTAATTCCCTGCCAATGAGACTCAATGATACAGTAGCTAGCATCTTCTCTTTTACTTAAATCTGCCTCCTTTAAATAATTCTTCTGCCAGGGGCATGGAGCAGTGATCGAGGACACAGGGGCCCTGTTTTTACAGAGGATATTGTGTCACAGTGTCTGTCAATCACATCAATGATAGACTCTTAAATAAAAGACAGACCTTGAATACCAAGTTTTCCCACAGAAGGAGTGGATGCCAGAGGCAGCCTTTCATGGCCTGCTTGCTATGGGAGACATTTAGCAAAGTCTCCAAATGCAGAGGTGATATCATGAAAGAACTTGGCTGGTTTGCAAACAGGGATAAAATCCAAAGTTTTGTTTTCTTTTTAAGAGCTATGAAAAGCTGACATGACTGTATAGCACTGTGAACATGCCAGACACCTCTGAGCTCCCACATTCAGTATCTGAGGGTGAGCTTTAGTTTCTCCTTTGCCACAAGGACAAACATTTCATTTTAACTTTGAAACCCAGAATGTTTTGTTCTTGAAGGGTGTTGTAACCCTTCAAGAACAATGTAGAATGCTCATCACGTGTAAACCCTGAGTAGTAAAGAGGCAGAGAGCCAAATCTCAGCCTTGGCCATGATTGACTCCTGTGTTCTGCACACCATGGCAGATAGTCATATTCGGTTCCCTCAGTGCATAACTGTTCTAAGAGTACAGGACGAGGAAGAGAGGAAGCAGAGCAAGGAAAATGGCTGCCCAGGAAGCAATGGGTCTGAAGCCTATCAGGTAAGAGATGGAAGCTATTATGAAAAAAAAAAAAAAACCCACCAGTCTGACCTGGATCCTAGGATGTAAACCAACAATTCCACTCTTCCAGACTTTTACCAGTAGGAAGTGGACTGTGAAGGCCCAGAGCTGACAGACTCCTCAGCTCTGTTTTGGATCTGATCATGAGCAACAGTGGGGTAGGGAACAAAGCCAAAGACTTTATCACTGAGAACACAATCAGAGATTCTTTGCCAGAAGACAGAATACCCATGGAAAGAGTGACAGAAGCCCAGATGTTCTATGAAGTGGCAACATCTGTGTGCAGGTGTTGTTTCTGACAGCTGCTGCTTTGATCACTCTGAATTATCACATTTTGTAGTTAATCTTCATTAACATTATGACAAACCTCAAAGCTTTCATGCTGGTTTGGCTTAGCAATTAAACAAGAAATGCTCACTTGACTAGGATTGCCAGTTCTCCCCACTGGTGATGTCTCACTAGTATGTGACCCTCTAAGTTTGGCACAGTGATGTTCTGTGGCTGGCCAGCCCTGGGATAGTGAGCTCTTAGCTTGTACACCTTACTTTATTTTGTCTAAAATCTTGAGCTTCTGTGTTCTCATTCAGACTGTTTGCTTTAGGATTTATGACTGTAAAGGAAAGCTTGGCTAAGGAAAACTCTACATGCTCTCAGTCTGCTTGGATGGACCATACTGAATATGAGCTGACATAACAGTTCACAAGGCTCCTCTCTGATAAACTTTTAAAAGTAGAATACCCATCCTGCTTCTACTAGACAGTTTTATGGCATAGAAATTATTGGGGTTTTTTTGTTCCTAGCTCACATCTTCCAGCTGTTTTTATCCTAACTTTTTACTTCAAGAGCTCCTAGCTCCCTAAAGTTAAAGAAGTTGTGTATTACAATGGTCAGTAGGTACTAAGAACGTAGTGACCATTGACTTAATTTCTAAGCTTCCTGGGTGCTTCTAATTATAGGAGCATCAGGTGACATGGCCTCAAATGCAACAAGTGATCTCATAGTGTAGACTCTGTGAGCAGAGGACATGACATCCAACATCCTCTTTTCAGACCAGGAGCCTTACAGGGCCTCAGTACTGAGATTAAATTGTCATTGTCTCTGAGACACTACAAAGGCAAGTGTGTTAGGAATGAGGCCCTGTTGAGGTAAATATTTAAAAAGAGGCTGCCAGTCAAGCCCACTGTCTAAGCTACAGTGGCTCTGCCTAGCTCAGCCGTCATGATGCGTGGCCAGAGGCCACGTGTAAACCACAGCTAGAAACGGCCAGCCAGAAACACCAGTCCTGTCACCCATGAGATGCCAGCATGGGAGGTGGCTCTGCCAATCTTCCATACTGTCTCTGCAAGGCTGGGCATTGCCCAGACCATTCCACCAACCATGCAGGCTCAGTACAAATGAGACTCTAATGCTTAGATTATCCAAAGGCTTATATATTTAATAATGATCAGTAACAAGATGCCCTTACAATCAGAGGTATAACCCAATACCCAACCTAGATATACCAACTGCCTTTGACTGCTATAGACAAGCGAACATCAGCCTCCATATCTTCCTCTCTCGTTCTCTGTCTCCCCTTAGCTCCTCCTCTCCCTTCTCCTCCTCCTTTCTTACTCTCCTTACTCCTCCCACCTTAGCTCCTCCTACAAGTCCCCACTGAGCAGTACTAACCATGACCTCTTTTCCCAGTGCAGTAACTCAGCAGCTTCACACCAGACTGGGTCTTTTAGAAGCAAATTACTCTGCCCCTTGAAGTCACACACTTACTCCTGTCTCCAACTCTTCAAATGAACAGTGAGAATAGTCATGGGATCCAGCTCATTGGTTGTCCATTTAAATTGATTAGTGAGTGTACAACACCAAGAACAAGGCCTAGTACCCTTTCAGCACACCATGAAATACCATGCTAAATACATTACTGTAGAACCAAGTTTACCCAAGAAACACCACTGAACAAAAACAGAAGTGACAGAGAGGTATGTCTAAATGAGAATCCATTCTTATTTGTTTAGAAAATGGTACCCATTTGCATGGGATGCACAGATAAAGTTCTTTATGAGCTTGCAAAGAGCATGGCAGAACTGAGACTTTATAACTTCAAGTATTTCTGCAAAGTAAGATGAGAAGAGAGAATGAAGAAAGACTGCTAGTTTGATGAATACAAGTCCATGTTTTCTGCCATCCTGTTTTTATAATATTTTTTTACAAAAATCAGGGAGGTACATTGAGGAAACCTTCTAGGTGCAGGTATGTTTACATCTACAGGTGTCTTCACTAAATCTTACCTCTACATATATCCAAAGAAGGAACAACAAGGAAACAAACCCAGCCTTTAAAAGAATGATAGAGACTAAATATTTTTGTGGTGAATTGGCATGAATATGTGTCTAACCCATCTCCAACCAGTTGCAAATCCACGTGACTGGCTATAGAAGGGAGAGCTAAAAGATTAAGTAATTGACATATAAAATCCAATGAGATTATTTTGTCTTCTCTGTTCAAATCCCACTTAGCCAGTAAAACCCATCTATGATGGTTTGAATGAGTTGAAACCTATACTCTCAGGCATTTGAAGACTTGATCCTCAGTGGGTGGTGCTAAGGGTGTTTTAGGAGATGTGGTTTTGGTATAGAAAGTGTGTCACTAGGGACTGGCTTTGAGAGTTCAAACTCTTGTGCCATTCCAATGCTTGTGGTTCAAGATGTGAGCTCTCAGCTGTTTCAGCAACCATGCCTCCCTGCTGCCACACTGCCCTACCATAATGAACTATTATCTTGAATCATCACCACAAATAAACCCTTCTTTCTCCAAGTGGCCTTGATTATGGTATTTTATCACAGTAATACAAAAGTAATGAACACATATGTTGTTAGTACTAGGAAGGTTCTATTGCTATGCCAGACTTGAGCATATTGGGTTTTGGAGTAATGTGTAAGACCTTGGAACTTAGGACCAGAAAAATAGTTGAATGTTGCAATGTGGTTTAATAACATTCCTATTAGGATCTCAGAGGATAGTAATGATGAGAGCTCTGTAGACTGGGGAGGATCATGTCAAGAGATTCTAGAGGAGAAAAACATTAGTAACTGGGTTAGAGACCATTATTGTGAAATTTTGGTAAAATTGTGAATACTTTCTGCCCTTGTCCTAAGAACTTGCCTGGGAATAAATTTAAAGGTAATGGTTTAATTTATTTGTTGAAGGAGATTTTAAGACACCCTAATATTGATTCTAGCAAATGGTTGTTAGTAATCACTCTTATGCATGTCTTTAATGAAAATGAGCAAGGAGGACCAAAAGAAATGTTATATGTGACTCGGGGCTCTAGAGTCCATTGAAGGCTAGTAACTTTCCAGTGTTATCCACATGGATCTGGCTTTAGAGTCATGAAAGACATGAGAGTAAAGAGGTCATGAAATCTTCCCCTACAGTCTCAGAGAGCCACTGAGGTCAGTCAGTGTGTAGCAAAGAAGTCCTTACATGAAGTCCTTAAGAGAGCAAGAGGTCCTAAGAGGCCACTGCATGAAGCTGTGAAAACAAAGCCTGTGTTTCAGTGAAGATAACAAGATGTTTAATACATTACAGCCATGGAGTATCTGCCAAGGATACAGGTAGTGGAGGGAGAGACCGAGACAGAAGTAGCAAGAGAAAGACAGACAGACAGTCAGTCAGACAGACAGACAGACAGACAGACAGACATAAAAGGAAGGGCAGATATGTCTAAGTCTTTTGACATCAAACATGTAGCTACAGGATTGGTATTTTCCATGTTGGGTTTTGATCTTGCCTTGGCCCATTATTTTCTCACCATACCTTTTTTCCTCCCTTTTGGAATGGCAGTGTATATTCTATGCCATTATGTGTCGGAAATACGTAATTTGCTTTTTGAGTTTACAGGGTTTACAGATTAGATATTACCTTTAGTCTCAGAAAGAATGCAAACTTTGGGTGTTTAAACTATGTTAAAACTCAAAGACTATGAAGACTTTCAGAGCTGAACTAAATGAATTCTGCATTATGACATGGCCACCAGCCTATGAGGTACAGGAAGTAGAATGCAGTATTTTGAATGAGATGTCTCCCTTAGTCTTGGGCATTTGAGTATTTGGTCACAGTTGGTTTCACTGTTTGGGGAAGATCATCACGTGTGTGTCAAGTTTCAAACCCAGGACAAGTGGCTAAGGTGACATATCAAAGTGGACCTGGCCTCTGGATTCTCCCAGCATCCCTCAGTCCCTACCTGTTGCAGGGTGTTGCTGGTATATCCTGCCCTCTACTCTCAACTTGCCAGTCCAGGTACTAGACTGCCCTTTCCCCCATATAATTCAAACATTTTAGTTACCTACTCTACCCTTTTTTTTTTTTTGACCTCCTGGATGCTGTCTTTGGCTCCCCTATCTCCGTCATAAGGGACAAACACATCTATTTCTATGTCTGCTTTCAGGAATAAACAGATCTGTGATGATACGTTCATGGTGATCTGAGGACACATTCTACTGCTCTTGAATAAAAACAAAATTTTATCAGACATGCGACACTTTGATCTTCCATTCAGGTTGCACTGGAGTTCTAATGAGGTAGCCAGCCTCGACATGTTTTCTCTTTCCTTTGTAGAGAGCACACATTTCTACTCTGGGTAGGCTTGCAGCACACACCTCAAGGTTAATCATCTGCAAGAAAGCTCAGAATGTGTATGGTCTAAAATTCACTAGCTCCTAGATTGACTTCAGTTTAGAATAAACAGAAATTGTTCTGACACTGGTATCCTTGAGAGCAAGGGTGGGCCTAGGTAGCCTGGAAAAGAAGTCTGCTACATGGAGACATGGGTTTTTATCCCCTACTGCTGACTGTGCATTGTTGCTGCAGATATTAATGAGTGTGCAGATCTGACACACCCACCTTGCCACCCCTCTGCAAAGTGCAAGAACACCAAGGGAAGCTTCCAGTGTATGTGCACAGACCCCTACGTGCTCGGTGAGGATGAGAAGACCTGCATAGGTGAGTGGCTTCCTTGCAGTGCCTGCTGGCTGATTTCTTTGAAATAAGAAAAACACTGTGTATGAGGCTCTCAGACGTTAAGTATGTTCCTAAAGGGTGCCCCCACACTTTCCCAAGTGCCAAACTGAAGCTCACCTTGCCTATAGCAAGTGAACAATGAGATCCTAGAGAAAATTCGAGGACTGGTACCTTGACAGCTTTCAATAGCATGTCTGAAGCACCTCTTCTATGAAAATCATGTTACAATGTGTGTGGAGCAGAATTTGAGGTAACTTCTATCCGCATTTACTGCTGTAAATTCAAGAAAGCTAATTCAGAAAGAAACCTGCCAACGCAAACCGTGAGGCTCTGGAGTCAGCATCTTAATTCCCTATAGGACTCAGAAACATTGCTAACCTCACTTCATCCCATGAGAGAGCACCAAGGGCCAAGAATAAAACTCCTGATGCTGTCAGTCAGCTAAAGGGCACCTGTCTGCAATTCTAATGCTTGGCCCAGGATGTCTTCAGAATTCCTTCCAAATGATTAGCACTGAAGCCTGAAAAGTGTTGAGAACAGGATTTCTTCATTTGATGTGTTATCACCAAAGAGCACATGGTCCAGCAACACAAGAGATGGACAGTGGTCCTTGTAAGTGTTAAGACTGAAGGTCTTAACCAGGCTGAAATTGATCAAGTCATTCCAGAGTGACAAAATATGGAGGTTTCACACCTGCACAAAGGACTCATAGAGCTGAGTACAGTGCACAGGCCAAGTCCTGAGACTCAACAGTCATGTACAGGCCAAGGGACAGTCAGTGGCCTAATGTGCTGCCAATACCAAGCTGGGGAAGGATAGAGAGATCTTGGTAAGGCAGGGTCCAGGAAAGAAGCCAGGTAGACAATGAAGATTGTCTAAATAGTTTTTAATGGAAAAGCTGCCAAATTTAAACTCCAAGGGTCAACTTTAAGAAACTGGTGTCTCCAGCTTCCAAGAGGGTAAAACCCTGAGAGATTTTCAGATTCTAGAGAGAGAAAACAGCTAGGGTGCAGCAAGTCCCAGTTGGAAAGTCAGTCTAATCTACTGGGGCCTCAACTGTCTCATCTCTCAGAATCATTCCTAGCCAGCACTGACCCAACCCCTGCAGCCTGCTGCTGGGACTAGTCCTCATAACTTTAGGGGTGTGGCACCTTTTACAGTGATGGACACAGGATATGACACTTAGAACACAGTTCTCTGCTGAGTGATTTCTAACAATTCCAAGGAGCCAGTAATGAGCTGCTAACAAGAGAGTCCATAGCAAGTCTGATAGCAGAGATTTTGAAGCAAGGGCTACTGGCCGCAGACAGACAGTTGCTCAAAGGAAGTTACTTTGGTTAGTGTTTTAGTGAGGGTTTTACTGCTGTGAACAGACACCATGACCAAGGCAACATTATAAGGACAACATTTAATTGGGGCTGGCTTACAGGTTCAGAGGTTCAGTCCATTATCATCAAGGCAGGAACATAGCAGCATTCAGGCAGGCTTGATGCAGGAGGAGCTGAGAGTTCTACATCTTCATCTGAAGGCTGATAATAGAATACTGGCTTCCAGGCAGATAAGATGAGGGTCTTAAGCCCATGCCCGCAGAGGCACACCTACTCCAACAAGGCCACACCTCCTAACAGTGCCACTCCCTGGGCCAAGCATAAACAAAGCATCACAGTTAGGAACTTGGCAGCAGCACAGGAGGCATGAGAGCAACACCTGCTCAGACTCCAGGATCAGATGTTACAGATCCCCGGCTAGGCTGGTTCAACAGTTCTGCCCTTTGCTCTCCAACTCCCAGTGAATAGTTCAGTTTATCTCTATGTGGGAAAGATCACTGGGAAATGTACTGTCTGTCCCTAGATCCTTCCAAACTTCTAACTGCAGAGGGCTACATTCTGCCTTCCTGGACCCTAGCTGAATTTCATAGTCTTTGCAAATGCATATGAAGATAGTCTGAGTCTTGTGCTGTGTTCTTCAGGTACAGCCGCTGTGTTCCCACTGTCATGTCCCATCTGAGTCTTTTAGGAGCCTTAAGAAGCTCACTCAGGAAGCTCACTGTCCTAGTAATGGTGGCTGTCACTAGACCTGAACCTCTCTCCCAGTTAAGGGACAGTCCCTGCCAGCTCTTTTTTCCTTCAATTCACCCCAGGAAGGACGTATTATCTAAGCAGCTTTTCTACCATAAATTGTGCTGGGGCCAGTCAGGTGGGGATCTGTGGCCATGCTGGCCAGATCTGCTGACCTGTGTCCTCCTGTACAGATTCTGGCAGGCTACCTCAGGCATCCTGGGTCTCCATTGCACTGGGTGCACTGCTCATCAGTGGTTTGGCCAGTCTCACATGGACAGTAATTTGCAGGTGGTAAGTTCCTCCTTCTGCCCAGTTCCTACACAGGGTGTTTCCTCTCCTCTGGGTGTGGCTCTTCCCAAAGCATCCTTATTATGAGGGAAATTGAAAGCCCAATCCTATTTATCATGGGCACTGTGTAGCAGACTAGACTATCAGGTGTGGTTTAGGTAATAAAGGTGAAGTAGACGATATAGGGACAGAAAAGCTGGACTTATTCAATGAGAAGACCCCAGATCATACATGTAACATGTATGACCAGAATAGTGGCAAGCTATGTCAGTTACTACCCATCAACCACTGTGGCGGGGCCCTATGAAACATTGTGGGATGCAGTCAGGATGCAGCTGTGCTGTCTGACTAGGCAAGATTAACCCCCCCAAATAATAGGACAGGGTGAAGATGGGCACACATCCATAGGGTGTAGAGCATAGCACAGGTGTTCCCAGGAAACAGTGGCATTATGAGAGTTCTTCCACTAAGTGGCTCACACATATCCCAAGTCTCTGGCCATGGTGACCACCAGCTTATCAGTGTTCAGCCTGAATTAGACTGTGTCAGGTTTTCTTTTCCCCTCTCCTCTCCCCATCCTCCTCCTCTCCTGCTCTCCCTATCCCACATTCGCCTTTCACTTCTCCCTTCTTCCCTTTTCTCTCCCCCAATCCGGTCTCTGAAAGAAAGACTTCCCTTTTACAGCTCAGAGCATTCTTTCCCAAGCACACAGTTAACCACAGCTCACATGTCTTGCATCCCCCAGGTAAAGATATTTACACACTAAGTGGGGCTTGGTAGCCTGTTTTAGGGTTCCAGAATCCAGGACCAGGTCCTACTTTATTTTCTTGGAAAGGTATTTCTTTAAACCGTCATCACCAACCTTACAGGAAACTGTTATTTTGTTGTAAGGGGGCTAGGATTGTGCACATGACAAAATTCCTACTGAAGAGAAATGTACAGACAGAGATGGAAGAGACTCTTCAAGTATCACATAACCACTTGCATGTGCACGGGAGTGGAGAGTCAGAAGGTAGAAAGGCTCTGTGAAGTGACAGTAATGTGGCCTTACATGTCCACAGGGCAGCTTATAAACCTACAGCTGCGGCAAATGTGACAGGCCATTAACAAGAATGGAAGCAGTGAGTAGCAAGCTTCTGCTTTACAAATTGGTTTCTCCTTGCAGCCACTGCAATTTGATGAACACATTTCTTGAATAATTAAAAGCATGATAAATTAAATGAGGCAGGGTCAGGCACAGGTGCAGCTTTTCGCAACGTGCAATGAGTGGTTTTGCTAACTACTGGGCCTGGATTAACACTGCCAAAACTACTCTCCACTGGTTCCTCTGGAGTCAGGTTACTACATAACAACCAGCACAAGGCCATAGAGAAAGCCTTTCTCCGTGGTCCCCTGAGTGACTTCCCTGATGCTAAGTCCTGAGAGGTGGCAACTGTTCCTGTGTCTGTGTCCAGCTCCCATGGAGCAGGGTGGTCTCAGACTCAGGCCCTGGAGTGGTCTAAGTTTTGACAACAGTGACTAGGTATATGTTTATTCACAGGACACATGCTGATAAGAAATCCACATTGCCAATCACAGAGAGAGATGCAAGAATGACCACCCAGTCAGAATTCAGAAAGAATCAAGAGAGGGGGATTTCACCACACAAGGTGGCAGCTCAAGACCCTGGACAGGTGGGTACATACTGGGGTATGTATGTCTCCCAATCGCAGGGATGTCCCTCAGACTATCAGCTGTTTTTCTACCTGTACACAGGTGCCCTCCAAACAGCTGTTTAATACAGACCCTGTTCTACCCTTTGCTCCCCCTCCTTCTAGTTTTCTTTCTCATACTACTTATACTTATAGAAGACTGATAATTTGTCAGAAGTTAAATCTACTATTTGAGAAGTACAGATGAGTTACAATTAGTAACTGTCAGGTCCAAAAGAAACTTGGGACAAATGGCTAAGTGTGGTGCTTATTAGCATACCAAAGGAAATGCTGGCCTCGGGTCCTCTCAACATAGCAAGTATCTGTTACAGAGTCCATGCCAGGTTCCTAGCTCTTCTCACCCTCTACCACCCTAATCGTCTCCAGCTCATGGACCTCCCTTCCCTAGCTTCTCAATCCCTATATAATTCTGGCCATATGCTCTCCTGGCTCTTGGTCCCTTCCCTCTCTTGGTTCTCTTGCCTCACCCCCAGCCCTTGCTACTCTTTTGGTCCTCCTCTCTCCCTCTCCCTTTCCCCTTCCCTTCTTTCTCTCCCTCTTCTCTTCCTCTCCATGTTTAGCCTACTGATTTTCTTTTCCTGCTCTGGACTCGTTGAGATGTCTCTAGCTGTACTCTCCCTCATATCTATGGCAAAAACCTTCCCTCAACCATACCCTGGAACAGCCATGTCCTTTCTTCATACATCTGGTGCTGAAACCCAGAAGAAGCATATATGAGTCCCCTCACCAGGTCAGCCACTCCTAAGCAAACCGATCATCTCATCTGACTCTCCTAAGGCATGTCTTAATCATTTTTTTTCTGGCTTCCACCACCCATTATATGTGTTTTCAAGCTCTACAGTCTGGCTCTTCAGCTGCTTCTTCCCTATAAAATAAATCATAGTAATGTAAGTGTAAGTGAATTAATCCAGCAGCTGTATATCTTTATCCGAGCTATACAATGACATAGAAAAACTAGGATTTATTTTAATACTTCACTTCAATATCTGGGCAGTCAAATGATCTATCTTAACCTCCTAAGCTAATCTGGCTACCTCCCAGCCATGATCATAACATACTTGCTTCTTATTATTATGGTCTGGCTTTTTGTGCTTCATATGTTTCTATTCTCTCTCTCTCTCTCTCTCTCTCTCTCTCTCTCTCTCTCTCTCTCTGGACCCATTCCTTATTGCTTCAACTTCTACTCCTCCTCTCCTTTCTCCTTCCCCTGACTGGTGAAATTTTTTTCCACCCTATTCTCTCTTCTAACCAGCCATTGAGTGATCAGCATTTATTGACAAAGCAGAGAATAAATGACAAAACTTGTTTATGCAAACTTGAGACAGAAGATTCTTGACATAAGCATTACACTGCCATGTGTGCAGGTTGAAATGAGATAGGGGGGCAGATAAACCAGCATTTGAACAACACAAGGATAACTTTTACACAGCTCACAAAAACATGCCTATACTTCTTCTACTTGCTCTAACCATTCGTATTTCCTTGCACACTCAATAATTGTCCTTGTAGTCTCCTTGGCTCCTGGAGTGATCTCTCTGCTAAGACAACTTACCCCTCTTCCTCTGTTCGAATCCTCTTTTTTCCTAAAAGCCTCTCCTGGTCCACATCTTCAGCTGCTCTAATCACTCATCTCTCCTCTACGAGAGGAGATGGCTGTCTACTGCCATCAACTATTACTTTAAGAGCCACACAGATGTGCCAGGATGCTCCTCTCACACTCTGGTCCCCATCAATATGGAAAGGGATATCTCTACTCTATAATTTGGGACATTTTTCTTTCCACTTGGGGTTGCCCAGATTGAATATTTGTCACTAAGACACCCTTCTCTTTCCCACCCTCTCCTTCTCCCCATATGTTTCTTTCTGGGGTCTCTTCACCTCCCCACTAGGGAGTCTTCTCTAAATCCTTCAGCTTCTTTATGCCCTTCTGGGCGTCTGCCATATTGAAATCCTCAGTCTGTGGAGGTCCTCCTTGCAACCCTGTCCCTCATGGCAACCCTGTTCTCCTCTGTCTCTTAGCTCCCTCTTAGAACTTATTGGAACTTAATGGAACTCCTATCTGTGATCCTTTCTTCTTCCCTCCTTGGACTCAGAGATTTCCTTAAACCCTCACTGCCTTACTGAAAGCATCTTGTTCTCATTATAACTTGATCCAAAAATGGCACACTTGATTTTCAAATTCTTTCATAAGGTAACAACTTCTACCACTGTACAAACAAATGATCCCCAAATTTCTTCTATTTAACTTTCTCTGCTTTACATTCTCAGAAGCCTCATCTCTAAGCTTTTTTCTACTTTCCACTCTTAAAACCTTTTATCTCTACAATTTCTTTGCTCTACTTTCAAACAAAATCTCATAAAACTATTGTACAATTCTTTAACTCAGGATTTGTAAGTTTAGTAGATATGGTTTTAAAAAAATGTATAAAACCTGTGACAAAAGGCTTAAAACTTATAACAAATGGCTAATAATTGTTAAAATCCTATACATAGGTAATCTTAATCTGCTATAGCACCCTATATATGTGATTCAACTCTTGTTTAAACAAGTAGATCTATGACAGCATACTGTCTATATAACTTTAGGAGAATAGATGTTTTCAAATAGCAACCAAGTTACTCACCTCCATCTTGGCTGATGACCTCATCAGAATGGAAGCAACCATGTGGCTGGCAGCCATCTTTGCTAAAGTTATAAAGAATACATGTAACTTTATGACTATCTTAGTTCAGATGACTATATGATATAAACAAACCAAGACAACAATCATAAAACTTCTTAGTCCTACTGAGCTCTCGGCTTATCATTGTATCTCCTTTTTAGATTAAGGAGGAAATAGTAGGTCTCCAAAATATTTTGAATTAGGATAGACTTTTGTATGATGGTAAATTCCTAAGGTCACAAAGGTATGCCTATGTTAACAGAACCTTAGAGGTGTATGTCTCACTACTTATGTATTTGCTAACTGTTCAACACCAGGCTTCTAGAAAATTTTAGATAAGGAACAACATGTGTTTGATGAATAAAGAATATATAATAAATAAGGTTTTAAAAGGTCTACTCAGATAAACAAAAGCTGACTTAGAGATTTATGACTAATTATTTATATCCTTAATTATTATATTCAACATCAAGCTTCTAGAAAATTTTTAATAGGAACAACAAGTTGATAGGTTATTTCTCTGTGGGTTAAATGAACCAATTCAAGCCAGACTAAAATATATATTTACTGAGTTTACCGAGAAGTTGCTCTCAGGCAGGCCAGTTAACTGGCCCTGAAGGAACCAAAGGAGGTCAATATGTGGAGGAAGACAGAGGGAAAGGGGAAGAGAAAGAGAGAAAACATACAGGCAGAGAGAAGGAAAATAGCCGGGAGAGACCAAAATGCCTGGGTCATATAGGAAGAGCTTCTGAGGGAAAGACAACAGGGGCTGGAAAGTTCCAGGGAAAGGGCCTGCATGCCAGTAGGGACTGGAAGATGCTGAGAGAACATGGAGGCCAAGTCTACTTCGGTATGTAAAATATGAACCTCAGCCCCTTGTCTCAGGTCTGAAACCCAACACATATGTTTGATAAATAAGATACGTTTGATAAGTCAGGTTTATAAATTCTTAGGGTCTATTCAGCCTGGCAGAAACTGATCTGAAGATATTGTATCCAGCCCCTTTGTCTTTGCAACTGTATTTGTGGTTCAAAGTTTTATTTGGATACCAAAGAATCTCCAGTTAAGACTTCAAGTTTTTAATGTCCAACCTTAAGTAGGATGAAATTGCAAAATCCCAATCTTATATAAGCTATTAATTTGTTGTAAACTGTTAAAGATAATTAAGACATGCAAGTTCATGGTCAGTTACCTTATAAATGATCACATTTTCTAATGTGTTCAAAACTACACTCACAGTGATGCGGAGTGCAAATATAATTCATTTACAAGGACAAGCTTTATTTAGCTTCCCGTATATGGTTTCAACGTTAAGCCTAAAGCAAGTAACTAAAATAAGTAAATAAATAAAAATAAATAAAAATAAGTAAAGTTTGTTTAAACAGGTACACTAAATAGATGGTCCTTAAACTCCTTAGAGATCTGCTGAATATGGCATTTAAAGTGTTTAATGAGAAAGCTTCCCATGATAGACAGAAATACCAGCTCTCCAAAGAAGACAATGGGCACAGATGACTTCACGTGGATTGTGGTAACTCTAACCACTGGGAAATGAACTGCTCCATGCCTCTCCCACTTCCAGGGCTCTGCTCCCAGAACTGTAGATGCTGAACTGTAGGGTTAATTGCTCTACTCTGCCTCCCCAAGATATGTCAGGTTCCTCCTCCACAGGAAAATCTCTCAGACCTTCTGGGTCTGGCAGCTGAGGAATTAATACTGTCCTGGGTGAAAGCCAGAAGACTGATAAACTCTGCCCCCAATGAAGCTCTTGAGATTATCATGGGAAACCTAGGGTAACTATCTAGATAGTGAGCATATCTCTTGTCATTTTAATTGATGCAGAGGCCATTTGTGCTATACTTCTTGCCTTAATTTATCCTTTTTTTAGATCTCTGATTATGTTCATGGCCAATGGTGGCTTTTATCAGTTTAATAGCAGCAAGCAAACCAGCTCCTCCCCCAAGGTTGCAGCTACAAGGTCAATCCATTTCACATGTAAAAATCAGACACAGATAGTTTCCTGGGCTGACAGACTTCACATTGAAAAAGATAAACTCAAAGGAATGATGACTGCTGTGAATAAACAACCAGCTGTGTGTCATAGTAAATAATTGGAGGAAAAGGTTTGGAGTTTATGTAAGTTGTGAGGGTCTAAGTAATTTAAGATATGTAGATGCAAGTTGTAGAAGTCTGCGTATTAAGTAAAAACTTAAATAAGTTGTGCGGGTCTATGAAAGCGACTTAAGATATATAAATGCAAAATGTAACGGTCTAAGAAAATGATTTAAGGTATGTGAAAAGTAAAAACTATTTCAGATTTCTTTCTCTGAGTACGCTATTGTTATTAAGACTTCAAAAGTCCATGGTTTTAACATTACTCAGTGGAGTTCTGATAAGCTACTCATCTAGCTCTGGTAAAATAACTGGCTTCTATTATCGTAGTCACTGGTTCAAGGTTTTAAATTTCCTTTGGTTGTATAGACTTCAAAGTACTTCTCATCATGCTTAAAACATCTCTGTCCATCCTACATATATCCAGCCATTTAGACGAGAGGAGTGTTTCATGATTTAAAACCAAAAAACATAGCTTTTTCTACAACTCAACCTTGTGAGTCTACTCCAGCTGTTTACAAATACACACAGTGAGTGCAGATTACAAACAATGGATATGTTAATATATCTAAGATTTTAAATACTTGCAAGCTTCAGGGAGTTGAGACTTGGACCCACCTACAGGTCAAACAGACTCCAGGTAAGTAGTGTCAATCAACAGCCTAAGCTCACCACCTATTCGTGAAGATTCTCATTCTCTCTCTCTCTCTCTCTCTCTCTCTCTCTCTCTCTCTCTCTCCTTCCCTTAGTCAGTCTGGGAACTACTTCCTGAATGTAAGAGGGTGTAGTGAAGAAACAGAAATACCTGCTCTAAGGGTGAAAAGTTTATTCCAAACTGTCTCTCAGGAAAGTAGTGAGAAGCAGTGGGGGATGGGGTTCTGGGGGTCTGAGGAAGGTGTTCTTCAGGGAATATGTACCTGGGAGAAAGGGAGTTGATGGGCTGGGTCCAGTGGCTTTGAACTGTATAAGAAGTTTTTATTAGTATGAACTGAGGGAGCCTGGAGGCTAGCGTGGTCTTTGATATACTTATAGGCACCACAGTTATATGTTAATGGAAGGGCCATGTGTCCCATATGAGACTTGGTGGAGAATAAAGAACTCCCCTTCTGTGTATAGAATTAGTTGGGGAAGTAATAGAGTTGGGAAATAGGGACCATGAGTGGATTGGTAAAGCTTGTGATGACTGGGAAAATTGGTACAGCTTGAATTGGTACCAGAAGAAGGTTCTTGAAATTGAGTTATTAATATGTGAGGACAAAAAACAGGGCTGAGAGTGGTTATTAAACACGCAGTTACCTGCTATTGCCAGAGAGTAAAAAGGACCAGAGGTATTGCACCAGGGGTGATGCGGTGGAAAGGAGCAATTGGGAAGGCCTTATGACAGGCTTAGTATAAAAGAGAGTTTATTTGGGACCTGGAGGAGGGGGTTCAATGGTGGGTATTTCCTTGAGAAATCTAAAAACTTTACCACTCACCTTTAGCCAGATTGGCTGGCCCTGGTCATATAAGTTTAGATCTACTCCACAACCCCTTGGACCTATTCTCTGACTCGGGAGCCCTGGATGATGAAAGTAACCATACTCGGCATGGTCCACAGCACAGTTGTTGAGGTTGCGTGTCCCACCCTGGTTAGAGTGATGGTACTTACAACTCCAATGTAGACACCTATCCCAGGAGCGATAGTCAGTGCAGGCTGGGCTTGGTATCGGAGAAGACAAAGATACCTAGAATTGTCACGTAAATTGAAGGTGGGCTGTTCCTTGCTGCAGTTGTGGAAACAGGCTGCTTGGGTATGGAAAGTTGCTGTGAAACAGACACCATGACCAAGGCAACTCTCATAAGGACAACACTTAATTGAGGCTGGCTTACAGGTTTAGAGGTTCGGTCCGTTATCATCAAGGTGGGGAGGATGGCAGTTCTCAGGCAGGCATGGTGCAGGAGGAACTGCAAGTTCTACCTCTTGTTCTGAAGGCAAAGAGGAGATGACTTCCAGGAAGCTAGGATGATGGTCTTAAAGCCCACAACCACAGTGATACACCTAGTCCAACAAGGTCACGCCTCCAAATAGTGCCACTCCTTGGGGCAAACATATTTAAGCCAGCACAGTTAAATCTCTGAGTGGCAGCCAGAGACTGGACAGAAGGCAGAACTAAGAAGTCTATATCTGGAAGTTCAAGGATTGTCATGGACCTACTGTCTGGGACGTTGGGACAACAAGGTGAGTTCAGGGTAGAAGGGTGACAAAGAAGACCATTCTCAGAAACAAATGATAAATGGGAAAACTCAAGCTTTAGAGGATACATAGACTTGGCAGCTGTACTTATCAGATAAGAGGCCGAGAGCCCATTTGAGCTGTGATAGGTAGATCCAGGTTTGATTCCTTGAAGTTTAGCTGCCCTTGGTGTGGTAAAGATGACCAAATGTGGACCCATCCAGAGTGAGTTGAAAGCCAATAGGAGAGAAACTTTCAAATAAAAGCAATCTCCTGACAATATGGTTTGGGTGGTAGGATCAGTAGTGTCCTGGAGGAGCACAAGATCAGCGTGTTCCCAGAGATGGTATCTCAGAGTGAGAGGAAGCAAGTAGAATAGTCACATAGTGGGACTGCTTGCACATGAGGTTAATATCATAGAAGAAAGGAACACAGATTAACTCAAAGGTGCTGAGGAAGGAGGGGTGTGGCCCTCAACGAGGGCCACAGGCAAAGGTTGAGTCCAAGGAAAAGGATTTCAGAAGACAGTTTTGATAGATGAGTCTTAATAACTCCATTAGCCCTTCCTAACTTCTCCAAGGACTAGGGCCAGTAGGGAATGTGGAGGTACCACTGTACCCCTAAAGCCCTCAAGACTGAGTGACTTTAGAAATGAATGCCAGGCCATTATCTGAATATGTTGGTCTAGGAAGTACAAACCTGAGTAGAATATCATTCATTCACGAGGTGGGAACAAATCACTTCCCCAGTCTCAGCTGGAGTAGGAGAAGTTTCTATCTATCCTGAGAACTTGTCTACCATGATAAGAAGATGTATCTGTGCTTTTAATTAGTGTGTGTGTGTGTGAGTGAAAGAGAGAGGGGGGGGCAGGGAGGGAGAGAGAGAGAGAGCGAGAGCGAGAGCTGCCAGTCTTCCCTCAGAAGAGTAACACAACTATTCATGAATAGCAGAAAGCCCAGATTCTTGATCTAAGAATAGATAGAAAGTTGAACTTTAGAAGGGAAAACTGTTTTGTTATCCTTTGTTTCCTAGACAACAAGAAACTAAGCAGTATGTGGTTGTGATGGTGAGAGTGAGGGATTGCATAGTAAAAGGTTGTCTACATATTGGATTAAGTGGCTGTGGGAAGATCTAGGGAGAGGAGGTCAGTGGCCAGAGCCTGGCTGAAAAAAAAAATGTGGGTTATGTCAGAACCCCTGAGGGAAGACTGTCACGGTAAGCTGGGATACTGTACCAGGGTAAGGATCTGCCCAGGTAAGAGCAAAAAGATCATGTGAATCTGAGTGTAAAGGAATGGTGGAGAAAGTGTCCTTAAGGTCTAGGATAGTAAAATAAGAGGTAGAGGAGGGAATCTGTAAGAGTAGAATATAGTGTTAGGGACTACTGGGTGTATTGGAATGGCACCTGCATTCTGAGGTCCTGAACTAGGCAATATGAACCATCAGGTTTTTAGTACGGGCAAGATAGAGGTGTTGTAGGGTAAGTGAGTACATGTGAGAGACTACCTTTATCAAGAAAGCACTATGTGATAGGTTTAAGCCTTGTCTAGGTTTTAGACAAATATGGTATTTAGAGTGACTGGTGTAGGAGATACGGTCCCAGAGTAGGATCTATTAAGATCCTAGGGGGATAATGTGAGGACACTTTGGAAGAGGAAGTGTCTCATAGGAGTGGGTCAGTAAGGGAGTCTGATCGGAAGTATAGTGAAGCATTAATGTTAGCCAGTGAATAAGGGAGCTCTTCAGAGGCTAAAAGTGTAAGAGATTCCAGAAGTTGGTTGAAAAGGAAAAGTGTAACTTAACCATGATATCTCTGCCCAATAATGAGAAAGGAGTGAGCTATCAGGTGGCCCCAGAGGGAACAGAGGAAAACCTTGGGCTGATGGCCTCACCATCACTATTCACACTCACCACAGAGATCGGAGAAGGAAAACTTTCATCAGAGTAAGTGGGAAGTAAAGGCCAAATAACTCCCAAATCTATTAAGAATAGCAGAGGCTTACCCCACTACCTGGACAGTTATCCTAGGCTCCTCTGTGAAAATCTTGATGGTTTCATTAGAGGGAGAAGTCCCAGGGTAGTGTCAGTCTTTGAATAACAGGCTCAGAAGATCAAGAGTCTTTCCTGCGGAGGAGAAACTTAGGGTACTGACTTACCTTAGCAAGGCAAAGAGGTGCAGTCAACTCACCTGTGTCCTGCTTTTCCATAGTTCAGGAAGGGTCCTGGAGTTAGACTAAGTGAAGGGCAGTTTTTCACCCAGTGGTCAGCTTTAAAGCAAGCCCCAAGAGGCATTCGTTTATGCCCCCATCACTGTCTTTGAGGGACACCGTAGGGCTGCAGCCAGGAGCTGGTACTTCTATCTCTCACAAGAAGTCTTTTGCATCTTTCCCTTCCTCTGTCTTCTATTGAACACCTGAAATGCCACATCCAGCCAATCTCTGGGGAGTTTGAGGACTGCCATTCAGCCTTTTAAGTTTTTTTTTTTCTAATATCAGAAGCTAACTGGAACAGGAAGTGAAAAGACAAGCATGCCTTCTTGAGAATTAGGATCTAGCTTTGCATACTGAAAGAAGGGCTCCGTAGGGTACAGAACTTGGCTGGATTTTCATCTGGCCTCTGAGTGACCTCCCTCAGTTTTTTTATAATTAATTACCTGATGGGAGGCCTTTTAGAGGCTGGCCAGGAGACAGATAATCATTTCATCTCAGGCTACCCTGCTGAGGGACTGGTTCTCAACACTAACCAGATAGATCCAGTGGGGATCCTCCCAGAGGAGTGCTTCCCCCACCCAAAAAGATAGAAGAACCTGTCTGTATGGTGGGCATCACCATGGAGAAGCAACAGGGAAAATGATCTCTAAGGCTATAGGAAAATGGATACCTGGGAGAAAGGGAACCAGTGAGCTGGGCAGAAGGTTTTGAAGTGATAGTAACTAGTGAGGGATGCTTAAGGCCAGCATGGACCTTGATGCTAAAGGCACTACAGGAATATGTTAGTGGATGATAAGCTCTTTCTATGCTGGTGAAACGAGTCGATTCAAGGCAGATCAGAGTATATAAAGGCAGGGTTATTAGAAAGCTTCTCCAGGCTAGTTCACTGGTCCCAAGGAATGAGGCCAGGGAAGTCACCATGAGGAGGGAGACAAAGGGGAGGGGGAAAAGAGAGAAAGAAAGAAGGAGAGTATGCATACAGAGAGGTGGGGTTGGGGGGCAGGCTGGGGAGATGGGTAGAAGGGAAGAGCTACAGGACCAAAATGTCTAGATCATATAGGAAAGAGCCTCTGGAGAAAGGGCAGCCCAGTCTCCTTAGGAGGGAAAGTTCAGGGTAGAGGGTAGGATATGCCAGGTAGGGACTGAGGGATGCTGGGAAACCCTGGAGTCCAGGTCTGCTTTGGTATGTAAAATATGCACCCCAGCCCCTTGACCCAGGGCTGAAACTCATCAGAAGGACCATGTGTCCTTTTTGCCAGCTGCCAGCGATAAGGAGATGATTTCTTCTAGCAAGTGTGAACTAGCTTCTCAAGCCCCAGAGGGAGTGCTGGCTTTTGTCTAAATACCAGACTTTTTAGGAGAGAAAATGTCTTAGGACCTGCCACTTCCACACACCCCCAACTACCAAGAGCACAGGCCTGGAAGTTTCAAGTGCACGCCCAAAATAAAGATTTTCCTCTAAGCTCTTCCACTTTACATTTTATCCTTAGTCCATACCTGTCCCAGCAGATTGCCAATCAACTGAAGACTGAAAACTGCTCTAAGGCAAACCATCAAGTCCTGGATGTTCTGAAAGCAGATGTAAACTAGATGCTTCTGATGACATTCCAATCAGCCTGACCCTCTGGCTTGACCCAGCACTTCCAGACTGTTCCAAAGCTGCTTGTACTTCACAGAACCTGGACAGTGAGCAAAACAGATGGCCCCCAGCCTGCACTCCTCTCTTCCTACCTGATCTTTGACCACTATTCCAGCCTTCCTGGGCTCTGACAGTGACAACGATGGCCTAATTTCAGCAAAGAAGCAGTTACAGAAGAGATTACCTCATCCCTTATCAACAATGCTCATGTCAAATCCCCCCCCCCAAAACCCAGGACAAATGGCTAACCCCAGGACAAATGGTTAGGGTTAGGGTTAGGGTTAGGGTTAGGGTTAGGGCGCCTATTAGCATACCAAAGCACACACTGGCCTCAAAGGCTCTCAGCTTCATAAGTAACTGTTACAGAGTCTATGCTGGTAGCCTTGTTCTTCTCAGCTCTTCTCACCCTATCACCTACCCTAATCTTCTTCAGCTCATAAGCTTTTCTTCCCCCACCTTATTTCTATCTAACCCTGCTACTTTGGCCAAGTGCCCTCTGGATTCTTGGTCTTCTTCTCCCAAACTCCCTTCATAGGCTGGTTTAGTCTACTGACCATGTCTAGAATACTCCTTTCTCTCTCTGCTCTGGACTCTTCCAGATAGCTCTTGCTGTACTCCCCATCAGACTGACAATAGAAATCCTTCCTTTTAAACATACTTTGAAGTAGTCATACCCTTTCTTTATACATTTGGTGCTAAAACACCCCCCCTCTTGTACCATGTAAAAGATATGTACAAACCTGTTTTTGAAACTACATGCAAATATTTCAACATTTGTTTCAACATTATCTGAGTTATTACTTGGAGGAAGTAAAAAGAAAAAAAGATGTTTAAATTTAGTTTTTTTTTTTTTAATAAAATGTCTAAAGGGCCTGGAGAGACAGCTTAGCAGTTAGGAGTGCTTGCTGTTCTTCTAGAGTAGCCGAGTGCAGTTCCCAGCATATATGTGAAGCAGCTCACAAATGCCTGTAACACCAGCTCCATATGCACACATATGCACACACCCACAGAGACATACACACATACACAGGAGTAAAAATAAAAGTGAACAAAAATAAGGTTATAAACAGCATTAAAAAAATCAGTATAAATTTGTTTTGTTTGTTTTTGTTTTTTGCCTCTTCCTCATGTATACCCCCAGCTGATGTATTTATAGGTCATGTATGTCATAGGTTAGGCTTGAGTTTCTAGACACACAGAGCAAGTGGTGCCACCTAGCATGTAGCGTGGGTGAATCTCGGGAGATGCAGTGTAGAAAGTGAAGTCAGACAGGAAGCGCTGCCCCCCAGACTGTGATCCCAGCAATCGCAGCACTATGCTTTTATGTCTCAGAGTTGTTCAAAGACTGGTATGCAAAATGTTCGTCCTACAAGAAAACTAAGTGTGCCAGGTGCTAGGTTGGTTAATTATTATACTTATTCTACAATTCTAGCACATATCAAAATGTAAGGGCTTACATTGCAAATATATTGGATTATCCTCTAAAAATAAAATTTAGGGACAGAGGCATGGCTCAACAGGTAAAGATGCTTACTGTTATCCCTGAGTACCCAGATTTGATACCCCCACTTCCACCTAGGACCCTCTACAGTAGAGAGAGAGAACCCACTCCCACAGGCTTTCTCTGACCTCCACATGTATGCTGTAGTGTGTTCATGCCTATAAAATAAATGTACTAATTTCTTTTAACAAAAATTAATTCGAGAGGCCAGTCAGAAATGACCATTCTTACCCTAATATCACTGCTGGGTGGGGCTCTAGCATTCCATCCCTTAAGGTGAGCAAAGGTCCTGGGCTAGTTGCAAAGCTGAAAGTGGCTGAGCTTGCCTCCTGGGGCTCATTCTGCTGGAAATAAAGGCTCTGCTCAGCTAAATGCAAATGGCACCTTCGAGTTTAAATTCATACCTCAGTGACTTGAGTGACACCTGAAATGTCAGGGGTATTAGTATTGGGGCCCAAGCTCATTCTGCCGTCTCTCCTGCAGGAACCTGCCTATGGATCCAGGGTCCTCCTGTGTGAATAGAGGTCCTCACTGCTTAGAAGCCAGGCATTGGCAAATGCAAGTCACAAGCTGCCTGGGGAAAGACATGATACATGTTGGAGTCAGAGGCTTGAAGAAACCAGATGGTTAATCTTATCATCCGTCTGAGGCTGCAATAGCTTCCATCTCATGTTTTTCCACAGGAACAGTCCAGGCCAGACCGTGCTAATGCCTCTCCTACACATTAAAGCTAATGGATGAGTGGGAGGAAGGCTAAGAGAATCACAGAAGCCTGAAAGGCTTGAGAGAAACTGGCATAGACTCTAGATCCTTCCACACAATTCCATGTTCATTCAGAATCAGCAAGACACATTCTTCCAAACACATTCAGTTCTCTCATTATGTTCCAGTCACCACAGAGCACAGACGAATAAATGCCACAGCCTTTTTCTGGTCTGGCTCAGACACCCTCCTCCTCTAGGCTTGCATTAAAAACATTTCCATATTACATCTCTTTATAAGGCGTGGAAACGTTATTTCACCATAACCATCTTAGCTTGTTCATTAACGTTCATTCTCCATCTTTAATCCTTCCTCGTCTTCCCACTCTGTGTTAGTCAGCTTTGTATTGTGGTAACTGACACTTGGCATGATAAATGATAGGGAGGAAGTTTAATTGTTGCTCATGGTTCTGGAGTTTTGGTCCATGACTGATAGGCCACATAGCTTTGAGCCTCTAGTAAGACAGAACACTGTGATGCAACAGCTGCTCAACACAAAACCCACGGGGAAAGGCCTGCTCCACTCATCTTCCCATTAGGCCTAGCTCTTGGGAGTCCAATCACTTAACCGATAAATGGGTGCAGCTGCTATCGCTATCACAGAACTGAAACTAGAGTTACTATTGGATCTGGTTACATCACTCCTGAGCATGTACCTGAAGGCTCCAAGCCAGTACACCACAGAGATACCTGCACAGGCGCTCAGAAATGGACCCAGCCTAGGTATCCATTAGTAGATGAATAGAAAAAGAAAATGTGGTACATAAACACAATAAAACTTAATCTAGCCTTTAAAAAAAATACCTGAAATCCTGACATTTGTATGGAAATGGATAGTTAGAGATTATTATAGTAACCGAAATAAGATTCTGAGAGACAGACAGCAGGTTTTTCTCTCATATGAAGATTGTAGGTTTAATTTTTCCAACTGTATGAAAGCAGGGAGGGTGTAGATACTAAAACAAGAAAGAGAGCCATGAGGCGGGGGTGTGGGGGGGAAGATCTCTAGAGGAAGGGAGAAGAGGGCCGAAAGGGGATAATCAAGAAGGCAGGAGGTTACTGGAGAGGAGAGAATGGTGTGAGTGAAAGGACAGGAAGGTATGGGGGAGGGGAGGAGGGGGACCATCAGGAGGACTAGATGATACAGGAGTGGGCTGTATAGGGACCAGCAGGAAAATGGGAGGACATGGGAGAGGGGAGAATGGGGATCAGTAGGAAAATGGGAGGGCATGGGGGAGGGGAAGGAGGAGAGAATAACAACATCAATGAATAGTTAACAAACCTAAGGAGCAAACTGATGGCACTATTTTAATATCTAACAAAATAGACTTTAAATCAAACTAGTTGGAAGAGACAGGGAAGGACACCACATACTCAAAGGAAAAATCCACTAAGATGACATCTCAATTTTTAACATCTATGTCCCAAACGCAGGGCATCAAAGTTTGTAAAAGAAACACTCCTACAGCTTAAATCACATAATGACCCTCACACACCGATAACAGGAGACTTAAGTACCTGACTCTCATCAATAGTCAGTTCATGCAGATAAAAACTAAACAGAGAAATGTTGGAGCTAATTGCTGTTCTAAACCAAACGGGTCTAACAGATATTTACAAAACATTTCACCAAAACTCTATATCTTCTTCTCTGCACCTTATGAACCTTTCTCCAAAATTCATCACATATTCAGCCCCAAAACAAGTCTCAACATATACAAGAAAATAGAAATAACTCCCTGTATCTTATCAGACCACTACATTTTAAAAGCTGGATATCAACAACAGAAACCTTACAAACTCGTGGAAACTAAACAATTCTCTATGATTAAAAAATAGATCATGTCAGAAATAAAGAAATTAAAGACTTTCTTGAATGAAAATGAAGACACAATCTGCCCAAACATATGGGACACACTGAAGGTAGCTCCAAGAGACAAGTTCATAGCACTAAATGTCTACATTCAAGACAAAACAAAACAAAAAACTAAAGAGACCTCACACTAGCAACCTAACAGATATTTGAAAGTTCTAGAACAAAAAGAAGTAATTATATCCAAAGGGAATAGACAGAAGGAAATATTCTAACTTGGGGCTGAAATAAATAAAATGAAAATAAGGAAAACACAAAGAGTTAATGAAGCTGAGAGTTGGTTCTTTGAGAAAAATCAAAGAAATCAACAAAGTCTCAACTAAATTAACAAAATCAAAAATGGGAAGGAGGGCATAACAACACCAGGGAAGTCCAGAGACTCATAGGGCATGCTTTAAAAACAGCTACTCTACCAAACAGGAAATCTAAAAGAAATAGATAATTTTATAAATAGTTCTACTTACCAAAGTAAGTTAAGATCAGATAAGCAATTTTAACAGATATATAGCCCCTAGTAAAATAAAAGTAGTCATTAAATGTTTCCAAAAAAAAAAAAAAAATGAAAAAGAAACCACAAGGTCAGATGGTTTTAGAACTGAATTCTACCAGACTTCCAAAGAAGAGTTAATATCAATACTCCTCAAATTATCACACAAACTAGAAACAGAAGGAAGATTGCCCAATTCATTTTATGAGACCACAGTTACATTGATACCCAAGCCATATAAAGAGCCAATAAAGAAATACAGATGAATTTCCCTTAACATAAATTTAAAAATACTCAATAAAACACATGTAAACTGAATTTAAGAATACAACAGATTATCCACCAAGATCAAGTAGGCGTCATCCCAGAGATGCAGAGATAGCTCAATATACAAAAATCACTAAGTGTAATCTACTATATAAACAAACTGAAAAAGCCCCACAAGATCATCTCATTAGATGAAAAAAAAAAAAAAAAAGGCCTTTGGCAAAATCCAACAATCATCCATGATATAAAAGTCCTAAAGAGATTAGGGATATAAGGTATATTACCAAGGCAGTTTACAGCAAGCCCATGATCAACATCAACTTAAATGGAGAGAAACTCAAAACAAATTCCACTAAAATGAAGAACACGACAAGGTTTCCCAGTCTCTACATACATATTTAGTATAGTGCTTGAAGCTTTAGCTAGAAAAATAACACAAATGAAGGAGATTGTCTTAGTTAGGGCTTTACTGCTGTGAGAAGATATCATGAGTAAGGTAACTCTTATAAGGACAATATTTAAATGAGGCTGGTTTACAGGTTCAGAGGTTCAGTCCATTATCATCAAGGCGGAAGCATGGCAGCATCCAGGCAGGCATGATGCAGGAGAAGCTGAGAGTTCTACATCTTCATCTGAAGGCTGCTAACAGAATGCTGGCTTCCAGACAGCTAGGATGAGGGTCTTAAAGCCCACACCCATAGTGACACACCTACTCCAACAGGGCCACAACTTCTAATAGTGCCACTCCCTGGGCCAAGCATAGGCAAAAGGTAACAGAGATCAAGGGGCTAAGTATTGGAAAGACATCAAAGTATTGTTATTTTCAGATGATTTGATATACATAAGTGACCCTAAAAATTCTACTGGGGAACTCCCACAGGTAATAAACACATTCAGCAAAGTAGCTGAATACAAGACGAATGCATAAAAAATCAGTAGCTTTCCTATATACAAACGACAAATGGTCCAAGAAAGAAACCGGGGAAACAACACCTTTCACAATAGAACACAAATAATGCAAATTCACAAACAATACAAAATACCTTGGGGTGACTCTAACCAAGTGAGAGACTTTTATGATAAAAAAAAAAACTTCAAGTCTTTGAAAAAAGAAATTGAAGAAGATATCTGAAGATGGAAAGATCTCCCATGTTCATGGATCAGTAGGTTAACATAGTCAAAATGACCATCTTACCAAAAGCAGTCAACAGATTCAATGCAATCCCCATCAGAATTTCAACACACTTCTTCAAAGATTTGAAAGGATTCTCAGTTTCATATAGAAAATAAAAACAAAACAAAACAAACAAACAAACAAAACCAGGATAGCGAAAACAATCCTGAACAATAAAAGAATTTCCAGAGGTTATCATCATCCCTGATTTCAAGTTAATATTTTTTTCAAGTATTTTTATGAGACTCCTTCCCATGTGTGTGAAGGGGTATTCTCTGACTTCTGTGCTTGCTCCTGGGCTTTTTTCCTTCTGTTCCTTTGCCTTGTCCGACTTCACCATGGTGGGTTTTATTTTATTTCATTTTATGTTGTGTTTTCTTACTATCTCTTAGAAGTCTGTTCTTTTCTAATAAGAGACAGAAAGGAAGTGGATCTGAATGAAAGAGAAGGTGAGGAGGAACTTGGAGGAGAAAAGGTACGGGAAACTATAATCCGGATATAGTGTATGAGAAAATAATCTATTTTTAATAACAAGGGAAAAAATGATTAGAAAACTACTTATTTTACAAGCTAAATTTTAAAAACTAAGATGAAAGTTCCCAACATCACAATGCTGCCTCGCTGGGTACAAACCTTTAGCCCTGGGCTTTGGGGACACCTGCATTTCAAACTATGATGCATTCCTTACCCAGTGAGATTATCCCAGGGTCTTCCCTCTGGCAGGTAGCTTTTAAGCCCATCGCTTACTACCCATGACACACCTTGGAACCGTCTTGGCTGCTCCTATCCCCTGACATTGGACTAGAACTCCTAGAGCCTTCCAGAGACAAAAGGTGAAGGAGGACTGTGAGTCTAGGGAAAGGAACAAATGGCAAATGGATAGACCCCATCATTAAGGATTTATGCGAGGTGGCTTTTGCTTTGTCTATTGTCCCACAGCGCCACCTGCTGTCAGATATAGGGGAATCTCACAGTTGCAGTTTTGTTTGTTTTGCCATTGTATTGGCTCTGCTGTACAGATCTCCTTTCTTAAACCCCACTGTGTTGTTCTGAGACTTGCACAACGAAACCTTTTCATTTCATCCATTTTGGTTCATTTTTTGTGTTCTTAGAGTTATACAAACATGGCTAGTTTCTTATTTGGCTCTGAAACTAAAGACCGTGGTTTACCGCCGACTCTCGAGTGTGGTACAAGCTGAGGGCTGTTACAGCATCCTCTTAGCTGTACTGATGGCTTCCCCAGAGTCACATAGCTACATGCTGAGAGTACACACCTGCTCGCTCCTTTCTACTACATCACCTGCCATGCACCTGCAGGGGCAGATGGGCTGAGGAATAACAGAGATGCCCAGCTTCTGCCTCATGCTAGACTCCAAACCCCAAAAATATTCTAAAGTGTTTCAAGCCAGAAGCTGGAAGCTCTGAGATCTCTTCCCTTGACTCCAGCACCAGTTTCGTAGTATTTGGCCACCTCTTTGATCAAATCACAGAATGTGCTTCTCTGCTGTGCCTTCAGCAAGTCTCATGACTCCAGGCGGGCCTGGTACCCTAAATTAGAAAAAGCCTTAAATAAATGTATGCCTGTTCTGCTCACTATAGAGGCTCAGAATCACTGGATGTGTTTCTACTCTCTAATAAGAGGGGTGGAAATAAACTATCAAGAACTACAGGAACCCAGAGTGAGTCAGCCAGTGGTGGACTCAAGACTGTTAGGCATGGGCAGTGTGTCGGGTTTGTTCATGAAAATGCAAGGGAATTACATGATAGCAGGAAGTGCCTCCTTTAGGGTCACATTAAGTTTGGTCAAGAGTTAGGAGAGAGTAAAATACAAGGAGGCCAAGAAGCCAACACTAAAATCATCCTGGTGCCAGTTCTGTGAAACAGCGACCCCATGAGCAATGTCACCTTCATCAAAACTGCCACCTGCTCCTGTGGACTACCTCTAGACCTCTGGTGTATCCCGCTTGTCCTGTAGGTATCAGTGTCCTGAGCTGCAGTGGGTGGAGAGCACAGAACAGGCTCTTTCTTCCTGTCCTGTTCTCCCTGGGTCAATCATAGAAACCTGAATCCTCAGCCCGGCCAGCCTTCCAACCTAGGAAAGTTGCCCCTAACCTCCTCCTCTTCTCTCTAGAAGACCTCGGGACAAGTTTGTTCTACTTGTGTCCAACCCACCAGGCTGGCCCATGCAGGTACAGCAGCAGCAGTGTGCCCCAGGTCTTCCATTATGCTTCTTCACAACAATTCATTTTTCCCCTCAGACTCAGCACAAAATGCCGCACTCTTGAATCTCCTGTTCTCCCTTTTTATGGTCTTATCTCTCCTGCCCCACTGGGATCATGCTATACTTTTCTTTCACTAAAATGTCTCTGAGTTTAAAAGTGGCAGTCACAAGCCTGGTGCCAAGGGAGTAAGGGGAAGAAACATTCCCCTCCTCCCAAACACCTGAACCTGATACAGAGGAGGGTTCTCCTCCATGAGTGTGGATCACTTACCCCTTTGTCCTTACTCCTCATCCCCACAGAAGCAGCATAGGACTCAAAGGGGTTGAACTGAAGACGACCCCATGACCCAATGCCAACACCAATAGCCAGTACCACCTTTGCTCTCAAACTAGAGCCCAGAGTGCCAATAGACTTGGCCCAGTTAGGCCAGCTGAAGTAAGTCTTTCCTCAGGAGATAGAGGGCATCCCATACTGGAGCAGAAAGGAGCTAAGAAAGAGGTCTAGTCTGCAAGAAACAAGCTGTCCCCTCCTGAAAAACACTAGCCACAGACCCTTGGGCAGGAAAGGGACTGGGTCAGCAAACCTGAGCGGAGTGGGATTCCTGAAGTTTTCAGGAGTGGATCCTCAAGAAAGTCAGGAATGTGAGTCCCAGAGCACCTGTTTTCCTAAGCAGCGATTCCAGGCAGGGCATGGCTTGCCCATTAATCTTGGTGTACATGGGTGATGGGAAGATAAGAAGGTGAATACCTTCCCATTGATGACCTAACAGAGTAGAACACATTCTTCTCAGACCTCAGAATCCCTTAGAGATTTGATCTCTGTAAGCTAGTATCAGCAACTTTATAGGAGAACCATAGACTTACAGGGCAGAAAGGAAACTGGGCTCCCGGGTTGGTGAGACAATTTAGGAGCCAACAGTTGCAATGGTCTCAAGATACTGCAGAAGGTTCACCCTGTGACATGTAATGACTGCCCTTTCCTGGATGGAAAACTGAGGTCAAGAGCCAGTAGCATTTCCACTAGGCAAGCTCAGAGCAGCTCAAAATAGGCAATCCCTCACCTAAAAAAGCACAGCGTGGCATGTTATTGAGCTGGCTGGGACTAAGCAGCCATCCATGAGGAAAGAGCATCCTGCCTGCACAGGCAGCTCCAACAAACCAAACATTTTAGACACTGGGAAAACAGTACCTGCTGTGACTTAGCTCTGGAAAGTCTTTCCCGTATCCAGCTAGCTCCATCATTTTCTGAGACGCCACTTAGAGCCTAGATGTTACTGCCAGACAGTATTCTTTAAATATTTTGGGGTTTAATTTAGAGAAAGAACATTCTGTATCTGTCCTTACAGTGAGAAAAATATCAAAAGTAAAGGCTCTATTAAAATAATTGTAGAATTTAATTCATCACAACTGAATACATCTGGTAGTATTTATGCAAAGCTCTCCTTTGTGAAGGTATGCGGAAGGAGAAAAGTCACACTTCTTGGATAACAAGGAGATGCTTTCTGTGTCTCTAGAGGTAACTGTTTTAACTGACAGGATTGGCGTTCATTTTGCAAAGGTCAGAGAAAACAATTGAGGTGGACCCTGTGTCCACTTAGGTGCCACCTGAGCAGACAGCATGTGTGAAAACAACAGGCTATGCCACTGCTCCTCTGACTCAGTTTCTTACAAACCACAAGTGTCCTGCCTTTAGCCCATTTGAGACACTGCCTGATACCTATGTGAGTTTAACAAACTGGACATCAAGTGTAAGGTAGAGTCCGTTACACAGTGATAACTACAAAGACTTCCTAGTTCTGAGCTCAACCCCCAGCCAGCTTCAAAAAGAATGTGCTTTGTGGAGGAAATGTATGGCCATCTGAATTCAAAAGTAGATCTAAGGTGACAGAGAAAGCCAACCATGGTCACAACGCAGGGCACACATATGCTAGTTTGATTCTTTTTTCTTTCAAGGAGATTCCCCTTGGAACTGGCTGCTAAAGCCGATTCAATTTGCTTCTCAAGGTCACTAAAAACAATGAAGATGCTGTGGGCTTTACAGACTCCCTCACCATCATTCACTACATCCACAAGACACTGAAGAGCCCAGGTGTCTGCAAGTATCTTCTGTAAAGCTTCTTATATCTATCTACACATATGTGGGGTTTAGTAAAGTAAGCACTTTAATGAGCTATATTTCAAAAATTCACAAAGTGGTAGACAGGAAGGGATATGGGTTCTAAGCTATTTTCTGGAAGAAAAGCCTATGACCATTCTACTAAGGGAACAGATCTCAGGATGTGTCTGTTCTATGTCTGCCATGGTGATAAGGAGGCCTAGGGTCAGAAAGGGCCATGGGCCAGATGGCGCCAAGGGCATGTGACCAAAGAGCACAAACACCAGAAGCTTGTACTTCAGGAAGTAGTAACAAATCAGAATTCAGTTCTCACCCGAATGATTGATGCCAATGGAAGAAACTAACACTGGGGCTGATGGGGAGGTGTTTAGTTAGGAAGTGTTTATGTGTTTGCAAATAGTGATTGTGTGCAAGCTTGTCTTATTAGTTTTATATACATTTTATTTTTTATAATTTATACACAGTTTCATTTACTTAAACCAAACTTTTCCAAAAGCATAAGACATGCCAAAATATTGTAGATCTGTTTCTAAAAGTTATGCAAAATTGGTATTTGCTGGACAATGATGGCTGGGGACACCTGTCACTTTGATGCATGGGGAGGGGGATTAAATTCATGCCACAACCATTCAAGTTCCTCAAAGCTGAGATATTGGGAATAACAAATAGGATTGTGCCCCATGACCAGAGGATCCAAGAGCTATGGCCCCTCCTTATCATAAATGCATTTCCTCCCAGAGCCAGGCCACTATGGCCTCTACCTCTATACTGAGATCTCCTAGTATTGGCTGGTGAGAATTTCAATAGAGACTTACTCTCTTGGTCCTTATAGATTCATCTTCTGCTGAGAAAGCAAAGCCCCAAGGGACATTTCAGAACTCTGTGGTTCTATAGCAAGCCTAGGGGTGCTAAACTCTTTGACATCTTCATTCTTACAAACTGTTCCACTGCTAGGAATGCCTTAAATGTTAACAACACCAAAAATAGTTGGAGAGGGCTTGTCTCTGCCACCCCATCCATCTGTTCCCCTAGTTCTCTTAGGACCAGTGGAGACATCTGTTAAAGACCCTAGCATGCAGGGATGAGCATTATTACACAGGGATGAGTACTGGGATGTAGTACTCATCCCAGTGAGTACACCAATGCAGGATGAGCACATACATGGAGGGATGAGCACTGGTGTGTAGAGATGAGCACATGATAATCACTAGCATGCAGGGATGACCACATCCATGCAGGATGAGCACATCCATGCAGGGATGAGCATTATCATGCAGGGATTAGCACTGGGATGCAGGGATGAGCACTAGCATGCAGGGATGAGCACATCCATGCAGGGTGACCACTAGCATGCAGGGTGAGCACCCCTATGAGTTTCTGAGACACTAACTCATTAAAAGAGAGACTCTGGAAGTCATCACTATAAAAGAGACAGACTTTGGATGTGTTCATGGTCTGAACAGACATTGCAAGAAAAAATAAAATTTGTATTTATGAATTGGGCTTTTACTAAAGCTTCAGTATTAGCCTCGGCTGATATGGAAACATTTTCTGCCTGGCATCTTCCATCTGACCCCACTTAGTCTTTCTTCTCCTCTCCTAAATCAGTTTCTTCTCCTTCTCTCCTCCCTGTCACACCGATTTCATTCATTATTGTCACCTACTGTCTGTGAGGGACCAAGCTCAGGCCTCTGATCATGCACTGTGGTGAGCTTAGAAAATAGAATTCGCTTAAAGCCACCCAGTCTTGTGCGAGATTGAAGCCTGACTGTCCAGGCAGTGGTGAGTCAGCCTGCACCTGCTCCCTAGAGCAGGGTCCTGGGGCATAAGGCACAGTGAGGAGGATGAAGGAAGAGTCTGCCAGTAGCATTGGCTGCTCTGGAAGCAGAGCATCCTTCAGGTAGGGAAGAAGAAGTGGAGTTCTCTGGAAGAAGTGGTGATTGGTCAGTGCCTTGGTCTGATCTGCTGCCCCCCACCCCAAGAGACTTCTTCCCAGCTTAGAAAGTCAGCTTTTTTCCCAAAGAGCAGGAGAAGGTGATTTGTTGAGAAACCATCACTTATAACAATTTCCCCTGTACGAGACATCTCACTGACATTTTCCTTTATCTGTGACATTCGAGAAACACCAGAAGTTGCAGCCATTGTGCTGAATCTTCCGGTAGAACATGGACACACACATATACATACATACATACCAGGCTTGTATCATGATAAACCAGTAAATTGTGTAGAGGCTGCATGAACAAGAAGGACAATCTTGAGCCCATGAAGAGAGGATCCAAAGATGAAAAAAAAAAAGAGGAAGGAGGATGGAGAGAGGAGGCGGGAGAAGGGAGGAGAGACGAACAAGGAGGGAGGAGGGCTAATGGGTCAGGGGCTATCCCCCAGACAAGACATGGAAATATGGCTGGTTTGTGCTTCAGTGACTTATTGCCTCTCCTTCTGCCTGAACCCAAATCTGCCTTGAAAACGGCAAGTGTGAGGCTCTAGTCCATGGATGAGTCTCTGTTTCTTACTAATATAATGAAAACATTTGAGTTCTTTACTTTTGTATGAGCATTTCTTTTTCTTGAGATTTAGTTTGATTTTTAAAAGAGGGACATGGTCTCAGTTCTTCAAATGACCCTCTTTGATGGCTGATGGAATCAGATCCTCTGACCTCAGAGTCTGAGATCCAGAATTCTGAGATTTGTTCAGCCAGGTTTGCTAAACACCACTGTGTAGTGCAACCTATTGCCACCTACCCGCCCCCCCCCCACATACCTCTTCTCAGAGGATCTTCCACCTATAACCACATCCTACATAGCATGAGCTGTGGTCAGCTTGGAGCAAGGCAGGGATTCCATAACAGTGATGCTAAAGGAGCCCAGGGCAGTCACAGAAAATGCTGCTGAGAACTCAAAAGAAAAACAAACAAACAAACATGCATACATGCACAAAAGCACACAGGCACAGACAAGTCTCATGAGACAAAAGAATATTTATGGAAAGATCCTGTCTTCTGTGAATGCTTAATCTGTTCACTGGCATGAATATTCCCTGGAATCTCCAGGGTCAGGGGGAAAGTTGGTCCAGCACCCTGAGTATAGACTACTGGATTCCTGACTATAATATAGACCTCCCTGGTTGGCCTCCTCTAGGACTTGCTGGTCCTGTTCTCTGTAAGTTTTTTTTCAGCCCCTTCCTCTATATGAGAGTCCCAACCTTCCACTGTGACCCTCTGCTTCTGCAGATGTGGGCAGGGGTGAGGTCACAGACAAACATTAGATCAGTGTCTGGGTATTCATTAAACCACCCTTGGCAGATGAGTGACCCAACTCAAAGTTCTGGGTCCATTTCTTGGCAGGTGGTTCCAACCTTAATACCTTATCTCATCCTCAAAATAAACTGTATGGTTGGGGCTGGGGAGAGCTTGGGCCAAGCCTCTTGAGGCAGATCTAGAAAAAGAGTCACAATTACATAATGTCTTAGCCTCCTAGAAAGATCATAGGACTAGCCCAGTAACCAGCAGAATGGAACAGCTCATATTTGCTTTATCATGTGGAGACTCCAATGGAATATCAGGGGGAGGGGCTAGGAGCATTGGAAACTCTAAGAATTTCTCAGGGGTCCCAGTTTTCTTCTATGTGCAATCTCATTCTTAAATTGGTTGGGCTTTTCTAGTAAAAATAGCTTGCACAGGCCAGGCAGAAACTATCCTGCCCACATGACTTGATTTAGAAGTTGAGTCAGGAATTCTCTGAAACCCTGGAGTTCATTAGAGATATTTTGTCCCCTTGGGTCTCAGTATTAGAAAAGCTGTTTGGTGAAGGAGAAGAATCAACCAGACCCCTTATGTGTGGATTAGGAGACCACACACAGAGGTGGCTCCCACCAGTTTTCCCAGCATGAGATCCAGAGAGTATAACACTTCTCACAGAATGTAGCTCAGCCTGACAGGTGTATGCGCACATGAGCTACAGCTGGCACAGCCATCATTGCCATAGAAGCATCACAGAGTAGGCTAGTAGATAATAAGAGATCTTTCTAGAAAGGCAGCCATGATTACCAAACAGAAACATATGCTAGGATGGCAGAGAAAATGCCATAAAATTTTCCCGTAAACTCAAGAAAACCCATTCATTTCCATTCCTGCAAGTCATTTCAGGGCATGCCAGAAAGTTGTGTGCTTTGCTTTGCAGCTCACTCTCTAGGGATGCTCAACCTAGACCCGAAGCTTAAGATGTGGTTGTGGGTAGCTGCTACTCCAGAGAAAAAGGTTGGTTGCCCCACACAGGCTGGATGACAGGGGAGGCTGCCTCATAGAAGGGGAAGGTGAATCAGAGACAGCAGGCTACTCCACTTTGAATCCAATTCTGTCTCAGAGAAGTAAGGGGCTCTCAGAACTGGGAGCAAGAGTCACTCAAATTCCACCTGAGGCAGACAAGGAGCTTTAATGAACTGGTGTCTTTGGAAATCACTGTTTCAGCCTGTGAACTTATTGGAGCATGTTGTTTTCAGACACCACAGGGAGCCATCTTTGCTAGTACAAGCCAGGAGCTCACAAGGGAACCTTATCAGAATTCTACCTCCAGTTGGGCCTTGTCTAGCCTCAATAGGAAAAGATGAGCCTATTCCTTCTGCAACTTGATATGCTAAAGTGGATTGATATCCATGGGAGGTCTCCCCTTCTCTGAGGAGAAAGAGAGAGGGAGCATGGGGAGAAGGGAGAAGAAAGGGAGGGCCTGGGAGGAAAGGAGGGAGGGGAAGCTCTGATCAGGGATATAGAGCAAATAAATAAATAAGATATAAAATAATAAAAAGTTAAAACCCTTTTTAATTTAATAATAAAAAAGAAGGAAATGTACCTCCACATTAGTCCTTTGTGCCTTCAGACATACTTTCAGCCAACATCCCTCTACCCATTAGGCAGTCTTAGATATGGGAAATACCTCCCTCCCCCAAGTAGTCTTGCCTAGACACATCATGCTCACCCCAATGAGCATATGGGTAGCTATCACCACGGAAATGATTGTGAAGGAGAAGCAAGTTCCTTAAAGCCAATTTCTAGTGCGGACCTTTGAAATCAGGAGGCAGGGCATGGCTACGAGAACGTGAGTGGTTCAGGTAAACCCAAGGGGGAGATGATTAGTTTGGTGACAGTTTACAACAGTGACAGAAATGAGAAAAGCAATTAATACAAAGGTTCTATCACATGCTCTAGCCAGAACTTATTTGAATAACTTTCTAAATAACCTTAGTCTTGCTTTATAGGATCGTTAATGGTTGAGTGGGATACTTAAATTTTTTCAGCTTTGTTACTGAATTCTAGGAGGAAAACTCTAGACAGTGGGGTTCTAGAATACTCCCTATGACCCCAATAATCAATGCATACTCTTTAAATTAGCTGGGGCCCTGTGCTGCCCCACAGACAGACACTTAGTGCCTGTGAGTGTCATAGGAGAGCCTGGGCTGTGTTGCTTAAAACATGCCCTGGGGGTCTTATGGGCAATAATGCCAAAGGGAGAGACTCAGACACTTGGGGCTGCAGATGACTCTGTGATAGCTGCAAGAGTGTGCTCCAAACCCACGGAATGTCAGAAGAGCACCTGAGGTTCTGTTGCCTAAACTACCTGGGTCTGGTTTCTGATGGCTTTGCTCTGTTCTAGAGCCCATGGGTGCTGTAAGAGGTTCCCCTCTGACCCACTGATGGCCCTGTTGGGTACTCCTTAAGAACTCCCATTAGCTCCCTCCCCTTAATACCCTGTATCCCCAGAAGCCACGCCAAAGAATGTATGGTGGTTAAAAATAATCCTATTTACAAATTGCCAAAAACCAAAACAAAATAGAACAAAAACCCCCCAAAAAACAACAACAAAAAACCTTCCCTAACCTTCCAACAATTACCACCACCCTACCTCCCTATCCCCACCCCAGCATCCTTCTCCTAAGAGTACAAGCAAAAGGGTGAGCAGGGAGAGGGAGAAGGAGGAGGAGGCAGCACTTCCTGTGCCCACATGGCTCTGTGGTTTCCTCCCTTCTACCTACATAGATCATTAGGACAGTACTCAAACTGTTTAGGCCATGTTTTCCTTCTGGAATTGTTTAAGGTCTTTCTGCAGTTAATTCATCCAACAAATAGGAAAACCTTTATTGGAAAAAAAAATAAAAAGAAAAGAGAGAAATAAAACCTAAAATTAAAACCAGCTCCCGTGTCCTCAGAAAAACCAGCTTTGGCCCAGAGCATGGCCCACTGTCCACAGGGTCTGTGGTGACACTATCCTTTCTCTTCTGCTCCTGCTTGTCAATGGAAAATAGGGACTGCAGGTGAAATCTTCAGCAAAGAGTGTGTCTCCAGTGTAAAAAAACAGATTAGGAGGCCAAACTTCAGCAAGTCAAGGACATGGTCCTGTGGAGCAGTCTTCCTGCCTCTGGGCTTGTCTAGGAGTTCTCCTCACAGAGGAATGGAGGCTTCAGAAACACTTAGGGACTGCTCCTCCAGCTCCCTTGAGACACCATCCCCGTGCGGTCCGCATGTTGATGAGGCTCCTCCCTCCCTCAGGTCCAGTACCTTTGTACCACAAAAGGGAAATAAATGTGTCTCTGCCTGTGTGTCAACTTGAAGTTAGCGTGTTAGAGCATTCTCACCATAAACACCCCTTCACACTGGCCCCCTTTGGGCCTTAGTATAAAGGAGCAAATTCCAAATTCCAGCACAGTGTTGGTAGTCCTTTATAAGGGCCACCACTTATGGCTGGGCAGAAAGCCTGGTGTTGTGGCATCGGGTCACTCAGTATAGAAGAGTCTTTGCTCTGCAGGGACAGTCAGGTGTCTTCCTCATTCCCTTATGGTATAGCATCAGATACTCTGATTGCAAAGTGACCCTTGCTTTCAGCTAACCACCTGCTCTATTCACTGCATGCCCAAGTGTCTAGCATTCAGCAGGTTTCTACTTAGGGTCTATCAACCCAGGTCCTCTGTAGAGTTTATCAGCTCAGGCCCAAGAGACCAAAATTGGCCAACCAGAGGGTAAGGGTGCCCCTAGTGTCTAAAATGGAAACTACATACTCCTGGTACTCACTAGAACACTGACCTGAGTCATGAACATCAGCAGAACCTTCCCAAAACACTCTTCTTAAATGTTTCCTCTGCTTTTATATTTTTCTCTTGTATGGATGTTTTGCCTGCACGTACGTCTATGCACTATGTGCATATCTGGTCAGAAGAGGACTGGAGTGACCCATGGTTATGCATCCTCATGTAGGGACTGAGAAGAGAACCTGGGGCCTAAGGAAGAGCAGCCAGGACTCTTAACTGAGCCATCTGTCTAGCTCCCCAAATGGATGCTACTGGAAATAATCATATTCATAAGTCCATCTCAAAATGACAAATAGTGCATGTTTTCTCTCATTTCTGGGTTTTAGGCTTTATAAATTCATAAAATCACATATGCACAGATGATATGAAAATATAAGAAAAACAGTATAGGGGAGCAGAGGACATTAATGGAAACAGGGTGCAGGAGGGTATGGGGGAATCGGCTCAAAGTACATATAAAGCTCACGAGGATAACCTTGGGTAACTCAGTATGATACAAAGTGAAGGAACTGTTAGCAACTATGTAGGGTGTGCTCGGTGTCTAACACACTCTCACGTTTTCGAGGGCCTCCCACAAGGCCAAGTGCTCAGAGTCATTCCCAGCCTGGATTCACAGGCAGTCAGCCAGGCCCCCAGCCTAACACACTGGCTGGTCAAAGGCCAACTCCACTCCTAGGGCCATGTGTGGGCTCCAGGGGCCTTTCTGCTGGGTTGAATGCAAGTTGCTGTATGAATTGGATTTGTCATTAAAAAGACTCCCCTGACATGGGAAGGGCAGTCCTCACCCTCTGCTTTGCAGTAACTGATCTGGGGCAGCTATGCTCTTCAAGGACCCTGCTTGATGACACCAAACAAGCTTGAGACACCGCAGAAACCTCAAATACAGAGGAGAGGCAAACTGTAGCACAGACCATACGGATCTAAGAGATTCATTTTCTTTCATCTATAAGCTCCAGAGAGGACTAGAATATACTCGACTAAAAACCCTGGCAGGCAGCTTCACCTCAATACTGTGGACGAGCTCACTACCTGACTCTTTTGTTTCTTGTTGATCTGCAAAGGGAAAAGATAACTGTCTGGGTTCTTGTAGCAGCACATTACCAACTCCAAACTTTGACCACAGCTACCTCCTACTGTGTGCTGAGCTGAACTCTGACCAAATCCACCTCCTGCTGTGTGCCAAGCACATCTTTGTTGGATGTCTTTTGATTCCTTAGAGGGGGTCTAAGCCAGCTGTGGGTTTAGGAACATTGTGGGGTGGTGGGTTGTGAGAGGCAGTGGGTACCTGGTCAAGCACAGGCTTTAAACCCCAGTGACCCTCAAGGACAGTAGGTGTTTGGCCACACTCCTGGGTCCCTGGCTCCTTTCACATAGCTACAGCCCCCCCCCCCCACAGCTCACCACAGAGAGGTCTGTGGCCATCGGTCACTTAGGAACTGTGCCCCAGGCACTCCCACATGTAGATAAGGTATCCCCAAGCTCTCAGACCAAGCCAATAGGCAGTACCTGCTGCCAGACCCTGACCCACCCCAAAACTGTATATAAGAATCCTATCCAGAAGGAATAAAGGTGTATGAGAATTACTCCCTCGTCTGAGAGCTTCTGTCCTAAGAGCTGTAACGCTGCCACTTGGGAAGAGATCTGCTCTTCTGAAATGCCTTCAGGAGCTTTTCCGCACTCCTTGCTGGCTCGTCAGTCTCTCCCTAGTTCAGCCTGGTCCGACTCAGTGCAAAGCTACCCGGGTGCAGTGTCTTGGAGCAACTAGGGCGGCTGCCCCAGTGGAGGCAGCGGAGGTGATTCCCGATTCCCTCTCCCTGCTCGCACTCTCCTGAACCTTCAAACCTGGCCAGGCCAGAGATCTCCAGAAAGCCTCCAGTGCACAGGCTCACAGAACATCAGACACATAGCAGCCAAAGACATAGCTGTGTTTAACCTAGCCCCTCCAGATGCCAAATTTATATGCTTAGCTGCTTCTCAAGTCCCATTTTCTTCCCTTTGTCCCCTCCATTTGCCGCCTCCCTGTCTCTCTCAGATTTAATTATTTATTGTATGCATGAGTGCTCTATCTGCATTTACACCTGCAAACCAGAAGAGGGCAGCAGATCCTGTTATAGACGGTTGTGAGCGACCATGTGGTTACTGGGATTGAACTCAGGAAGAGCAGCCAGTGCTCCAGCCATCTCTCCAGCCTCTCCTATCTCTTTCTCAAACGAGTCCTCCCAAGTCCCTCTGTCTGAGTTCTAGTTAGTGGGCTAGTATAGCCCCATTACTTCACAAGGAAGCACTTCCCAGCTTAGCCTCATCCAAATCCTATAACGCAAGAAGTCTGTTTTGTTAAACAAATGTCTTGCAGCTAATTGGAACATACGGAGAGACCAGGAAACCAACAAACCTGGCTCTTCTGTTAAATGGGACCTGGCCTGCTGCTACAGTTTGTTGGGTTCAGATTTTTCTAAACAGTTGTGTATTCTTTCTTTTTCTTTTTCTTTTTTCTGCTTAAAGGGCTAGGCAGGTCAGGATGCCTTCTGTAATGATGTACTTCGTTCTAGTGGCCTTTCTTCTCACTTTTAAGAGAATTTTGACCTGCACATCAAAAACTTCACAGAGGAGAGCTGTCATGATTCCTCAGTTCTCCGGACACAGGAAGCAGCACATTACAGCAGTTTTCAGTTCAGGTTTCCTTCCTAGGCCTGACTGCTGAAACACAGCTGTAAAAAATCAGGATTAACTCCTGGGTCCTCTTCATCAGTGGCCGGCCCTCCAGTCCCTCCTGCCTTGGCAGAGCATGCCTTTACAGTACAAGAGTGCCACCTTTTTTACCAGGTAGGACCCTGAGCATATGCTGCCACCTTGTGGAAGACCAAAGGCAGAGCAGGCTCCACTCTCGGTGTCAAAGAAGCAGGGCTACCTACTCTGCAATCTGTGTCCCTTGCAGTATGGGATGAAAAAGATTGAATGTGTCAGCTCCCTCACCCACAAATACAGCCAAAGTTTTCTCCATCTGGGAGTCAGCCTGTTGTTGGATCCCCTGACCTGTATCTGGCCCCACTCTATCCCGACGGAGATGATGCATTTGCAGTTCTTGCCTCCTGCCAAGAGCTTTCTCACTGTTGGAGCAGCAGGGGCTGAAGTTAGAGAAAAGGTAGGTATTTCTATGCATCCTGTTCCCATGATGAAAACAGCATACAGGGTGACCCCAGATTCTCTACCTCCCACTGACAACCATCTTAGAACATCTGCAAGTCCTTCGGCTTTACCCACACCTCTTCTTTCAGAGTCCAGGTAGCACATGGGCAATCCTGAGGAAGGCAGACTTTGCTCACCATGCCTCTGGCTCCTCTCTGCTGTTCCTCTACCTCTGTGCCTTTGCAGAAAAACCATACACACACACACACACACACACACACACACACACACACACACACACACCAAATAAACCAACTAACCCACTAGCCAACTAGCCCACTAACTAGAGCTCAGACAGAGGGACTTGGGAGGACTTGTTTGATAAAGAGATAGGAGGCTGGAGAGATGGCTGGAGCACTGGCTGCTCTTCCTGAGTTCAATCCCAGTAACCACATGGTGGCTCACGACCGTCTATAACAGGATCTGCTGCATTCTTCTGGCACCTTTCTCTCTCTTTTGCAATGTTCTCTTTTCCTATGCTGCCTGCCTCGCTCTCCCTAGGTGTCTGTAGATGTAACATCTGGCACAGGTGAGGGGAAGCAGATGAATGTGTGCTCCATCATGTTTCCAAGTCTCTTCCCAGAGAAAGCTTTTCTTAGACCTATTTTACACCCAGTAAGGAGTACTTCAGTAACTTCTTGGCAAAGTCTGCTACCTTTTATTCATCTCTGTCCTGCTTTGCTCTTTCCTTCCCACGCTCTAAAGGTATACAGCCTGGATTCTGCATCCTGGGGATTGACCATCCTAACACCTGAGAGAGACTCAGGTAGCAGAGACATTGAAGAAACTGGGGGCCAGGACATTTACTTTTTCAAAGAACAGCCCAGGCTAAAGTATCATCCTACAGATAGATTTCCAGGTTAGCCAGCTTCTATCTTAGCCAGAGTTTCTAGCACTGTGATGAAACACCATGACCAAAGTAATTTGAGGAGGAAAGGGTTTATTCAGCTTATATTTCTCCATCATAGTTTATCATCAAAAGACATCAGAACAGGAACCTAAACAGGGCAGGAATCTGAAACCTTGAGTGATGCAGAGGCATGAAGGAGTGAGTACTGCTTACTCCTCATGGCTTTTGGCAGTCTGATTTCTTATAGAACCCAGGACCAACCAGTTCAGGCATAGCACCACCTAAAATGGTCTGTGTCCTCCACATAAATCACTAATTAAGAAAATGCCCTAACAGGCTTGTCTGCAACTTGATCTAATGGAGGTGTTCTCTTAATTGAGGTTTCCTCCTCTCAGATGACTTTGACTTGTGTCAAGTAGACTTAAGACTATACATCACAGACTTTTGACCTATAAGGTTCCTCTCTGGCCCTGAGTTGGGGCTTGGACCCTTGCCCATGGCTGCTCTAGCCCCACATTCTGTGTAATCTTGGGGATTTGGGTAAACAATGGAAAAGTGTTTCTATTCGAAACTCCAGCCCTTGCTTTGCAGAGCTCCCAGCAGCTCTTGACTGCATGGCCTCTGGTTGTCTGGCCATGGCCACTCGCACTCGTAGGAGACCGAATGTCAACAGAAAGGGTGCCAGGCTGGTTCAGCTGTGCAATAACAGCAAATCTAGTGGAAAAACCCGTGGGGCTGCCAGCCTGAGGTTTCGTCCTTGATGGGTGAGCTCCCCACAGCCCAGAGCTGTGTTTAAGAAGCTATTTAGCATTCAGTTATGGCCACAGGAACTTTCCTCATGAATCTAGGTTCACCAACATACCACTGGGAACCACACTCCAAATCTTCAAGTAAACAACACACCTCACACCTCACACCTCACACCTCACATTTGAGTCAATATGAAAATGGCTTTTCTAGTTTCTTCTGCTAACCACAGAATGGATTAGCACACACCTCCCAGGACTAAGCTTTCCACTGAGGTGCTTGTGGAAAGGCCAAGTAGCTAAGTAGCAATCAGGAGGATATGGCATCTGAAGAGTGGCAGAACAGACAGCTCATCATGGCATTTGTCCTCCCCGTCTTCGGGATCTCCCCCATGACAAGCTCCATAGGAAAGCTATGCTTTGGGAACATGCAGTGGGGTCCCTGAACATCAAAATATGTAGGTAGTGACCTTAATGGAAACTCCCATGCTGAGAACTACTCTCCTCTAGGCAAACATTACAGTCTTCATGCAGAACTCAGCCCTGATGATTCAAAAAGGTATTATTTTTAGGAAGGAACCATCCCTGGCCTTGTCCCTGCAGAGACATGGAACAAGGCCAACCCTCCCTGGCCCCAGACCCTGCTTACTGGGCAAATAAAGTTCCGGGTTACCACGGGAAGCCAAAAATACAGACTCCCCTGGAAAGTGAAGGCAGGCCACTGGCATGTGTGAAGGACCGTTTCTGCCTCCCTGCCTTGAGTTGGGACAGGCATTCCACTAAGTGCCTCCCTTAACTCTCCCAGGATATTCTGAAAGGATGCAAGGTTCTCCCAAATTAGCTGGGAGCCTCATTAATACCCAGCCCCCATGCTTTCCATCCCATTGTTCAGGGGTACCCACTTCATCTGTGGGACAGCTGTGACCACAGTGTCTCAGCCTTCTTTGGCACCCCTCCCTGGAAAGTACCACGGCAGAGACTTCGGCCCTCTAGTCCCACATGGCTCACAGGGGCTTGGAGAGAAAAACAAAAGCCTTTTGTTGGAAAGAGGCTTTGGGAGAGCAGGGGCCTCCCTGGCTCTGTGCTTTGGCTGCCCTGCCAGGCCACCCTAAGCTGCCTAGCCACACATTTCCCACGCTTCATGGCCTTTGTGGACACTGTACTGAGAAGGAGGGTGTTGAGGTTATCCCAAATCACTGAGTCATTCTCTAAAGATGCATTTTCTGTCCAAAGAGGACTCCCCACCCCCATCCCCGACATGCTGTACATAAGCATAGAGAGACACATACTCATATGCACGTGCACACAAACACATACTCAAACACACAAATGCACACACACAGTACCAATAAAGACTGCGTTTCTCTGCCCTCGAGTCATCAAGGGTAGGTCACTGTGCACAGGGAGTTTCTCACAGGAATATCCATTTCTACACAGCAGGAGGATCAAGTCTAACTCTGGGTCCAAGCAAAATCTCATTTCCCAGGAGACCATCTGGTTTCTTCCCAAGCCACAGAGGCTCCAGCTGTTGCTGGGATGAGTCAGGGGGACCATGTTCTTCCTGGCATCCACATGAGTCCTGGAACATGCATTCTGTCACCGACCTGGCTGATAGTCACTGAAGTCCCTGCACTGTGCCTTTGTGGCCAGAGTTATTTGGATATA
>JANHMN010000010.1:35280769-35305358 GCA_030674055.1 Rhabdomys pumilio
CCATAATCTTGGGCCATCCTAAGGTACAGTAGCGACCCTTTGCCTTCGATCCTCACAGAGGTGAAATGGGAGCTAGATAGGTGTGCTGAAGCCACACGGCATGAATGCAGTCATCTGTAGTCCTCCACCACTTACAAGTGATAGACCCACCTAATAAACTATATTTATGACAACAAGCTGGATGAGTATAAGTTGTTTCTAGACAGTATCTTACCACTTCAGAAGCAGGTAGTTCATTCTTGAGTCCCTAATAGAACTACCCAATAGATTTCTACAGAGCTCCTGAATAGACAACAAACCCAATGATCTCTGTAATGTATTGGGCCTTTGTCTCTCCTTGCTGTTTGAAACAAATAAATAATGGCAGGAGCCTCAGTAGCCGCCATGAGAACATGAGGAATGGCTCACTATTATGGGGGTAGATCAGCTGCCATGCTACGACTAAAGCCTTGCTACACATGTCTAGGTTTTTGACAGGAAAAAGTGCGATGCTGTCTTAATACTCAACTGAAACAATCCAGCCATATGTGGGAATCTGGCAACTGAATGAAGTAAACAAATCCATCAAAGGTAAAGGGTTTCAGCACAAGGCAGTGTTGTAAACCATTGAGGCCGGGTGACAGACTGGAAGGAGGGAGCTTTTCATGTGGTCTATGAGTCTTTGAAGGAAATGAAGGCACGAGACTGTGGTCACGGATGTGATGTATATACTTTAACATGTGATGTAAGAAAATGAGCAGCCTACACACAGCTCCTCTCAGGAAGGGCAGCCAACCCAAAGCTATGTATCTATTCAGAGCCTGAGCCTCTCTTCCAGGAGACAGGGTTGTGTACAAGGTTTCTAACTGAAGAACCATACAACATATAGACTATGCAAAATAACTTCTACTGTCCTTTGAGCAAAGTAGAGTACCGAAGGGCTTCAAGGGAGTCAGCCCATCTGATTTTTGGCTCTCTGCACCAACACTCCTGGTGTGCTCTGTGGTAGGATGCACAGCTGCATCTGGTCCCCACCCTTCATCCTGACGGTGTTAATCACTACAGTTGTTCCCAGACACTTTTAGGATTCTTTGATGGGTAAGATCAGCTCCTGGTGACAAATATTGTCGTGACCATTACTAAGGAAGAGACAGGAATACTCTGGCCCCTGAGCAGCACTGCGATGGCCCAATGAGAGGTAGGGCCCAGCCTCACGGAAGCAGAAAATACCATAAGTGGATCCCTGTAGTACATTCTGAACAACTTTCCAGAACTGAATGGCCTATGGATGGAGAAGAGCAAGAAAACAGGAGCTGGGGTATCAGTTGCCCAAGTACATATTCCCTGTATTCATAGACCACATCTGTGAGAGATATCCCTGGACATGAAGAAATATAAAAATGATACTATGGAGGGAACCCAGGCCTCTTAGCACTGTGGGGAGGACCGTTTCTATGAGAGCTGCCAACATGACTCAGAGGGTGACAACCATGGGAGCCATGAAGCTGATGGCAGCCCAGCAAGGGCTTACTGTAGTAATAGAAGGCATAGCTCACTCTCCTGCCTAAGGTCTGACATTAAAGGACCAACAGAAGGCTGAGATGGGAGGTGTGGTAGGGGCAATGTGAGGAGAATCCAGATATTTGTCCTGGATCTAGTGAGCCTGCCTGGAGTTCCAGACCCTCAAGTGGAGGTAGCAGTTGGGCCACAGTGGGAGGGAAGCTCACAGGAGGCTAAGACTGGATTGGGAAACACTTCAGAAAGCCTCTGCTGCTACCAGGCATAGGGAAACATATTTTATCTGCCTCTGACAATACAAATGAGTTAATAGCATAGGAGCCAGAGCTCTCATCATGGATGCCCATCTTTCCCATGCTGTCAGGATGGCTGAATGAGCACAGGACCACAGGATGGGTAGAAGTTAGTTGTACTGATGCATATAATGTGGGACGTGTTGCTCAAGGGTAGGAGTAGTGCTCAGGTGGTTCTCAGTTCTTCTGAAGAAGAAGTTCCTAGTACCTTCTGGAAAAAAACAGATCAACTACAAATTTACAGGGGAGGGGAACTCCCTCTTGGTAAGAAGCAGAAACATTTGGAGGAAGTGGGCTTAAGCAACGTGCCCAGTGGTTCAGTTCATGTTCATGCTAAGAACTCAGGCTCCAGGGCTTGAAGAGCCCTTTGAGAGAAGAGTGGGGTATCCAGAGTTCCATTTTTTTTCTCCTGTGTGAGTTTTACTCTTGATTGAACCCATGCTAGGCAAGAACACTACCACTGTGGTACATGTACTTCACCCCCTTTCCCTACTTGCTTGATATTTTGATACAAGGCCTTCCTAAGTTGCTCAGAACGGCTTAAACTCGTGACCGTCTGTCTGCCTCAGCTGACTTTAGTAGCTGAGATGACAAGTGAAAACCACCAGGCCCAGCTTTTATTCCTATTTAAAGGAAGCTATTACCTATCACCAGCTAATGTGTTTACTGCCCCTCAAACCTCCCTGGGCATCTGGGTCATACCTGTTACACATCCACGGCACCGTGCCCAGAGTCTCTGTCCAAAGGTCAGAGTGACCTGGACCTCCACATCTCAACAGGTGTTTGGTTGGTGCTGATAGCCTGGGAACCAGCCTTGAGAAGTCCTAGCCTAAACAGAGGCCTGTCTCAGTTACTAGTAAACATTGCTAATGGGGACAATTTGCAACATTTGTTGGTAAAACGATTGGGGGAAGAACGTCCTTCTGAGCAGATTGGATTCTCCCCAGATGTGCAGGGTGATGTCAGAGCATTCACATTCCAGAGTCAGGAACATTAGTCACACCAAGCCTCAGACTGTAGCTGATTCAACATGCTGCTTCTTTGTCATTCTTGGGGGGGGTGCAATGTGACCCCAGGAAATTGCCAGTGGTGCAGGAGACAGGCTCAGACATTTGTTTACCAGGATCTAAACACAGTACTGGGAAGACAAGTCAGGAATCCGAGCACAACAACCTCCCACCCACCACCCTTCCTTCCTGTCCAACTATGCATTCAAATGCTCCTCAAGAATCCTGGGACACTGCACACAGCACAGCCCCACTCAGGAACCTTAAATACCCATGTTGTATACCCACCCACCTCTTTACCTACTTCTACCTTGTTATAGTTTTGTCACAAGACATAGATAAAAACCCCACAAATCTACAAGCCCAGAGGTGGCCATGGCACATGGACAAGCACCGTAAATACATATTACACACTCCTAGGGAATACTGAATCACTGACAATTCCTGTGTCAGAACCTCAGTCTCCTTGGCAACAGTGTTGAGAGGAGGGCTCTTTAAGAGGATCTGTCCTTGCAGATGAACAATAACGGAATAGGTCTGCTGTTTGTCAAATCAGGGCAGAGGACCCTTTCTTATTTTCTTACCCTCTTTCTTTTCTAAACTCTGCTGAGATGGTGCAGTGAGAAGGCCCTTCCCAGCTGAAGCTTTGGACTTCCCAGGTTCCATAACTATTAGAAATAAATCTCTATAAAAATAAAAAAAAAGAAAAAGATCTTTGTAAATTTACCCACTCTCAATCCCTCTGTTGTAATTGCAAAACCAAACAAGACGCCTTGTAAACGTGTATGAAATAATTGTCTATGTGGATGTTTATATATTTAGGCAAAGTTTTACAAATGAGCAGCACCCATGGTACATAAACACATCTTTTTTTTTCCCTGTGAGATCTGTGTTCACCTCATAGACCATGTCCTTACAGGACTGGGCAGCTAGGGGCCCCCCGGATGTATTTGACCTTGGAACTGAGTTCTTCATGAAGATCAAGGTCTTGCTACGTCTTTGTGATAATCATCCCTCTGTATTTTTCCTCTTATATGACAGAGCAGTTTGACTACTTGATTAGCAGTTGTCAGACTCTCTGTGCACCCCTTCCCCCATGGCTACTCCCAGGGGGGAAAACTCAACAGTGACCTGTGATGTGAAGTCTGGACATGAACGATTACTGTCCTCCTAAAACTCTCAGGTCTGTGACTGTGAAGGAAATTGCAGGGTTGGAGGTAGCAAAAGCAGCCTCAGCCCCACCATTTCTAGAGGTCTGGGGCGCTGTCAGTCACATAATCACTGCTTTAGTAGTTGAGGCAGAAGACGAGGATGAGGGATGTGCTAGGAAGATGTGGACAAGTGAGACAAGAGTCTGGATATGCCCCCACTCCCAAAAGCTTCCTGTTTATGTTACCATCACAGCCCACTCTGATTATAATGAACAGCCACAGGCAGGCAACATAGCCACTCATTGGAACTTAGGTCTCTGCATAGGGGCAAAGGAGGGAGGTCTCCAACTTCTGCTCAGAGAATGAGAAGAGCAGTTTCTACAGTTTGTAGCGTATATGCACTGTCACGGTGGGAGAGGGGCGTCTCCCAAATCAGACTGAATAATGCTATGATGAAGCCATAGCAACTGTGCATGGAACTTTGTGGGGTGGCTGCAAGTGGGGTCATCTAAGGGTCTTTGATCTGTCACAGCAAGAACGAAGCTTCTCAAGACAAAACTGTGCTGGGACAATGGCCACACAGCTGCGTTCTTTCTCCTAACTTCAGTGAAGTTTCATGGAGGTATCTGTGGCTGGCCTGAAAACCCTTCCAGGTGTAGATGTCTGGATTAGATTCTTCTCTAGATTCAGGAATGCTGAAAGCAGCCAACTGTTAGTTTGAAGAACTCCTAAGAAGTGGTTGTGTGGTTGATAGGTCTCTCGGCACCTGGAAATGGTGGGGCTGAAGGTGCTTTTGCTACCTCCAGCTGGAGTGGTCCTGCAATTTCCTTCATAGCCTCAGATCTGGGAACTTTGTAAAGACAGCACTTGGTCCTGACCAGCCTTCACATCTGAGGTCACTGTTGAGTGTGGCATCCACGACACGTCTTTCCTGCCATTGGAAGCCACGCAGCTGTACAGCCTCAAGTGCCCCCCTCTCCTTGCCAGTCCCAGAGTCTCTGGTGGGTTTCTCTTTCCAAGTTTCCTCACAATGAGCTCATTTCTATCTCGAGGTTCTTCCTGAGGGTAACACTGTTGTTGATACGAAAAAAAAAAAATGTAAACAAAAGATTGTTTTCAAAATTAGAACCAGATCTTAAGGAAGAGAATCAACTTCTCACAGCAAATTCCAGTAGACTCTCTCCACGTTTTAGTGTAGTGGTTTTCTCTAGCTGCTGTGCTGGGACACCAGTGTTCTCTGCAAAGGTCGTGACCTGGGCTGTGGTCCAGACTGCAGAGAAACCAGGTGCCCTAGATTTGGTCCAAAGACTTTCTACACCTGGTACTTACATGCCCAAGGTCCACTAAATAGTCACCCAAATCTAACATGTAGAATTTGGCCAAAGATGGCCCTGTGTCAGCCTCTATGGCTCCTGTACCTGCTGACACTGCACTGAATATGCTCTCATTCACTCATTCATTCATTCATTCATTCATTCATTCATTCGATCTTCAGAAGGAATCTTAACCCAAGTGAGCAAGTTCAATGCCAGCTGGGCTACATAATAGTTCCAAGTAATCCTAGAGCTCAAGAGTTAAACACGATCTCAGCAAACAAACCATAAAAAAATACAAATCCATTAAAGAAGAGACTGGCCCATTCTCTTTTCACTTTTCACATGGACACTCTCAAAGGTCCTACTGTGTGTGTGTGTGTGTGTGTGTGTGTGTGTGTGTGTGTGTGTGTGTGACTAAGCTACCAGAACATGAACATTCAAGGAACAAACTATATATCATTCATCTACCATGGATTTTGAATAAACTTGGAATAGGAGGCCATTCGGACAACCCAAAGTCCTCTAGCTAGGAAGGACTTGCACGTAGTGAGACAACGTTCATAACTGTTCAACAACCAGCACTTTAGGGAAAGCTCTGGGTTTACCATGTACCAGTGTCAAGTTCAAGCGTTGCTACTCCAAGAAATCCATGCTACCATGATGTTCTGGGTCAGAGTCTTAGATACGCACAGGGGACGCTCTTGAACAGGTCCGTTCAAATCCGTTAGCAGTAAGAGATGGCTAGAATCCCAGCCAGCCTGGTAGATAAGAAGTGAGGGGTCCCAGAGAAGTGCTAGCTGAGATAGCAGCCCACAAATCTCCTCCATACCTAACATGGAAGCTGGGCAGAGTATCGGTGTCCTCACCAAGCCCAACAGACCAGGGCTCTAAGATCCCTAAGGCCAGATTCCTTGTTGAGAAGCTGTTGTAGATAAATGTTGAGACAATAGATATGAAGCACAAAGCAATCCTCTAGGAGAGATTTGGAGCCCAGTGAATATTAACTCTCACCATTCACCTATTCCCCCTCTCCTGAATGCACAGACAATCCGATACTTGGATAAAATGCACTTTTTCAGATCTACAGATGATTTCTAAGCACAATGAAGGCTTGAGAAACTCTGATTTCAAGTACCCACCTGAGTCTGTCAGACAATCAGGGGCTGATATGAAGCCATGTCCAGGAGGAATAGTCAGACATCAAGATTTGTTTCTTCTCAACGCAAGAGAGCTTTCATGCCAAGGATATATCATAACCCTGAAAGCTAACACTCAGGAATAATCTGTGCACTTACACATCTTCCTATAGTGGGAAAAACAACCATCTCCCTTACCTACCTCTGCTCTTGGAGATATTTGATTTCACGGCACTCTTTATCTGCGGGGTACAGGGTCAGAGTTTTACATCCTTAACAAGGAGAGAAGACAGCAGGAACACATGCCATGGCCTATCCGACCATGCTCAGGGAAGGGCAAAACAATTCTTCTCTGCTTAATGGTTCTGCTCAGTCTCAGCTGAATCCCTTTCAGGAGAAGAGAGATCATTACATTCTCCCCCAGCCCTCAGAAGGAATTACAAACACTGTCTCTTCTTCCTCTTCCGTTGGATGACACACCAACCCTTGTCAAATGCCCATGTGCCCTTGAAGGCAATGCACCTGAATAACTGTAGGCTGCAGAGCTCTATAGGTAGCAATTAGATCATGGAAATTGCTAGTGTTTGGTGGCATCTATTTTCTTTTTCTTCCGTTCTTCCTTCCTTTGTTTCTTTTCTTCTCTGTCTCTCTTTTAAAAAATATTCTATTAATGATGACATGTGGGGAGTGTTAAAATCCTCTGCTTTGTGAAAATTCAACTCTGTCCATTTCTATACTTCTTTGTGGTAATTGTACACTGTTAACCATGATGACTTCCTGACAACCTTGCTGTCACTATGGAATGTCTCTTTTTGTTCCTGGCAATATTATTGCCATAAAATCTATTTTTATCTGGCACTAAAACAGACACTCAGTTGTCTATACTCAGTAGTCACCACGCATCATTGTTTATCCATTCACATTCTACCCCTATGAACTCTTAAAGTGTGACTCTGTAGAGTGACACACAGTTGAAGGTTCTTCCTTTTCTATTCACTCTGTCTTCTATTAATGGGTGAATTTAGATCATTAACATGTAATGATACCACCACCAACTTAGCTGGATTTAAAAAGACCATTTTACTAATTTCTTTGTAATTTGCTAATTTCCCCACTGTCTGTTGTGGCCAAGGGTGACCAAAGGAACTTTCAGTGAATGTACATACTGCTCTTTCCTAGCTCAGAAAGACTTAAATTGAGACTGAGACCCTCATACCCAGGCAGGTTGAACATTCAACATCTAACAGCTGGTAATCCAGCTACTACCAGTATTTCATTACAAGACATGTGTGAGCAATTTCTATACCTGGTGAAGTTACTTTTCAACAGCTTCTCTATGCTTACAGTAGCATATGCCACTTTTCCTGGTCTGCTTTGAGCCAATAGGATTCTATTCTGGATACAGAAAGAAGCCTTGCCACTGGACACCATAGGGATGGATTTAGGGATGGATTTACTTCCCATATTCAACACAAATATAGGTCCCTGGGAGGAGAAAAACAGTGTTTGATACTTGCCCAAGTGCTTATCAATTCTATTTTGCTTTTTACAACCTTGGAGGTCAGAGTCTCCACCAGCAGTCTCTTCGTGCCCTCAGAACTATCATACATATCGTGGTTGTATCCATTCTGCTAACGACAAAGTCACTAGGCTTTCCTCTTGCTTTGTCATCATCCCCGGTGGATCTTTCTTCTGAGTGGAGAATTCTTGGTTGTGTTTTTTTTTTTTTTTTGTCTTACCACTTTAAAATGTGTTGTTTTCTGGAGGCGTTCTAGGGAAATATCTAATCATTTGAATATCTAATATGTTTTTCTTCAGCTTGTTTTCAGAACTACAGTCTAAAGGATGACCTAAGGGCACAGGGTATTTTGATTAACACAGGACTTTCATATTTCATATTTTCAATCTAGTCCTCCCTATTCTATGAGAGGCAAAGGCTTCCAGCTTCTACAGCATCTCCACCTCACAGCTGAGGACAATGAAACCCAAGGAGATCGGAACTATTTTGAGTTCTGGCTTAAAAACTGCCAAGCATAAATAAAAATCACATGTTATGTTGTGAGAAAGAAGAGTGATGAAGAGCAACCGTGACTCACCCCAAAAGCTGCACTGGTTGAACAAGACCTACACAAGGGAGCAGACGGTGAACCCCAAGGGATCCCTGGAAATGCCAAAGTGAAGAATAAAGGAGGTTGTGTTTAAAAAGCAGTTGTGGCTGGAACATCTCAACAAAGCTGGCCTGCAGACAGCAGTCTCAGCTCTGTGACTGAGGTAACCTTCTGCAAATACAGACCGCTCCTTTCTAGCTCACAAAGACTGAACTTGATACTGAGACCCTCATACCCAGGCAGACTGACTACTCATTACCCAATAGCTCATTTCAAATGCAAGTTGCCCAAAGGAATTTTGGCTCTGCATCTCAAATAATTGTTTTAAAAGAAATCTGTCTTGAGTATATTTTTCTTTGGTTTTTGAGATGATAATTACGTACCTTTTCCCTTCGTTTTCCTCCCTGCAAACCCTCCTATATACCCCTTCTTACTGTGTTCTTTCAAATTCATGGCCTCTTTTACCATTAATTATTGTTATGTGCACATATGAATGCATAGATATTCCAAATTACAACCTGTTATTCTGTATAATGCCATTTTTATGTGTGCTTTTCGGGGATGTTCATTCATATTGAATAACCAATGGGTATGCTCTTCCCTGGGGAAGACTATTTTCCATCTCCAAGCATTCCTTAGTTGCTGTAGTGTTTTTGTTTAAGGTTGAAGTCTCATGTTGTTTTTTTCCATTCTGTATACTTTTAAACGTCAAATTTATGCCCATCTTGTAACAAAAGTCATAGATCTTTTATAATAAGATGATTGGCCTCAGACAATGTTAATAAGAGAAAACATTTTCTGAAACTTATGAAGTATAAAAATATATTTTAATTATCCTTAAGGGAATTGTAAACAAAATGAAGCAAAATCCTTGTATGCCCCAATTACGGGTGACATTGGTGGAATGGAATTTGAACTTTGACACAATGTGCCAAGGATTTCAGCCAGGGATTTTACCATGCCTTTCAGCTGTAATTAGTGTTGCCTTGCTGAAGAGTAAGAAAAAGAAACAAGGAGAGAAGGAGAGAAGAAAGGAAGGAAGGAGGAAGTGAGAGAAAGAGACAGATCAATTTTGGGGATTAACTCAACATAGAAAAATCCTACTATAAACTCTGCCTGTTCTCCTGGGAGCAGGGTGATGAGTTGAAAAGTACATGTTTAACTTTCACCAAAGCTACACTGTGTTTCATCAAGGTGGCTTGTTCTGCATTCCCAATCATAAAGTTCACCTTCCTCTTCAACACTCTTAGGCATCTATGATATTGGTACCTTTCCTTCTGGCCATTGACTCAATTTCCCTCCCTGTGGCTAGCAGAGCCAACCATCTGTTGATATGATTATTGGTTTCCTTCCTTCCTTATAACCTCTCCCCATGGGCTAGAGATCTGAGCAGGGAATTCTCAGAAGATGGCTAATAAACACTACAAATGTAAATTAATACCTTGAGACTCCCTTTCACCTTCTTTAAGATAGCTGTTGTCAAGAAATCAGATGACAGCAAATGCTAGCAAGGATGTGTGGAAGGAATGTTTACTGGTGATGGGAGTGTGAGCAGATGCAGCAGCTTTGGGATTCAATGTGGAGACAAAAAGAAAAACCAAAATCCACCACCAAACTAGAAGTGGCACTATATATGACCTACCTTTCTTAAAATACTTAAAATAATTGGCTTTCTTTAGATTGAGTTGTTTGTTTCCTACTGTTTAGTTTTAAGAGTTTTTGTTCTAGTTGAGGTCTTCCATTGAGTGTGATTTATAAGCATTTTTTTTTATCTATTCTGTAGTGTCTCCTTTTTGTTTTCTTATGTGCTTTCAAAAGCTATTTTATTTTATTTTATTTTATTTTTTGAGATAGAGTTTCTCTATATAGCCTTGGCTGTCCTGGAACTTACTATGTAAACCAGGTTGGTCTTTAATTCACAGAGATTCTATTTTTTCTTCTATCCCAGCGCTGGGATTAAAGATGCACACTACCACACCTCAGAAAATTTTCTTAAGCCATATTTTTATTCTAAAATGTTACACATAGATTTGTGTTGAAGAGGTACGTCTATGAATCCCTCTGAGGGCCTATGTGTCCCCAGAATCCAGCAATACAACCCCAGCACTGCTCTTCCAAGGTCCTCTGAGAAGCCTGTGGGTGTGACTCTTTCTATGTAGGCCCAGGCACACCATCTCCACCTTTTCTGTGTTTGTTCCTGTTAAACGATGTCAAGGTTATTGTCTCAGTGGACTTCCATTGTGTAGACCCTAACTTGGGTTCCAAGTCTTCCTTTCACTGACAGCATCCCACACTGCTGCTCCTCAACTCAGAAACAGACATATCATGTCACAGGAGAATGACAAGTCACTGGATGATGACTTCAAAGGCCCCAGTGTTGCTCCTGGGTCCTGTGAGTGTTTCACTGGGGATATTCTGCATCTCAGTCAAGGTCTTTTGCTTCAAAGGCAAAGGACATGGCCAGTTGGTTGTTTCTCCTTCCCCCGCTTTCCAAGGACAGAGCCTGAAGTACTGACTACTCTAGACATACAACTTATACAGGACCAGAAGTGAATCTGCAAGTCACTGTGAGTCAGGAAGCATCTCAGTCAGGGAGCCAGCTCTGAAGACTATATGAGTCTTACCCTAAACACCCCGCACCTCACCTGGCTAAGGCATCTTGATTTCTCACCTGATCTTGGTATCTTCTCAGGACTCCTTGATGCTCCATCTGAACACACAGACACCTGCAGATGCTGAGGCATTCCCGGCTCCCTGTGCCAGAGAACACTGCTGACAACTCTATCCCTTCTCTCAATAGTTTAGAACGGTAGGCACCAAACAGTTTGTGTATGTGAACATGCTACCACTGTTGCTCCTGACCATCGTTGAGCTGATGACCAATGACATCAGTTTGCATCAATATGGCCGTAACAACCCTAAACTGATGACTGTACCAATAAAAAGCAACAGGGTTGCTTATCTGCAGTGTACCCCCAAAGGAACCCTACATAGACTTGTGTATTTTATAGCAATAATGGGAAGACATGTTCTTGATGTTGTCAGAAAATTAACAGAAAGAGTTTGGGCAACACAGGAAGGAATTTCTAAGGTATGATTCCACTGTAGCATTGAGAGAGAGCAGGAACAGCACAGGAGTGGCACAGCTTCCAAGCATAGTTCCAGTCTAAAGGCTGCATGTCTGAAGTGTGCATGCACCTGCCAGTCCCTGTGTATCACAATGGTGCAATTTCCCCGCAAATAAACATGGGGCAAACCAAGAACCTGAAATGGCTGGCTCATTACAGGGTCTTTACAGCATCAAGAAGGGGCTGCTTACCTCTCCCAGTGGCTTAGCTGTCCAGCTCCTTCATGTGTCCACTCCCACTCCTGCTCCTTAGTGAGACACAGAGTACTTCTTTCCATCCTTCTCTTGGGTTTCCCCAGACATTGCCATGGCATTCTAACTGCTCTTGTTGACCCAGACCTTTCCCCATCTGTGACAAGGGAAGTGAAAGGAGGCCCTCTGACTTGACAGAAGAGAAGCTGGCTTTTACTTTGACATGAGGCTGTTACTGTGGGCAATATCACATTTCCTCCCTGCTGTGAGCCTTCTGAGGTGTCCACCAGGGGCCCAGAGCAGTCAACTCTTACTTTAGGGAAACCTCACCCTGTCAACTGGCTGCTTCCCCTGAGACCTTGGTGCTCCCTCCACCTCCTGGGATGAACGAATCACACAATCACCCCTATGGCTACCACAGCCCTTCCTGCTGCTTTTCACCAATAGGAAGTTCTCCAACTCTCAAGGTAAACTCCTGGGAGGTTCAGCCTCTTGCCTCACAGTTCACCTCCACAGCTGGCCTTTCACCATCTTCATCCCATGGTGTTGAGGGGGTAAACGAGTCAGGTCTGCATCTAATCTACTTTCAACACTTTCTCTAGTGTGTATCTGGTGTATATTCAGTCTGTATCTAGGTTACCCTATATTTAACCCAGGGTACTCTGTCTCGTCCACATCTAGGCTATATCCAGTCTGTGTGTTCCATCTCTACCCAGTGTTATCTCTGGTGTGTCTCTATAGAGCAGTCAATAACTAGTTCATATTCTGCCTCCAGACTATTTTAGCTTATTTGGTGTGTATCTGGTAGACTTTATTGGAACATCTGTCTAGTCTATGTCCATTTTAGGTATATCTGCTCACACCTAGAGTCTAGAATGGACCCTTAGCTATGAGCAGGTTGCTGTTTGCTAAGTGGGCAAGTGAAGGAAAGCTGCCTAGGTATCCAGTCATTCTTAATTTGGAAATACTTTTGGGTCCATTTCACAGAGGTCACTCTGCTTCCTGTTCATGCTGACAGTTCAAATCCAGGGCCTGTGTGCAGGTACATGGGTCCAGGCTTTGGTTGCCTCTACACAAGAACAAGGACACCTTTATATAGAGTCCATAGGATGGAGGATTCATGGATTTTATCTAAAGGGCTAGATTTCCAATTTACATTACAGAGAGCACCATTTGCCCCTTAGAATCCCAAAGAACACACAGGTCAAGTTCTATCCCTGTTGGCAGGTCAGGTCATACTCAGCATACAAAACACTCAAGCTGTCCAAGAAGCCATCCCTGGCAGTAAACATAACCATACTTTTATTCTCCACTAATTTTATCTTGCTTAATTAAAAAGAAATCTTACAAGTTAGATAATTATAGATGAAGAAATTGAAACTTTGATGGATTTTTACACTCTGAACTCCAATGGCAATTAACAGAGATGGAACTCATCCAAACCTCAAGTCTTTAGACATGTTGTTTGGGAGACAGGAGAATAAAAAAAAGAAAAGAAAAAAGAAAACTGGTCTCTGCTAAGATCAGTCTACAAGTGAAGGCACTGAGCCTTGAAATAACAGCTACTGGATGAGTCTTAAACAAGCTAAGAATTAAGGGAAAAGATAAGACAATGTATGCTTGTCTTTAAGAAGTCTGTGGTCCACCAGCACACAGAGCTGTGTGGGGAAGGTAAGCTGGGACTCATGGTAAGTAAGAAAGCTAAGGGATGAACTCCCAGGGCAGTCACCATGGACTGAGGATGTGAGATGCAGGAGTGCCTCAAATGACCAAAACGGAAGATTTAACACAGGCACCAAAGTAGAACAGGTTTGTTTGTGGGGAGCGGCTATTGGAAAGTGTCACACAAGGAGGGGTTACTGGGAAAGGAGGCCTGAGCAAATAAAAATGGCCTGAATTCAGGGTGTAGTCCTTTAGGAACAATACTGGCTTCTATGGGACTTGGGCTATCAGCCATTGGCCTGTTTACAAGCAGTTCTGGGTAAGACAGGAGAGTTTCTTGTCTGGTTTCATCACCTTTGAACCCTTGAAGGAAACAGGAAGCATCAACATTTCTCAAGATCTGCAAATCTATCCAGATTCACAGTCTGAATAGGGTGCACAAAACTCCAGTCTTTCTGAAATAGGGATGTGCTGTTTCTTTAAATCTGGTGAAACAGAGGATTGGTTTCAGGGCCAGTGAGGCAGGCCTGAGTCTCAGGTGGGACATTCTCCACTTATAGGAGAGCTCAGTCCCCAAAGCAGAGGGGAAAAGGCACTTCCCTTTTGACAGCAGTGCTGGGACTCCTGTGGAAACCTAGTGACCGGACTGCACAGTACCCATGGAGACCAGAGGCACCACATCCTGCTCCCTCCCCCGGTGAGCTCTGAGTCATAGTTATGAGGAATGATGACCAGCGGTTTCATCTGTGATGACTCCTGATGTGGTCATTTTTGAAGAACACAAACATGATGTTTTCCAGAGATCTCTGAAGCAGCTGCAGGCTTCTCTACTTCAATGTGTGTCTGCTGCCTGGTGTGACTTAGCAAGGACAAAACAACAAAACTGCAGGATGTGGATGTTTAGAAGACATAAAACAATGGTGTCTATTTAGTTGTTTTTTGGGGGTTTCATTTTGTTTGTTTTTGTTGTGTTTTCTGTTTTTTTTTTTTATGTTTTGTTTTTTAGCAGTGGGATATAAGAGCAAAGAGATTCGGCTTCAGGTTAAAGCATATTGAAAATTAAAATTTTCCGTAGTACTTATGGTCAACAGGAGAAAGAGTAAGAAAATATGAAAACGGTTAAGATTTCCGTCCCTTACCCTTTCCTGACCTCTCCAACAGAAAGGGCACATCAATTTATAGATAGTGTTTAAACAGTCACTACATGGGATGAAGATGCCTAAAGTCTACATCTCTCCTCAGCAACACAGCTGCACCTGCCGCATGGCTTTCTGCAGTCCTGGGACATCACAGGGTGCACTCAGAACAAAGGGGAATCATAGCTGCAAGGTCTATCAACCCCGAGAGACTTATAGGACACAATGGGAATGACAGTCGGGGAGGCTCTGGGGTTTCCAGCTTCAGTTTCCTTATTCTGGAGTCCTGCTTGTCTGAGTAAAAAAAGCCAGACATTTCAGAAAGAGATGGAAACAGAGTTGTTTTTAACGAGTTTGTGATTCCGGTGAGAGGACAACTTGTGGGACTCAGTTCTCTCTTTTCACCATGTAGTTCCCAAGGAGCAACGATCAAGCTCGGGCTGTCAGCCTCAGAAGCAGGTAGCTTTACCCTCAGTCATCTCACCAACCCATGAAGGATATGCATTATGTGGATGCAGATGTTGGGATGTAAATCTACATCTGAAGTAAAAACGCAATGGTTGTTCAGGGCCCTTCTCAGAAAGCAGAGTGTTAAAGGAAAACCAGGGAATGGCTGGCCAAGCACCACATGGGACCTAATCTTATTTGCTCACAGACTCTGCTGACATTGGGCCAAGCTGCCTTTCTCTGCTCTATTTTCCTCATTTGTAGATCATTACAGTCTTGGCAATAAGAAAGCGGAATGGAGGTCTAATTTTGCTGTACCTTTCATTCTAAGACAAGAAAGAACATCTGGAATTTTCATGTGATTCTCGGTGGTTACAACAACATCATGTGAACAGAGTCTGTCACAGAATGTGGTTCAGGTGTGGGAAAGCTGTCTCATCAGGACAATGCAGCAGAGAATCCCACACATCTTCTCCCAAAGCAAGGCACATTCATGGAAGTATTTCAAGTTTCTCATTTAATTTCTGAAATGATCTGCAGACTTAAAAAGCTCAAAGTGCTTGTGGCATAAGTGTCAGAACCTGAATTCAGATTCCCCAGCACCCATGTAAGAAGCTAGGAGCAGTGGTATGTGCCTATAATACCAGCACCGAGGAGCTGGGACCCAGAGGATCCCTGGGGCTTCTTGGCCAGCCAGCCTAGCCTAATTAATGAGCTCCATGTCCCACGAGAGAGACCCTGAATGAACAATTAAGGCAGAAAATGATCAAAGAAGACACCTTATTTAACCTCTGGTCTCCACAAATATGAACATGGTCACACACACACACACACACACACACTGCAGATTTCCTTAACACTGCATCTTCTTTTACATGGTAGTTAAATGAACAGCATCATCTTCTCCAGGCTCCATAAAGACAGTGTCACTTTTCTTCTTCCACCAGCACAGCATCCTCTCCCTAACCTGTGTCCCAGGTCACCTTGATCAGGCTGAAGGCCACACACAAGCTCCGACATATGGAAAACGTTCGACATTGATGGTATGATGAGTCCTGCATGATCTATATTCATGCTTTGGAAGAACAGAGCCTACCACACATCCTGTCCCCCAGAGGGCCAAAAGTACCATGGATTTTCTGAAAATGGAACATTCTGGTCCACAAAGAAAGTGTTTGTTTCAGAGGCTGAACCCACATCATATCAGGCTGGCCAAGGCATCCTCCCTATCTCAGAAAAAGTTTCTCTTAACTATCCCCCTCCCTGACACAAATACCTTTTCTTTCCTTTGTCTTCATCACAGTGGCTCACAGCATAGCTCTGGGTTTCTAGTTTCTGTGGAGGACTGGATCCCTTCCTCTTACTTCCACATCATTCAGTGAACAAGTTATTGTTTGTGTCAAAATACAAAGGACAGATTCTCCATTTGACGACGTGGTCCTTTTATTTGAACTGAAAGGCGTCATTACAAAGTGCAAACACCTCTTTGGTAATGGACTGGATACAAGGAACATAAAATGTCATTTGGCTGTTGGCAACAGTCAGAAAAAGTAAATAAATATGTACACTACTTTGAATCACAGAAGCCCAGTGCAGTGGCTAGTCAAAATGGGTATCTGGTCCCTGTCCACTGCCTGGGCAATGTGGCTGTAACATCAAAATGGAGATCTGCAGACATCTTGGTTTGAAATACAGAAAATAATGTAAATCACAGCCAGCTTCCCACACAGGAGCAGAGAACAAAAACTCTTGGCACCTGTCTAAGCTCCATGGACACTTTTGTGTTTTGGCACAAGACATATCCCTGGGGCTCATGTGAGACACCAGATACCCATTGCAGGCTCTCCCACCATTTCCATGCCTGAGCAATTACATGGCCATCAGATTTCAGATGCAAGGTTACGTCTCCTACTTCACAGAAGTCTGTTCTGAAATCTCATCACTAAGTTCAACTTAATATTTCATGAATTTCTGCCCCTGCTGGACCACCAGCTTCTGAATATCATTAGCGACATGAGGGTTATTACAAGGTGACCACTTTTCCATATGCAATGTGGTGAATCCACCACGAACATGCCCATGCTAGGATGCTATCTCTGCTCAGCAGCCTTACACATGTGGCTATCTCTAAGAAGGTAATTGTATCAGCATAGGGACCATACACATACACACCACAATGGCCTTACTGCCCAACATAAGCCAGAGGCTGCAAGGAACTGAACAACTCCCTATCTGACCATGGTCTCCCTAAAATGGCATCCATTTTGTCCTTTTCCAACTGACATTGACTTGTCTGAGTCCTTGAGGTATTCCTCCCCAGCCCTGGGGGAGGTGACCCTCTTGATGTACCCACAATGGCTGGTATACAGTGCTGGGCACATCAGTGTATCTAAGGTGAGACTTGCTTGTTCAGGAAGAGTCCTCAGAACCTTATGAGACTAGAATGGAATATTTTGGTCAATCAAAAACAAGAGACTATGAGGTATAATAGTTGCTTTTCACTGAATTAAAAAAAAATTTGCATAGTGGAAATAATTTTTTCTAACATCTAAAAATGGGCAAATTTTTATAAAACATCATGCAATAAAAAATGAGGTATAGGGATTATTCTTTTTCCTTTAAAGCATTCACACAATGTGATTTCCTGACATTCAGGCTCTGCCTGTCTGTCACCTATTCAAAGGACCTGGAGAGTGAATCACCCTCCCTACACTGTGGCCAGGAACCAAGGCAGGTGGTGGCTGCAGACCATCCTACCAATGCAAAGGGCTGTTCAGGTCATTCAACATGGCATGGGACCAAAGGATTTCACATTCAGTTTACAGCAAGGCAGTATTTACACACGTTCTAAGTGGAAACAAGATTATTTCTAAATGTGGCTTAATAATGTGACAGTCGTGTGTAGAAGGGCGGACATGGTCCCAAGGTGCAGGATTGTGTCGGTATTGTTATTAGATGCTGAAGGGCCCTGAAGAGGAAGATAGCAGACATGAAGGAGTGGTGGAAGAAACCTCTAGTATCCCTGTAGGGATTGTGGCCCAGGATGTTATTTTATAAAATCCTGTTCCGTTTGCCAAATGCTTGTTTAAATGAAGCCTGTCAAAGACCTCCTGCCTCGTTTAAACAGAAATGGCATCATCAGGCAGAAGCAATGTCGAAACCCATGTCTTAACTGTGTGATTTAATAGTAGCACCAATTTTCCATTTGAAAACACTTAAATATAAACCTGAGAAGTCTAACATGAAGTGAGGGCTGGAGCCTGCACCCACTCCTGCCTGCTCAATTTCCTTCTACAAACACAAGGTCTGAAGCAGCCCCGGCTGCTTTTGCGATGGCACAGCGGAGGTCCTGAAATGTCTGAGATCCCAACTTGTCCTGTGGTCTGAAGCTCCCCATGCTGTCATCTAGGCTCACAAGGATTCTGTGGACCAGCTTCGAGGAGCTCAGCTCGGGAACATTAAGGCTTTCCCTCTGCAGTGTTCCTTAAGCAGACGGGACAGCAAGTGCCTTCGACTTTCACAGGCTGCTGGCAGGCTGCAGGCTGGCAAGCTTCCACAAAGCAGGTGACCTGGCCATTCTAAAGGAGGAGAGATACATCTTTGTCATTCTTGGGCCCTCTACTTGGCATGACCCACATGACCCCTGACCCAGTATGACACCCCATGGTCCTTACCCCTATCCCCCACAGTATGTCCTAGCCTCTGTATTTGGCTCAGCTTGCCTGGGATTGTGACTAATGACAATGCTCGGAGCATTTCAGCTATAAGTATATTCCCTGGAGGATCCCACTGCACACTCTACTGTCCTCTAACCCTACTGTGAAGCCCAGGCTCAAAGGACTGAGCTGTCTCACACCTAATCTCCACTTAACCCTGCCAGGAAGCACAATGAGACCACAGGGAAGCGGTCTGGTCTTCGCCTCTGCAAATAATCTTTCCTCTCCTTGCTTAGTCTTCTTTAGCCAGGCAACCCATGAATGCTTGGGGTACTCTGTAGGAGTGTTCAGGTAAAGAGACAGATAAAAACCTTGTCCCCTGCTAGACAAGAGGTGATCTGGATCTGCTTTCATCCCTGCTGTCCTGCCTTCTGGCTCTGCTGCAAGTTTATCCCTAACAGGGCTGCAGGGGAACCTGTGCTCATAACCAAGGTTTATCACTGGCCTGCCTGTCAGCTCTTCCCAAAGATGGATTATGTCTGCTCGTATTCTATGTAACTAATATCCCAGGCCAGACCTGGACAATAGAGATAAGGGGCAGCGGGAGTGAGTGTAACATCCAGCTCTTCGAGAACGGGTCCTAAGCTGTGGAGTTTTCAGGTTCATAGGTGTGTGTTCGTGTGTGTGTTCCTTATACACCATTAGAAGCTAAGGTGGTTCACACAAATGCCCCCCATTTGCTCTTTGCAGCTTATGAGGGGAAACCAGCACTGAGGATGAGGGCCAGAGGGACATTTGGACTACCGGCTCTCCAGGTGTGATGGGGATGAACACAGACCTGACCCCATACTTACTTTGCACTCACAAACCGTGCACGTGTCTTTTTTCCACTTCGTGTTGCTGCCGTGGGTTTCACCACTGTCATCCACACACTCCGTGGTACTGAGCCGAGACTCCAGGCTGTTTATCTGCAGCAAGGTGCAAGGCAGTCAATCTTGATAGAATAAACTTCAACAGCGTGCTCAGCAGAGGAGAGGCTGCCCACATTACAAGAGGTGATGCGAGTCTCCTTGCCACGGGGAGTTCAACCCTGCCTCCTGCCTACCTACTGAGCACATTGTGGCCCACATTCCACACTGGAGCGGAGCACAGAACCTCAAGCTACTCTGTGAGGCCCCTTGGCACTAAGATCACCTTGTTGTCTTTGAATTAGGATGACCATTCTCCCAACAGCCTAAATCCCAGCTGGAACTTAGTTAGCCAAAGAGCTATCCACAATAAGACATGATGCAGCATTGCCAAACCAAACAGGGCAAACTTTTGTAGGAATAGCTCACGAGCATAGCTGACATTTTAGTTATTAACTCTCAGCATTTCTACTTGAGGTCTTGAAGAAAACTAAAGGATAGGTGAGTGTCCTCAGGAAGTGGAGAGTAATGTGGGCACCAATGGCTGACTCTGAGTTAACTCAAAGCCCAGATATCTAAGGACCAAGATATCTAGTGGCTGTGATCTGGACGGCTGTCAGCATTGATAGCTATAGGCAGCTGCACAGGAAGGTTGTGCAGCTTTGGGAAGGACCAAAACTTCCTGAGCTGTCTGTACAAAGGTCATTCTGCATTGTCAGGTCTACTGGAATCTCCAGCCAAGCAGTCCTGTCTCTGACTACAGGTAGAATGTAAGTGATGGTACCGTGGACATTAAGTCCATGTGGACTTCCTGGACCAACCCTTGCTCCAAAGAACACCTGCTTCCATCAGTATCCAGAGGTCTCCTTGGGTTGGTCTGAGCTTCTCCACCTGGGCCAGGAATCCCCAGCACCACCCACTAGTGCTTGAGAGAAAACCAAGCTGGGTGTTGGAATGCACAGAGATGGAACCTTATGCCTGTAGGGCAAGAATCAATCAGGAACAGAGGCCATAGGAAAAGCTTTTTGATCTAGAAAGGAATTTGGGTTACACGAGTTTCCCCTGAGCCTATCACATGAGTAGCCTTGGGATAGGGAAAGAGCCAGACCCAAGAATCCCACAAACCAGTCACTAATGGCACACTACCTCCTGGGACACTCTCCACAGCACCCAGGACAACACTTCGCTGCCTCATAATTCAAGTACACACACTTAATGTTCTTTAACATTGAGTGATCATACCTCCCATGTCTAGCCTGAGGTCTCAGTCTCCCCTCTCTCTGAGACAAGGCCTTTAGTAATTGAACAGAGCTTCAGAGAAGCAGAACAAAGTTCCTTAGACAGAAAGAGAGGAATTTATCTACAGATCTTCAGCCAGGGCTGTAGTGTGTAGTCCTGGGTGTCCTGCTGTCTTAGTTAGGGTTTCACTGCTATAAACAGATAGCATGACCAAGGCAATGCTTATAAGGACAACATTTACTTGGGGCTGGCTTACAGGTTCAGAGGTTCAGTCCATTATTATCAAGGCGAAACATGGCACCATCCAGGCAGGCATGGTGAAGGAGAAACTGAGAATTCTATATCTTTATCTGAAGGCTGCTAGCAGAACACTGGTTTCCTGGCAGCTAGGATGAGGGTCTTAAAGCCCACAGTGACACACCTATTCCAACAGAGCCACACCTTCTAATAGTGCCATTCCCTGGGCCGAACATATACAAACCGTCACACATGCCACGCAGTTTCCACTGGTCTACTGTCACAGACTAGGCTCTGGAAACAGTTACTTCCAAACTATTCCACCAGAAGTGGTTTACCAACAGGAATTCAGGTTTGTCTCCTCCCATTCTTCTTCATCTGAGTTTGCCTGAGTTTTCTGGGACTTTCTGTCTATTCCAATGGTATCTTCTCAGTCATATTCCCTGGCAGGGTACTCTAAACCTGGAGACACCAAGTGTCCTCTGCCCAGTGTCCCAGTTGTGATGGTTTGAATGAGATGTCCCCTAATAGTCCTGGGCATTTAGGCAAATGTTTCCCAGTTGTTTGGGGAAGGTCTAGGAGGCGTGGCTATGTTGGAAGAAGTCTTCGGTGTGGGCAGACTCTGAGATTTCAAAGCCTTGCACCATCACTTGGTTCCTTTCTCAAACTCCTGTTTTCCATTCAAGACGTGAACCTTGGCTTCCTACTCCTGTGGCCCTGCCTCTACCCAGAACCATGGACTCCTAACTTTCTGAAACTGTAAGCCCAAAGAAACTCTTCTATATGTTGTCTTGGTTATGATATTTAATCACAGCAATAAAAGGACCTAACACACTAGTTCACAGGGAAGCATGAAGGCATGACTTCCGTGGAACCGAGCTAGAGGCAGGCTAGAGCAAAGCAAGGTATACAAGTGGCCATGCCCCAGCAGGTGAGGGCAAGTCAACATTTTCACAATCACCCAGAAATGCAAGGCCTCAGGGAACCCAGGGGGCAGGATGTGTGTTGGTAAAAGGTCCAAGGAGGAGCAGATGGCAGTGGCTCAGGCCAGCCTTACCTGTTTTCTGAGGTCTGTGATGATCTTTTGCATTTCCAGAACAAACTCCTTGAGATCATTGGATGCTGGCCCTTCCAAGTGCTCATGGGTGGCTGATGTGGCATTGCTAAGATGTTTGCCATGTTTTACACTAAGGAGTAAGGATAAAATTCAGAGTGTCAATGTGCAAGTCTAAGCCAACATTCCTAAGTGCATCCCTTCTGTAGATCACCCACTGATGCACACTACAGCCCAGCACTGTCAAGCAGGACACTGGCCTTGTCTACTCTGTACTCTGGGGCATTTCTGCTTTAGCCAACCTAGGCTATGACTGAGTTCAAAGCAACAGCAAGACCTCAGCCAATTCCATAGACTCACTATAGGCAGGATACCCTCCAGACTCCACCAAAACTCACCTTAGCGCTTTCCGCCACCTGGCTCTCTTTGTGGGCTTATCCTCCTCATAGCTGAATTCGAGAGATCGTCTTCCTCGGAAATGGTAGGAGAAGGCATTGAATTGTCCCCTGGTTCTACAGTCTGGTGAAAAAAAAAAAACAAAATGGAGAAATCAGTTACAAATGACTCTAATTTAGGATACATTTACACCGTGTAAAGTAGGAGCTATTGTAATGACCCATCCTCTCCTCACTTCAGTTAGGATACATGTATGTCAGGCACCACCTGAAGGAACTCATGGAGCTAACAGTGGGTCTATGAGTATCTGTGGTTCCAGTACTCAAACCTGCCAACAGCTTCAAGCCAGTCTCCCCGAGGACAAAGCACCCAGCACTGGGGCATCCCAGGGACCACTATGCCCTCCTACAGTCCACACATGTAGACTTGAGCACTCTACTTTTATGATCTAAGTCCTCTCGCAGTTGTCAGATGATGCTCTGCCCCATGAGACCTCGTGATCAGCTCAAATCAACCTATAACAAGTCCAAGTAATTTCCAAACACTCCCTTGCCTTGGTTGAGGCCTCATCCCAAGCTCAAGCTCTAGATATGTGAAGAAATGCTATTCTGTCTCACCTAAGCCTACCTACGCTATCCACTAAGGTCATCCATTTTTGTACCTCCTTTTCCCTGTTGGAATAGACTGGCCCAGAAGAAAGCAAAGGTTGTCTCTCCCAAACTCTAAAGTCTCATGACCTCACTGAAGCAGAAGCCCTGGCAAAGGCTAAGGAGTAATACACAGAGGCCAGTGGCAGTTGCCTCTGTGGATGAGAGACTGAAGGTCCTGACGTCTGTCCCTAGAAATGGGAGAATGTGTTCTGAGTGAGCCAAGGCCTCACTTCTGACCACAAAACAGTCCTTGAGAGGCACGTCGTTTGCTATCACTGGTCATTATCTGACCTGAGTTAAAACAGGGAGGGTTAAATCTGCTCTGTCCACTAATCAGAGCAGATAAAGTGGATTCTCAGGTGGCTCTAGGACACAAAGCAGATGCACAACAGCTTGGCCTTTCGCAGCCATGATTAGAACCTCTTCCTCCAATCTTTTCTGAAAACTGAAGCCAGGCCAGGTAAAGCTGGAGATTCTGGAAGAGGGCAAGTGTGATTCTCTATCACAAAGCCTTGCCCCAGACTACCAGAGAACAATAAGGCGGCAGGGTGTGTCCCATAGGAATGGGTGTGCCCAGTAGCCCTGACCTGAGAACTATACATTAGATGGGTTCTGGGAATCCAGAGCCACCATATTTGCCATGGATGCTCCAGCTATCCCTCAGGCACAAAGTACAAGGACTACCCAGTTCTGCCTGGCTTGTGTCAGCTGCATGCACTTTGCAACCTAGTTCAACATAGGCCCCAGTGCAACCCACACCCAACGCTGCTGCTATAGAAGTGGTGTGTTCACAAAGCAAATGTACCAAATCATGGTATCACCTGGAAAGTTCTGTGTATACAGGACACCCGTGCTCCAAATCTGACCCTCCCCTGGAACATCTTGCCTGCCTAGGAATGGTCTACTCCTCCAGCCAGAGCCTTGTACAATAGAAGAATTTGCTGCAAAGGAGGAGAATGTTCAGAGTCTAAGTGAAGTCACATGTTTATAATCCTACTGACACCAGAATTTCTAGTCAAACCTTTTAAGTAATTAACTTGAATCACTGTTGCTAGTCATGGGACAAACTTGTTCCTTATGCCTCCTAACTATGGTACATAAAACACACAAACATAACATAGCCCTGTGTGCCTCCATCCATGGCCCAATGTCTCACTTAACATTTAGGAAAACGTCAGAAAAACCCACATGGAGGGAAACCTACCAAAAGGACCCAGATTGGGACAGACTAAGATCTCTTCCTGGATACAGGAGTCTGGGAACTTTCAGGTAAAATTAAGTGAGGAGTCTGGGTGGAACTTGTCATAAACTAATATCATTTGGGAAAACAGTAAAATTCAAACAAGATCCATAAATTAGGTAACAATTTTATCCATG
>JANHMN010000010.1:35320921-35391487 GCA_030674055.1 Rhabdomys pumilio
TATTATTATTATTATTATTATTATTATTATTATTATTATTATTATTAAAGACTCCCTTTGGCCAGGCAGTTGTGGCACATGCCTTTAATCCCAGCACTTGGGAGGCAGAGGCAGGCAGATTTCTGAGTTTAAGGCTAGCCTAGTCTATAGAGAGAGTGCCAGGATAGCCAGGGCTACATGGAGAAATTCTGTCTTGAAAAATATAGGTAGATAGATAGATAGATAGATAGATAGATAGATAGATAGATAGATAGACAGACAGATAAACAGACAGACTGACTGACTGACTTCAGAGTACTTAAAACACACACTTACTGCATCAGAGGGAGCCTGAGTAAGGTGCCAACTCTTACCTTGTTCCAGGTGATGGCTGGCTCCGGTTCCCCCTGGGAGCTACAAGGCAGCTGCACGTTGGTGCCCACCTCTACAGTCATGTCACTGGGAATGCTTGCAAATACCGGGGTGACTACAAGGCAAGTGTGAGAATGAGGCAGCAACCTGATTCATACCATGAAGCTTCAGAAGAGCAGAGCCCATAATCAGGCCAACAGAGAGCCGTGCAACTGAACTGGACTCAGGTCTTATTGACTAAGATGAAAAGCTCTGGGGCTTTGCTAGAAACTCAGGCTGCCTGCACTCTCTAACCCACACCATGACCAACAGGCAGCAGCTTGCAGTGTAGTATGGCCCAGTAACAAAACAACATCCTGATGTTTAGGACTCATAGACAGGAGAGGGAGCTTAACAGGCACTATCATTGGATCCCACCATAGGAAAATGGACCTGAGCACATTGGGTTTGCCAAGTAAGTATAGGAAGGAAAGTCCACAAAACCCACAGTGGATATTATGGGTCTAAGAGTCAAAACAAGGTTTATGGTAGCCTCAGTGGCCTCAGGCTATATCCACCTGTCTGCTTTAATATGCTCACTACCAAAGCCAGTCTCATTGAGGCCAGCATGACATGAATAAATGTTTTCATAACAAAGGAAGAGATTTAAATGTCTATTTGAATCCCTCATGAACAGAGCCAGGGTTCTAAACATAACACAGAGCCCAGAAGAGCTAGAAGGACAATGTTGATGCCAGTGTCTTTGGCAGGAAGTCTGTCATTGATGATAGGCTTGCACAGATCCACAAATCAATAGCACCTACCTCTGGGTTGTACAGTCAGGTGAGCCACGACCTTCTGGGAGCCGATGATGTTGACAGCCTGGCACTCATACTGGCCCTGGTCATGCAGGGCCACTCCAGAGATCCTGAGTGTTCCTGAGGACAGCACCAGGTGCCGCCTGTCCACTGAGAGCTGGCTCCCTACAAAGTGGGGTAAGACATCAGACACCCTGGACATAGAGACTTTCAGGGTTAGGCTAGGAGATAGGAGACAGAGAATGTTATCTCTAAAGATGGCAGTGTCACTGGGCTGAACTATCTTGATCAGATGTCAAATGGCCTCTCCTTCTCCAGTAAGCAGGCCCTTATTCAACACTACTTGTGGGCTGCTACAGCGACTGGCCATCCATAAAGGAGAAGTCAAGTGATAACCCCAAGGAGTATCATAGAAAGGAACAGAGAACTGAAGCAAAAGGCAAAATTAGGAGCGAGGACCAGACAAGAACTCAGGAAACATGTAGGGTAGGGCTGACCCCAAGCTATGCCTAAGGAAACAGGCTGAAAGGGGACCTGGGCCCAGACTGCAGAGAAGGCAAGCCCATTAGAGAAGGATGCTCACACATGTTTTTGTGGACAAGCCTTTCCACCAGGTGGCCTCCCTAGCTAACCAAGAGGTGTTCAGCTGGTCTCTACTTCCGTCTATTCCTCAGGACCCTTGAGCAGGACTTCTTAGAGGGAGGGTTTTTGGCTTTTTAGATAAAGAAACTAATGGCAGGTCATCTAGGCTACAGGGGAGGAACACTGAAGACCTACAGAGGTTCGGTCAGTGAACATGGCACCTGCTCTTGCTACAGTCTCACCCAACCTTAGGAGCTTCCATCAGACCATGGGAGCTAGTATTAGCAATTACACACCAAGGGTGGAAATGGGGAGATAGCCCTGGGAGTCAGGAGATGAACCCTGTTTTAGTGGCTCTACAAGGGACCTGGAAAACTCTAGCTCACATGCTGGGAATTTCAATCCATGGTTCCTACAGTGACCACCCATGCTGCATCACAAGGCTGGTCCTATGAATAACTACATCCTCTTCCCCAGCTCACCCCTTTGGGAAAGATCCTAGTTTTGCCTGACCAGGGACAATAGCCTGTGTCCTAGATAAATTAGAAGGTGGTGGGCCCAGAGTAACATCTTACCTCCTTTGGTCCAGGCGATGACTGGCTGAGGGTAGCCCTTAGCCTCACACTGAAAATCTACAGTCTGGCCTTCAATGACCACTCGGCTCTGAGGGGTCACAGTGAACTGAGGAAGGGCTGCAGAGGAAGAACATTTACAATGTGACCCTGAGAGACAATGTCCTGTAAAGTGACTGTGAAATGTACAGGAAAAGAATTATACCAAAGGTACCATATACTGTTTGGCTATTCCTCCAAGACGAAAGCCTCCATCTTGGAGGGAAACTTAAGGGATAAGACATGGAAAAGAAGGTGAAATGACAGGATGTTCTTAGGGGAGGGAAATAAATACCACAGAGAAGCTTGCGAAGGCAACAAGCACACGACTCAAAAGAGCTTCAGAAAGTTGCCAAACTGACCAGACTTGCTACCCTTCTTCTTCCTTCCCAAGAGTGTATAAACAATAACACTACTCAGAGAACACTTTCAGACAGTCCCAGCCACGTGGAAGAAGCAGACACCAGCCAAACAGCATCATAGCAGCAGAGACAAGTCAAGCTTGAAAAAAAAAAAAGAAAAAAGAGAAGAAAAGAAAAACAAGAAGAAGCCAAGCTGCCTGAAAGAGACTCAGAGTAACTGAACCAACTGGAGAGGGCACTTCCCAATCTGTGGTGCTGCCTTTAGCCATGTGGGGAGCTCCAAGTCCTCTGCTTTTGTGAAATGTCACTCAAGCTCCAATGGGCTTTGGTGATGCAGCTGTCTGAGTCATTTCTGCTCACCCATATTCCTGTAAATAACCGCCTCCCAACCCCTGCCACACTCGTTGGTTCCCCAAGTTAAACTCTGGTGATATTGCTCCTTTTGTCTCTCATCAGTTCCCTATCTGGGGTGGTAGACATGTACTCATTTCTCTCCAGAAATAGTGCCACATCATATCACTCCAAGGAAGTGAGGAAGGTGGAAAGCCACACAGAGAAAGGTAAGTATACAGAAAGAGAACCCAAGAACAGTGCTCCCTCAGAGCTACACAGAGCAGGACACAGAAGACCACTCACACAGTGTGCTGCAAGGTGACAATGCACTGGGTACCTTGTATTTAGGACCTTGTATTTAGCCTGAGGGAAGCTGAAGGGAGAGGCCTACCCCACTACTAGTTACAATATGCAAATGGTTAAACACATCACCTGGCGCTTCTGAATAGTTGACTCTCGAGTAAGGACTACTGAAGAGGTAAGAGCCTGTTACAGGCAAGTGTGTCTAATCAGAGCCTTCCATGACTACAGGGCTGTGTGGAGAAAGGAAATGGAAAGGCCGACTCACAGGAAACTGCTAGTGAAGCATGAGGTCACTGAGGAGAGAGGCATACTTGTGTGTCTGAGAGGTTCCCAACACATGGTCTGCTTCATTACTTGACCATAAAGAAATAAGGTCACCTAAGGTCAGTTAAGGAATTAGTAACAAAAACTCCTCCCAGGGTTCTGTTTTAAACCTTATCTCAGGAAATAGTACAGCTATCTACATAGTGAACACTCTTACAATATCACTGTGACTTCGGGGTGCATTCATAGCTGTGTGCAAAACGCTTACACTGGCTCACTATCAATGTGACTCCAGGATACACTCACAGCTGTGTGCATGGTACGCACACTGACTTAAGACTACTCTGGCTGAAGAGTGCATTCACATCTACGTAAAGCTACACTTACCATTGTAATCTAAGAAAAGTCACAGCTGTGTGCAAGGTGCTCACACTGGCTCATTAGCACTGTGCCCCTGGCAGCATACTGTAACATACTACTGTGCAGCCAGTACACATTCAAAGCTGTATACGAGGTGCACACACTGTCTAGCAACCACCGTGACCTCAGGATGTACTCAGAGCTGACTGCATCATATACACACCAATTTACTTCCAATGTCCAGGTATTTATGTCCGCATTCATGGATGTCAGTACCTGGGTGCTCTGAACATTGCAACCTCAAAGTCCTATCCTCCTAAAGAAAGCTCTCTAATCACCAAATCATATATAATAGGTCAAATAAAGTGGCTCCTCAAGATTTTAAAAAGCAAGGCAGAGTTGAAGAAATGGCTCAGTCCCTAGGAATCACATAAAACAAAGTTGGGCATGGTGCTAGGGGGTTGGGTACCTGAAGCTTCCTAGCCAGCCAGCTTAGTCTACTTGGTAAGTTTCAGGGCAGCAAGAAACTGAGTCTCAAACAAAACAACAACAAAATGTTCCCGAAGCGAGGACATCCCCTTTAGTTGTTCTGTGGTTTATATATGTATACCCACCCACAGACAAATGTACACATGCAGGAACATGTTCACAGAAGCATGCACATATATCCATGTCAAAATAGCTAGGCATGGTGGCAGACATCTTAACCCCAGCACTGGAGAGGAGGATCACAAGCTCAAAGCCAGGCTGGGCTGGCAAGACTTATCTCAAAAAAACAGAAAGAAGGGAAAAGAACAAATAAAGTGGCTCAGAGGTGTGATGTGATACAGGCAGGGCAGAGCCAAAAAGGCCACTGGAGCTACGCAAAGCCGAGAGTCTGATGACACCCAAGGATGCTCACCTTGTACAATGATGAAGGCAGTGGCATGAATACTGTCCACACTGTTGGATGCAAAGCACGTGTACTCGCCGCTGTCACTCTGGGCCACGTTCTGTATATACAGTCCTCCAGAGGGAGTGATATTCACTCGAGGGTCAATCGGCAAGGGTGTCCGGTCACCTCTTGTCCAGGTGATCTGAGGCAGAGGGTGGCCTGTGGCACTGCACTCCAGAGTGACACTCTCACCCACCAGTACCTCTGTGTTCTGTGGCTGGATTACAAAAGTGGGTCGGGCTGTCACAAACAAAAATTCCCAATTAATTTCTTACAGCTTCACGAGATTTCTGCATGGCATTTTTTAATATCCAGGCTGCTCATTCACCCGAATGGGTTCCAAAATAAGCAAAAGCAGTAACAGTTAATCACATGCTTTCTTGTTGTCTTTCCCATTCAAATAAATGTGCAGATGGGGTTGAGGAAATGACTAAGTAATCCATAAGTCACTTGCATTGGAACATAAGGGCCTCAATTTAAATCCCCAGCACACACATAATACCCCAAGTGTGTTAGCACACCTAATGTAAGATCAGAGGGAGAAGGTGAATCCTCAGATTCTGAATGACCAGCTATTTCATTGTACATAGTGGTGACCAACAAGAGACCCTGTCTCAAACAAGGTACGAATCATGGATCAACAGCCAAGATTTCCTTCCAATTTCCACATGGCATGTATGTGTCTACATGAATACACAGATTAAAATTTTAAAAGTGCAGAAAATAAAATGGCCATCCAAATGCAGGCAGCCTGTAGACAATGACCACTGTGGGGAGAGCTGCATTTCTTCCCCCAGACACACCCTCAGCTCTATGAAGAACCTTTACTTTTGTTTATTATAAACTCACTGGCAATGTGATTAATGGTGGTAGCCCTTCCTGGCTCATAAAATTGTGAGGTATATTTAAACTATAAAAAAAATATCATTTTCATCACAAAATGAAAAAGACAAATAGCTACAATGAAAGAATAGTTTCAATTCTAAATCTAGCCTGAGGGAGGGCATCCACACATTTCCTAATATGTTTCACAGGAAGGTGTTTGCATACAATGGAGCCATAGTTGTTACACATAGTCTACCTGGAGAGAAATAGCCAAGGCTATAGGAATAGAAGTTACATGCACCTTTGTGTTGGACAGTACATACTTTGGAACTCATCCTACACATGATTTCCTAAGTTTGTACCATGATACATGTAGTTTTTTTTTTTTTTTTGGCCCCCTGTGACAGTTTTGGTCCATAATCCTTATTCATAAATATGGAATCCAAAAAGCCCCCAAACCAAGATTCTTTTTAATTGTTTGCAAAATTAAACACAGGTAGCATGAGGTACTTCTAGTACTTATAGAGACTCTCTATGCAGCTTTCTTCATGGACATTAGAACCTGGATTATGGGCTGGAGAGAGGGCTCAGAGGTTAAGAGCACTGACTGCTCTTCCAGAGGTGTTGAGTTCAATTCCCAGCAACCACATGGTGGCTCACTGATGTCCTCTTCTGGTGTGTCTGAAGACAGCTACAGTGTATTCATATATACATAATAAATAAATAAATCTTTTTTTTTTTTTTTTAAGAGCCTGGATTGTGGTGTATCATCCTAGAATGGAAGTTGGAAATGCATTACGTTCTATGTTGCCTTTCTTTAAAAAAAAAAAAAAATCCCTGAATCTCTGGAATTCAAAGCTAGTACAAAGGTTTTGAATAAAGGATATGGAACCCTGGCACCTAATGGTTTGGAAAAGCATCTAAAGGTATATCAAAAAATGCCTGGTTAAATAAGTAATGGACCCTGTATGGAAGTTAGAGAACAGGGAGGCTTCCAGTACACACGCTTTGCTATGTTTGTTTGGTTGAGAAGAAACAGAAATGCACACAAATGTTTTGGGCAAAGGACAGGAAGAAGGGTGAAGTAAATGGGGGAAAGATGGGAGGGAGGCTTTTCTATTTGTTTTTTATAGTATCTGTTGGTGTTTAAGCTATACTATTAAAATTCACTCGCAGCACACTCCTCTGACCGGACACTATTCAAAGTTCGGAACAATCTCGAAGTCAGATCTGCTTGAAGGCATCTGCAGTCCCCTTGTCATCAGCCAAGATAGAATAAGATTAGACTCTAGAGGAGTAAAGCAGAAAACTAGACACTGGGACCCCAAGTTGGTGTCACAACATCAGGAGGAAAAAGGACTAGGAAGAAAGGCAGTTCCCATTCACCCTCTGGGATCTGACTGACTAGAGGAGAAAGGATTCTCATCTCATGGGGGCTCCATCTCTTGAATGCTCGTTGGTACCCTCAGAGGCTCAGGGCCTACTTCACCACTACACTAGACAGAGGATGGTGATTCCCAAGGGGGTGAGAAAGAAGGGGTGGGAAACAGGAAGCGTAGAAGGAAAGGCAAAGGAAGAGGAAGCAATAGAAGCATCTTGCAGATTAAAAGTATACAAAACTCAATAGTGCATGAGCTGAGATGGGCATTTTGAAGAGACATAAATAACTTAAAACTCTGGTAATTTATGAATACATTTAAAGGTCAGCAAAATGACTCTGCAGGTAAAGGTAGACATCTGCCATCAAGCCTGTCTACCTGAGGTCAATTCCAGGCCTCACACCGTGAAAAGAGAAAACTGACTTCTGGATTCCCATAACCTATCCTCTAATCTCCATATGTACTTTTGCTCGCTTGCTCACTCTCTTTAAATAAATAAATAAATAAATAAATAAATAGATTGAAGAATACATTTAAAGTTTTCTAAAATAGGAGCCAGCAAAGGCTCACTGAGCAAAGGCGCTTACTGCCAAGTCTGACGACCAGAGTTCAAACCCTGGTACCCACTTTGTGAAAGAAGAGAACTAAGCAACTCCACAAAGTTGTTCTTGGATCTCCATACATGCTGTGGCATGTGTGTATGCACACGTATTGCATACTATATAAAAACTTCCAATACAGTATTGGGAAGATGAAAATATAGTTTTAATAACAATGCTCAGAAGTTTAATTCACCAGAAAAATACTATACAATTTATATGTCCCTAATAACAGTACTTCAAAATATATAAAGCATGTTTATCTGTCTGTTATCCAGGAGAGGCAGGCTTTCTTCCTCTTACTAAAGGCTACTGTCACAGTCTGGGACAGGAGTTTAAAAGCTTCTACACAGGTCAATGGCACTGCTTGTCAGCTTTGTGACCCATAGACTGTGTTTCTCATCAACTCTCTGCTACTACAGCCAGAAGGCAGCCAGCAATGTCCCATAGGACAACCATACAGGCACTGACATTTGAGCTTTTTATAACCATCATGTGTCACATAAAATGTTCTTTTAAAAGTGACAATCACTTTCGAATGTAATGGCTAAATTACGAACTATAGATGAATGGGAAGTGGCCAGGATTGATTCACAGGGTTTAGTCTGCAGTCTTTTAAACTGACCCCTTTCTGAGATCCCAGGTTGAACAGTATTCTGGAAGAGGCCCTTTGTGTACATCTGAGCCAGCTATGCCAATACAATGAGAGCACTCTTTAAAAAAAAAAAAAAAAGCCATTGGCTGGAAGAAGAAATGTAATTCATATTAAAGAGAGTTGAATTCAGAATGCTCAGGCCACAGATCAAATGACTTGTGCTTAGGGCATCTCTCCTCAGGTAAATTTTTTACCCAAGCCTACCTTGTTCCCTGTGTCCTATTACACACTTCACTGTTCAGCTACCACAGACCCAGACGGGGCCACCTCTGCTGCTTATGTGCACCGCTGTTTGTGACGAGGACTCATGTCTTCTTTTTCTCTAGAGGGTGACAGCAGCATCTCTTGCAAAGATGCTAGCTGCCTGGGGCCAAACTTAAACAGAAAATTACCTGCCTAAGGGCTCTAATCCAACTCCAATCTACTTGATTTCCTATGAACAAAATTAAGCAGCTAGGCACTCTAAATTACTAATATTTAATTACTGATCACTGCTGGGATGTACCAAGACAAAGGAGACAGTCATAAAGAACAAACAGCTTAAACAATTCAGAATCAGGTACACTGCTATCAGACTGGTTTTACAAAGGTCTAAAAAATAGGATGTTAAGTAAAAGCAGATGCTTAGCTTGTATACAAAGCCAGGGCAGCAAGAAGGCTTCGCAGAACTCAGGCTACAGCCAGTATTGTGAAGCACCACCACTTGCACAAGTCCCTGGTGTCCAAGGCTTATGATGTCCTATTGCCTGGATCGACAGTAGACACAGGCCACAGACAGAGCAGGGCTCGTACATGTGTAGCAGAGGCATAAAAGCCACAGCTGTGTTTCCTCTGGTTTAGACAGACTTTTTACACCTTAGTACGTTATATGCTCGCACCTTAAGCATGAATCTACTAAAAAAAAAAAAAAATCAATATTTTAAAATTTTCTTTAAACTAATCAAAGCCCTTGGCACACAGAAGCCTCAGTGACAAGAAATATGGATTTGATGTGGTACGTGCAGTGAGGCATGACCAGTCTCTCCAGGTCCCCACTGCCATTTCTTGCCCGTGGTAGTTAACTCAGAGCTTCTGTGTATGCTCCTGTAGTAGAGGCCAGCTATGAACCTGAGGCAGGTGAGAATGACGTATGATTCTATGCTTCAGAAGTCGTCTGGGACACTTGGCATAGGAATCTTACCATCTCTGACTTCACTGAGCTGGAGTTCAAAGAAAGGAGGAAGTGGGTAGTTAGGGTAACCTGCACTTGCAAAATCCTCCACTTACCTGGAGACCCCAAGTACCTGAGGGTCACCTCCTGTGTTTTCGCCTCTCCAGCCACGTTTTTTGCCATGCACTGGTAGACACCCTCATCGGCCTCCTGTGTGTTCTGGATCATCAGTGTGCCATCGTCCAGCAAGTTTAAGCGAGAATCTGTCTTCATGCTCAGCTCGTTACTATAAAGACAGCAATCAGTACACTCAGCATAAGAGGATACTTCACCTCTTGAAGGGTTAGGCTGACTGTAGGCTCTGATGCTCAAGAATTCACATAGCACAAGCCAGTCAGAGAACAAGAGCAACAACCTTCCAGATATATCCCCCTCAGTGACTGTGACTTAGCAAACACATCTAGAAAACTACAAATACGTGTTCACTGTTACATGCCAATCTAAATGTTTTACTGTGGTCCTAATTCCAAACAAGAGAAACATGGAAAACGTAAATTAAACATTTCCCTGTTTTTGCAAATTACATTTAAAAAAAAATGTAGAAACACAATTTTATTTACTTAAAAGGAAGAAGCTAGGCATGGCTCCTACATCTATAATCTCAGTCCTCAAGAAAGAAAGATCAGAAGTTCAAGGTTGCTCTCTGTTACACAGAAAGTTAGAACCCAACCAGGGATGCATGAGATCCTGTAACAAACAAACAAACAAACAAACAAAATAACCTCTGGTCCAGTCCTCCTTTCTTAGCTCACTCATCTGAGCATGCTTCTGACTCAGTCTCCCAAGATGGCAGCAACTCCTGGGGGCATGTGGGTTAAGAGCAGGAATGCCAAGGAACCTCTCCAGTAACAAGCAGAGCTGGCACCATAGGCCAAGCCTTGGGACTTTGATTCAAGGAATTTATTTTTCATATTTATTTTTGTAATTTTAACTTAAGCACCAAGTCTTTCCTTTATAAACTGAAGGTATGAAAATCTTGAGCCACATTAATACTCTTCTGTTTAATACAAATCTCTAACACCTTGGAATTCCTCCCATAGTCAGTCCTGGATTTTAATTCTTTACAGCCCCAGAGCTACCCATGACATGGAGGTTTTTAAATGGCCGGATGTAGGTCATATTTTCCCTGTACAGCTTTAATCCATATCAATGCAACCAGCACAATGTAAGAGCACAATCCTGAGGCTGATGCGTCTTTACACTGTGTCCCTGACCTCTCTCAAATACTGAATGGGCACTCTCCCATCTGTTTCATCTATTCACAGAGCATTACTTAAGAGAAGTTCATGTTTGCGCTGGAATCCAAGTCTCAGCTGGAACAAGGATGACTTGACAGTCAGTGTCTGAACCTTTTGTTCCGAAATTCCACTAGTAATGTTCTCAAGGAGGTCTCTCTGCTTCCACAAGACTGAACACAGCTACTGAGCTTGGCATAAACATACTGGGAGCCAGGCCATGAGAGCAGTCCTTGCTCGGGCAGATGCCTCTTGGTACAAATGGATTTAAGAGGCAAGGATACAATGGTTTTGTGTTTAGGATTTCCCTCTAAGATTTCCATCTTCTAACTATAACTCCTAGGCACCATGATCTCATTCCCACATTGGTTTCTGCCCCTATATCATGGTCATTACTGCTTGCCCCAACCCCAACCATGTGTGTTCCTCTCTACCTCTCTGCGTCCACCCCTTTCTATGCTAAACCCAACACCCAACTCTCAGCTTCAGCTGGAGAAATGCTCCTAACAGCTGGGCCTGGATGCAGGCAGGCAGGCAGGCGACCCCTTCTGCCATCCATGAGCAACTGCTGCCAGATGTTTGGCAGTCACACCTCTGTCTGTAGAATGAAGAGAAGAAGCTCTTTCACTCAGGGTATGACTCCAGAAGCCAACAGGGCCTGTGTAGACTCATCATAGCCCCCAACCCCAGGCAGTTCATCACCATGGCTCAGGTCCAAAACTTACAAACACTTTGCCAAACACTAGAGGCCCTGGCCAGAGAACAAGTGGGCAGAAATGGGCACGCAGTACTTCACTTGATGGGGCAAGAAAGTTCCAACATGCTGCCAGATCACTGGCTGACCAGGGGAAAGGGACCCATGGCCTAAGTGGAATGAATCCCTTGGAAAGAAAACACTTCAGGCTCAAAAGTGTCTCCCAGGCATCTGTTATGTAAAAGAGGGACAATAAGGAATCATTTTTTTTTCCTTTATTCCTTCCTACATATAAGGGGAAGGTGTCTATCAAGGTTGGGGAGCCCCATGGGAGTACATGGGGCTCCTGATGTGGTCCCCAGGACTTCAGTGACATTTCTGCTCAAACACAACTCACTTGTTTCGAAGCCAGATGATCTCAGGTTTGGGGTTGCCCTCAGCTCTGCAGGTAAAGTACACTGTGTTCCCTGAGGTTACATCTGCATCCTGTGGCTCTGAGGTGATCCGGGGCCTTTCTACATGCAAGGAACAAGCACCACAAAGAAACATGAGGCTCACATGTATGAGAACCCCAACCAGATTCCTCATGGCAGGGTGATACTTTAAGGTCTGAATACACATCTCAGAACAGACACCCCCAACAAAAAAGACAGATTATCTTTCCAGAGTTTCAGCCCTCAATGATGGAAGACAAGCCTTCCTCTGCAGTGTGAACTGGGGATAAGCCCGGACTTCTGGGATCATTCTGGTCCTTCAGTAGGGTCTCCAGGACACACTCACCACAGTTCAGCTCTTCTGGGGTAATGGTAGCCACAGAGCGTCCTTGAATTCGTCTGGGATACTCGCAGGTAGCTGCTGCTTGTGCATTGCCAGATTGGGCATAGGTCTTCAGCAGATCCGCTAGCCACAGGATTTCACAGTCACAGTGAAGTGCATTTGAGTCCAATCGCCTGTGGGAAGAAAAAGCCAAGAAGACACCCAAGAGTTAAGGAGACACTGAGCCATCCTGAATAGATCAAGTTCCAGGTTTGGGAGCCTTAAGGCATGCCAAAGATGATGAGTAGCTAGGCATTAATCACGTGATGAGGAGATATGGCAAAGAAGATGCAGTACCCCATGCTCAGACAAGAGATGGGCACTGGGTGGGAAAAGAGCCACTACTTGCTGGGGCACCCAGCCTGCAATACACTTCTGAATAGAAAGACCCTACAGCCATACTAGGACCAAGGGGGCAGCAGTGGGTGAGTCTGGATGGGTGGTTCACCATGACACACCTGTCTAGTCTATCCTAGCCAGCTGGTCAACTGGAAGAAGGCCATACACCACCTTGACTGCTCCTTGGGAAAGGATATTTCAATGAGGTCATTGAGGGGCAAGGCCAACTCTGATGGGTTCAACTTATCTCCAAATCTAGGATGCTCCTATTTGAGCAATGTAAAGCCAGCAAAGGAAGAAATATATTGGGTTAGAAGGGTTGACATTCTCTAAAAGAGGAGTGTGTCTCTCTGAGGCTGCGAATAGGAAAATCCACCTACAGGCTAGTCCACTGGTTGCCCTACCCTTCGCCCTGGGTCCTCCTGGGTTGCTTTCTGTGCCATTTATCTGGCAATATTTTCCTCCCTCTTACCTACCAACGGTGAGTTTTCATCCTATCTTTCCACTCTAAAGTGATGGATTCATCTTGCCTGATTTCTTTCCTGAAGAAAGAGTCTTTGTCTCACAGATGATAAAGTAACTGCTCACTCAGAGATGAAGCCCACCTCTACCACTTCTAAGGTAGAGATGCTAAGTAAAGCTGCAACGCCTCAGCAGCCTCTGACCAGACTACATAGACAGGAAAAGGCACCGTGCCTGCGGATACGAGTGGACACAGGCAGGAGAAACCAGACTGAAGACACAGCACCATCTCAAGCATGTGTGAGCAGGCTGTGCAAGAGAAGCCTGCCCTGCCTACACACATGCCTTCAATCTCTCCCTTACTTCTTTTTTTAAAAAATTGTTTATTTTTCTTTTATGTACATTGGTGCCTTACCTAAATGTATGTCTATGAGAGGGTGTCCATTACAGATACCACACATCCCAGGAACTTCTTGAGTGGGCAAGTGCTCTTAAGGGCACAGAGAAAACAATCCAGGCTGTTAAATGACTCCATTAACACTAAAATACCCCAATTCCCTTACAATACTAAGTATGCAAAGCTTACTTCTGGGGGCCTTAAAAACTGAGTAGGCATCAGTTTGCTTATTCAAGTAAGTTGATTTCAAGAATAGGTACTGGGCATATGGACATGAAGATGCTTCCAGACTGGCTTTCATTCTCACCAGTGAAATATGCACCTTGCAATTAAAACTTAATTGGGGGAATTTAAACATATTTAAAAATCTGTCTTGAGATCCTTATTAAAGGATCAGCCTGCTGCCACATAACGAGTCATAGGCTTGCCTCTTCACACTGAAATAGGTTTAAGAGGCCTGCCTTCCTGGCATAGAGATGTCTCTTAAGGCTTTGCTGAAGCTGGAAATGCTTGTCCAGTTCACAGAAAGGGCCAAATGAGAGAACTAGGGGAGAAGTCCTCCCATGAACACTGCAGACATACAGACATCTGAATACACACTTACAGCCGTTTCATGGACTCCAATTGACTGAACGTCCCAGGAACTAAGTGTGTGATACGGTTGTTATGTAAAAACCTGTGGAGAGAGGAAACAGAACAAAGCTACTTAAAACTACCACCACCACCACCACCACCACCACCACCACCACCACCACCACCAAAACATCCTCAACATGTAAAAATGTGCCCAAGAGATCACACATCTTATCAACTGTATTTATTTAATGAGTCGATTTGACAGCTATGTGCTTAGTTTCAAGAAAGTATTGGATTTCTTTCCTATTTTACAACCACGTCCAGATGTAAAATACTGAGTCCCACTTCTGACTATTGGCCAAAAGTTGAAGTCTACACCAAAGCATCACGGAAGCATTAAGCTGATGTTGACTGTTCAGATGGCAGGAGCTAGGGCCTGACTACAGATTAAAGAAGGAAGCAGAACTCACAGTCTCTCCAGCTTCGGCAGGTGCTGGAAGGATTCAGGGTCCAGCGTTTCTATCTGATTAAAGTGCAGGTACCTAGGGGGATAAACAGCAACGCAGTGTGAACGATTTACTGACCTCTGCCAACCCAGATTTTTGGCTCCAAAGTTTTCCCTCACTTCGTATCCACATATCACTAGGTGCCTTCTTGTGCTCTGCACAGTGTGTGGAGACGAGAGGACACAAGTGAGAGCAGGCAGGCTGCCCTGGAGTTGAATGAACCACAGATAATACCTCAGGACTTAACAAGCCCTGGGCCTCCAGGAACCCAAGTGCTATGATCGTGGCCCAGCCACTTCACATTACTTTATAAAATACCCAGCGAGAGATAACAAGACAAAATCAAAAGCAACCTAGCAGACAGGACCCCTGTCTGTGTGCATGCACAGGACCCCTACACTTGAAACTGTCAAAGCTGCCATGTGACACTAAGAATGCTGGAGATACAAAACCAGGCACCCAGGCAGGAGATAAGCAGCTCTAAGTCATATGAAGTGATAAACTTCCCAGAGGTCCTCAGGTCACACTGAATATCCAGAGTCTATACTGTTTCCTATTTAAGATGTCACCTTAGTCCAAACAATTTGCAATTTGGGATGTAGCTAATTTCGTTCTCCTGGATGCTAGTTTGCTCTTCAACTATGGGATGATGGGATTTCTTTTTTCAATAAAACATCAATCAAGTTCTTACTCAGACTCCTCTGGCCTAGAGAGAAGCCCCCACTCATGGTAACAAATGCTCTTATTCAATGAAGGGCCAAAGACAGAAACAAGCAGTAGAAGCAGCATGCAGCCTTCCTCACCACAACTCCATATAAAGCCTTGTTGTTCTCCAAACCCATTTACATTAACTCCGAGATTACTGCTACTCCTGGGACCCCATATGGGCTTCATTCCCTGGTAATTCTTAGGGTAGAACCAGTCCAGAGCCTCCTAATCTCAGAGGGCTGCAGTCTACAGCCCACCTGTCTTTCCTCAGGCACACAGTACCATGGTCTCCATGACTCTTCTTGGGTACAGGTTTGTGCCCCTCACTCCCCATATGACAAAGTGTTTACAAGACAAGAAAGAAAAAGGGCATCAATGTTAGTGATTGGCCCAGCACATCATCTGATCGAAGGATACCAAAAAAGACGGGACCAAAGAAACATCCTCATTCCCCGTCATGTGTGCCTGGTGGTGTGTGCTAGGCAGCTGAGACTAGCACACATATTCCTCTGGTCCCCAGGCCCTACCGCTCACACAAACCAACAACACTGGGGAGCTGCTGGGGAGTATCCAGTTAAACCTAAGTGCTGATCTAAGCTGGAAGAACAAGAAGAGAAAAAGAGGGATATTCATGAGCCCTATAAGGTATCATGGTTTGTGTTCAAAGCCCTTTAGCCTGCAGTGAAGTTTGAACAGGTGGGCCTTAGACATCCTGTCCCAAGAAGCATCAAGGACAGTGGCTTGCAGGGTTTGCAGAACTCTGGACTGTTGGGACTCCGAGTAGATTCTGGACACCATCAGCCTTCTCTGGATGGCTGAGAAAATGGAGCACAAGGAGTGACTCCTCATGCATATGGAATATCTTTGCTGAATCAGCTACTAACTCTGGAGCTGAGAAGGCTGACAAGGGCCCCCTGAGGAGTGCTGTCCCTGGGCTCTTCATTTAGGCCTTCATGGCCTCACAATTCTCACAGTTCCTGTTGAGTGCCAAGAGCATGCATCTTCTGCAGGAGAGGATAGAGAGAGTCTGAGGCAGAGTCAGCAGGAAGTGTCTTTTCCCAGTCACAGACCCTGCACAAACATCAGAGAGAGCCTGAGGCCTGAGTCCTTTTTGACACCCTGACCTGAACCTTTCTTCCCACATGGAGGGGGTTATTCCCCCAATCTCACTACAGCATTCAGTTCTCAGAAAGAAAGCCATACCCCAGCTGCAGCAACCTGTCTCTCCTAGCCTAGGGTTTTCTAAAATTCCCGATGACTCAGGATCCTGCTCTGTCACCAATGAGCAGAAACCCCCACTGGCTATGGAAGTCACTTAAGTCCTCTTGCTCCTAATTCCTCCTTCAGTGGACTCACTGCCGGGTTAGTGCTGTGATATCTGCATGAAAACAGAAAGTGTCCTTTGTAAACTCCCACACCTATAAAGCCTCTAGATATTTCCAAGAGTTTTTGCAATAAACTGGATTCCCTGTTTCATCTGTCTGAAGCAATTTATGCAGAACCTCACAAAATGTGGATATAGATGCACCATCTGGGCTGCTGCAGCCCATGGCCCTACCTGCTATTGCCCCAACCCAGCTGTGCCGGTCCTGCAGTGTATCATGGGAAGAGACACACACAGGCCTCAAGTGCAAAGCTACTCCTGCAGTAATCTAACAGCTGTTTTCCATCAATGAAATTACAGACCTAAGATAGCCTGAAATCCCACATGGATTGCCTCAGCTTACTGAGTGAAATGTCACCCGGTAAGGCATATAAACCAGAAAATCCTCCATAACTTTACTGGAACTTTATGCCTAAAATAAAAAACAAAAACAACAACAAAAAAAACCAACCCCATGATAGGTGACGTCATAACAAAGTCCAGTTCATATGCTGACTAAAGAGCATTTTGGCACACTCAACACCCACTAACCAGAACTACAAGGGGGTAAAGCTTCTGTTCTCCAAAACAATGACCTCATGATTGAAACTGCACATGTCCCATGCTGGACACTCCTATCATGATAGACCATCTATCTCCTGCTTGTCTACACATCTGTCTCCACCATCATGTGAACACCAAAGTTCTTACTGATAGACAGGAAAGCAAGCTCTGTCCCTGCTCCTAAAATGGTGGGCGCAGGGTCAGGGTCTGATGCATAGAAGAAACACAGCAATGTTTGCTCTTGGGGTGGGCGCAGGGGAGCAAGATGGGCGTGGTGAGTGAAAAATGCCCACTGATGCTTTTCCTCGTCATGCACATCCTCCCTGCACCCCAGGAACTACGGACATGTATCATGCAATCAGTCATCTCTCCCTGTGGGAGGCAATAAGGCAGATGGCATGGAGGACACTTACAGTTGCTCTAGAGAGGCAAGTCCCTTAAATGCTTGCCTGTCAATTGACTGGATCTCATTCTTGTACAAATAGCTGAAACAAGAAACATGGAGGAGTATTAGCACACACACGAGCTCTCAACTCCAGGTGGGAAGAACTGAGTTGACACATGGAGCACAGTTTAAAATCAATGACTGCATGACGGTACAAATGAAACATCACACTGTAGGAACCAGGCCACTCTCAATGGTCACTTCTCTTACAACTCAAGGATCAAAGGCAAGTGGTCCACAGATTCTCCTACTGTGACTACCGAAGTCCTGACATCTGCGTCAAAGCCTGGGGAAGAGAAAGTGAATCCCCTACACATGTAAAAGGCATAGATTATTTTGTTGACTAACCAGAACCTCTGTCGTCTCTCCTAACTAAAACACTTAGTTTTATACCTTGCTTTTTTCCCCCTTGGCTTTAGAATGAATGTCAGCTAAAAACCATCCACTCAGATCTTTTCTCTCAAAGTAAATAGTCAGAATTGGCTATGAGACTATAGGTTTTCAACCCCGTCAGAAATCCAGACTGACTTAGTTAGCTGAAATTATGGGAAGCATTAAGCATAGCTTCTAAAACTTAGCCAATTTATAGAGACCACTTAACACCTGGACAGCCCCTATACTACTGAACGTTGGAGCATCAAATCTTCAGCCTTCTGGCCCAGAATCATCTGACAGACCTTAGTAGTACAGAATTATTAAGGGCTGATTACTCTGTTTAGGCAGATATAATCAGTCGACTAATCTGCAAGTGTGTCCTTTTCTGGACAGTAATTTGTCTGTCGGTGGAAAGAGGCAATTTTTGCCTAGTGGCTGGGTATTAGGACTATCTTGCACCTCACTGGTATAAATAGGCATAATTATGCTCTTACTGTATTATAAGAAAAAAGTTTTTTTTTTTAACAGGAAGGGTGATATGTAGGAGGAGCTAAGGGGGAAAAAGTACCGAGAGGAAGAGAAGGAATAAGGAGAGGAGAAGAAGAAGGAGAGGAGAAGCTAGGTGATGAGAGAGAGAGAAAGAGAGAGAAAGAGAGAGGAGGCATGGAGGCAGATGTTCACATGTCTCCACCAGTCAAAGATAGATTATATATCCAGGTTGGGTATTGGGTTACACTTCTGATTGAGCGTTACCAAACTTATAAAGCCTTTGATTAACAGTTAAAAAAATTGTATAAAAGCAAAAAGGAAAGGGGGGCATGAGATAGGGTTTTTTTAGGGAGGGGGAATGGGGAAAGGGGATGGCATCTGAAATGTAAGTAAAATATCCAATAACAAAAAATAGGAAAGCAAAATCATTAAGAAGAATGCATTGGCTATGGCAGAAGGAAACTTGGTGGACTAAGTTGCTTGCAACATTTGAAGAACAGACAACATCAGAAGATAAGTAATTCTAAGGAGGACAAATGAATAGACAAATTCTGGATACAAATTAAGAAAAGCATTAAGCATTTACTGATACTGATACAGTACTTGTCTTAATGTCTAAAATAGAGTAAGGCTACTTTGTTTTGGAGCATGGGTCATCAAGCTGAAAATTTAATGAAAAAAAAATTTCTTTTACAATGAGTCTGAACACATAAAAAAGGAGCATGTATATGTTCCAAAAATCTAAAATATGTTCTACTTGACTTTTTATAATAATATGAGCTAATACCTCAGTCAGTATTATTTCTAGAATATTCTACAATTTGATGATCTTGTATTACCCCTTTTATAACACTGCCACTGTAGGACAATCATTATGATAATTAAAATATATCTAAAACTCAAAAAAAGGCATAGATTATAAGATCGTAACCAGAATTTTCTACTCAATAGACACACTAGAACAGCTCTAAAAATAACAGGGTGTCTGAAGATATCTTCAATTTCTCTCCCACCCAGAACCCAAGAGCCATGTATACCACAGAGTCTGTTTGGGAATGGCCTACAACCTCAGAAAGGGCTTTCCATTTTTAAATGGTTCAAATGAAAACAATCAATAATTGTATTTCAAGACAAGTAAGCACTGTATGAAGTTCCTAACTCAGGGACCTTCATCAGTAGTGTGGGGACAGCATGTGTGCTAGAGCTACCTCAGTGTGACATCTCAGCATGTGGACATGCTGGCTCTCACTTCATCACTCAGTCCTCAGCAGCCACACTGAATAAGAGACGGCTCTCTGCTCTTTCCCTGGGATTGGTGTGTCTGCACTGTCCTTTATTAAAACTGGTCTGTTTTCACCTGTAACACAGAAAGAAGGACAAGCCCCCGACAGCAAGCTTCTCCCACGTTTTCCTGGTAGGTGAAAACTTATACTTCAAGTCAAGGGCTCAGCATCTAGCATTACAACCTGTCTCATTTATAAATATGGTGTGTGTGTGTGTGTGTGTGTGTGTGTGTGTGTGTGTGTACATGTGTGCACTCACATACGTGTACTGTATTGTATGATGAAACTAGGAAGGATGTCATAAGAGCAGAATATGACCCCTTACGGGAGAAGTAGAGAGAGAATGCATGAGTAATAAAACACAGCAGGGAACCAGCTGGAGAGGAGACACACTGAGTGCAAGGGAGTCTGGGAACCAATGAGAAAGTATAATGACACACAGGGATGAAGATGTCATAGTAGAACCAAGTGCTTTCTACGCTAACAGTAATAAAAATAAAAAAAAAATTAAAATAGAATATAAATTAAAATAGTTGCCATGGATGGCAACTAACAAAAATAAGTGTAAGAAAAAGCAAACAAACAAACGGGCAATATTCTTTGCCTTAATCCTTGTGGTATGACATGTCCAGGGTCAGATCAGTCACTGCATTCATTGTTGACTGTACAAAAATCCTACTTCATGGGACTGGAAGTGCCCAGTTTTTAATTGCTGTGACTCACCAAAGATGCTCTTGCCTTTTCCCTCTGTGCAAATCAAGAAAGTGGTACTCAAAGAACCACAGACTTTTAACACAAACCAGCCAGGACCTGTCCATCCCCATCAGTAGCCCAGCAGCTACAACAAAAGCCATGGAGGCTTTGGTCCTTCAAACCATGTAGTTATAGTAAAGACTCAACCTTTAGACACCCCAGTTTCTTAAATAGATCCATTGAGTTACTTATGCAAAAAGTGTTTTTGGTCAAGGCCTGAGTTACCACTGCCTCCTTTGTCTTCTTCTTTAAGCAAAATACCAAAGAACATTGCCTTTTACCATGTCAGAAAGATGGAGTCCTTCTAAAGGATGTACAAAATAAGTAAATCCAACTAATAGATATAAATGTGTGTTTATAAAGACACTGGTAGGATTTGGGGGGACAGCTCAAAGGTAGAAGGGCAAATCTCTGGATTCCATGCCCAGTACCACACAGACACACACAAAAGTTTAAAAATAAAATGAAAGACACTGAAGCACAATGCACTTTCTTAGGAATAAAAAAGTTGATGTTCTAATAATTAATTGTAATTGCTTATTTCACACACTTGATCCTTGTACCATGGACTCTGCCTTAAGAGGCCATCTCATTATCAAGAAATACGAATGAGGTAGGTGACCAATGCCTTACTAGAAGCAACAGAGATTCAGGAAATAAGGACTACCCAGAGTCCAAAAACATGTTTTGACTAAAAATACACAAGGTTAAAATAATCAGCACATTTTAGACATATTCTCAATAATTCCAAATAAAATACATTATTATAGTGATTATAAAAGTACTCTCCCAATGAAAGCCCAGGGAACTGAGGGATGAAGCTAGCCAGGACTTGCATAAGGCTGCACGAGGCACTAGGCTCCAGTCCTAGCAGCTTGTCTCTCAGTGTGGCCCATCTCTACTGAGACCGATTGTCCTGCTCACACTCTAAGCTGAGGAAGGGAGAGGCGAAGTCAGGACATGGCAGCTGGGAAGGAAAGCAGTTCACAGAGAAGGCCAGAGGGGATGATTTAAAAGACATTGTGGAAAACAGAAGCCCAGACTTCCTCCTGATACTGAGTGTATTTGCAGAAGAAAACATAAAACGGAACGTAAAACGGTTAAAAATACAGATGCACACACAGCCCCCATGCTGGCATCAGCTGACACCATCTAGGTGTCACTCCAGGAAATCGAAGCTCCCCGGTGGAACTTGGGCAGCGACAGCAAGAAGGTTAACAAGAAAGCTAGAGAACAGAAGCCTGCCATCCTGGTTTCAGGAACCCGTGAGGAAAGTCAACACTCTATGCCAAAGAAGCTGTGGAGAGAGTTTGCACGCAGCAATTTCACTGAGGAAAGTATGTCAACAAACAGAGCTGTCAGGAGGTCCACTGACATCTAAAGACAAAACAGATTTCCAGTATACATTCACACTGAAAAAAAAATGATTTGGTTTTGAAAATCAGCTCAAGTTAGAGGTGTTCATATGCAATATTGTATTGATTTCTAACAAGAATAACTAACAAAATGGCTTACTTAGGGAAGTCATTTACTGAATGTAGGTGACAGGTGCTTCTGACCTGAATGAAAATGGGCACAACCCATAGGAACACCATGTTTCCCAAGTCCTTCCCATTTATATTATCTGTCCGGGCAGGGTACTGAGGCAGTACAGGACAGGATATCCCTATGTGACCCCAAACTATCCTTAAACTCAAGGTGTCCTCTTGCCTCAGTTTTTCATGTACTAGAATCACAAACACCACTCCTGGCGTCCTAATGTTTTTAAAAAGAGTGATGATTTTCTAAACTTTAGAGCTGACCTCAACAAGCAAGAGATGATTTTAAATGATAAAAGTGAATATTCAAAAATAAAAACAAATTTGTCACTAGATACAAATAAGAAGAGGCAAAGTCAGGAAGCTGAAAACATTAACAGGAATTAGTGACACTCCAAAGAAATTAGTAAATTTAACAGTCATAACCCACTTACAGCTGGAAAAGCATCGGAGATCTTATATCTACAAAATGCATTCCTCTGTGGCTATATCCCAAGAGGCTGTGTGTACCGCAGCAAGGCCCTCCCACCTGGAGGGAGGCCTTATACAGGCCTGTTATACAGGCCAGACCACAGCCGATAAAGGCAGTGCATGTGTGTCTGTCAGTCAGCCCACCTCACCCCACCACTTTATGCTGATGATATGTTTTAGAGTTTCACTCACCTTCTGAATATAAAACCACTTGGGATGGTTTTACAGTAACTCACAAACAGAGCAGATCTTGGTTTTACACCTACATACTCTAAGGACAGAGAGGAATGCTGTGCGGTAGAGAGTCGACCCTAAACTTACAGGTATTTTAAGTTCTCCAGGTCCTCAAATGCACCATTGGGAATCTTCTTGATCTGGTTGTTGTTAAGAAGCCTGTGAAAGAAAATGCCAACGGAGGTGAAACAAACAAAAACATTTCCAAATTATACTAAGGCAAACTACTTCTACAGCCACTGAAGGGTCAGAAAATGATGAAGTACAGACTTTCCTGCCAGCATTAAATCCCAGCTCCAGGACCAGCCTGAGTTACTATGGTTATTAGATAGCTCTCTTCCACTATGATAAACACTAAAGAAGTAAATCCTCTTTCCTTGACATAAGAGCATGCATCTTCAGCTCACCACCTCCCAGAGTCTCTGGTCTGACAGGACTAAGGGGCCACTCTAACACAATCATGCATATACAGGATGTTAGTCCCTGGGGTCTGCCATTCTTCCACAAGGTGAGAAGCTGAGCTGAGCAGAGCTACCTCCCACTCGGTGCTTCAGGACTTGAGTGATTCCTTATCTCCTTATCCCTGGGAGAAGCTTCTAGCTGTGTCCAGTGTACTTCAAAGAGCCTGAAGTCTACTGTGACTCCAAAGCCCTGTCTGCAGCCAGCTTGAGCTCAGGAGATGACAACCCTCCTCAGTCATACAGGAAAGAGGTGACGGCCAGTGAAGGCCAGCGCGGCCAGCAAAGGGAGGTGTGAAGTGAGGGTGAGTCCTACAGGGAGCCCAGTGAACACAGAACACTGTTGTTAACACAGAGACACTTCAGCATTCATCAGCAAGAACATGGGCTGAAGCACAGCTGGGGGTCCACGGTGTTATACATGCCGGTCTATACACAAAGGGCAGGCAGACAGATCTCTACCATCCTGGCTTCCCTCACCCATCCCCACCTGTAGTGAGAATACTGGTTTCTTAAAAGACCCAGTTATGTTATGTGAACATGTTTTTTGTTTTAATCCCAGGTGTGGGATATGGGGCTGCTTTAAATTGTCCACAGCAGCTGGCTATGATTTGTCTCTTGCCCCGGCAGGGGCATGATTCTGCCATCTGAAGACAGTTTGGAATTCTGGAAACTCCTAAGAGGGTATAAAAATGCCAGAGACCCAAGAAGCATGGCTGCTGTTGTTTTTTGTCAAGTGGTTGTGATCAAAGAGACAGGAAGAAGGAACTGGATATCCTAAAGGTGAAGACCAATCCTGCCTCAAGGAATTTGATGCCCTTAATCAACAGGAAGTAGCCTAATGAGATAAGATCCATGCCCCCTTTCCCCTCTAACCTTCTTTCTCCTATTTAGTGTTGAGGGGTTAGAAGAGATAAGGGTGGTAGGAAAAAGAACCTTATAGAGTAGGCAAAAGCCCCCCACCAACTGTGGCACTTGGTGGCCACAGCACTTGCCATCTACCCACAGGTCCACAGGACAACCACCTTTCTTTGCTCTCTCACTAGCCTTTAACTATGCACTCTAACTTACAGTGTGTTCAAGTTCCTCAGCCTCCTGAATGCCCCAGGTTGGATCTCTCTGATTCTGTTGAACCGAAGATCTCTGTGAAGAGAGAGTAAATGTTAATTTAATGACAGAAAATGCACAGCTGTTCTCCTGAAACAAACGACTTCAAGATGAAAAGACTTTATAAAAATTACTCCACACAGGCCACCATTCTGGGTAAACTCTCATAATAGAAATATTTCTCTGAGTGAAGGAACAACATTACACTTAATCTGCTTAACAGGTGAGAGGAGATTTTAAAAAATAATAAATATAAAAAAAAATGCCAGGAACGAACGCCCTGCACATTCCAGCTTTGACTAAGTCTACTGAGCAAACTCCTTGAAAAAAAGTCTCAGGTAAATGCACACAGGTGGATCTGTATACATTTCAGGTGTCACACAGGCTGTGAACAAAGAAACACATCAACATTTGCCAGCAAGAACAGAGGCTGAAACACAGCTACAGGCTAAGGTGTTATCTCCATGGACTTACTGGTTGTCCCAAAGCACAAAGTCATCCCAGCAGGAGAACTGGGAAAGGCCATCCTGTGAACGGACTACAGACAGGTATTTCCAAACAAGTAGATAAGAGAATTCTGCTTATATTAAAGTATTAAAACCAGTCTTTATTTTCCCTGGGGAGGAACACATATGTAGGCTGCACCCAGGGACAAGAGAGGAAAAATAACTGAGTTTGAGATGGTCAAGCAGAAGATGACTCTGAGCCCAACAGAGCTGGGCTTAGAGCAAGCATGGGAAGATTGTGACCACTCATACAGAGTGTGATAGGCCCACAGACAGAGCAGAGTCAGGTCAGAGGTCTCTGGGCAACTAGGTGGTGAAAATGAGCAGACATCTGCTTCACTCCTCACAGGAAGCTCATCCCTAGCTTGAGCTGAAAAGTACATTTATAGGCTGGCTGGTGAGATGGTTCAGGGGTAAGGCCCTTGCCACCAACCTGACAAAGGGGAACCAAATGTGGAGGGAGAGAAGTTGTCCTCTAACTTCCAGGTGTACAGAATAGCACACAGAAAGTTGTGAACACACACACACACACACACACACACACACACACACACACACACACACGATAAATAACTAAAAAAAAGACCTAAATTTACACATGTGAAAGTCACTGAGTAATAAAGAAGTCCATATCTTTAATACATGTCTTAGAAAATTAAAATTCCTTCCTCCAACTTTGATAGGGTTTTTTATTGTGTTTCCCCAAGAACTCACATATGTAAATCCTAACCTCAGTGTCTCAGGGTGTAGCTGTGTCTGAAGATGGGGTCTTTCTATAGGACATCAAGTTGAAAGGTGAGTCCCAGCCCAACACAACTGATATCCTCATAGAAAGGGAAATAGGGAGACAAATATGCAAGGATGGGGGCATCTAGTGAAGTCATAAGTCTACCAGGAGGGAAGAGAAGGTCAAGTGAAGTGGGGAGGGGGGCTCCCTGATTAGGGGTCCAGCCTCCACCAGGAGCTGTGCACTTCTGGTTAAACCACCCAATATCGAGTACTCTGTTGTCAGTCCTGGGACAGAAGAGGGATCCTGGGATAACAGGAGGCCAAAGCAATGAGAACTTGTGTCTCCTAGAACATCCTCAGATCTGAAATATTTATTGTCTCATAAGAAATCTAGTTACTTTGTGCAGACTCAATAGATGCCAGTGACTTATAGAATCTGCCTCAGATTAGGATTCAAAAAGAGACTTTAGAAAATGTGTCTGAGTCACTAAGTGAACTGTTTGGCTAAGGGGCCAGCAGAGGGAGGTGGTTCTTCCCCACACTTCTTCCTTGCTCTTGTCAAGTTCTCCAGGCGAAGGGACAGTTAAGGCTGCTTGCCTTTCTGCTCCCATAACAGCACAGCTTCATTACAGTCTGTAAATCATGGCCTCCACTTCTTTACTTTCTCCTAAGATTTTGCTGGGAACTCTGCTCTTGCCCTGGCTAGCCCTCCTCTGCACTGACAGATGTTTTCACTCAAGTGAGATTTTACTTCACAGTGCATCCAGTGGGAGATGTAGAACAGTCAGGAAAAGGGTTGGAACCCAGGGGAAAGATCTGTGGAAAGGATGAAGCCAAAGGACCAGTAAAAAATGAAATAATAAGAAATATGAAACCTGATTAGTCAGGCTTGATCTCAAACATGGAGAAGAAGCTCTGACCTGACTCAAGTGTTGGACAGAAGATCCATTCGGGAAGTTGTGCTGCACATCACTACTTATAGTCAAGAAAACACACTCAGGAAACCAGACACACACCATCTTGAACTTCAGCTCTCTATCAAATTCCATTTCACAAGACAGAAGGACAATGTGTATGAATCTCTTAGAAGCTAGAAAGCATCTATGAGGTCTAAGAGATTGGTATGTTAAGATGAAGCTTAAGCAGAATAAAGAGAAAACTAAGAAAGATATCCTCCCTGGTCTAGATTTGAGGCCACCAATCCCCTGGTCTCAAGAGACAGGGCTGGCTCTGAGCACTTGGCCCATGGTCAGAGCTGAGATGGTTATGGTGTAACCGCACACCAGTGATCACATACTGAAATCTAAGTACGTTCGACATAAGATGGTATCTGAGTTGTTTTTTGTTTTGTTATGTGACTGCATCTTAGTCACCATGCATTCCTGCTAGACAAAGCTGGTGCAAGTTCAGAATGTGATTTCACAACTTGTACATAAGCAGTCAAGGACTGCCAATCACACCCTGATGCTAAGAAGGTCAGAGGGTCCGGTCCTCTCTGCAACAAAACAGGATTCTTAACCAACAAACTGAAACCACTACAAATCAAAGTGGAATTCTAGACCTGGCAAAGGGTAACTGAGATGAAAAGCTCACTCTGCAGAACTTGCATCATATTTAATATTGCAGAAATTGGACCTTGAAAGCCAAGCTGAACGTTGGAAGATAACCAAGTAGAAGGACAAATATTTATCCTTGTGTATTTTTCCCTCTGATGACCACAGCAAAGGAAAAGCTGAAATGGACATGATCAGCGAATTGGAGCAAGCTGACAATCCAGTCTATATATCCATACCTCATGGAGACACTGGGACAGCTTCAAACATTGTCATCTTAATGAGGAAAAGATGGTCAGATGGTAGATGGTCCTATGCTTCAATTCTATGCTATGGCTTTGGGATATTACAAGAGGAGCCAAATACTCTTTCAAAGATGAGGCAAGTTCAAGGACATGCAGGCTCATGACAGGGCTGCCTACATAAATGTATGCTCATTTAGGTAGCCATAGGGAAGGCTGTCCTTCACAAGGTTCCTGCAGTGTTCCCAGTCAGCAGCAAGGTAGTGGTGGAGGTAGCATCTGGGGACTTTCAGAAGGGAATTCAGGGTTGTACCCAAGAGCACAAAGTGGGAACTATGGGACAAGGCAGAAGCATATGTTTTTAGCAAACTCTCCAGAGAAAGCAAGATGAATCTCAAAAAACAATGCTCTTCAGTCTGCTAGGAAGGTCACAGCACACACATATATTTGTACATGTGTGCACATGCATGATATGGGAACGACATTCACACATGTGTAATCATTTGTGTGTAGAAGCAGCAGCAGCTGCTGCATCTCTTTCTTCTCCAGCCCTTAGTCCACTTATCACTGCTGTGAAGTTTAAGTGTGAATACATTACCCCTTCATTTGTTTTTACAGAAACATCTGCACATGCCTCAGGAGACAGACCATAGAGAACTGGAGTGTGGGGTCTCTCCTCTTCATCACAGATTTAACACAATACAGGTGATATTGGAACTCTTATTTTTAAAATGATAATGGTGCCACCAAAAATTCTAAACAAAAAGGAAAGAAAGAAGAAAGAAAAAAAAACCAAAGTCGGTTAGTTAAAGTATCTTTCTGGCTCTTAGTTCTCACTCTTCTCTATTGGGCCAGGCGTGGGGAGGGGCAGGAGGGGGGAGTCAGGAGTGGGAAAAGTGAGCTGATCTCCACAGAGACAGTGATTCCCACTCACTTGCTAATGCTCAGACCATCTGGAGCCCACCCTCATGGTTTGGAAAAAACATTTCCCCAGCAAATAATGAATGTTTTAAACTTCCCCCATGAAGTTGGCATGAAGCGGGAATGGAGGTGTGTATTCTACAAAATTCTGGGAAGGCCATAACTAGAATGATTACTTAAAAGCATCTTTGAGAGTGAACCTCATAGAGAGTAAATCTGAGTGCTCTGCTGCCACTAGGACCCAAACCCCAGAAGAGTCCATACAGAAACTCTTTGTTACGAATATCAGCTTTTTCCTAAACCCCCGGACACTAGATCATAACTACCAATAGGTGTGAGACCAGACAGCATGCCACAAAGGGCACGGACCCAAGTGAGCAGCGCTGCAAACACTAATCTTAAGTATCAATTGTACTTGTGTATCCCACAGAACTCAGGGGCTGCAGTGACAGCACAAACTGGCGTCAATGTGTTTGTTAAGCAGGCTTGACATTTGGGTGGCCCTAGTATGCATAGGCAATCACTCAAAGGCTCCCTACACAGTGAGTTTTAGGGCAAGATCATGGCTTGCCACACAATCCTTATCTGGCTATAACAATAACGAAGGTTCTATTCTAAAGACATGGCCCTGGGATATTAGGTTAAGGAATTAAACACTAGGCTAGGGAGAAGGGGCATTAGAATCAGGATAGAGGAAGCCCCCTTATATGGCAAGTTAAGAACTCAGAAACTAGAAACTGCCAAAGTCTGTAATTTTGTACACAGCAGAAGGAAAAATGCGATGTGTGGGAACTGGGCTTGAGCCAGACTAGTGCAAAGGAAGGTTCTGGAAGACTTAGCTACTGGCTCCTTCCAGACTCTTCCTCTCTCAATAGCACTGTCTTAGTCAGAGTTTGTATTCCCGCACAAAACATCATGAGGAAGAAACAAGGATTCAGCTTACACTTCCACATTGCTGTTCATCACCAAAGGATGTTAGGACAGGAACTCATACAGGACAGGAACTTGGAGGCAGGAGCTGATGCAGAGCCATGGAGGGTTGCTGCTTACTGGATTGCTTCCCATGGCTTGCTAAGCTTGATTTCTTATAGAACCCAGGACTATCAGCCCAGGGATGGCACCACCCACAATGGGCCCTCTCACCCTTGATCACTAATTGAGAAAATGCCTCACAGAGGCATTTCTTCAAGGGAGGTTCCTTTCTCTGTGATAATTCCAGCTTGTGTGAAGCTGACACACAAAACCAGTCAATACAAGCACCCTTCCTCCTCTCCCCCAAGTTACAGCACTGACCTCTGAACTGGCACCAGCCCTCTAAGTGCAAAGACACTTCAATAAGGGTCAAAAATGAAATACAAAATTTCCCACTCCAGCTCAGCATCAGGATAGAGGGAGAATCATGCTTTGAATTTAAAATGCTTGTAAAAAGTTTCATAAAGAAATGTTTTGCTTTTAATGCTTACTTATTTTCCCCATTATTCCAAAATCTCAATGGAAACACAAAACCTACCAGAATAGCAAAACCTAATGCTTTCAAAGAGGCATTCTAATTCATGATTATATTAAATACCAAAACTGTAATTCATGAGGCTGGCAAGATGGCTCAGGGTGTCAAGGTGCTTGCTGCCCAGCTTGCACCCAACTTGACACCTATGTCTGATTTCCCAGCATCACGCGAGAGAAGGAGAGAAGCAACCCAGAAGTTGTCCTCTGGCTTCTACAAGCAAACTATGGTACACAGGCACACATGTGCAAATGCACGCATATAAAATAAATAAATGTAATATGATTTTTTAAAAAATATAAAATTTATTACAGAACTATAAAATAATAAAAATAAGATGCAAGATTTTTGTTTGGTTGTTGTTTTGGGATCTGGAGCTGTAAGTACATTCATGCATGCATATATATGTGTATGTGTATGTGTATATGTATATGATGTATGTGTATATGTATATATGCGAAGGCACATGTATGTACATGTGTGGAGGCTGGAGTTATAGGAATACATGGCCATATTCAGCTCAGGTGCCAATGATCTGAACTCAGGTCTTTGTGCTTGGACAACAAGTACTCTTACCCACTAAGCCATCTCCAGAGTCTGAAATCCAAGTTTAAATCTTTCTCTAGGACATCTGCCTCAGAGTTTTCTTCCACAATAACCTAGGACATACACCCCATTCAGTGATCTGTACCTTAACCAGAAGGAACTAACTTTAAACAAAAACGTTATATTTAAGGATTGCATATAAAGTTCTTTATTGTAATCTTCAATAATACCACTTCTAAAGGAATGTTTTTTTCCATTAAAAAGTGGCATGTGTTTGCATTTATTTTTAAATTTAAATATTAAAAATGACTTGGTCAACAAATTAAAAATAATAAGTATCTTCTGTTTGGTCTGAGAACCAAAACCACTCTTCTCACTGATGAAGAACTTAACCCTGTCAATGCCTCAATGTATATACAGTTACTTTTCCAGTAGGAAAACCATACAGCCTGCACATCAGTCTGGGCTGTGATTTGTATTTTAGTATTTACTATTTGTTTCCACTAGCAAGAGCCTACAAATACCCCAGAGGAAAGGCATCATGGAGCTGAGCTGGATGCATGCATACATGATGCAATTTTATTACTACATTCTCGTCACAGTCTTTTTTAAGGTTAATTTTACAGGATTTGTAAGGTTAAATTTCAGTATCTTTACATGCTATAGAGAACTTCTGAGATCACTGGTATCACAATATCAAAAGCTGCCAAGTACAAGGGCAGTTGACTGTTTCTTTGTTTTCAATGCACAGAGTCTGGGTGTTGTGTGCCCTAGGTGTGACAACCCTGTTGACTGGATACACACTCCTCTACGAGTGCAGGCTCACACCACTCATCTAAGGGAGTTAATGTCTAGAGGACATACTTTAAATACATTCTTGTTTTTAAAATCAGAATTATGAAAGGACAGATGCAGGCCTTCTCTCCTAGCAAGCCCCTGAGTACACCATCACCAGCCCCAGACAGACCAGTCCTTCATCATGAAACGCTGAATAGCTACTGAGTGACAGCTGAAAACACCCTAAAACTAGACCTTGTATTTTTTTTTTTTTTAGCAGTGTTTGGTTGTATAAAGGAAATTTCTGTGCTTATGAGTGAATACCTGTAAATGAAAATAATGCTAAAAACTGGTGCTTTGATGGTGAAAGACGGCATCACTCCCCACAGCGGAATGAAAACACCAATCAGCTCGTTTCCTGTCTGTTAGGATGTCTTCTGCCACAGTCTTCCACAGCACTGAACGACTGTAACTGAGTATCACAGTCCCATACACAGCTCACAGGGGAGATGAGGACAACACTGACAAGCAGGTCGTCGCTTGTAGGAGTCAGAGAGGACACAGAAAACAGAAGCCTGGGAACAAGACTGTCATCCGACTACTGATGAGAGGAGGAGCCATAGGGATGAGGAATGCTTGCATAATGGAAGAGGGAAAGCTAATGGAAGACTGTGCTGAGGGAACTATGGACATCCCTTTCTCTCTTCAATCACTGGGGACTGCTGAGCCAGCTGAGGATGGAGATCCACAGCTTGAGATGTAAGTCATAAAGGGGGCTTCAGGGAATCAATGTGTTGTCTTTTACAGGCCACTGAACCCAGGTCTGCAGCTGAAAGGGAATTTCTGTGGTGTAAATTAGCAAACTGTTTGCCCAGCGTTGGAATGACACTTGTGGAAACTGAGCAGAGATGGGACGGGCAGGGCAGGGCTTGGTATGTGCTGGAGAAACATAAAAGCTCAGAAGGAGAATTTAGAGTCTGAGTAGAAGTGTGCTCTGAACTGCATGAATGCTGGTGGAGGAGGTGGGCACAAATTCTGCAGGTTCCACCCAGCAGTTTCCCGGAAGTCTGCTAATGCCATCTGTCTACCTGTCCTGAGCCATGTGCTTAAGCTTAATGATTGCGGCCATTTAAAACCTCTCCACTATGGATCTGTGCGTGCGTGTGGGTTTGGAGGGTACACACATGGAAAAGTCAGGAAACAACTTTGTGAGCAGAGCAGGTTCTCTCCTATCTTTACTTGACTTGAGACCAAACTTGGATCTCCTAGACTGTATCTCATGGCAGCTTTGAACATGTAGTTGACTGTCCTTCCTGAGCTCAGTAAATTGTGTTTGAGGATGATATTGGGTGCATTTCCTGATTAAAATGATTATTCTTCAATGATCTGTGGAGGCATGGTACAGGGAGCACACAGTAGAGTTTACAAGTATTCTCTCCCTCCAGGTCCCCATCAGCACAGCACAGCAAGGGTAAAGGGTGTTTAAGTGCAGGAGGATAAGTGGCCTCAGCCAGAATGCTGAACTGCCTTGCTTCAATACTGTGGGTTGAAATGATACATTTTGCTGAGACTTACAACACTCTATCCTAGCTTGTGTAAGTTCTTCTTAACATCTCCTTTTACTCAAATGTTAAGAGCTCTTTCAGACACAGACTGCCCAAGTAGGGAAGAGGCTATGTGACCTATACCCTCCACATCTCCAGAGTCCTCCTCTCTTAGGGGACCTGAGACAGAGAACTCAACAGGTGTCCTCTTGACCAACCTGTGTAGGCAGGAGCTGTTTACTCTTCAGCATCTCACCTTGAACATGGGACTTATTCTCTAGCTCCACCTTGCCTTGAACATGTGAGTACATCCTACTCAACAACACCAGGGGGCTTAGAACAAAATCCTTTTAAATGGTTTAAGGAGAAGAATGGTTGACACTGCATGGTGGTTTGAATATGTTCGGCTCAGGGAGTGGCACTATCAGGAGGTGTGGCCTTGTTGGAAGAAATGTGTCACTGTGGGGGTAGGCTTTGAGACCCTTCTACTAGCCACATGGGAGTCAGTCTTCTGTTTGCCTTCGGAACAAGATATAGAACTCGCAACTTTTCCTGTATCATGCCTGCCTGAAAGCTGCCATGCTCCTGCCTTGATGATAATGGACTGAACCTTTGAACCTGTAAGGCAGCCCCAATGAAATGTTATCCTTTGTAACAGTTGCCTTGATCATGGTCTCTTCCCAGCAATGGAAACCCTAACTAAGTAAGACACACTGTGACTGACAATCCCCTAACAAATCCCCCCCATGGGACATCCTTTCCTATTAAGCATGGAACTTTGAGAGTGGCATCTCAGATGCCCTGGTCTTCCCATGTCCAGTTACAGGAAAGTGTAACTAGAATTCACATCTACTCACCTTCTTCTGTCCCTCCATCTCCAACTCCACCCTCCACCCTCTAGTCTGACTGCAATTCCTATCTTGTGAAGAGTATTCTTCTAACAACTTGTGGGACCCTCAGGCCTAATAAAGTCAGAATCACTGGTAAAATTGACCCATTCAGTGACTGCCACAACTGTTACTAGAAGGTAAAGCAGCAAGGCCTTCCTACCACCCTTTTAGGCTCCACATCACACATAGGTTTCCTCCATTCAGCAATCAAACACAACTCCTGGATCCAGGGCCTGGTACCTGCTGTCTTTTAGCCCAGAAGTGTTCCTCACTATGTACCATGCGAACTCCTTGTAAGCATATTAGTTTTAGAAAAGCTTGGTGCAGTTTCAAAGGCTGTGGCAAGAACTATGTTAGGCCTAGCATGATGACGCATGCATTTAATGCCTGCATTGTGGAGGCAGAGGTAGGCTGATCTCTGTAAGCTGGCAGCCATCTTAATTGACACAGTGAGTTCCAGACCAGCTAGGGCTACATAGTAAAACTCTATCTCAAATAATAAAAGAAAAGGAAAGAAAGAAAAAGAAACATCCTGTCAGGGTCTTGGATGGATCCCACTGTGACTTTATATACACTTCTGGGATTCTGTGGTTCCGTGGCTCTGTAGCAGAGGAAGTCCAAGTTTGTGAACTTTCCATAGCTTGATAGAACTTCCATGTGTACAAGCACTGTGACGAAGCCCTGCTGATATTCTCACAAATCTTAAGATAGTGAGACCACATGGCTCATCTCTAAGAGAATGTACGTTCATGAATGAGCTTTTTAAAAACAACACAAAACTGGGCTAATGGCAAGACTCATCTGGTAAAGGTGTTTGCTTCCAAACCAGACAACCTAAGTTCAATCCCCTATTCCACAGTGACACATATATACACACAGACAGTCACACATATACAGTAAATATACATAGTATAGATCTTGTTCTTAAGAACAAACAATAAACACTCAGCAAGGTTTTTAAAGGCTTAAAATCTGGACCTCACAAGTATGAAAGCAGCTTGTGGATCAAACCCTGCTTACAAGAGCTGCCTGGTTTAGGTTTAGGGTCTTGGTGATGGTTTTTAACAATCAACATTTTTTTAAAACGGCACTGTAAATGCTTTGGAAAACAACTTTAAACTATGAGCCATTCACTTTCAAAAGGCAATTAGTCCCATGCCAACTATCCCCAGGCAAGGGTTTGCATCCAAACCCTCAACTCCAGGTTATCAGAACCCTTGAGTCCAGCCCAGGCTAGAGTTCCAGCCTTCCATCATGTCCTAGCAAGTCTTTTAGGGAACAAATTAAGGGAGAACTGTGCAAAACACAGCCCCTCAGGCACTCCCAAGTCACTCCTAAACATTAAATAAATCCAATTAAGGTGTGTTTTTTTTTTTTTTTTACTGATGGCAAACCATAAGAAAATTTATTTTAAAAAATTATTTAGCATACATATAATTTTTACCATTTATTAAAGACAAAAGTAAAACTGCATGCTAATAAGACATGTTTTTTTTTGTTTTCATTACTTATTATACACTTACATAAGGGCATTATATTGTGTGTACAATGTCTTCTGAACATATCCCTGATGTACACCCCCGCAAGCCTCCTTTCCCTTCTCCCACTACATTAGTCCCTTTTGTCATGTTAAACAGTTTACTTCTATTTTTTATGTCACCTGTACACATTATTTTTTGTATCTATAAAGTCTAGGGCCCACAAATTCGAGAAACATGCATTATTTGTCTTCCCAGGGCTGACTTCATTCACTCCAGTTGAGTGACTAACTCCAGTTGCATCCATTTTTGTGCAAAGGATAGAACTTCATTCCTTATAGCTGAAAAATTTTTTTGAAGACGCAATCTTAAGTAACCCCACCTGCATTCGCCAAGTCTTTCAAAAATTAAGTTGGCAAATACACGTAACCAAAGACAATCCTACTGTAACTGCAAGCTCGTCGGCCTTGTTAGATAACACACCACACACTTAGGTCTCTCCAAACTGTCTCCCGGCAGTGTTGCCAGCTTTCAACAATGGAACAAATAAGAGCAAGCCCCACAGCCACAGAGGGGCACCTCTACATTAGACCAGGATACCTGGATATGGCAAGGGGAGATTCTGTGTCATACACAGCAGGGAAGACAATAGTTTTGAACCCTTTGTCAAAATTCTAGGGGAAAGATTGTGCCCAAAGCAGCCATCTGCCAGCTTCTCCCCAAGAAGATTGCAGGTACTTTATAGAAGGAACATGGGGACTCAGTGCCTGAGAATAACCAGTACCCTGTCCAACAACAGACAATTCCTAGTACTGCTGAAGCTTTCCCAAAGAGTTGAGATGGAAATGACCCAGGAACCCTCATCAGAACCCTGCCCCAGCCAGAACAATGAGCCTTGTCCTGGGAACAAGGGGGCACACCCAGCCTTCTGGGCCGGGAAGAATAACCCTTCTCAAGTTATCTTCCCATCTCTGCTGTGTGTAAACCCAGTAGCTAATATTTGCTTTGGATTCCCTGTCCTGCTGAGAACTTCCAAGGCCTGGACTGTTTAAAGAAAGACTCATCCTCTGTCTCTACATGGTTCCAATCAGAGAGCTCAGTGGGAGAAAAATGTGTCTTGCTTTCTGCCAGAGTGTAAGGCTCACGGAGCTAGGATGATAGAAATGTTCCTCACCTTCCCCTCAGATGCGCGGACCTCATCTCTGACCTGCCAGACCTCTGGAGGACTTCATCACGAAGCTTCAGTAATTTCTTCCCTTGCCTAAACTCACCATACCTCCCATCTTATCTTCTGTCCTGACAGGAACCCTTCTGACTGCAGAGATAAAGTCCTTTGGATCCTCAACTTTTGCAGGAGCAAGATGGACTTTGCAGGTTCCATTTCTCACCCGGAATGGGGCAGGACAGGCTGAGGAGATCAGCCTGTGCCCTGATCCCAATGATTCCATATGTGTCATGCCCTGGGTGACTACTTCACAAAGCAGCAGTTGGCTCCATTTTAAATGGACACACATAGACAAGATAAAGAAAGGCACTTTCACCATTTGTAAAAACACCACCCAGCACGACACAGACTGATGAATAACTTTCTTAAGTAAAAAGTTACCTACCATCTGTAAACTTTGATCAAAGAAGGCTAAGAACACATAGGAACGTGAGACTATCAAAAGTCTACTGTCAGAAGTAGGCCCCCAAAGCTAATAAACACACCAGATAAAAGCTCTTCACTTTGGACTATTCGGAGGGGCACAAGAAGACTGAACAGCTGGTAAGATTATCCACTACCTGGTCAGTAGTCGCAAGGCTTATTCTGAGAAACTGTCAAAGCATGGGACATCTGCCTCTGTTTCTCCTGCCCATGGTACTCAATCTGCTTCAAGCCAATTCCTGAACTAGCTGTTACCATGATCTGAATTTGACAACTGTTCACTTGCATGGCTTTAAGTCCTGCAGTTCCATTCATAAGAGCTTCAGATCTGGTCCCTGACAGACTCCTCTTGAGGATGTGTTAGCTCTCCGTCTTGGTTTCCAATGCAGTTTTTTTTTATAACCTAGACAGAACTGTGTGAAGTGGAATGTGTGTTGGGGGGGTTAATGTTATGACAGCAATGAAGATTGGAATAAGAGAATCCAGACTCTGTGATTGACAATGGCACTGTTATCAAATGAAATCAGAATTATGTGGTGAATTAAGTGGACACACACACACACACACACACACACACACACACACACCCTCAGCCTCCCACTCAGCATGGGCCCCATGTGGGAATAGAGAGGAAGAACACCAGGGTGCTTGCTTATACCTTCTGAAACATGGGAAGACACAGTGAGAAGATGGCTGTCATCAAGCAAGAAGAGGTGGATGACACTGGCATCTTGAGTACCCAGCACCCAAATCAGTTTTTGTTACAGCAGCTTGAGCCGGCTCATGCAAGGGTTTGCAGATATGGTTCCAGGTCCTCTGTTCTCTGCACAGCTGACTATCGCCTCCTTCCCACTCTACTCGGTAACCTCCTTTGGTTGCTTTTAGTAGCACTGCAGTGGGGCTTCCTGTGTAGATCACTCTCTACAGAATGGGTACGTTCCTAAGAGGCACTGCTAGCTCAAAACAAGCACTAGACCAGCTACATGAGGCGGCAATGTCAATCACATCCATACACATGCTTGTTTATCCATCTCATTGTCACGGGGCATCCAGTAATCAGCTCCAATCAGTAATATAAGGCATGGCTCTACTCACCAGGAGGTGAAACCCAAGCTCCTTCCCAAAGAAACATAAGCCATGAGCTAAGGAAGGGCAAGTCAGGTGTAATAATCAGACATGGCTTTGGTTATCATAAAAAAAAAAAAGGGCTGAGAAGCATAAACTATGGAGTTGTCTGTCCAACAGTCAACACTGACAGAGACACCCTGAAGGGAGGCATCACCAAGGCAGCGCCGAGGAAACAGTGTAGCGAGAGCATCGGCAATGGAGAATCACTGAAATCTCTGGTTTCCAACCCAGAAGCCCAGAATAAAGTAACAGCCATGTATCTGGGCCTCTGGACAGAGAGTGGAGCTATAGAGACATCTTTCCACACTTTGACAGCAGAGATAAGTCTTGCCTCAGCAACAGCTCCTGGTCTGAGAAAGCTGAGGGTCCTGGCTGTGCTGTGGGAAGAGGCTGTCAGTATTCCTGAGTCCAAGCCTAGATTCATGTTCCCGAGAGAATGCAAAACCAGGGCTCCCACACATTAGTCTTTTGCTTTGCATTTGCAATATGCAACCCTGAAGGATGGGGCAGCATCACCTCCCTGCCAAGAACAGACTACCCACCATTCTCTATGGAAGCAGTGATGTCTCAAGGCTCAATATTCCTCTCCCATATCTAGCTGTATCTGCCAGCATCACCCACAAGGGATACAGGTAGGGCAAACAATGCTATGTGAGGGCAAGTGCTGTTCTGAGATAACAACATCCTGTGTCTCTAGCCCGGGGCTCTCACATCTCAGCCAGCATCCATGAGAGAAAAGCAGACCTTCATTCATCTTGACCTGAAAATAGTTCTTCCCATAAATAATGGACAACAACCATGTCAAGCTTTGTGGCAGCCACAGCTAGCTATGCGGAGCTTATATTGACAGTACTCTTAAGTTACCCATAGGAATGGCTGTGAATTAACCTCCCACATCTGAAAAATCTCCAAAGCTTACATTTTGGACATGTGCTCCTTGGATGATGGCATTATTTTGGAAAGCTCTAGAACTTTTAGGAGTTGAAGTCTGGCTGGAACAAATAGGTTACGAAGGGCAAGAGCTTAGAGCCCACCCCTACTTCCAAAGCCTTTGCTGTTTCATAGTCCATGTGACATGAGGAATCTCTACAACACGGCCCTGCTGTTATGCCTTCCTTGCAATGATGGACTGAACCACTCTGAGTTCATGAGCCAGGTCTTCCCTGCCAGAATGAACTGTACCCCCTAAGACCATGATTTATGTCCTTCTTGGAATGGTGGATTGTATTTTCTGATACCATGAGCCAGGGACCTCTGCTGTGATGGACTGTACCCTCTGAGACTGTGAGTCCAAATAAACCTGCCCTCTCTTATAATGACTGTCACATAATATTGTCAAAACAACACAAGAGTAACTAATAAAGTCCCAAACTGATAAGTATGCAGCCCATATCAAAAATAAGCAAAGCTGGGAGACAGGTCAATTGGTAAAACAAGTGTGTAGACCCAAGTTCTGTCCAGAGAACCATGCAAAAAGTCAAGTACAAATGGGGCACACTTGTCCTCCTAGTGTACTTGGCAAGGTTCCAGTCCAAAAAGAGACCCTGACTTAAATAAAAAAAATGGAAGGCTTCGGAGGACCCATGCCCAAGGTTATCCTCTGACCTGCACTGAAATGCACGTGACACATACACCTACACACAAAAAACATGCAGACACACAGGTTTAAAAAGAAAAATATATAGTGATTTTATGTTATTGAGTGAAAATGAAACTCAATAATTATATAACCCAATTAAAATAATGGGGGTCGGGGGGGGAGGAGAAGAAAGAAAAGGAAAGTAGACACTATCCCAGCATCTACTGGGCAGCTCAGAAGGAGCAGCCAGACATACGGATTATACACAATGGCTAACACAGTCATGATGTGACTTCATGATAGGTCATACACTGATTAACGTCCTTGTCTGTGACACTCCTGTGATAATTAGGGCAGTACCAAGCACACACACAAAGGGCTGGCCACACTGGTGCTGAGGGTAAAGTCTGACTCCGAGTGTCCCAGCAGGCAACACAGGAAGGAAATCTGCTCACATACAAAAATCAGTAGACCCAGAACAACACTGAACCATCTGTTTAGGGGAAATGGAGGTAACAGGGGAACTGTTGTTGAGTTCTGCTGCCGAGATCTACGTAACAGAGGAACTTTTTACAAGAATCGAAGATATCACTCAGCAGCTGAGCCGGTCAATAGCTAGCTCTACTAGCTTTCCTGACATCTCTGTGGCCCAGGGCACGACTATAATGCACAGTACAAGAATGGTTATTGGATTTCACCTCACTTCTCTTAGCTCATGCTTCTAGCCTCCAGAGGTCTTTGTGGACCCTGCTCGGCATTCAGGTATCCACAGATCCTTAGGCACATTTTCCCTACCATACACAGACACACACTCTCCTTTATCTGAGTTACTAAAATTGAAATTGGCACAGATCAGTTATAACAAATGACACGCTGAGAAGCATGAAGCTGGGGTCCTGGCCTGTGTCTACGCTGGTTCCCTGTTGACAAGCTAACTCTCCATATGGGCAGTTATGGAAACCCCACTTGTACAGATGGGTTCTCTCAAGTCTTGCTCATCATGATCACACAGGATTATACTTGCAAACAAGGACACTGACCAAGGATAACTGCACAAAGACAAGAGGCAAGTCCCCAGGCTCCTCTGAGGCCATACATCCTGGGTGCCAAAACAACCTCTACGACAGACTCTATCGTACCTTCTTGACCACAAAACTCCTGAGAAGCCACTTTGCCCTCTAGTGATGTTAAATAGTTACCCCAAATACCCAAAATGGATCTGCAGACATCTTGTCTCCACAAACATAACTCTGTGAGACTTTAGACCAAATGTCATTCTTAGAAAGCTACACAAACCATTCATGAATAAATAATACTAGGCTTAGAGGGCTGGGGGTAAAAGTTCTTCCTGTGCCCATAGGGAGCAGCCATGTCTGCAATGAGCGGAGGCCCAGCACTTACATGTATGCACACAGTAAAATGGCATCCAGAAAAGTCACTCCAGTGACTGCTTTGTTCTTCACAGACGGTTTTCCAATATAAATGATACAGGGTATTTATTTTTTACTAGAATCTAGGTCTTCAGAGACTTTGAAGAATGTAGTTTTACTTTCCATCACAGAACAGAGAGACCTCTCTCAAGTTCTCTGACCACTTCATTTCCAAAGCTCAGGGTGATGAATCACTGCCTACTCTACCACTAGTCTACTACACGCTGCTATGTGGTAGGAGAGGAGAATACATTCGGGAAGTACCTGGAAGGGATCTATTACCCAGGACCTTAGGAGGATGGGCCCCAAGAGTTCCCTGCCCCCGTGTCTGTCTTTCTCTCTTTGTCTCTCTCTCTCATGTCTGTCTAATTCATCACTTCCTCCTCACTTAAGAAACAAAGACAGTGACAGACACAAAAGCAACTTGACTTAGGAAGATGGGGGTGGGAGATGGTTGAAGAAATACAATTGTTTCAAAGCCTAGACTGTTTCCTGGGATAGAAGCCACAGCTGTTAACAAGCCATGAGCTCCAGCCTAAATTACCAAACAGGGGGAGTGCCAGACATGCCCATGTCCTATCCAGTCTGCCCTTCCTGTGCAGCCATGTGTGAATGCACTGAGTCAGCAGCTGAGCACTGGCTTGTTATGGGAAAGTCAGTGTGGTAGGTTTGCTCAGCCCTAACTCGTTTGGATGCTGACCCTTCTATACCATACAGCAGGGTCTGAATGGCACACATGTTGAGGTGTATGGGCACTCATGTGTGTTACTTCTAGTTTCTTCACCTCTTCAAATGCTACCCATGAACGTCCGAGATGAAGAGGTGCCCAACAAGAGCTGTTCTCAGCTGTGCTGCACTGATCACTGAAGAGGAAGACAAGGAAGCTACAAAACCCAGTAGTGGGGCTCTCACATGATTGGTTAACTGGGCAACTCCCCAAGAGCGCTGGATACTAGGTGAGCCAGGCTGCATCCTCAGTGATACCTGTGCAAGCCAAGGCTGTAAGCAGAGACTTCTAGAGAGCATGCGTGCTCCAGAGACAGCTGCAGGTCCACATGCACCCCACGGGCAGTTGAAAGGTTTTAACTGTCCATTTGACACAACCTTATATCACTTGGAAAGATGTGGAACTACAGAGACCAGGTGGTCCTGTAGGCATCTGTGGGAGGTTGTTGTAATTACATAAATGGATACAGAAAAGCCCAGACAAAAACCAGAGGGTATTATTCCCTGAGTTGAGATTATAAAAGAAAAACAAGCTGAGCTACTGACAAGCACACATGTATTCCTTCTCTCACTGCTCCTGATTGCCCTGTTGCCTTCATCTCCCTTCGATGATGGGATTGGAACCTGGATCCATGAGCTAAGATAAGCCCTTTCTCCCATAAGTTTCTTTTGCCAGGGTATTTTTCATAGCAACAGAAAATGAAACTAATACAGGGTCCATGAATGCTGAACAGGGAGAAAGAGCTGCTCGTTTGTGGAGGAGCTTTAGGCTGTCGAGTATCTTGGGGCCAGTGTCTGCTCATTATGTCCACCAGTGTCTAGGATTCACTAACCAATGAGCTAACACTCGCCACACTGAATGCCAATTTCATGAAACTTTTGCATGATTTTCAGTCACTTAAAAGTGGAAAATGCTTAGTTGGAAAACACCCAGGCTCAAATTGTCCCTAGGTTTCAGAGAGTCAGAACACAGAATGCACTGCTTGCATACTGAAGGCCTAGCCAACTGCTGGGCCCAGAAGTGCAATGCCTTTCTAGCTTTTCTTTACTGCAGCACTGTTTTTCAGGCTCCTCGCAAACATTAGCAACCACTGCAAAGCCTTCTGTTACGCCTTATGAATAAACAATTCAAATGTGCTAGTCCATGCATATTGTTTCCCTGGGAACAGGCCCAAAACATCTCCCATGGATGCTGAAAACTGAAGTTAGTATTCTCCCTGCTTCCTGAATAACTGGCCAGAACGCTATACTTGTCGAATTCTGTTGAGGCCATTTTATTCTGTTCCAGAAACCGACCCCCATTTGGGGGTCAAAAGTGAGAACAAACCACCGATCAAGAAGGAGAAGGTCTCAAGATCTTATTCTAAGGAAACAGGGAGGTAGGAAAAACAACACACAATAGTGCACGAAACCCATCATTTCCAAGTAAGTGTGGTTGTGAAAACATAGCCAGACAGACATCTTCCTAATCGGAACCAGCCGAGAAAACAGTGACAGTAGAGGACCCATTCCTAGCAGAGTCATGCAGAGATCCAGTCTGGGACAGGGGAGCCTCAGCTGAGGCTAGAGGAGGACTGGACAAGTCTTCCTGTTATGAAAACAGGACACAGGTGCTGGGTGACTGCATCTTCTAATTCAAAGAACAGGCCTTGGTGCAGCGGAGGTGTCTTCCCCTCCTGGGATACAGGAGTGACTCACTGTTTGGGATATGGGATTTCAGAGGTCCTTGGTTCTTCCAGTATTCTGTGGAAAGGTGGCTTTCCAGCTCTGGTCTGTGTGATGGCAAGCTCAGTTCTGTCCCTCATAAGCCTCAGTATTCAGAGCCCTCCCACAATTTGCTTCTGTAGCTGGAAAATGAGATAGATCAGTGTTTTCCTGGGTCTGTGGTGGGGATTCCATCAGATACAACAAGATAGTGGACACCCTCGGGTGAGCAGGAAAGAGGTTGGTGGGACCTGCTACAAGCCTCAGAAGAGCTCTCTGGTAAACAATGAGATCTCAGCATTCGCACAGATGCACACGGAGAGGACTATACACGCAGAAACGCTCAGCCACAAAAGAGCATGCACACAGGCAAACATAGTGTACACAAGGAAACACACAGAATCGGACATGGCAAAACCCACACACTCACAGAGAAAGCATGGTGAAGGAAAAGACACAGATGTGGGCATTACAGGCTTTCCTTTAGAAAATACTTGAAAAAATTACTTAAGAAGATATTTTTAAAAAGATGTGCAGAAAAAAAAATCCGGTTTGTATGCCTATGGATCACAGACCCATGGTTAGCAATTTTCTTAATTAAGGCACTTTTAAAATCTTTTATCAATGGCCTTGTATAAGAACCTTCCTTCCCTTCTGACCTTGTAATCAAGCAATAGTCAGGAATTCAACTCTTTCTATTACTCTTGGTGCTGAACAGGGGCAGAGGTGGCTGCCCACTGGCTCCTCTCAGAAAGCTCCCCAGCTGGCTGCTCTTCTGGGGGGTTCTCACAATCCACTTCCAGGAGCACTTTAACGTTCTCTTACGGCCCCTTCTGGACTCTACTGACACAACTTGGTCTTTGGCTCTTGCCACAGGTTGCCACTCCCTTTTTCAAAAAATTTCTTTAGTTTAATTTTTTAATTAGCATACTAAGTAATAGGTTTTGTTATGGCATTTTCATAGTCTCTTCTTACTGGTCCTTTCCCCCATCCCCTGTCCCCTTATGCTTTTATGACGCATGCACTCTGTAGCCTCTTTCCTCTACCTCCTTAAGACCCATTTTTTCCCTTTATACTTCTTGGTTCAAGGTCTATGGAGACAGTATAGGTTATACTAAGCTTGACAGTAAGTGTCATGCATAGGATGCTAAGTCAGGACCCAACCAGATCCAATCAACTATGACCTAGAAGAATCAGAGTCATGCAAGAGACCACACAGACACTGTTAGTCAGGGGTCTCAGGAGGATGCTGTGAACACAGAGAGACAAGCAGGTCTGCGGGCCCCCAAGAGATGCTACGTGAACCTGGATTAAGTTCATAGGCTGTCAGCTCAGGAGAGACTTATTTCTGCTCTAATAAAAAACTGATTGGACAAAGCCCATAAAGTTCTGGGGTGGGGGTGGGGGGGCAAATCTGCCTTACTCACAGACTACCGATTTAATCTCAGTCTCATCTAAACACCCTAACAGAAGCATCCAGAATATAAGACCACATATATGAGAGCTGTGGTCTAACTGCAGTGACACATGAAACCCACCATCATGGACAGATAGGCGGGCAGTGAGGTGAAGGGCCGCCCTTCCTCTTACACAGTGGATATAGTAGTGTACCAAAAACATCATTATCTAAACAACTGAGCAGGTTAACCAAGGTTGCTCTGCACAGAGACCAGAACACTCTGGGTGCAGCCAAGCAGATGGATAAATCATGTTATCCCACTGGGCAGCCATCCAGGAGTCAGGCAGCCGCCTGGCCAACGGAAGGCTACAAGCCAACACGCACTCTACCCAAGGAAGAGCTGACCCCAGGCTTCTTGACCTCGATGGATCTTTGTTGTTTCCCTAAGGTTGGAGGAATCAATAGTGAAATGAAATCCACCAACATGGATACCAAATAGAAATGCTAGAGTAAGAGGTTCTGTGTAGCAGAGGGGCTACCTGAATCCTTGGCACTCAGGAAGAGAAAGCAGTCTGGGACTGGCACTCTATGGGCCCAGGTTAGTTAATTCTGTAGGTTTTCTTGTGGTATCCTTGATCTCTCTGTCCTCTCTGTCCTCCAATCCTTCCTTTCCCCCCTCCACAAGATTCCACAAGCTCCACCTGATATCAGTCCTGTTCTTAAACCATGGTGGGAGGTAGCAAATAGGAACCGTGGCTGCACCTTTTGATACCACTGGCTGAGCCCCATGACTTGAGCCCTTCCCCTACAGCACCTGATATACAAGGACTCCCTTTGTGAGCCAGCAAGGGATGGTGAGCTGATAAGTGTGTGGGCAGATGAACTGGTGGACAGGTAGGTGGGAGGGTGGGTGGAAAATTATATGGATGGTTAGGTAAATTCATGAGTGGATGGATGGATGAGTGGGTAGGTGGCTAGATGTATATATGAGCAGATAGGTGGGCGTATGGGTAAATGAGGCAGGATGAGTGGTTGGCTGAGTGGCTGGATAGGTAGGTTGATAGGTGAGTGTATAGACAGATAGGCAGGTGGGAGGGTGGATGGGTAGGTGGAATACAGGGGATGATCCAGACACAGATTTAAGAATACTGTACAATGAAAAGCAGGTTAATTTTGATCAACTTGTTATGCCAATACAAACATCCCACACATTTGAAAAAGCGACTATTAACCAATAATGGTGTCCATTAATCTCCTTTAATTGCTATTTTTAAAAGTGCAGGACTTTTGGTTATAGATCTTGAGAAACATTTGTTTCACTCCAGGAAGCAACGGGCCCAACTTTACTCCCTAAAGGAAGGCCAGCGGTGACTAGGAAGAGGAGGGCCGTGACTTTAATGACAAGGACTTCCGACACACTGAAGCCCTTGTTTTCCACCGGAGAAACACAATGCTGTCTCTCACATTATATCCAAAAGGCATGCTTCTTTCCTATGACTTGTTTTGTTTGTTTTGTTTGAGACAGAGTTAAGTGTAACTCAGGCTGATCTCAAACTTCTGACGTAGCCAAGAATAAGCTTGAATATCAGATCCTACTGAGTCCTAGGATTACAGTCATGTAGTACCATGGCCAGTTTATGCCTCAGCATCACGTCTGGGGGGCTGAACTTGGGGCTTCCTACATTTGAGGTAGGTACTTTTCCAGCTATGCTACATCCTCGGCCTTCCTAAGTTTCTATGTGAAGAAATCTTCCTGAGTGTCAATGGTATTATTTTTAAAAAGATGATATTAGCCTGAGTTCAATCATAGCTTAATCAAAATCCCATCTCTACTGCCAGCCTTCTTATAGTAAGTCTGACTTTCCACTTCTGTTCTTAGTGAATGACTAAGACCAGGTCTGAAGAGTCTTAGAAAAAGGTAGGTGGTCTCTGAAATTAAAAAAAAAAAAAAGTGGCTTTGGGAATGGCCTCCACAGTCTCAGGGTACTTTCCATGTCCTGTCCTCAAAAAGGAAAAATTAGATGTTTCTTAAACATCTGTTCTGGCTCGTTAGAAAAACCCATGGAAGCACACATGGAAAACTATACTCAGGCAATTTCCTGTTTGCATTACAGCCTCTCTATGGCCATTAAGTCAACATATGGAAGACAGGATTCAGCCCTCTGAGTTCATAGCCTGCTCACCAACAGAACTGTCAGCACACCTTGGCCAGCATTCTCTGATAGGGCCTTCCTAGCCCACCTGGTGAGCCTGGCTCCAATATCCAGGTCCTCACCTCTCACATGTTCCAGTCCTAACCCATCACATGATTGCTCTGGGAAGTGGGTCTCCTGCCAGACCACTACATCTTTAACATCAAGTCTTCTGGCTCAACACACATACACACACACACACACACACACACACACACACACACACACACACCTCTGTACACTGTACCTCCACCCCATGTGTTCGCTATGAGAGTAGGGAAACTGAACAACTTTGAGATGGTTGTATCCTCAAGAGCCAAGATAAGATGTCTCCTATGAAACCGTTAAGCATCTTACTACCTTTGCCTAGAGCTGTCCTGCCCTCATCCAACACTGATTGAGGCATAGAGTCCCAGGTTGTTCCCGTGAGCCTACATATCTATGGGACTGCTGGGAGTAGCTATACAGAGAGCTACCTGCTGGGCCAGGGGCCCCAGCTCCAACAGCACCTCACTTTGGGTCACCTGAGTTTGGGACAGTGTCCCTTCCTGGAATTCAAGAAGATAGCCATTTGCAGATTCCATCTCTGTGAAATGTTACCCAAAAGCTGATATTTAAAGTTCAGCCATCAGCTGTAGACAGGTGCAGAATGGTGGAAAATCTGAGGCACCTGAGACATTTCTTTCAAATGAGGAGCATGAACAGGTGGCCTTCTTGCTCCAGCCCTTATGGTGTCTCTTTTGAGGCTTGCTTTGGTGAGCTCCACAGCTTTGGTGGTTTTAAGACTCTGTATTGTTGATTTTGCTGCTAAAACATTCCTAACTGAGCAGGATGTTGGTATGTGTCCTGGTCTCTAAACAAGCAGCTGTGATGGGCCTTGCAGACAAAACAGCGCATCAGACAGGGTCCCATTGGTTCCATCCGGGAATGGTTGCAGGGCTCTTAGCCACCAGTACATGGTTAATAGGTGAAATGCACACAGGACACACTTTCAAACTGAAATACACACAAACTAACGATATCTGTAGATCTTGGTGACAAGGCTGTGACTGAAGACTGCAGGAATTTCACCCTGTAGTTTACCTTGTCAGTCCTCTTTTTATACAGTATCTTGGACATACCTCCCAGGAACACTGAGAAACAGTCACAGAGCCTGGGGATCAGAGGACACAAGATCAGGCTTTCTTTTTTTTTTTTAAAGATTTATTTATATTATTTTATGCATGTAAATTAATTGTCCTTCAGACAAACCAGAAGAGGTTTACAGATGGTTGTGAGCCACAATGTGGTTGCTGGGAATTGAACTCAGGACCTCTGGAAGAGTAGTCAGTGCTCTTAACTGATGAGACATCTCTCCAGTCAAGATCAGGCTCCTTAAAAGTAGGTTCTCACCTCTGACCTGCCCAGAAACAGCCACAGAACAGGACCTATCAGAATCCAGAATATAAACAGCTGTCCAAAGAATTCTGGACAGCCTAAGGTATAGTGATACATGTCTGTAACCTGACACTTAGAAGTCTGAGACAGGAGGATTGCTGAGAATGCCAGCTATTCTGAGCCACATGTTGAGTTCCAGGCCCTCCTGGACTACACAGAAATAATCCATTAAAAAAATTCAGAGTTTGATGAGAGACACAAATCCTCAATTGCTCTAAAAGTCTGCTAGGTATCAAGGGGCCAGAAAAGAAAGCCAAGCAGGGTGAGAAAAATGTAGTCACCCCATAAAAATGCAGGTTCCTACTCAGTCTTATTCCCACAGTTCTGGGATTGTCCCCTTTGCACCTTACTGTCACCCTGTTACAGGCTTGTCTCTGTGGGACCTGTGCAGCCCTATAGGAGCTGCCCTATAGCAGTGACCAATGCTAACAGTTCATCTATTCTCACCAAAGTTACAACAAGGGAGAAAACAGGAGGGAACACATCAGATGCCAAGCAGAACAAAGCCATACAGAAGATTGCAGAAACATACCCTAAAAATAACCCAGACAGATACACATGGAGACTATACACTGAGTATTTTAGAAGTATTATTTAGGTTAGAAAGAAAGAGGAGGGGGAAGAAAAGCAAACAAGTCTGTAATAAAAATTTGTTAAACTTTGTAATTTCACAGAAATAAATACTGTGTTCACTAACAATGACAAGGCAGGACTGAGGGTAAGGTCCATCGATACAGCTTAAGGTCCTAGATTCACTCTCCACCACTGTGTGCATCTGTGTGCATATTGGTTACTTTCTTATTGCTGTTATAAAACACCATGACCAAAACAACCCATGAAAGAACTTAATTTGGGTTTATGGTTCCACGTGGTTGGAGTCTATGATGGAGGAGGGAAGGCATGGCAGCAGGCAGTTAGGGCAGCAGCTGAGAGCTAACATCTTGATCCATAAACAGGAGGCAAAGAGCATCCTGGGAATGGTAGGAGGCCTTTGAAGCCTTGAAATTTGCCCCTAATGATACATCTCCGATAAAGCTATACTTCCTAATCCTTTCCAAGAAACTATGGACCAAGTATTGAAACATATGAGTCAATGACGGCTGGAGGGAATAGTCTCACTTAAACCACAAATCAACTTACCTATCTCTCTATCATCTGTATATCTATCTCATCTACCTATATGTCTATAATCAATGACTTCTAATTACCCAGTAGACACGTGATCAGAGCAAGCATGTGGGCTGGGTAAATGGCTCACTGAGTGAAGTGCTTGTAATGCAAGCAAGAGGACCTGAGTGTGAATTTGTAGCAGGTGGCGTGGCAGTGGACGGCAGTAACCTCAGTAGCACTGGGAGGCAGAGAAAAAAGGATCCCTACAGCTCACTGGCTAGCTAGTCCAGCCAACCAGTGAGCTCAAGGTTCAGAGAGACTCTATTTCAAAAGATACAAAGCAAGCAAGCAAGCAAGAAGGGTGCTTTATATCAATCTCTGGCCTCTGTGCACATATGCACATAACATACAAAACACACAGACACACACACACACCATACTCCATACACACATAACATACATCACACACAGAGAAACACACATATGTAATGTATTACAGACACACATACGTACACAATGTATCACACACATAACATATACCACACACATCCATAACATACAAAACACACAGAGACACACATATAACATATACCACATACACACACTACATGCACACAGATAACATACATACAGGCATAATATACACATACAAAACATAGATCACACACAGACACACATGCACAAAGAAAAAAACATACACTTACAAAGACATAACATACACACCTATAACATATACACACACTCACACACACACTTGCACGCACAGTGTAGTATGTAGGCAAATGCTAAAACATACGAGGACATTATAGAACTGGACATATATCATGCCCTAATTTTTGAAAACAAGCATAACAAGCTTACATATCAATGGATGCTTAGGCATACACACAGAGATTTGTATAAATGTGCATCTGATCTAATGATAGAACATAACCTATCTGTTTTATCTGTATTTAAAATATTTTAATATAAAAATGTATTATTTGTAAAAAAAAAAATTTAAATACTCTATAAAAATAATGGTTGATCAGTGGGTTAGGGGGTTAGTTTCATAACTCCTAGTACAACTTGTGAAGACTGCTATTCAGCCCTCTCCAGCAGGAAAGGCCAATTTAATAATGTTTGTTTGTTGAACCAAACTCCTCCCAGAGATGACTGCTTCAGAGACCCTAGGGAAGATATCAAGGGGTGGATTTCCTAAGACCTTGCAAGTTTATATGTGGCATTAAAGCTACAGTAGATAAACAGGAAGGGCTGAATACCCCCAGCCAGAGAACAAGAACCTAAGCAGCCTGCAACCTCACATCCTTAGCTCACTGTGGGCCAAGATGCACAGTCATGCCAGAAGCCAACTTGTGTAGAAATGCAGCTGACTCCTGGTCCCAAGAATCTGATGGTCTGAACCTGAGGATTAAGTATTCCCTGTGTTCTAGGCCTTTACCATATCATCCATCATTTTAACAATTACCTGAGAGCAGTCAAGACAGAAGCCACTGCTCTCATCCCTTGAAGAACTCACATAATGTAAATGGCTGGTCAGTCATCCTGTGGTGAGGACTCAGGCAGGGACCAGCACTGAGACCAGTCACCCCCTCAGCACAGACAACCATATACCACTCATGAACGGGCCCTGTCAACTCCCAAGCAGTATGCACCACAGTGCTTCTCATGGGAAGGGGATTTAAAGACCACTTTGATTAATGGTAGTATTTCCTACTTTCCTCTTAGGGGTGAGGGTAAAATTCACCCTAAATCACAGTACATGGAAACACAGGGTCACATACACCATGCTGGTGAACACCTCTGAGAAGAGAACAATGTTCAGAACCCTTCCTTCCACATACCTCCCTATCGAGAAGTACACAGAACAGAAAGCCAGTAAAAGGAAATGTAAAGATTCCATAGCTGGGGAAGCATGAGCTTCTTTATATTTACATGTCTGATCTACTGTCCTGAACTCCCAAAGCAGGGTGAAACACATGGTGAGAACACACCAATACAGTGAGCAGAGGTGTGGCTTCATTTTACAAGACTCAGCATTGTGGGCCATCTCCAACAGCAACTCCCTTCTCTCATCTCTTTGCTTCCATCACAGCCTTGAGGCCATGGAAGAGAGACAGATTCATGACAGACAGAAAAGACATCTGTGAACTTACACCCCACATGACAGAAGCGAATGAGCCAGATGGTAAACACTCTAGCTTGTGATACCTACTCCGTTCTGCCTCTGTGGTTAGCAGGCAGCCACAGACAAAATGTGAGCCCCCGTCCTGGCTTGTCCCAAAACCTCAAGCTGTAACAGGCAGGCTACCCACAGGCTGTTGTTGGGAACCCTGACTTTAAGCAGAATTTCAAACAGGAAGCTGTCCAGCCAAGAGCATCTGTGTGGGTAATTCACATTGTCTACTACACCAGGACCATGTCACTCCTCCTCAGAATACTTCAGGCTAAATGCTCCAAAGACAACTGGAAAACACCAGTGTTCACAGAAAAAAAATTTGAACTTGTGAATGTGGTGAATTTGATCACACCTTACAGCAAAAGAATTTAAAAACGCAATAAATAAAAATAAATAAATAAAAATAAAAATCTCAAATAAGATGGAGTTGACAGGTAAGACTCTCCCATCATGGTATATACCACTGTCAAGACTTGAGATGAACCTGGAGAGACGGACAGCCAATGTGGTGAGCATGCAACTGACCCAGCTAACTGCCTGAGAGAGAAGATAATGCCAGGAGTCTGGAGAGACAGAGACGGCCAAAACTCTCAGGAGAGATGCCAGAAGCACCAGAACACCCCAGGAGGAGAGAAAGGAAACTATAGGAAGCTGCAGAGTGTAGAGCCAAGCCTGGCAGCTCAGATCCACCAGCATGGATGGAAGCACTCACATGGTCACATGGCACAAAGGCTGCACTCACACTGGACGAAGGTGAGTGGTGTCCATCTACATCCACCAAACAGCAAAGTCACAGGACCTGAAAAGTTAACGGCACTTGGTCTAAGACAGAGCCCTGCCGCCAGTCTTGCCTCCTAAGTCTTTAACAGTGAGAGGCACAGGTTGTGGAAGAAGGCATTTGACTTTTAGACTTCCTGTAGCTTATCTAATCAGTAGAACAAAGCTGAGGTTGACTGCAGGACACAATTACATAGTCCTCAAAAATAAATAAATAAAAATAAAATAAAATAATCTACGTTCTATTTAAAAATATACTATGGTCTTGGCAGGAAGCTCAGTTGATAAAGGGCTAGCTGAGCGTGAGTGAGGATCCCTAGCACCCACAAAAATGCTGTCCATGGCAGTCCAGGCCTGTAATCCCAGTGCTCAACAAGTACAGACAGGGATATCCTGGGGCTTTCTGGACAGCCACTGAGCTCTGGGTTCAGTGAGAGGGAGGGGAGGGGAATTGACTGACTGAGGAAGACATTTGGTATAGACCTCCAGTATCCATAGGTACATATGAAAAAACACATACAGGCAGAACAATCTTGGGGGGACATTTTCTCAGGTGAGATTCCCAAATGACAGTACTATGTGTCAAGTGAACATAAAACTAGCCAGCATAGAAAACTAGCTAAGTTTCAGGCCTGCCTGCTGTCCAGTCATCAACATCCTCTCTGGTTCCTGCCACACTTCCTTGTCCATGAAGTGAGTTCCTTGGCCTACAATAATGCTGCATTGCAACGGCAAGGGGGCTTCCTTCAAATTCCTGCCTAGGGCTTCTGCCTTGACTTTCCCCAGTAACGGTCTAATGCCTTATAATTGCAAGCCAGATAAACCACTTCTTCCTCAAAGTTGGTTTTGATCAGGGTATTGGTTCCAGGGCCAGAAATAAAACTAGATCTAACACATAGGGTAAGACATGATGGCACAGGTCTCCTGTTTCTCAAAACAAACACCAAGACAAAAAGGCACAAATTAGAACTATCAACTTTGAAAGATACTAAGTCATCACCAGTGTCATTTCAAGCAACAAGAAAGCATTCCTACAAGATGGTGGTGGGTGAACGCCTTTGATCCCAGCACTAGGGAGGCAGAGGTAGATGGATGTCTGTGAGTTTGAGGCCAGCCTGGTTTACAGAGTAAGTTCCAGGAGACCAGAGAAGTGAAATTCCCCTCCCCCCCCCCCAAGTATTTCCACACACCTGGTATGTTAGGTGCATGTGGTGGGTATATGGCATTCAGAATTTGGTAAAGAAACAGTGCCACCCTGATCCCAAGGACTCCTGGCTCACAGTGACTAACTAACCCAAGAAAGAGTCATCAGTGTGGTTTGAATAAGAATGTCCCTTTGTAGGGAGTATTTGAATCCTTGGCCTCCAATAGGTAGAACTGTTAGGGGGCGGGTTAAGAGGTGTGGCCTGCAAGAAATATGTTTCTGAGCATACTTAAGAGTTAATTAAGATCCTTGCCTACTTCTAGTTTGTCTTCCTTGCTTTATGTTTGCAGATATAGATGCGGGCTCCCAGCTTCCTGTTCCTGCTACCTTGTCTCCCTGCCATAATGGATACTTACCCCTCTGGAACCATGAGCCCAAATAAACTCTTCTATAAATTGCTTTGGTTATGTTGTTCTGCCATGGCAACAGAAAAGTAACTGAGACAGAGTCCCAGCTACTTAAGCACCACATTAAAGTTAAACTGGTCTTAAACTGAATCCATTAAAACAATGATATTTTAAATAAGTAATTTTCTTCAGCACCTCAAAGCCCACAAAACTGTCACTGTAAGAACCAAGTGGGTATCCTGGATATTGTGAAATTCAAGAGGTCTCCCTGAGTGGCACTACAGGCCAGCAGCCTGCAGACGCCTCTTCATTTCCTTGATTTCCTGGCTCCTGAGAAATCTCTAGCTCCAGGCCTGCAGTCCCGACTTCCTAGTTCCATGACAGCCTTAGCTTACTTTTATCCATTTGAATCTGTTTTCGTTTCTCCTTACTGCCAAGTACAAAGGAAAAGGCCAATTTCTCCAACAGGACATGCAAAAGATCATGGTCTGTCAATGGAACGAGCACAATTCATGATGACTCTCCAACTCACACTTTTAGATACATGTTAGGCCTAGCTGCTGACAGTGGGCCTCAGATCTGTGTAGAAAGCACCTCTTCTCCTGTCTGCCCAACATCCAGAACTTTAGCTACTCCACCCCAACCCTCAGACTCCTCCTCAGCTTCTGGTCCACATGTTGGGGAACACAGACTGGTGACGGGGAGTGAGTGGAAGCAAGCTGAGCACAAACAAGCCGGTCCAGGAAGGCTCTTCCCACCAAGCCTGCACCACATTCAAGCTCCTTTGGAAAAGAACCCACAGCTCCCAGTTACCACCAAAAACAGACAAGGAAGCCAAGTGGGGCGAAAACTATAGGAAGGTGGCTTCATTAAGGATCAAACCAAGTTTCCAATCAGAGCTGCCTGGTCCAGGGTCCCAGGTAAATGGACTCTCTTTACACCATTTCTTTGATGCTAAAACACGTGAAAGAGCAGAGACAGAATGACTAAACCAACATGGCTTCCTCACAGGAACATCTTCAACACACAAACATCCAAGATCATACACACCACACAGGTAATATGTCCCAGCAGAATAAAACCCTGACAAGCAATCCAATGGTCTCAATGCATGCCACCTAGACACAGGCCCAACTGAGCCCTGGATGGACATTGAGGGTTCTCCTCTTAGGCCAGGACCCCAAGAACCCAGAATGAACAGCAGCTCCATAGGCCTTGGTTGAGCTGTGAGCAGTGGAATGAAACATCTAGCTTATACATCTGAGCATCCTTTGGCTCTGAGACCAGGACCATGAGCTCTCCTGTTGTGACCATTTTGAGGAGAGCACATACTAAGAAATCAGAGCTAAGGGTGTCCCCAGGACATGGTCAGGAGCCAGGGAACTTCCTGTGAACTTCACACACTCCTGGCAAGGCTAGGAATGGAGAGCCTGCTAAAGAACAACACCCCAGGCCCTTCTCCAGTCTTCAGGCAAGGGTGATTGTGCTTCCTGGGGGAAGGTGACTGATTCTACAAGGGAAGTCTGTAGGAAGCTACCCTCTCTTTGGTGCCTTATTTGGAGATGCTGTGCTGGAAAATGACAAACCTTGAATAGCTATGACAAACAGGACAAGCATGCTGGACAACAAAAACCATCTCCATACCTATGGGTCCTCTTGGTGTCAGCATTATTTGGGAATTTTATCCATGGGTACTAGTCAGCAAGCACTGACTACCAAGGGCTCTGCAGCCTCCTCCATCCCACATAGGCCTGGCACATCTGAACATAAATGACCCTGTGCTCCTTCAGGAAAGCTCTGATCCTACAAGGTTGACTAAAATGGCTAGTCTAGACTATATCACAAGTCCAAACACAGAAGAGGCAATCAGAAACTAAGCATGAGCACCAGGTCTCTGACAGACTGACAGAGGCATAGGAAACCAGGTTCTGACTGCTCTGGGACCTATGCATGGAACTCAGAGTTCTCCCAAACTCATAGCTGAGTCCTTCTTGCATCAGGACACCTGCCACAGCACCAGTCTGCAACAACTCCCTGGCCCTGGAGTGCCCTGGATGCCCAGCGGATGTTATGTTTTCAGGCTCAGTTCCCATCACTTAATGATGGAGGATTCAGGGGACAGAAAAGGATGTGAAAAGAATAGGCTGTCAGGTGAGATGCTCAGTGCCTACAGAACCCAGTGCTGCGTTTTAAAGGCTACTTCCCCAAGAAGGCCAAGGTAGAGAGGCACACAGGAGGAACAGCTGCTACTGAGTGTGTTATTCAGTACACTGTGCAAAAACCAGGTAGGTGTGTCTACCAGTCTCCCAAGCTACACAGAGAGGTGCAGGGAAACACTGGTGTTACATCTTGAAATTCCAGATGCTAGAGAGCAAAGCCCATTCTAACCTGAGACTACGGTGAAGCCCCCAAACAATCTGGCATTCTCCGGGGCCAAAACATAACTATGAAACATTGGGGAAGGAAAGAATTGGATTTAGTCTTTGGAGAAGCTGAGTGGGGGTGGGGCTTTTAGGCAACAAACAGTGATTCCACTGACTTGGGGGATGGGGTTTTGCAAATTAACATCTTTTATGTCCAATTTCTACTTAACCATTGTTCTTGTTTCCTTTCTCGGCTATGTTTAAAAGAGGGCTCCACATGCTAAGGCAAGCTCTCTACCATTGAGCTGTACCTTTGTCTCCTATGTAGAAAAATATAAAGTATCCACATGTACATGAGAACAAGGAGTGGGCAGAGAAACTGAAAGAAAGCAGTGTTTTGTGTGTGACTGCCCAAAGCACCACTTGACGCATACCAGCCAGGACCCAGACACAAAATGAACCTAACTTTGCATGAGTTCTGTCAAGTACTTGCCTGGTACACTGGAATCGGTGATACCAAGTGTTATTGTTACAAAACCTTTCAGGAAACTTCAGACATCCATAAAAGTACAAAGTTTGAGTTTCTGCAAACACGCCCTCAGGGGAAATCTTTCAATCACCATCTCTGGTGTTTCTCTGGAAACCTTATATACCCTTTGCTGCATTTAATTTTTTAAATTACTTTTTAAAAGTTTATTCCCGTATATGAGGGAGGGATGGAGGGAGTGAGGGAAGGAGGGACAGAGGGAGGAAGGGAGGGAGGGAGGGAGGAAAGGAGGGACAGAGGGAAGGAGGGAGGAGCCAGTGGCATGCAGCTGGAAGTCAGAGGGCAACTTTGCAAGAAGGGAGTCGGGTCTCTCCTTCCACCATGTGGACCCTAAGAACTCAGGTTGTCAAGCTTTGCTGCAAATGTCTTTACCCACCAAGTTTTCCTCGACCCCCCCAAAACTACATTTTTATGTGGCATGGTAGCATACAAAGCAGAGTGGAGGACTCCTGTTCTACAGCACTCATTTAAAAATACTGCTTCAGAAAACAATTAAGATTTGAGAACACATAGTCTGAAAGTCTGACTTTGCCCAGATGTGAGAAATGGCTCTGGGGTTCAAGTTTTGGCCATTGACTCACTACAGAAATTCTCTGTATTTGGAGACATTCCACCCTGGCCCAGTTTAAAAAGTTTATTGCTTTACAGCACACTGTCTGTCCTCTCAGATGCAGCCTTGGCTGACCATTCACATCCTCTGGAATGGAAGCCTTATTTAGCTCTTCAGAGGACTACGCTAGGCATTCCCAGCTAGGCATTCCCACCCCAGACTGGCTGTGCAGCCCGCACAATCTTCCCCCAGAGGAAGCAGGACACCCATGCACTTTTAGAAGTGAGAACACTGACCGCCCACTCCTTGAATAGTTCCCTCAGATTTTTATAACTTTCGCAGGCATCCTCAGAGAAGCCAAAGTCCTCCAGCCCAGCCACAAAAAGTGAAAACTCTTTTTGGAATGCAGAAGTACAGCTGCAGGACCCTGAATTACAGTTGGCCCCTAAACGCCTTCACAGAACCAAATCTAAACACACAGAGGCCAGCAGCCAACTCCGCCCCACGGGGATTCCTTCAGATCCGGGGGCTTTCAGGGAAGGCGGATAGCGAGAGGGGTGCACAATTCCAGGTGAAAGCCTGGAAGTGGAGGACATCTGTGTAACTGACCAACTGAGTAGAAACAGCAAGAGGGGTCCCCCAAGCTGCCCAGAACTCTGCCACCCGCATGGTGGTGGGCCCTCCACAGCACCTAGAACTTTAGGCTTCTTCCAAGGAAAGAAAAAGCTCCCTACAAAGGCTGCACCCAACAGCGTCCCCAGGACACCCAGCGAACTTGAAGGCTCTAGCGCAGAGCCGAGAAGAGTACACTTGGCACTGTGGCGCCGCGGGACGCAGAATCTGCAAGAGAGGTTTCCTTGGCGCAGGGTAGTGTGGGGTGGGCCTCGCTCCAGGAAGAGGGAAGGGGGGGCAGGTACACTGATGGAGGAAGAAGGGGAGGAAAAAGGGGTCGGAAGAGGGACGACCCAACCCCAGGCCTGTGCTTTAGAGAAGAGAGACAGGAAACCCGGGTGGAGAGAAAGTTGAGAAGACACGGGAGGGGAGGCCAGGCGAGGAGGGCGCAGGAGACGCGCCGGGCTTTCCCTGGCGACTCCCAACTACTTCCCGGTCCAGCGGGGATTCCGAGTTTGAACAAAGGCGGCTCCCCAGGCCGCGCGCTAAGCGCTCAGGTCCGCCCCTGGCGTCCTAGCCAGGACGGACAAAAGGCCCAGCACACCCTGCGCCGGACGCCGGGATACCCCACTTCTCCAAACCAGTACCCCTGTCCCCTGGCTACCTACGGCCCTCGATTCCCCCTGAATCGCACGCCCCGCGGAGCCCAGTGCCCCCGCACTCACAGGATGGAGGTCTGCGGCGCCACGGCGGGCACGGCCTCCAGCAACAGATGCATGCAGCGCACGGTGGTACGGAAGCACAGGCAGCGGCTTGGACAGCCTGCCCCTTGCTTCGAGGCGACCACCGCCATGGCCCACCAGGCAAAGCACAGCAAGAGCGCCAGCAGGCAGCGGCGCGTGGGGCGCACGGCCATGGCAGAAGGCGCAGACAGGCGCTGACACGCGTGGACAGCAGCGGAGGAGGCCTCGGCGGGCGCGTCCACCGCCGGCTCCCAACTGAGCCCTCAGGTCCCCGGCCCACGTCCCAGCTGTGCGAGGGGGGCGGGGGGGGGGGCGCCAGCTGTGCACATGCGCGTGGCTCCGCCCCCTCTCGGCCTCGCGGAGGGCGGGGGCTGGGCAATCATCAGGGCCTTGGTGTCTGAACCTAGCGACCCTTCTCGAGGGGCAGCCAGGCCTCTTTGGACTGCAGTGCACAGAGACTCCGGAGGGGGAGGGGTGTCGCCTGGAGGTGCAGAGGCGTAGGTTGGGACAGGGTTTGGATCCCTGATTCTGCTTTTAAAACTGCAGTTCCACAACTAAGTTGTCCCACATCCCTTAACCATGCTTTCTCCCTGTATCCAAGAGTTTTGTTGTTGGCGATGCCTTGTTTTGAATCCTTAAAAGTTGTGTTGTGTTCTAGGAGGTGAGCTTTCTTGCTCTGCCTCTTTTTCCTCCGTGCCCACCACTCCACTGCTCCCACACAGAATCATCAATCTATACTTTAGTTTTCCTCACTCCTACTGGAGAAACTGAGGCACAGCCCCCTGGTGCACCCCTGCAGCCTGTAGGAAGGCTGTGCTGCAGAATTAGAAGCTCCCTAGGGAAGGGTGCCTGAGACCTCCAACATTCAAGCCAATGAGGAACCTCACCCCCTCCACCCCCAGCTTCCCTTGTGGAAAAGATGGAGAACACCTGTGGCCACCTCAGGTGGCTTTTGCGTGGCCAGCATAAGACAAGGGAAGCCCTGAGGTTAATATCAGTGTGCTCTGAAAGATTGAATGCTGACACTGTATACAGTTCTCAGATTTTCCTTGGGGTTCCAGTCACTCCATTTGTCAGACCAGGAAGTCCAGGTTAGGCAATACGACCAAAGGAACAGAGTTCTTAAATGTGAGATTTGGAACTGGAGCCCAGGTGTGACAGTTGATTCTCATCTTGATTGAACTGAGCACCCAGGAGACTATAAAACTCAATTCTGGTTGTGTTGAAGGGAAATCTACAGAAAGTTACCTAAAAGAAGACCTACTAAGAACCTGAGTGACACCCATCAGTTGGCACTGTAATGGGACAGATGGAGAGGAAGGGCCAACAGCCCAAGTGTCCCTTCTGTGATTTCTGGCTATGTAAAGGGAGCTACCCAGCCCTGTCAGGCCTTTCTGAACAGACAGACTGAAATCTCTAAAACTCTGAGCCAACATAAATCGTTTTCCCTCCTTGTTTTGTTACTTTGTTGAACAAAACAATACATAAGATGTATCTTGACCTGCAAACTACTGTGTTTCCACTCTGACCAGTGCATTTCTGAGAATCTAGCATCAGGGTACTGCCCCAGGATGGGAGTCACACTAAGGCACTTTCAGGAGGCATCAGATGCACTGCTGGCAAGCTGTACCATGGAGGAACTGGAGGCTGTTTGAGGAGGCTCCAGTTCCTAATCACTGGGATCGCTCCATGGCTGGCATACCTCCAACCATCTGCAGCATGTATTCCAGAGAGAGAGCAGGATTAAGGCCTTCCCGCTAAACCACTAGCATGCTATCACTTTCCAGGCTACACTCCCTTGAGTAGCTCAAAAGTAAGAATGGCTGAGCCACAAAGCCTCCCGAGAGGCTGCCCACCCCAGCAGGCCTTCACTGCCGTGAGCTCCTGCAGAACCAGAACTAAATTTCCATGAGGGCAGAACTTCCAGGTATGTATTGCAGTGGAGATGAGCACAGGATAAGATGGGACAGTCTAGCCTGTGTACTGTGATAGAGCCCAGACTCCTATCTCCTGCAGTTAGTAAAAGTCAGGGGCCTGATGGACTCCACCCAGTACAAGATAGCCTTGCTTTCAACAGCAGTCCCTAGGCCACCACATGGTTCACCAGCTTGTTTAATGATACCAAACCCAAAATATCTTTCTTCCTTAAAAATCTGCACTTTCCCCCTTAGCCCTTGTGTAGTCCCATACTGTGATTTTCCATAGCCTGTCAATCTGGAAATTATCATAGTTGCAGGCAGTCCACACCTCCTGTGTGAGTTCTCACCAGGTGTATCAGTCCACATTCCCAGCATCACCCTGTGCAATAGTCCCACTCCTGATTCCGAAACTCCCAATCTCTGGCACCTACCCACAGCAAGAGCCACATTTCCAGGTGTCACAAAGTAAAGCTTTGCTGTTCAGTACAGCCACTGTTTCTTATGCCATCTGTGACATTTGGTTTTATGTATCCATTTGGCTGGATAAAAGTATCCTGTGACTTTTTAAGAATACATGTTCCCCAGGAGGTACTTTGTAGATGTGGTTAACGTTGACCAGTGGGCTTGGATAAGGGAGATGAATCTCACACGTATGTTTGCTCTTAGTAAATCACCTGAGGTCTTGGGAGTAAAACATAAATTTTTCCAGAGAAGAAATTCTGCTACAAAAGCCTGGGGAGATGATTTGGTCAGGAAAGTACCTGTCGTGCAAGCAGAAGGACCTAAGTTTGGCCCTCAGACATCCATGTTTAGCCTGGTATAGTGGCAGAAGTCTATAACCCTAGCCTGTGGGCTTTGGTTGGAGTGGAGGGAGACAGGTGGCTCTCTGCAGTTTGCAGTCCACCTCATCTAACCAGTCTAACTCTGTTTCAAAAAACTAAGGTGGAGGGTAATAAAGACCAGACACCGACCTCTAGCATGCACATGCATACATGGGTACAAAGCATACAAGCATACATTATACACGGAGACACAAAAATAAGAGAAAGAAATTCTGCTTGAGCAATCACTCCTGCCTGTTTCCAGCTTCTCACTCTTCCCTAGAGACCACCCTAGCCATTTTCTTAAAACAGTTGCTCCCATCCATTGACCAGTTTATCTACCTGTCAATCATCCAACTACCTATTATCCATCTACCTGTCTATCATCTATCTATCTATCTATCTATCTATCTATCTATCTATCATCCATGTAACTGTCTACCATCCATCTACCTGTCTATCATCTGTCTGTCTGTCTATCTATCTATCTATCTATCTATCTATCTATCTATCTATCTATCTTCCATGTACCTGTCTATGTAGTAGTATCTATCCTTCTTTCTGCCCTTTAGCATCCCCCTTCTATCCACCCATTCACCACTCAATTCATTCATCCACCTACCCACCCACCCACTCTTCAATTCACCCACTCAGTCTTCCCTTCCTTTCCTCACTGACCCACCCATTCCACTCATCCTCCTGTCTGCTTATCCAACCATGTAGCCATCCATCCATTCCCCTGTTGTTTCTGTGTCTGGGAACATGACTCAGAGGAAACAGTGGCCAACTTTTCGGCTCTGCACGATGAAGCATGGTGGGGACTCAGAGCCGGGGCCATGACTAAGAGATGAAAGGTTGTGTTTTTCCAGTGAAGTTCTTACACTGGATCCCTTCACACACTTTTTGTTCAACGTCTCCCTCATGTGACCTCTGGAGGCTCTTGGGATACTAACACCTCCAGACTGACCTCTGGGTGAGTTTTCTGACCAAGGTGAATTCCCATTTCCCTCTTATAAGCACATTTCATTCCAAGTCCTTCCATCTGCCCTGCAACCTGTTTCTTGCTCCACAGCAAACATTTCTTTCTGGTGCTCAGAAAGAGACAGAAATGCTCAGCGATGGTGTGTTTTAACATCTCCACCCAGTGATGGTGTCGAGACAATATGAACAGTGGCTATCCCACTGCCTGCTCCTCTTCCATCTAGTCCTGGTTCATGACATCCATGACATTTATCTTGTGGTCTTTCAACCGTATACACACAGGTATTCTCATTTTAGAGCCTCATGACAACCTCGGAGTCAAATGCCATCAGAGAGCTTAGGTCAAAGCCTGGACCCTGGCAACCCCTGAACAGGACAGGCTCAGCTATGGGTTCTCAATATGCCAATTAAATAGATGAAGAGGAAAAAAAAAAGTAGGCCCAGTTAACTTCCCCCACTTCCACAAGCCCATCTTCAGGATCCTGATGAGAAGTTTAGGCTTAAATAGAGGGACAGAAGCAATGTGTAACTAAGTGGTCCTAGCCAAGGCATGTGTGGTCCCATCCATCACTGATCCATCCCTGTCTTAGCTCTGTTTTATCTTGAAAGGTAGTCTGACAAGTTGTCAGAGCTGTGTGAGATCTCTTACCTAGAGACACCCCCCCCACACACACACACACACTCCCTGCTGCTGGAAGGCAACAGGGCCTCAGCCTCTCAGCCTTTCTCTCCTTCAGCATGAAATTCCAGCTCCTGGGGAATCACTGTTTCAATAGTCTCACTGCCAAAGGGAGGGGTATGCATTCCTCTTTGGATTATTATCCTCCACTTTTGTTCTATTTATGGATGAGGGGTCCAGTAATTAGAGCATCCAGCTCCACCACTGGTACCTACTGCCAGTGCTACTAGTGCTACTCTAGTCTTGCACCTGACTTCCCCGAGATATAGACCACATCTTCAGTTTCTAGTCTCAATATGTTATCCTGATCCTTTCTCTTGCTCCACCAAACTGAACTGGGACTCACAGAGAGGCAGCCCTATTGTTATGGCTTTCAAAGCTGTGACTCCCCTCAGCCTTCTTCCTAGAATTCTCTGGACTTCAATTTCTCAATCTGGAAAGTAAAGTCGGCTGCTACCCATAGTCAGTGAGGATTAGGTGGGCAGATTTGAGGTGTCTAGTTCATCCTGGATCAGTGTGGGCTGTGTTGAGTAAGGAAGTGAGCCCTGAACACATTCCCACCTGGGAGCCTTCTGGTATAGGTTGTATCTTGGTATGGGAATGCCTAAGAATCCTTAGTAAGTCAGCCCCACCTGCTGCCCTGACTCAGGGGCAAAGTTAGCCACTATACACACTATATATAGCCTACCAGAACAGGGGTTACCTTCGTTGCCCGCAGCAGAGAAAGTGAGAGCTTAGTTCTCAGCCTCCAGGGAACCATAGACAAAGTAATTCGAACATCAGAAATATTCTCTTTCCATAATCCTGAGCCAGAAGAACGGCTGGTTCTCTCTGGTGACTCCCCCAGGGAAGCTCCACCTTCTACCCCATTCTTAGGATCCTGTGTCTGAATGGACACACCTTCTCCTTGGTAAGGACAGTGAGGTATTCATGTTGCACTCCAGGCCCAACAGGAAGTAAGGTACAGCTGGGAATCTAGCTAAGGAAATCTCCACAGGGTCCCCATTGTCAGCAGAGGCAGGAAGTATCCAAGTCCTCCATCCCATAACCCTATTCCAGGGCTCATATTTAACCTCATCTTGGCCAAACTTACCTATGAAGGAGTTTAAGAGGACCATACCCATTAAATAGATGTTCTGCTACTGCTCACTCCTGGCTCCAAGAAACTGGGTGTATGGGGGGCGGGAATGTTGGATAGCATTGGATAGTTGATTGTGAACTTTGGCAATTCACTATGTCAGGTCAGTCCCAATTACAGGATGGGCAAGGCAGGGGAGAAATTGGAACCAGAAGGGAAAAGACTTCAGGCAGCACAGAGTCCTTTCAGCTCCCTGGGAAGTGAGCTATTGGCTGGCTCTGACAGCAAGGTCTCAGCACCTGAGAAACAACACAGCTCAGAAGATAAGCAGCCATAGCTAGCTGCTGCTCTTAGTGTGTGTTTATATTCCTGGATACCTAGGAGGCTAAAGCAGAAAGATTGCTTGAGACCAGGAGTTCAAGGCCAGCCTAGACAGAACAGCGGGGTCTGCTTTTCCAAAGAAACAAAATACCACTTGAGTGCTAGGTGACCTGCAAGTGGGTGGATCCAGCCCATGTGCTAGCTCAGGCCCCTTTGCAGCCACAATAAAGAAGAATGTGGATGGGCACCGCTGTCAGGGTCAACACATGCCTGACTAGAGGCTGTGGCTTTGAAAAGCATCATCCATGCATGCACAAGCATTGGGAAAAACCCAGGGGCCCCAGCACTGAGTTTGCAGCTTCCTGTGACTTTATCATCATTTTGAAATGATGCTAATTAGAGCCTTAGAAATATAAAGTAAATTAGCAAGAAGGATTGTTTCAATCTTAACTTTACATTGTAAAAAGAAACGTTTTGTATAGCTGAGCACCATATAACATGAACAAGATGGTCACTGAGACAATAAAAATGGAATACAATGAAACTGAAGAAGGATAGAAAGGGAGAAAGTATGGGGACATAGGGAGAGAGAGAGGGGCCTTGCATCCTGGAGTCTAGCTTATGGGGACATAGGGAGAGAGGGGGTCCTCCTTGCATCCTGGAGTTCAGCTGAAACTCGGTAATCCAACACAATCAGTAACATTTGCTGTGAAGGTTGTCTATATTATATAGAGACAATACTTGTTTCCTACAGAGCTGTTTAAAATAATAATGTTAAAACAGCTGTGGACAATGCTTTCGGGCTCAGTGTATAATGGCATACTTCTTTTGTAGTTGCAAACCTGCAATTTTCTAGGAATCTCACCAGAAATTCCGTTTACAGTAAAAGATATGTCTTTAATCCTGTTGGGCAGCCTAAGGCTGGTGATTTTATCTTATCAGATTGTAATTGTATCCAAGAGACCTACAGAGAGCCAGAAGATGATCTCACTTTACCAAGCAGCAGCAGCAGCAGCAAGAACAACAACAACGAATTCTTAGCAACCTGTCAAGATGTGACATGAGAGCCTCAATGTGATGTTAAAGGACAGAATTTGAGGAGAATCCACTGCTATTTCCAGGTTTTATGTCTCTGAGTAATGATTTAAATAGAGACATGTGTATACTAACAGGAAAGGAAATAGTTTATTAAGAGAGAGAAACACTTCCAAGCCTGAAAATGGGCCAGAACTAGAGCTAAATGCAGTCTCCAAAGAGGCCAAGCTGGGGTCCTGAGACCTTTTGTGGGTCATTCAGACGCTAAGTGAATGCTCTGCAGACTGAGCCACATCCTCAGATCTTACAGAAGATGGTATCAGTTATAGAGCAAAGAACTTTATCAACCAAAACATTTACCAAGTCCATTGGTAGGAGGGTTACAGCCAAGCAAGGGAAATCCTGCTACAGGTTTTATCTGTTCCCTGATGGCATTCTTAGCTTCCGGATTGGTATAACCTAGTAGCTTGCTAGGAATACACTTTACAGCTCTTGGAAGCCACAACGATGTCAGGTCAGATACAGGAGTGGGTGACTTTCCAGGGACTAAAAATGATCTAAGATAACTAGATTCTCTCTACAACACTTAGATTCACAATGATAAAGTTTAGTCTTCTGGCCTTATAGAACATTTAACATGGATGCAGCTTTGTAACTGAGTAGAGAGGTCTTTAAAAGAGAACTCCTCCGGCTGCTAACACTTTTGTGGGGCCATCTCCTGCTACACAACCACAGACAAATTTATAAGGTAAACCGAGGCTCTCGGAAACACAGAAAAGCCCACATCTCTCTAGATTAATGGCTTTTCACAAAACGACGAAGAGCCTTGAACAGGTTGCTGAGCTGGTAAGGAGTGTTGTTGTCACTCTCCAGTAAGGAGACACGCAGAGCGCCCAGAGATCCATTCCCAGACAGGCTGACTCTCCAACTAGGCACTCAGGTTGCCACTGAGTGACAATCTTAATTAGGTCCTGCCTCAAGTGAACCTGTGATCTGCTGACTGGGTAAGTACTCTAGGAAGAGAGTGGGCAGTCACCACTCCCAGCTGTAGCAAAGCCCTTGTTGACTTGGAAGTGCCAAGGTGGCCCCTGGAGGCATGTTTTCTAACTTGTCAGGAACTTTTGTCAACATCTCAAGCTACCTGCACAGTTTTACCTCCCAGCTCTTATAAAGCAACCAAGGAATGCTAAGCACACCACCTAAAAAATAGGACTTCAGCTAGTGGCATGTCTCCCAGTTAAAGAACTAATGAGCTCTGTTTTATGAGAAAATTCTATAACCCTTCTTTGCAAATCAACACAAATTCAGAGAGTGCTCTTGATGGTCCCACAGCACACAGCAACTTAGGAGTTTTGAGTACTGGGCTCCAAAGCTCAGCCAGGAGTAGAAGCCAAGCTTCTTCCTATGACTGCCAAAAGTTATCTTACAGTGATGGGTCAAAAACCAAGATACCTTTTCTCTCTTATCTGAGTTCGGAACCAAAACAAGCTGTCACCAAAGCCAGCTTTGATGGGGCCAGCTTCCCAGCTTTGAACAAACTGACCACTCAGAACATAAGAATCATTTCACTTATGAAATTGTAAGAGTGTGCCTTGAGGCAGATAAGAAATTGAGAACCAACTGGAAGGCATCCCTGTTCGGGAAATAGTGAGGAGCAATGACTGCACGCTTTAAGACACCCAACTCTCTTTACCAATAATAATGTAAGGGATTTACTCCATTTGGGCAAATGACTATCTCTCTTCTCTTCCTTCCCCTCCCTCCTTATTTCCTTTCTCTTTTCCTCCCTTCCCCTTTCCTTTCTGTATTCTGTGTCAGGTCTCTAGGCCATACTGACATCAAACTCAAAATGTAGCTAAGGGTTGTCCTAACTTCTCATCCTCTTGCCTCCACCTCCTGGATGCTTAGAATTACAGTTCCACACTACCGTGCTCATTCACATAGTGCTGGGAATATAATCCAAGGCCTCCTGCATGCCAGAAAAGTGCTCTACCAACTTAGTTACCTTCCTAGCTCTTATTTATTTCTCATGTGTACAAAACAATGTTGAGTTGGCATTTCTGAACTCCTGGCTTATAAGTCATGTTGCTGACATCAGCCAATAGAAAGTGCCTGTGATGATTTTGAATGGCTTGTGTTTCCTTGCTTCGAAACACTTTCCATATAGATCCTGCCTAAGATATGCTACAAGACAATGGCTGTGCACAGGAGAGACTCAAATGCTGAGACTGGCACTGAGCCTCCTTCCTGTTGGTGAATTCCAACCAGGCTATATCTACATGTCATGCCATGGGTCTGGGCTTCCTCACCGGCAGGAGCTTTGGTGAGTGGGACCAAAGTTAGAACCTTCACAGTGAATAAACAATGCCTGAGCCAGGTTCTGAACCACACATTTTAGGAGATAAAGGGCAGGTTCCAATCAAGGTCTTGAGTGTAAAGGTCCCTGTGTGAGCTATGTCACCTTGTCATGGTCTCCATTTTGATCCTTTAGGCTTTGGATCTCTGAGGTGGTGAGATTTTACTTTGACTGAATGTTGCATTGTTTGGAATAGTGCCTTGGAAAATGGTATAAAGACAATCTAAATAATTGTGTGAAAAGCTGTACGTAATGGTTTTCTTCGTACCACTCAGCTTCCTATCTGCTTCCAGTTTTCCCCAGTAACCCATGGGCTGTGATGAGTGGTTTACTTTACATGGCCTGCTTGTCTATCCTGGTTATAGGATGCAGGCTTCTGAGGTCACGTTGCCCATGGATGGTCAGTATTAGAAGCAGAAGGATCCCTTCTGTGCCAGTGTTTTCTAGAGATCATGCCAGAGGCCATGTATGCCCTGCCATGGAACAGATGCCCTTGATCCAGAAGAGGAGGTCAGAAGCTTGTGCCATTCCCTTCAGACCATCTAGATGTGGACTTATGTTCTGTGAGGTGCAACCCAATACCAGAATACTTTGGAGAGTCCCATGAGCTCAATGTAGAGATTTTAAATTAAAGGAACCATTCATTTCATTATAGAAAATTTAGACAGTGTTCATAGAGATGACAGTCTCTCTGGATTCTTCTCATCCATTTTGGCTCTTCAGGCATTCACAATGAGTGTCAGGCATCCCAGCCTCTGGTCCTGTCTAAATCAGATTCTTTTAACAGGATGCTTAAGGCAGCTATATTGGCCCACACCTTTAATCCAAGCACTCGGGAAAGAGGAGGTAGATCTCTGTGAGTTCAAAGTCAGTGTGGTCTCTATAGTGAGCTCCAGGACAGTCAGGACTACATATTAGAAAACCTGTCAGAAAAAAAACAAACAACAGAAAAAAAAATCCAAAAATTTCTCTTAGTGAAATGGACCCAAATATGGGACCTGGGCTGGGGATATAGCTCAGTTAGTAGAGTCCTTTCCTACTGCCCTAGTTTCATTTCTTGTAGTTTTAGATACAATGGGTTCATGACCCTACCTTCTCTTGGTATCAGCCAGTGATAGAGGGAGGCTGGGGCCAGCTAGGCCAAGCTGTTAGTTACCAAGAAGAGGGGGATCTTTATAGTCAAATGGTTGCACTTGCTTGTCCCAGTCCTCCTGATGCAGCATGCTTGTCCCTTTCAGAGTCGTTCTACCACCAGTAGTTGCTGCCCAGCTCCTCTTATTCTACAGATTGAGGGTCAGAAACATCATTTCCTGCCATGGACACAGGCTGGTAAGGTGAGAAGCTCAGATTTGACTCAGACTTCCAGAGACACTGTCTTCTTAGCAGAATAGAGATGGGCAGTGTCCAGCTACCCAGATCTGGGGTGACTTCTATGACTTGAAGCAGTCATAAGAAGCCAGAGTCTAATAGACTATAAAGCATTGGTTTAAATTTATTTCAGATCCCAATACCTCTTCTCTCTCTCTCTCTCTCTCTCTCTCTCTCTCTCTCTCTCTCTCTTTCTCTCTCTCTCTCTCTCTCCATACACACACACACACACACACACACACACACACACACACACACACACACACACACTTCTTCCTCTCTCTCAGCAGCCAGCCTTAAACTATTTCTGACTTCTACCTTCAATTACCTCCACAGGACTTGATGCTACCTACTTCTGGGCTCCAGCTTCTGCCAGAACTGAGGTGTTTCCCTGTATCGTTGTCTTCATGCACTGCAGTGGGCTGGCTTGGTTATGTGCCCTGAGAACAGATCTATGTACCCCTTTCCACTGATTGCAGATCTGTTTGCTCCCCACAAGCAATGTATCTACCCCTCTGTCTATAACCACCACCATTTCCAGAGCCCAGGTTCCACTCTCATTAAGTGCCCATGATCTCTGGCTCAGGGGTCCCACCCCTTGTATCCTCTGAAGAATATTTCTCAAATACACACAATGGTAAAAGATGAGATTTACCTGGTCTGCTGGTAAAAGTCGCTTCCTCTCTAGAGAATGAGAGACAGTGGGTTTGGGATGGATGAGAAAGGACACTCAGTGTCTCTCCTTTTCCAAAGCCAGACCAGACTCATTATACCATCATTGTCTGCCTTCCTGCTTTGTTCCCCACCTGTCCCCTCCAGCACCTTATGCAGCCAGTTGTCAGTAGCAGAGGCAGCTAGAGCATGGGAGCTAGAGGCAGCTCCATGCTGCCCCCTGGAGCTTGGAGCCCAGGAATTTCCACTCAAGGAAAGCCAGAATATTCTTTCTTTTTCATTTTTATGTGGTTTTGATTGCTTGCTTTTTTTTCTTTTCTTTTTTAGGAAGAGTAGATGTAGAATTGGATTTTATCAGGAAGAGATTTTTAACTTATATTTAGATATAAGCATTACCAAAAGGTGCTGACGGAGACGATGAGACACACCCAAGTACAGTTGTAGGTTGTAGGCTTCTGAAGAGAGTAAACTTACTGTGAGCTTCTCTGGAATCTTAGGGTAGCTGTATGGATGATTTTGTGTGTTCTGAAGTTACACTGTGGGCTTTAAGATCCCAACTAACCTTTCCTCCCCTCCCCTCCCCTCCCCTCCCC
>JANHMN010000010.1:35391887-35433971 GCA_030674055.1 Rhabdomys pumilio
CTCTTCTATCTTCTCCCTTTTCCTTTTTCCTCTTTCCATTTCCCTCCCTCCCACCTCATCTGTAGCTTAAGCTGGCCTTGAACACATTATGTACCTAAATGCGACCTTTAATGTATTATCTTTCTACCTCTATGTCCTGAGTCCTGGGATTAAAAGCATACACCACTGTATACAATTTATGTGGTGTTGGGGATGAAACCCAGGGCCATTTCTAGCCTCCTAAGGCTAGCAGCTGCTATCCAGCTCCTCTGGAACCTTCCCTTCCTGATGACACCTCTGCTGCTCACCTGTTCAAGTCCTTCTGAAGCAGCGATGGTGGCCAGACCCAGGGTCCAGTGCTTCCAAACACACATCTTTGTCTGTTCCCATCCTAGCTCTCCACTAACTCCCAGTCTGGAGCATCTCAAATCTCTTGGGGGGAATTTCCTTCCCAGTCTACAGAAGTTTCTAACCCTGATTGTGGCATGGGCCCAGAACAGAGTTGGGAGCTGGTAAAGGACAAAATCACCTTTGGGTGCTGCTGGGAAGCCCAAGTTTGAGCAGTTGCTTTGAATCGCTCCTTTAGGAAGCCAGCACTCTCCAGACCACTGCTGGCTATTCTCTATGCTAAGGTGGACTTGGAGCAAGGCTGGCCTTCTTATCCTTTCCTGGAATGTGGGTTCTCAGCCTGTGTTTACTTAGGTTTCAGTATCTGTGGTCTGTGTCTATCAGGGGTCATTCAAGTGGAGGAGAAAGGAAGGTGGCAGCACTCTGCTCACCACTACCATGACCCAGGATATGAACAGAACTCTGCTCTACTATGGGAAGTGTATAGAGAGTGATGCTCCCCTGGACAGGGTTCTCTCCTGGGATGCTCTCTAAAAAGCAGGCCACTGTCAGATGGGCCTCTGCAAACCCGACTTTTGGAGTGGCTGCTGTTGTGGGGCCCAGAGGACCCTACTTTAATAAAACCATGGAAAGTTCCACCTTGGGTTGGGAACTTAGTTTAAGACTTTTCCCAGCCCACTCCCCACATAGTCTTACATATGGTTTTGTGCCTCCAAATATTAGACAAAATAATTATATTAGCATCTATTGCCTCTATCTCACTCATGACCAGAAGTAAAAAAAAATAATTACTCATGAAAATAAACAGTTGCTGAGCCTGTTAGCTCTCCAGCTGTGGGCAACACTCCCCAACTGTGGGTGGCACTTATCCTTATTTCTTGCAATTTCTGCTGACATGACACACTGTAGCAACATGAGATCAGAACAAACTCAGACCCCGCATTAATTACTTCTCTGTTGCTGTGCTAAAACACTTTATGAAAAGTGTTAAAGCACTTTATGAAAGAAAGAACTTCTTTGGACTTACAGGTTCCAGAGGCAGCGTCCACCATAGCTGGGAAGCATGGCAGCAGGCAGCAAAAGCAAGAAGCTGAGAGATCACATCTTTAACTGAAAATGTGAAGCAGAGAGAACAAATTGGAAGTGGAGTGAGGCTCTGAACTCCCATAGCCCGTCCCCAGTGACATACTTCCTCTGAACTTCCATAGCCTGTCCCCAGTGACACACTTCCTCTGGCAAGGATCCACCTGCCAAAGGTTTCACAACCTCCCTAAACAGCTCCACTACCTGGGACATGTGTACAAATACAGAAGCCTCAGGTACACATTCTTCTTTTCAACCAATACAGACCCCAAAGCAGAACAAAGGGAAGACAGCTGTGACTTACCTAAGCCTTATGTCCCGGAGGTAACTGAGAATTCCATGCTCCATTTCCTCTCTCCTGTTTTCTTTCAATTACTAGATATCCTCCATCACTAAGCCTCCCCCCTGTAACCCACGTATTTTTGTTGATACTCACTTATTCTTTGTTTTCTTACCTTGCCTTAATGAAGAAAACTGACTTGAGCAACATAAATGATAGAAGCAATACTACAGAATGGAATGGGAGACAGACAGACCCTGTGTAGTTTGGAGAAATAAAAGGACCTTTGGAAGAAGGATGGTCGTGTGTGTGTGTGTGTGTGTGTGTGTGTGTGTGTGTGTACCCGTGTATGCATGTGCACGTACTGTTCTTTGGCACTCTAGATATCTGCTGTGGCCACAGACCATGGTTTCTTCCCTCATCATCCCCAGCTCTTGTGCTTAGGTATTATGGTTATAAAAGTCAAATTTTAAAGCTAGGCAATGCTGGCATATGCCTTAAATTTCAGTCCCCAGGAGCTCAAAGCAGGCAGATCCTTGAGTCTGGGGCCAGCCTGCCCTACAAAATGAATTTTATGATGGCTACACAAAAAGAGAGAGACTCCCCCCAATATATAAATATTTCTTGAATGGAGATACGCACGCACACACACACACGTGCACACAAACACACATATGTGCATAAACACACATGCATACACACATACACAAACACACACATGTGCATAAACACATATATGTGCATACACACGTGTACACACACGTGTACACACACACACACACACACACACGTGAGAAATACATGCCTAAATCCTTCTCCTTGAGACCGGGAAGACTGGGAAGTCTCAGACAAAAGGCTCTGGGACACAAGTAAGGATGCCACTCTGTTCATTGTTTGTCTTGCCTGTGCTGTCCTACTCAGAGGCACTGTGCTGGGAGCAATAGCCGTTCAAAGGCCCCTCTTCCTCTGATTTTCTTAGGGCAGTGGCCTGGGACTATTTTCCTGCTTTATCCTCCTTCTCTGTTCTTGCTGGACCCACACCAATGCTATGCTTTGCCTGTGAGTGACCTGTGCATACCCAGCCCACCCTAATGCTGCCCCCTGGGTTGGTCACTTACCTGATTTATTCCACTATGGCTGGTGCTGTGTCACTTCTGCTGTGCATTTCTCAGATTTGTCCACTCATTTCTCCATTATAGGATTTTAGGATTATTTAAAATCTATTTATATTTTCAGAATAAACATTGGGGACCAGTGAGTTTCTTTTCTAAGGTTCTGAATGTTATTTGAACAGTTTTAAATAATGACCTTGCTTCTAGAGTTGCTCCATGGTTGGCTAACCTGAGACACTGACAACTGCCTTTCTGTTAGCTTTAATCTGTTCCAAAAGACAGGATTTAATAGAACTCCACAGGCAGCTCTGAGGCAGAAATGAAGGAACCCGGGGAAAGGGTCACTGCTCACCTTCTGGCACTGGAAGATCTGAGCAACAGCTCCAGGCACTGTCTTGATGCTGCCAGCTCTCCAAGAAGCAATGTGCTGGAACAGGGTGTGAGGAGCTCACTTGACCCAAAGTGTTTAGCAGCAGAAGCCACCACTGGGAGTGAGTTTCCAGTTTAACTAAGATTACAGAGGTTGCTTCCTCAGATTCTATGTATTAGGGAATTGTGCACACTATAGAAGGCTATTGTGGAATTTGAATCTGTGACTTTTATTAATGGAATAGGATGGTGTGTGTGTCACATTTGAAGGGCCAGTTACATCTCATAGGTGACTTTGTCACTCGGCTCCTGGCTAACGGCCTGAAAGCAGCAACTTCATCCTTTGTGAGCTCCGGAGTTTGATAACCAATAACAGCCAGGTGATATCATGTGCTCTGCTATGTCTAAGAACAAAGCATTCCTTTAAAATGAATCAGTCAGAAGGTTGCGATCACACAGCCACTGTGGGACACAGTGTGAAGTGACAGTGCTGGCCCCCTGAAACCTGAGTCTTGGCAGACACATGGAACTGTAGGGATGGGAATGCACAATGGGAGCAGGTACCTGAGCTAGTATGTGATTCCAGATTGCATTCCAGGTAAGGAAAACCTGTGAAAGCCCCTTCAGTGCCACTGGGCCTTCTGGTTATGGGCCTACGTTCACCAACATCAGTGCTGTTTGAAGTGTGAGTGTTGCAGGATGCCAAGCTGTTGGGAGACATCTGCATCTAAGCAACCTCAGGTGTTCAGGCTGGATCTCAGCTGGGGCAGGGGTGAGGGGCAGGAGTAATAGTAAACAAGGCAAAATCATCCTCTGGGAAGTACAGCAAGCATGATGCTTGGGGGTGCATATCCATCCATATCCCAAGTTCCAGCCCAACCCCACAGTGTTACTCCAAAAGTCAGAAACCAGGGGCATGGGCTCCAGGAGCCTGGATGGCCCTCCATTGAAGACTCAGACCCATTAGAGATCCTTCGTGCTACAAACGTGGCAACACCTTTTTATTCAGAGTAAGATGTGTTCACATCAGCATGACAAAGTTTGTACAAAGTTCACAATTTAAAAATGAAGTATCACAGCAACTTGTGATTCCACACATTTATAGCAAAATTAAAGTGTCAACAAACCCATGCCGTGTAGTACAAAAATAAATCAAACTTCAGTTCCACAGAGAGCACAATAAATAGTTTATACAAAATTCTGTCTTAATAAATGATTACTTAAATTAACTTAGAAATGAATATGAACAATAAGTTATAATAAATATGCTCTGATGACTCACAATAACCCCATGTGGAAGGTCAGCATTCTAACATGTGACACTGTGTGATCCCTATATATAGTCACAGATAACTTTTGATTTGATATTATGTACCAACGTTACATGAGCAGCAGATTTGTGCTTAGAACCCCTCTCCATTGTACATAGGTGATAACAATAAGAATCCAAACTGATACTACCTATTACTCTACTAAAAGCGTTACTACATTGGCCAAGAAGCTGCAGACAAGACGCAGTGGGGGAATGCATGTGCCGCTATGAACAGAGGCCCCCCCCCAGTGTGGGCCTGGGACCATGTGTATGGCATCAGGTGACAGTAAGCACCTTGCTTCAGCTCTCAAAAAGGCAATTCTGAGCATGGCAGCTACAACTAATCGCACAACAGAAAGGGGGCACTGGACAGAGAAGGTTCTGCAGAGCCCCAAGTAATTACATAATCTTTTTCCCCAGCTAGTTATTAAAGTCCTTGTGGAAAACTGTAAGCTTTTGTACAGTGAACAGTATAAAGTGCCGCTGGGATATTCTTATATTTATACATATATATATATACCGAGGTTGAGTATTGTATCAGAATATTTGTCGTGAGATCCCTGTAGTCTCCCTTAGTAACCGTATTGGGTCAGCCTCGAGGGCCTCCTCTATAACTCATCCACTTCAGTGTCACAAGGCGACTGACACAGGATTGCACACCTCCGTACGGATATATAGGACAAGGCGAGTGCAAAGAGCCGACTGGCACATTGTGGGGACAATGACCCTGTAAGTCCTGTTCTGCTAAAAATATTTTTTTATTATTTTTACAAAACCCATCCTTTTTTTTTTTATTTCATAACAAAATTTTAAAGTACTTTTGTACTTCCTGCATAACATCAAGACATGGAAGAGAAAGATGCTACTAAAAGGAAATCAAGTCGACATCGGGGAACACAACACATTGTCAAAGACTACTCAGAAGGGGCGCAGCAATCAAAAGTGGCCGTATGCATACATATAGTGCAGTCATTTGGGATGAAACCATCAAATTTCGAAGGTATCGACAAATCTAAGATGATCTAGTTTAAAGCAAAAAAGTGCCGCAGTCTATTTAGTTATTTTAACATCTGATTGCACTCTTTCTCAGGTTAGGTCACCATGAGTCACACAAGGCTGTGCAGACGCTAGAGTCAGCTGGACCCAGCGAGGGCAGAACGTGAACGTCCTTGGCCTTGGTGTCCAGCGTGTTCTGGATAAGACCAAGGCTTATTCAAAGTCAGAGTTGGGGCAGGGAAGGGAAGGGGACGGTAGAGCTGCTTTCCCACCCGCCCAGCAGAGAATCCCATCCAGTAACCAGGGTAAGCACAGCCGTTAGCCTTTATCCTCAGATGTGAAACAAGAATAACCAATGGTGATGCTTTTTGAAAGTGAAAGGGGGAGATAAATGCTTAAATTACCTGTTTGCTCAAATTGAAAAAACAATCAACTTCTGCTAGGTAAGCTAGATTGTGGTAACAGTTCAGAGGGGCACGGGGCTCTAGGAGAAATAAGAGAAGTGTGCTCCAAAGGTTACTGAAAACGCAAAGGAAATCTTCATGTTGTCCACCTCTGACAAGCTCCTGTCTTAACGGAGTCTCCACAGTCCCACCATGTAATGTTTAGGAGTTAATTAAAAGTGCTGTTTAAGCTGCTTTGAATCTTCTGCCAAGTTTCCATGGCTTGATGTTGTCTTACAATAAATTACTTATTTCATTTCTTATAGTTAATCCATATGCCATTTCCTTGGAATGCAAAAAACCTCATTTATTGCCCCCACCATACACCATCCTCCTAAAACAAACAAACAAAAAAGTCACATAATATTTCCAAGCATTGTTCAAAAATAAAGCATTTTTTTGCAACCAATTCTTGCTATGAAACAATATGCACACAAAATGTATTTCTTAAATTCCACAAAGTCCTCCAACCTGAGGCAAAATGATATTTTCTAAGAGTGGCCAGGAGGCCACAAAGGGATCATTCAAACCTGCTTTTTTTTTTCCTTTTTCTCTTTTTGTCCATTTCAGTTCAAAATACTAAAACATTTAATCACTAAAGCATTAAAAAGAATTTACACTCTATTTATTTTCATCAGCTTACCTCTTCAGAAATATAGAGACCCCCAAATGTGCAGACAGCAGCAGCTATAAACATTACATGGCAAATCACACTATGTCAGCTTATATGAAAACGTACAAAATGTGAATGTATCCAAAACTAGTCTGCAGGTACTATCTCGAGAGCACACAAAACCATTATGAAGTCTTGTAGCATAACACTGTTCCGACAGAAATCAATATATAACACTTTCTGGTAAGTTACAGCAGCAAGAAACAAGAGGCATCCTTTTAAAGCATGAGTCACCACTAGAGCAGCTGTTCAGACCTGAATTCCTCTCACAGCCTGCTTTATATTTTCCAGTAGGGCTTTATTTTCTGGACTCTGATAACGATCTTGATTTGTATACATTTCCGTCAAAGTAGTCACGTAAGCATCAAAATTTTGTTCATTGATTGGATCCTACGAGATATTAAATAGTAGTTCATATACAACTTTTATTTTCTGAATAGTATATTCACAAAAGCATAAAACAGTATCATAGCATAGAGCCACTGTTTCCATAATACTTAACAGGCCTACTCAGAGCACACTTAACGTTATGCGATCAGCCCCACCAATGTTGCTAGTGGTTAACGGTATGGTTTCAGGGTGGTGACCAAAAACAACCGAAAGCTGAAGGACCACAGACAATGGCACAGACAACTACTCAGTGAGGTGGACTGCGGAGGCTCCGAGACGCTCACCTATGCCTAGTCACTTACCATGTGAGGCAGCTGGATGTTGGCGAGGCTGTGGATCAGGGACTGGCTCAGGTTGGCCAACTCGTGCAGGAGCGACTCATTCTGCTGTTCAATGACTTTGTTCTCCTCCTCGATCGTCTTCAGGTTGCTCTCCATTGTGGTGATCTGAAATCACACATTTGGGTGACATGTAACAGGAGGCTGGCTGTTTGGAGCATGCACACTGGCTGAGGGGACAGGACAGAAGCTTTCTGCTCAGGCAGAGGCTGCACCGTGGGGACCTGAATTTGTGTCTTTGATTCTTTACATTTGAAAACGTGGTGCTAGCTACAGTGACCATGGAGGTATCCTGACTGACTGACTGCTTTCTCTCTCTTCACTGAATGCTCTCAGGTCTGGATACTCTCATCTGCCCCCTCCCCCCATCCCTGTGTCCTGTGGGGAATAATGTTAGTTCCTTAGAATTGATGATGTTAATTTCTCTTTATGGTGTGATTGTCTGCTCTGACGGGTGCTCTGTGTCCCTGAAGATAACTAATGTATGCAGGTAGAGGTCTGACTGGTCTCTTGGTTTGGCTTCCTTTTCCTAAGACAGTGGTCCTCAACTTCCTTAATGCTTTGACTCTATAACACAGTTCTTCAGCTTGTGATGATCCCAATAAAATTATTCCTGTAATTTTATAACATAAATTTTCATAACTGTAATTTTAGTACTATTATGAATCATCATGTAAATATCTGTGTTTCCCGAAGGTCTTAGGCAACCCTGTAAAAGGGTAATTTGATCTCCAAAAGAGTCTCAACTCACAGGTTAAGAAACACTGTTCTAAGAAGTCCGGGAGAGCTGAAGACTTGCCATGTGACCCCAACACTGAGTTCCTCTCTCTTGAGTGTCTCTATCCCTCTTTCCCTTACTCTCAACTTTCCTTATTTTCTTGTTATTCTTTAACTGCACTTGGCTTAAGTTTCAGGCTCTCACATCTCATCTATAGTCGTGGCCTATGAAATTCTAAGAGATACTGAGTTGGGCAGCAATGTTAGTGGGGCTTCTCCATGAAATGAACATGTTTCTTTTGTCCTACTGGGGGGACCTCTTGATGCCATATGGTTTCCTCCCCTGTACATCCTGGTCAACATTCTAGCATTTTTTTTCTGTCAAATTAACATTTCCACCTGTGATGGTTTGAATACGAATGGCCCCCATAGCCTCACATATTTGAAGTCACCAGGGAGTGGAATTGCTTAAGAAGGATTAGGAGGTGTGGTCTTGTTGGAGCAGTGTGGTCTTGTTAGAGGAAGTGTGTCATTGGGGGGTAAGCTTTGAGGTTTCAAAGCCGATGCCAGCCCCCTCCCCCATCTCTCTATTCCTCTCCTCTTAAATGGATACTGTGGCTTCCAGCATTCATAGCGCTATTTCAGATAAATTTCCCCTCTAACTTGCATTTCCCACTCATGTGTCTAAAGGTAGCTAAAGGGTCTTTCCAGCCAAAGACACCCTGTCATTTCCAGGAGCTGTATGGAACACTCACCATTCAAGAAGAACCTATAGAGACTTGAGCTACCCTGTTTTCAAGACAAAAAAATCTCACTTTTCGATGCCACATAAGCAGTTGAGGAAACTATGGGGATTGTAGAAAAGTCTAGTACAAGTCCCAGACAGAAAGGCAGTTCAAGCTGCAAGTGTGGCTTAGAAATTTCAGTCTCCAGGTGTGGGTTAACCCTGCCAGTCCCAGGCCATTCAGATGGTCCTGGACCACTTAGAAGGGTGGCTAGACCACTCAAAATAGTGAGTGGGTCATTTAAAGGGTGTCTGGATATACAGATATAAAATTGTGGGACCCTCTAAGTCTCACAGCCTGGCTTCCTTCCTCTTGACTAACTGACTTTCCAGCTTCCAAGTGGGCCCTCAATTCAGTACCTGTGAACTCAGATGTGCACGCCTGAAGCCTGTGTTAATGTACTGTGAACCTGGATGTCCACTCACACTAGGGGAGCCCTGCCTTCCCTAGTTGTTTTCTTCATTTTTATAGTTTCCTTGTTTCTTAGGTCAAGAGCCTCTACATACACTGGCAGCAAGATAATCTGTTTTTCTAAAGTATTTAACTCCACTGAAGGTGTCAAAGCCATTGAACAAGTGTGGCCATTCTTGCAGGCATAGTGATACACGGAGAGTATACAGAGGACATCTCTACCTCCTCCCCAGGCTCCTAAAAGCTCTGGTCCCCAACAGTGGTCTGTGGAGAACCTGTACCACCTCCAGAGCCAGGCTGCAGTCAGAATGTGCCTATTTTGGACCTCGGGGAAGAACACTTTCAGGTAGCATGGGTCTGAACTCTAGGGACCCTCAGATCCTCTGTGATCATGATAGTTATGAGGATAAACCAAGATGAAGGTCTTCAAAAGAAAAGCATACAACACAAGTTTACTCCTGAGCAAGTCTCATGTCTGGCCTGCCTGCCTGGTTCCATCTGCCTCCAGGCCTAAATGTTTTCTAGGCTGGCCTCTATCAGGAGTTACTAAAGATCAAAGACAGTTCAAGGCCCAGTTTTGAGAGATACGTGAGCCTCTTTCTTTTTGTTTTTCTTCTTTCAATGGTTACTGTAAACCCAAAAGAATGACATCATCCTGTGATGCAGTCACGTTGTTTAACTCATGCACAGTACCACATAGAGCTATATGGTAGCAGCCATGAGTCTTGTGCCACTTTCACCTGGAATAGAACTGTTATGACAAAGGCCGTGGGGTACAGAAGCCAACTCATTTGTTCTATGAGTCCTAGCTGCTGAGATTCAAAATCAGCGTGGCTTACTTCACAGACACATGCAGAAGATGCACAGGACAGGGACAGATGCCCAGTATGAGGTCACTGAGGGAACAAGACTTCGGAAAAGCTCTGTAGCAATGTGGTCGTCTGTGTCTACCATGGCATGAGACAGAGTGGGATCAAGAGAGGTGTTGAGGGTTTAGATTAAGACTGGGTTATACAGAGAGTTTTAGATCACAGACAGAATAAATCACAATCTGATGAGTAGCACAGAAACATAGCAGCTGAAGACCAGCAGCAGGGTGACACCTGCCAACTTAGCCAAGGCAAAGTTAGAAAGGACAGGGCCAGATGCCAGGTAATTTCTCATTAGCAGTCTGCTCTGAGAGTATGATTCTCTTTCATGTTGTAACATCTCTTTCTCTTGTCCCTCCTCAGCAAAGCTGCTCAGCCCTGGTGACCACAGGGGAGAGGTTCTTTTCAGGGTGTAATCTGAACCCCCCCTTCTGCTCCTATATTTTCTGTACTAGAACATTCCCTTCTGATCACCCATGGCCTCTTCCATTTCTCCTGGGTCACAGTACGGTAACTACCCAGTGGTAGCTTACATCCATATCACTTTCCTCTTGTGCCTTGTTCCGTGAGTCTTCTCTATCAGGCATATATTCAATTTCTGTGTTTCCCTTGGTCCAGGTGTGCTCAGCTCATTTTTGTAGCTCTTTGCTTGAGTCACTGAATAAGCTCTCAAAACTTACATATAGTGGGTGAACTGAGTTGGACTGGATGAGATCTGTCATATTTAACTTGGTGAATTGAGACTCAAGGTCTGGGAGTGCCCAGCTGGGCGCTCAGAATACCTTGCGCCCCAAGTTGTACTGCATTGAGTACAACTGAATTGGGGTGAAGTGTACATTGTCTTAGGCCATTTTGCTTGCCCAAAGAGTTATCCAAAGTCCTACTAAGAGTCTTTTCTGTATAGAGCTGCAAAACACAGAAACATTTAAGATATCTGGGCTCATAAAAGCCATTTTGGTTATACCAACTTGACCTGAAACACTACTCAAGTATATTACCAAATAGTTGGCTCACCTGCTCAGTTATATGGTAACAGGAAAAATTGTTCCTCAAATTGAATTCTTACAGTGGACAGTGAGCTGCACACATTGAATATTTCACACCAGTGGTCTCTGGTTAGAGAAGGTACTATGGTTTGAGTGGGATCTGTGTGTCCCTGGGCTTAACATGTTGACATTTAATACCTACTGTGAAGAGTGATGAGGGTGAGAACTTAATCTAAATATTGATGTTAGCAATGGAGCCTGTGTGGGTGATAAAAATTAGAAAAGGTCTTAGATCTCCAGAACCATGAGTAAAAATGGACCTGCTTTCTTCACACCATGCTCTTCGACAGCACTGCACGCATGCATCAGCAGCAGAAACAGCCTACTGTGGATGGCAGCACCAGAATGGCAGGGGAAGTATTTTTTACTTAGCAAGTATTTGAGACACAGAAATGCTCAGATGTACCCCACTTTTGCTTTCTAGGCTCCACTGTCGAGTTCTTTGTCAAAGTTAAATCTGGGTTCTTCCTGAGCATGACTCCAGTCACCTGGGTAGAACCATAGCCCTGGGCACTGGCTGTGACTTTCTCCAGTGTGACCCTGACAGAAATGACTTCAGCCTTAACCTGTCTTTGTCCTGTTTGCCTCAAGTCCTCTGTTAATGTGTAGCCTAAGAGTATACAGTGGCCTTGAGTATTTCACCTAGGAGCTGAGTGAACATGGCAAGTCATATGTGTCATATGTATCCATGGTGACACTTGCCACACTGAGTGCCACAGTGATTGTCATGCAGGGCTGCTCTGTTAGTTGACACTCATCTGAGTGCTCCAAGAAGCTTTTCCCTCTCCTTTCCAGCTGGCCACAAAACCCTGAGAACTTGAAATTCAAAATCAGCTTCCCATCAGCCCACATGCTTGGAGACACAAGCAATAGGTGATGTTTCGCTGAAATCTTAGGGCTTCCACTACCACTGTGGATGGATGCAAAATGCTCAAATAACACCAGGACCTAAACACCTTGAGAGAAAACTCACATCTTCCATCTTTCATAGAGCAGTTGATCTTATGGGAATGGCTATTTTCAAATGGTCTGGTTTAACACAGAAACACACAACCGATGGTAGACAACCGATGGCCTCTGTGCTATAACATATTGCCATGCAATGATTCTGTAGAAGGAAAAGTCACCCACTAGGGGAACAAATGGGGAGAAATGGAAAACAAGGAAACCACACTTCTCCCAGGAGCTGCTTTCAGTCCCTCTCTAAGCAACAGTACCCATTACAACTAGAACAGAGAAGAGGCTTCTTATTAAAACCAGAATAGAGGCTCCACAATAGACCCAGAATTGAGGCTGAATTGCTAATACTAGAACTGAGGCATCATCATAGGATTAAAAGGCCAGCTTGACACTGGTATGAGATTCGAGACTCTGTGAGAACTGGAATGACAAGCTTCTCACTAGAGCTAGAACTGGAGTCAGGCATGTTGCCATACGCCTGTAAGCCCCATGCTCTAAAAGCAGATACAGCAGGCTCACAGGAGTTCTTTGCCAGCTTAGGCACATGGGGACAACATCAGGAGCAGCAAACACAGAGGAACAAGAAGCAGAGATCCACAAACCCAGAGTTAGAATTGCGGCTTCACAAACTGTTACCTGAGTTCTGAGTTTGATCATGTCAGCCTCCATCTGGGAATTGGACTCATTAAGCTCCTTGATCTCTTCATCTAACTGCTTGATTTCTTCATCATTTTCTATACCTGTAAAGGCAAAATCATTATGTTAGGGCCACAGAGCCTGAAAACATTGCAGCAGAAATACGCTGTTTTCCATTTGGAGTTGAGTTTTCTTGGGAAATATATCATTAAATTTATAGAGTCATAGCTTTTATGTCCTTATCTCCCCACCTCTGCCTGTCTTATAACCAAGGCACCTAGAAAAAATGAAGATCTTGTAGAAAGAGCCCTGGTACTGAGAGGTCAGAGCTCCAGGCTGAATGACCTGAACCTCAGGATTTGGTCCTTTGACTCTGGACAGAACTTGCTTTTCTGACTCTTGACTCGCCAAGTTTTACTCTTGCCCTCTTCTTGGACTTAGTATCCTCTCATGCTCACTTCTTCTCCTGATGATGAGCACAGCAGGCTTCCATAGTGTGTCCTAACAGAATCTGACTGCAGACTTTTTCAGAAGTTGGGAAGAACGTAATCCTGACTTTCTTGGGCTGAGCAGTCCAGGCTGGCAATTGCCACTATGCAAGAGCCTAAGTGGCTCCCAAGGCCAGCCCTGGCAAACCTAGGTACGTGGCTAACTACCTGTGTTTACAAGGGGTATTTTAAACATCTGCTCCGATGTGTTCTGCTGCTGACAACTTTGTATCATCAATAACATTACGATGAGAATTCTCTTGTTTGGGGCTATTTGGTTTTACATAGTTGAGGACACATGAAGTACAAAGGCTGCTATCCTCAAACATGACATTCCTGGTTTGTGGGTAGCACTGGCCACCTTCCACAGTGAGGGATCTCTGCAGACCAATGGGTAAAAATGCAGTAGGCCAGGCCTTGCAGAATCTGTTTTAAGCTTTGCAGACAGATGGCCCAGATGGAGGACAGAGATATCCCCAAACACTAAGAAGCCTGGCTGAAGAGAGATGTGATTGGGCTATGAGTTCTAGCAGAGAAGAGAGACAGGTCTGTGGTGGTTGAGCCTTAGGAATTACTCTAATTTAGTGGGTAGAAAACAAAACAAAACAAAACAAAAATGTTTTTCCATAAGACAGAGGGTAAAAACCAAAGCTACTGACTGAGGGATGGAAGACTGAAGCTGAGAGCTTGCTGCCCACTCTCTCTAGATAGGCTGTCCAGTGTGAGTTGTCCCTCCTCTAGGACATGTGTGTTTATCCCTGAAGCATCTTTATTCTCTCCTCCTTTGAAATGACCTTTGTCTCATGACTACTTCCTGAGCTATCCTTCCTCTGGGACATGCGTGTGTTTGTCCCTGGAGTGTCTTCATTCTCTCTTCCTTTGAATTGACCTTTGTCTCGCAGCTACCTCCTGCACTAATGAGTATCCAGTAGGTACAGATTAAGAGAAACCTACCGAGACGCATTTGCCTTGGCCCCAGGGCTGGTCTGTAAGATGCAATGGTAAGTGCCCTGTCAGTGTCTGCTGCCTGCTTTGAGTTCAGTGCCTACCTTCTTTATGTCAAGAAACTTGGCTTCTTAGTGGGCAAGATGGTGGTGGTATTGTCTGCAGGTATCTCAAAGCAAGCTCTTTATGGTGACTGTTTAAGGCTCTAAGGAAGGAGCATGCAGATGGGCCCAAGGCCTTCTGGGAATCAGAGACTCTAGAGCCTTGGACACTGGCTCACAGTACCTCAAGTCCCTAAGCTTACATCACATATCTCTGAAGACTGATGGGCCACATGTTAGCATTTATACCTATCCCTGGCAGAGAAAAGGCTTCTGCAGGCACTATACTATCTTTAAGATATTAAACAATATGACAGACAAAAAGAGCATGACTGGAGTTTATGTACCTGCATACTGCAGTTGGCCTTCAGCTGGGGTTAAAGGAGAAGGCCACTAACCAGTTACAACTTCGGGTCTGGGATCTGAACTGGGAAGCTATTGTTGATGTAGCAGTTTAATGCGACAATCTCTCAGCCATGGCCACTACATTTGTAGTGCATCCACAGCACTGATTTAGGATGTGGTAGGCAAAGGAGACCTGCGATTCTACCTTTCTGGCTTCAGGGTGATTCTGGGTTTTGTGTGCCGAGAGTATAAGTAGAACTTCTTGGTAGGGATACCCCTACCACTCCACTAATCTTACTCATAGATTCTGCTTACTGGTTACTGGAACCAGCTTGAGTGAGTGTTGAGCCATGGGTATTGGTGAGCTATAGCATATATATATTGCTGCCAGCCTCCGACATCTGGTCTGGTTTTGGTCAGCCCCTCAATAATTGACATGTTCTATGTGTTTCTTCTTAATTAAATCCACAGCTCTAGTGTAACAGGATCATGCTGCCACAACTGGCTTTTCTCTAGTCGGTCCTGGGGATCCAAATATAGGTCATTGAAGAGCAGTGTCCTGACCCACTGAGCTATCTTCCTAGCCCTACTCTATGTGTTCTTGAATAATGACTCCTTAGTTCATGGGCCAAAACCAAACCCACATGCTGAAGTACCTTAATGTTCCCTGAAGGAGGCATCCTCATATAATCATGTCTTCTGCAAGGGACACCATAGTTTCATGCTCTCAGAGAAACTAGACAGTGCTTCACCTCTATGCCTGAGAGCCTGTTCTCACAAGAAAATCACTAGCAGATACATAAAGAAAGCATGTAGCTATAACCTGAGGAGAGACTCATTTACAGTTTGAGACCTAAGACAATAGGGCAGAACATCCCTTCATCTTGGCTGGGACCACCATTGGCACTTAGCTACTGCTTCTCTCTGCACTTGAGAATAGACAACCCCAACGGTGTCAGTGCATTGACTCTGTGCTTGCAAATGAATTTTAGCTACTGTCTGAACTATGTAAATGAGATCCAAGAGTCGTAAGGATAAACTGTGGGATGTGTCTAGGATCTGTGGGCTAGTATGGATTCGCTGTTACTTACAAAATCCTTCCAGGACTTCTGAGTTCCCTTGGTAAACTTTGTATACACATACTAACCAGTCACTAGCATAGGAACTCTTGAACAGGATAAATGTTAAAGATCAATTCAAGATACTCCATTATTGAAAATGCTGAGACAGAGAAGACAGGAAGGAGGCTGCTATCCTTGCCTTTTGTCCTCAGTGTTCTAAAGCTGCTCCTAGATTATTCTTAGATTAGGAATGGGGGACCAAATAGAGAAGAAGAAAGAGAGTACCATGGTTGTTAGTGAGCAAGTTGGCCCAGTGTTGCAGATCCTGGGACATGAGACGTGGGACATGGGATGTGGGTGGGGCCCAATGAGCTCTGCTTCTGTGGTCTCAGAACACTGGGCTAAGTCACTGATACAGAACTGGCATACAGTGACATCCCACCTCTCTAAACAACAGGAATGACCCAGGATCTTGTTACCATTGCTGGTCTCTCTGACCAGCAGGAGGGCTGGGGACTCCAGCCAGGATATAGTTACCGTTGCTGGCTCGCTGCTTGATAGTCAACATCTGTTCTCCAGACAGCTTTGCTTTCTTCATTGCTGATGTGGCTCTTGGACATCCTGACAAGCTGTTGATAAGAGAAGGCTGTTAGCCATGGGCTTCAAGAGAGCCCAAGCCCTGCAGTGACAGGTGAAGAATCTCAGAGTGTTTATCAGTTCAACTGGTATCACAAAGAGATTGAGAAATACAGATCCGTGGTGCTATGTGCCAGCATATACATACAAGGGTAACATGGTCTATATGTATATAAGCATGCTCATAGGCTGATCATGGGTGTATAATTAGTGTGGCTTCTGGAGTGGGGTCTCCAGAGCAGGTATATGAGGCAAGGAGACACACACTCTTCCTGGTATAACTCACAAAACTATTGCAGCTTTTATGGAATGATTATATTCCTTAAAATCTTGCTTCTTATTACTTATACAACAACTAGGTTCAATCCGGTTTCAAGCACAATGAAACAAAGTAGAGTAAGAATGTTCCACCCGGACTTGGTCACCATGAGCCCCTTCACATCATCCTCCCACAAACTGTTTGGGATGAAGACAGGTATAAAGTCAACAACAATAATGTCACCATTATTTCTGAAAGCAGACCCACTACTCAGCCAGGTTTCCAGGTTGCCCCTGATGAAAGGCAATGCACTTCTGCATTGTCACCATTGCTAGCTTTGGAATTACCTGGTTGTGTCTTTGAGGTTATTCCTTGAGAGTTTTTACCGAGGAGGAGAGAAGAGCCATTCCAAATGTGGGTAATACTACTCTACATACCAGGATTTCAGACTAATTTAAAAGGGTTTAAAAAGGAGGAAACAAGCTGAATGCTAGCATTCTCCTTTCTCTGCACCCCTGATTTACCCAGGTGTGAGTAAGTTCTCACCTCCACAACCTTGGCTCCCCTGAAGGAAAGCCTTCCCATGTGGGCATGGGTATATTGGAACATGCCTATGACCCTGGCCCTTGGGAAGTAGATGCAGAAAAATTAGGAATTTAAGAAAAGTCTCAGTTACAAAAAGAGTTCAAGGTCAGCTGTGGCTATATGAGACCTTTTGGGAAACAGAACAAAGCACACTCCTCTCCCCCTGGAAATAAACCCAGACTAAGTCCATTGCCCAGAGTTCTCCCTCTCGGGAGCCTGTCTGCAGCTACTAGGAGGGATGAAGGCAGGAGGCTGCTTTTGGCATGTTTTGCTCCTAAAAAGCCACCTTCACACAGCCTTACCTGCTGCTGCTGCTGCTGCTTCGCATGAAACAGACACAGTCCTATTCCCATAGCCCCTTTATAGGCTTTGATAGGCAACAGAAGGTGATCTGTACAAGCAAGGGTATCAGTGTATGCTTGTGCAAACATGAGATGGTGAGGCTATTGTCATGGGATGCCACAACTTTTGTACCGTCAGGTTTTCTTTGTACAATTAGAAGGATCTCACTTTGAAATAACAGAAGTCTCCTACGGCCATCCTCTGTAGTAGCTTCTTGCTCACATTTACATAATCAGCATCATTTATGTATATAATCATAGGTGCTGAGCTCAGATGTGGCCCGATTTTCTGGGGTGAGGTGTTGTTTACAGCTTTGCCCACAACATACATTTAATGCTTGGAGTGTGTCAATGTTACTATGTATAACATCCTAGGGACAAGAGTGCTCTGCCACAGTGTGGTCTGTAGGATTTGTTAGCTGTTGCCTAGGATCCACCAAGGGGCATGTGTTATATAGTTTACCTGGACTATATGGACTAGTTTACCAGTGAAAGAAGAGTTAAGGTCAGATTAGGATTGAGTATAATGTTTAATGGCTGTAGTAACTTCTGCACATTCCTGCAGTTGTCTGTGCTAGTCAGGTGCCTGAAATGAAAGCTTCTGGGCTGATGTTTTCCAAAGAGGGTATACCTGGACCCATCTCCATTTCCAGGGAAAGTTGGGCATGATTGTGGGCATGAAGAGCTAGTTGAGCCTCCTGCAGACATTCCCAGGACTGTGCTTTCCAGAATAGCACGTTGCTCCAGCCTCAGGTCTGGCCCAGTCCCATGGAGCATGCATCTCGAAAATTACTGCTGTTACTATCTTCTCCCAGGCAAGCCTCTGGCTATTCTTGCAGCATATTTTCAGAGGCCAGGAGTTGAACAGAGAGTTTCAGAATGTGGAATACCGTGTTCCAGAGGCCTGCCTCCCTTACTTACTTTGTACCCAGGCTGCTGCCTCAGGATGAATCCTAAGCCACATGTTGTTATTCAGTCACTATCCCTGGGGCACATGTGTGTAAGTCCCTTAATGGAACTTCAGGGCCATTACTTGGGCTGAATCCAACAAACCACACACATCCTGTGCTGTCCTGGAACCCGAGATCATTTCTTCAGCTCAAGACCAGGGATTTCTAAATATCCACATTGTCAGCTTAAAGTTTGCACACTGGTGATTCCTCTCTGCATTCCTACATTTACCCATGATGCTCTCAGGTTTTATATTTCTGCCCCCAGCATTCTGTATTGACCACCCAACTTTCCCCACCTAATTATCTATTAAATAGAAGCACATGTTTCAGGAAGCCTCTGGCACAGTCTACACCCCGCTCAGGTTGCTTCTCCTAACTCAAGAATACCTGCAGTTCAGGGATCATATCCCCAGGCATCACACCTGTGCATCTCAGGCTATTTCTGGACCAATAGCACACCACACCAGGAATTTCAGGAGTGCTTTTGCAAACTTTGGTAAAATTGCATGTAGTAAATGATGGGGAAAAAATTAACACCAGATGACATTTCCCCCTTAAAATTCAGCTTTCATGGGATCTGATCTGTGTTCCACACATATCCTGTGCATGAGAATATCTGTAGTTTCTTTGGTTTTCTCTACACTGAGGATTACAGAACCTCTTTCTGGTGAGTTCTCAAGGCTGACCCTGAGAACTGTTTTACCACAACAGATATTAAGTGCTTCTCAATAGCTCTGCTCTACCGAAGCTGGTTCAAGGACTCCTGAAGTAGAGCTCCCGATTTCTTAATGCAAGGCAGTGCTTCTTTCTTTGCAGTTCTCAGGAGAAAGCCAGATGCATTCTGGGCTATGCTGCTTCAGTTTAGCTCTCAGGTATTCACTGCCCAGAATTCCAAAAATCTTCCTTTTCACATTTGTAAGGGGAAATAAAAGGCAAATAAAAATGCCATCTCACATTGAACTGAAGTCCTATTGAAATAGCAGTTTTATGTTGCTTCTCTGACTTCAGTGAATAAATCTACCTGACGGGAAGGGTAAATAACAGTGTTACATAAGGAGGTGAGGCCTGAGTGGGAGTTTGGGAAACTATATCAGGAAACAGCAGAACCAAAGAATGCTGCATCTTGCTCAAATATCTCATTCAGTTCCTGCCATTCCAATCCCATGAGGACATCTCATGGGTCAAACTTGGAATTGAGCCCTGAGCTTAGCTCAGACCTCTGGGTAGTGTTCTGATTCCTTGCAGACATACTGCCATCTGCTGGTTACTTGCCCAGTTACTTGCTCCTCTTTGCCTGGCAGTGGGTTAGACTGACCCTAAGATAATGAGGGATATACACCCACCAGCTTCAAAGAAGGAACACATAGCAGCTTCCCTGCCACAGAAACTTCCAAGCAAAGGAGGCCAGTCTGCTGTGGAGACACTTTTAAAATAAAAACCGGTAGCTTTGGAGCTTTGATTTGTAGTTTCAGTATTAAGAAATTCTGGGGAACCCATAGTTAGTGCCCATTCCCCCCATTCCTCCTTGCCTGGGCTCCCAGACATTTGGCACCAGACATCATTTAAGGATACAGCAAGGATTTCAGTGGCTGCACAAGGAGGAGGGAAGGTCCCCAGTCTTTCTCCAGGACATTGGTTTCCTGGAGAACCTTCAGGTGCACACAGATAACTAAACTTTCAAGGGTGTGTGTGATCAAAGTGGGCAGGGCATGATCATGAGGAACAAAAAATGTGATCTGGAAGAAAGCCCAGGGAAGCATGCAATGAGTCTACTAGGGGTCTGCTCAGCAAAACCAGGCTCTCCTAAATTCAGACTTCTAGAGGCTTCCAGAAATGAAAGGCAGCATCCATTGTCTATGTGGAACATTTCTCTTCCAGGAGCCTTTACCATTTTGTATGATATGTACTTGGAATTTGCTGTGTGACCAACCACCCATATGTAAGTTCTTGCTCCCTAAGTGGCTTAGCTCTTTCAGTCTATGGAAATCCTGTCAGCCTCCTCAGTCTCATAAACAAATACTCCTCCTAAAACTTGGGGACATTAAAGAGACTGGTGCTCACCAAAGAGGTCATTGGTGGAGTTACTGAGCAGCAGTGATCACAGAAACACTACAAGAGTGTCTAGAACCTTGCTAGGAGTTGGGTATAGTCACACACGAGGCAGGCAGATCTCCATCTAATTCAAGATTAGCCTGGGCGACAGAGAGGCTCAGTAATAAGATAAAAGAGGTCCTTGTATGGTCATTAAATTTTATATCTCCATCTATTCATTTGACAGTAGCAGACTGAGTAGCAGTTCCGCAGCACTTGCTAGACAAAAGGTGGCCCTACAGATAGCAGCAGTAGTGGTTGACAGGTCCCGCCAAGATGCTGTGCTACAGCAGGCGCCAAGCAACAGTTTGAGTCCTTTGTCCTCTGTGGGTGTCTGAACTTTTCCTGAGTGACAAATGATTTTGGCAGGGTTCTTAGACGATCTGGAGTCCAGAATGGGTTTACCACTGCCTCCCTAACTTGGGATCTAACACCTTTGTCCAAACAGAGATGGAAAATCTGGCAGATATTTTCCTTTGAGTATTTAGTTGCTGAGTAAGGACAGGTATGGATGAGGTGGAGCTTGGTAGCCTTGAGATTGAGTATGGCCAGTGTTAGAGTGATAGATGTAGCCATAGAGACAGGCAGAGGCTGATGGCTGGATACCTGACTCGTCTGCTGTGCTCCAAACCTTTTATTGCCGCCACTATCATGGAGAGCACCTGGCTAGGGCTATGGAAGAAGCCTAGAGGGCAATGGCTGCTGGTGTGGGGGAGCAAGTTGAGATCTACAGTGAGTATAGGAGAGAATGTTACCTATAGACTTGAGGAGACATGCCACTGTTTCTAATTTCCCAGCATGTTTCTGAGTCTTCTCCTGTCCTCTCCTCTCTCCTCTCCTCCTTCCACTTGTCTTCCCCTCCCCACCCATTAATCCTCTCATTTTTTCTCTCCCTTCATCTCTCCCCTCTCCCTCCTCTTCTTGATCCCTCCTCTCCTTTCTCCCCCCTCTCCTCTCTTCTCTCCTCTTCCTTCCCTTCCCCTCCCATCTGTCCTTCTCCTCATCTAACTTCTCCCCTCCCCTCTTCCCCTCTTCTCCTCTCTTCCCGGATTTTGTACATGACAGTCAGTTCTATGTGTCAGTGTGGAAAGGCTGCAATCCTCAACTGTTTATTGTGTAACCTAAAACTATGTGTTGTGAGGACATCTGGAGTGACCAATATCCACCTCAGTTGATTTCAGCAGAGGTGAGGGACATGTTCACTGGTAGATTTCGAGAAGAGACAGGTTCCCAGGGAGAGAAGTTAGCCTGAGGCTGTAGGGTCAGCGTAGCCTGGATGGATTAACCAAGCTTCCCGCAACAGGTGGAAGAACCCTTTCGTGCCAAGGTCCCATCCATATCTCCTACAGGAGCCATTTCTCTGAGAAAGCATGATTGGGTGCTTTCCTCATTTCCTAGTTTCTTCCCCCTGATGTGCTCAGGATCTCCACCCTGTGAACTTTTCTTGCTTTCTTTCTTTGGTAATATTCTTTCTTTCAAGTTTCTCAGTTCTCTGTTGTTTTTGGTCCCTCCCCCCAGGAACACTTTAGTAGAAAGTGTTCTGGAGCCATTCACTCTTCTGAAATATAGTTTGTCATTTTGCTATCTCTTTGCAATTTATGCCTTCAATTTGGCATCTTAACTTTACATGTAATCCTTCCTTTGTACTTAGGTTTTAAAGATAAATCTACCCTCTGTCCCCTTGGGTTATAAATGCAATATACTTTAATACCCCTTTCATCCTTTCCCACCTGATGACAAATGATAAGCTTGACAAGATTTTTCTGTTTCCACGGTATTTCTGGGTTTTGTGTGGTTAGTTGGTTTGTTTTCTATCTCCCCTCTCCTTTCTGAGTTGGTTCGCTCAGCGTCCGTCAAGAAATGCAGTGCTCTGCTTAACTGGCTGTGGTTCTTGGCTCTGCTCACCTCTCATAGGTGCCAGTGACCATGAGCATTTCTGGCCAGGCTGCTTGCTGGCTTTAGTGGGAAGCCAGGTTCCTTTTCCAGAGAGAACTGAACTTGGCAGACTACAGATTCACAGGAGTGGTCAGCTGGAATGTGAGGCCAAGAAGGAGGTAGGGCCTCTCCACTGTAACTCTTGGTCCTGCTTTCTGTAGAGATTTAGCTGCTTTCAGCCTGCAGAGCACATGTTTCCAAGATTCTCTGCTGCTTTGCCAGGGTGCAGGAGGCGTGTGGCCCAGCCTTCAAGAGCCCACCTGCCCTTGTAGAGTTTCAGCTGGCCTTTACCTCAACACCCTCAGAGGCATATGGGTGTGGGAGAATGTCAGCATGTGTTCTTGTTTTCCTCTTCTCTGTTCTCCTTCTCTGTCCATTTCTTACTTCCACATCCCCAGCTTAGCTGCTCAACAGGAGGCTGAGCCTGAACTTGTCTCTCCTTTGCATGTGCCAGTGTCAGTGGATGGGATGTGTTATCTTTCTTTGTATTTAGGTTGTACTGTACTGTTTTGCATGTTCACTATGAGAATTGGTCATGCTAGTGGCATCATGAGATTCAGTGAGGACAAGTGCATGTATATCAGTCTTTGGAGTTTAACCAGGATTCTCAATAGAGGTGATATATAAAACTTTCTGCTGGGTAATATGTATCTGTAACTACATATACTGGTCCAAGAGCTTGTGAATCTCCTCTCTTGAGGTGTCCATCTGACAGAGCTGATCCTTTTTCTAAGGGAGTGTGACTTAGGTACTTAGCCAGGTACTACCTGTACACCTTGGACTAAGTATGGCCCTGCATGGGTCCAGGTGGTTCAGTGACCTCAAGGAGTCTCTTTATCCAAGGCAGGATGGTTGCTGACCACAGAAGGATGTTCAGAGTGTCAGAGGACACGACAACAAGACCCAGAGGCCCCGAGAGGAGCTCTAAGTATCTGCAGAACAAGAGCTTGTCTCTGGTCAAGTCTTCATCTGGGTCTTCCCAGGCTACCCCTAACCACGACTCTCACAGACAGCAAAAGCGGTTCCCTTTATTTCTCTTTCCTTGTTTAGGCTCAGATAAGGCTTAGTATCTGGATGGCTAGATCTTCAAATAGAGGGACCTGATATTCCAAGTGGTGAGCATTATTTGGAAATAGGGTCTCTAAGGATGAGATCAAGTTAGTATTGCCCTTAATGCAACTATACCCATAGCAGACAACAGTACAAGAAGAGAAGGACTTATGAGGACAAAGCTTGGGGGGTACCAGAGCCCTTAGGGCTGGAAAGGGCTGCCTTCAAAGTTTCTGATATGTCCACTCTAGCCATGGAGGGAAACTTTCCATTGCACAATGGCTCACTGAGTGGCCTTTGGAAATCAGTGCAGTCCCATCTAGTGGCACATCTAGTTTCTTTCAAAGTGTTCCCATACTCCCAGTTTCTTCTTTAAGTTCCAGTAGCATTGATCCACAGGAAGAGCAGCTAAATGAGAGTTACTCTGTTGCAGAGACTGCTCAGGTATGGACATGGACAGTAGGCATCAGGTATAACCTGATAATAACTACAATAAGGTAAAACCCATCATAACCACAATTTCTGCATCTACCAAGATCATAACCAGAATAATCCCCACACTGCAACAGCCAACACAACAGTGACCACTACCACTGTAATGAGTACCACAACTACTGCTACAAGCAGCACAAAACTACAAGTACCACACAACCAAAACCACTGCTACCATAAACAGTACAACCCAGTCTACTTCCATCATAACCCTCTCTGCTGTGTGTGGATCGAACAACCCTTGGAAGCACTGAAGACACCTGAAACCTGCTCTCCTGTTACCTTCTAGTTTGCCATTTGGAGAGAGAAGTAAATGTCTCAGTGGGAGCCTGCATTGCCAGTTCTGGGAAAGCCAAATAAACATTCTAGAAAGACTGCAGAGGTCTTACTGCCCAGCCCCAGGCCAGGGAGGGCTGAGCAATTGCTCCAAAGAAAACATCAGCCTTACAAAAATACTTGGTTTTAGAGTGAATCTAAACTGTAAATTTGGAGACTATCTGAGTTTCCCTGTGGAGTTAGATTGAGGTGACAGTAAATAAGGACACTTATTTTGCAAACACTTATCCTTCAGTATTTGAGGAGATTATTTTCAAAGCTCCAATCAGACATGGACACTCACAAAATACAGTTTCCTTTTATGAAAGGCTGGAGTATTCACATATGACATCCCAAACTCTTTCCCACTTCTTTTTCTATGGTACTGAGGACTGAACCTTGGGCCTTGAGTGTATGGCAAGCTTTCTACCATAGAGCTATGCCTTTCCTCTTAAATCTCCTCTAGATCATCTATACTACTCAGGGCAATGCAGTCGTTTCAGAGAGTGTATGGCAGGCTGCAGAGATGGCTCAGTAGTTAGGAATTCATACTACTCTTGCAGACAGCCTGAGTTCAGTCCTCACTACCTATACTGTGATGCTCACAGCCACCTGTAACTCCAGTTCCAAAGAATCTGATGTCTAGAGCCCATGGATGTCTGCATTCATACACGCACAGGACTCCCCTCCCCAAAACACATAGACACACACATAATAAAGAATAAGAACAAATCCTAAAAAACAAAACAAGGTAAGGTAACTGCTGCAAAAACTGGTATTTTACTGCACTGCTTTGGGAAGAATGACTGAAAAAAAAAACACACACACACATTCAGAACAGAGGCAACCTGCAGTTAGTTGACTCTTGGGATGGACACAGACAACCTGCAGTTAGCTGACTCCTGGGATGAAGAAATTGCCTGTATTCAGACATGGAACATAGGTTACGGATGTTATGAAGCCTATCTGGCCCCTCCTCTATTTCTGCATCCATCCCCTGCAGGTACAGGCTGCTGTGTGCATGTCCCTGGCTGTTCTGCTCCTGCCCAGATCTAGTGAAGCTTTCCCAGAGGATGTAGGCTCTCCAGCCAGTTCAGACTGGCAGAAAGCCTTCCTGCATCTGTCTCCTCTCTCCTATTCTCTTGCATGTATCAAGTGAAGCTTGCCTGGCTACTATACATCCCAGGTCCTCAGCTCTGCACCGTGAGAGGGAACATAGTGTCTCTGTCTTAAATATCTGAGCCCTTCCCTCATATATCCCTTCCCTGTTGCATGAAAGTTCTGTACAGCACCAAGAGATATTGACAATATAAAGAAGGTAGCAGTGACCTACCATACACTCAGACACTAGGAACTAGACTGGAACTGTGTGTTCACCTTGAAGCCCTACCACTCATTCCTCCTGAAAAAATTTCATAATATCTTATCCCTCCCCTCCATGCCCACATCTTCTAGCTAGTGGTTCCCTTACCTTGGCTTCTCTCACAGATAGTCACATTGCTCCTCCTCCTCATTTTTGGCTTCTTAACCTCCACCAAGACTGTGCCTCACTTGATGCCTGAATCATGTCCTCAATAGCACACATACACACACACACTCTGTCTACTCATAAATGTCCCTCATCCTTTCACTCCCCCCCTTTAATCTGGACTTAAGAAATGTCCACTGTCCTACCTTGACCCTGTTAATGACTGAACCGTTCCCAGTTTTGTTTTGACCCTCAGCCCTTTATAGAGTAATAGGAGTACCCATGCTGACTTCTAGTTTGAGAGTTTAACTAGTATTTAATACTCTACCTTGAGGCTCTCTCAGCCATGTGGCCTCTATAATATTAGTCTTTTTTTGGTGACCCTGATGATCTCAATGCCGATGTGACCTTGGTATCTTACCCTTGATTTCGTCAGCCCACTAGCCAGGAGATGTTTTCCAGAGTCCCAAGAACCACTCTTTCATCCTACTTCTGCTCCTTATAAACCACAGACTTAGGTGTGACCAGGTATTGATCTTACTACTGATCTCTTTTACCCCACTTCCAGCTGTCCAGTGGACATTTCTATTCTCAAGTGACAGAAAATCTCAAGACAACACATTTAAGATGAAGCCACCATAGCTTCCCTCTCTCATAGTCTCAGTGTTTGTGTGCCTCAAAGTTCACAGTTTTAATTAAGATTTAGATTTAATATTGTGTGTGTGTGTGTGTGTGTGTGTGTGTGTGTGCGCGCGCACGTGCGTGTACTGAAATTGAAATTGAGCCATTGCCTTGAGGGCTGCTGGTAAGAACCATTTACTGGATTGTATTATCTGTAGACTTCAGGTCCCTACAGAGTCCAGAAGAGGGTATTGAGTCTCCTAGAGCTGGAGTTACATGTAGTGGTAGTCACCTCATGTGGTTGCTGGGAACTGAAATCAGTTCTCTGCAAGAGCAGTATGCACTTCCAGTCACTTATCCATCTCTCTATCCCAGTTCATATCACTTTGGTTGCTGAGTTTTGTTTTTGAGACAAGGTCTTATGTATCCTAGGTTGGTTTTGAACTTGATATACAGCTGAGGATAACCTTGGACTTCTGGACTTATAATCAATATCTCTGTCTCTCTCTGTCTCTCTGTCTCTCTCTGTCTCTCTCTCTGTCTCTCTCTGTCTCTCTCTGTCTCTCTCTCTGTCTCTCTCCCTCTCTCTCTCTCTCTCTCTCTCTCTCTCTCTCTCTCTCTTTCTCTCTCTCTCTCCTGAGTGCTTGGATTAAAGGAGTGTACTACCACACCAAGTTTATATAGTCAAAGAGGCACCAAGTGAACTATATCTCCAGCCTCCTCATCTCACAAAGTCCACATCCAGAAACCTACTCCATGTGGGCTATATCAGGATACAGGCTCTTTAATGAGGCTATTAAGGCTAAATGAGGTGAGATGGTGGGCCCTGACCTGATAAAATTAGTGTTATAAAAAGAGAACTTACATTTTCTTTCTACTCTGTGAAGACAATGCAATTCAGGAAATTGCTCTCACCAGCAGCCCCCAAGGCAATGGCTCAATTTCAATTTCAGGCTTCAACTCCATTGCTAACAAAATGTTTTTTGTTGTTTAACATTTTGTCACAATTGCCAGTACGCACCAATATGCCCAACTTTAAAACTTAGTTCATTTCGGTGTCCTGTGCTCTGTATCTTCTTAGTCCTGCTGTGTCCCCCTCAGCATTCCCTCATTTCTCCTGCCTCCCATCTCTTTGCTAGTCCTCTGTGCCTTCCATGGAACTACACAATCTAGGCTTCATTTAAAGCCCTCAAGATAATTTCTTCTTCCTACTGGGACCTCTTCCATTTTCTGCCTTCATCCTGGCTTACACATTCCCTGGGGATGAGACCTCTCTCTTTAGAGCCTGGGTTACCCTGTTGCTGCATAACTATACGCTTCTTAGTCTAATCTTCTCTTCTCTGGAGAGCACACCTTGAGATTCAGCTTTGCAGGCCACATCTGAACTCCTTTGGCTCTTCTGTTGAAGCCTCTCCACTTATGTCCCTGTGTGAAGTAAGCGGCTGATGTGCTATTTGTTGTTCAGAAGCGGGTGGGGGCCTGCAGGCCGACATTTCCTGGTGGGGCAGAGTTCTCAAATGCCTGGGTTTTCCAGGGAGCTTCCATGGTCTCCACTCAGGCTCCCCACTTCAAGCTGACTTGTGCTCTTCCTTTTCTTTGCATGTATCCCAATCTACCTACCCTGAGTCTGGGACCTTCATGGGTGGCTTGGAGGTGAATCCTTGAGTCCATGTCTTACTGCTCTGCCCTGCATGCCACTTGGCCCTGGTGAACTTTTGAATGCTTGTTTGATGAAGCTTACTTAATGTATATAATAATGTATCACACCATGGTCTGGCTGGTTCTCCTGCTAGGGCTTGGCTCTAAGATTGCCAGGGACAGTGAAAATCACTTTTATGTCTTATATAAGCTGCATTTCCTACTCTATAAAACTGTGAGTTTCTTCATCAATATCTGGTAACACTGCCATTACTGTATTATCTCCTAACTTTCTTTTGGGGGTCTCCCTTTTGTCTCTAAGGATAGCCTAAGGACTCAGAGAGGCTCGTGTTAGAGGCTTTGACAGTGACCATCACACATTCACTACCATTCAGAAGTCCTAGGAATCATGTGAGCAACAGCCTAGACTGGTTCTCAGAACATAGATGACCCCTTGGCCCTGCCAGTGGCATTTAGCTATAATAGTCAGATGTTTTGACCACAGATGGACCCATGAGAACAAGCCTCCTGTGGAAAAAGAGCAAGGTGAAAGAGAGCATGTCACAGAGTACATGAGAAGCACCATGCACCGTGTCCACAGCATGGCCACGGTGTCCTTCTTTTCTACACCACAGCTCTATTTCCATCAATAATAAGCTGAGAAAATCACCATGAGGAAGGGGCAAGAAGATGCCGAGCCCCATGGAGTTCCCAAAGGACATGCACCGTGGAGGGGGAGATTCAGAAGAGGTGGTGAGCAAGCAGGAGTTGGCCTCACAGCAGACACTCTGGGGAGAAGTGGGTAGGCTGTTTCCCTGGATGCTTCTCATCTCCATGGTGCCTGAGCCCCAGTGCTCCTCCTTCCTTCAGGAGCCTTGAGAGGACTCTGTGAGCAGCAGGTACAGCCTAGATTTTATTCTGCAAAGTGAATTGCTGCCTTAGAGAATGGAGTTAACCCCACCCAGCCACCCCTCAGACTTGCTACTAGAAGTAAAAGGGATTAACCTAAAATGGAAGCTCCTCTTGGGGCAGGGCCATACAGAATGCCCCACCTCTTCTTAGGCCTGTCTGAAACCTGGACAGTCAGTCTGTAACCAAGAATGCTTAGCTTCAGTCAAGGTATGGAACGTTGTCTTTGCCATGCTAGAAACGTGCTACAATTCACATAAGGGCCATTTAACATTTTAAAAATGTTACTATTAGCTGAAGTTATGGGATGAGGGACTTTGTAGAAGGGCATTTTGGCACTGTCTGAATTTTATAAATATACCACTGTTGAGGGTTGGTCTGCTGCTGCTATGTATTCAAATGCTAAATACTGGCCCCCAAGATCTGGTTGCTATCCAAGGAGAACATTCTCGTGTATACCAAATGATGCATAAACTTTGCTTGCCAATCTTCTCATCTCAGGTAGACTAGTTAAATAAAAGTGGTTACAGCCAATTACTGGAGAAAACAGAGGTAGATGGGGTTTTTGGTTACCAGGCTGGGGGGTCCCAGGTAAGGACCATGGTCGGGGGGTGGAAGAAGGGAAGGAGAAGAAAGTCAGAGAGAGGAAGAGGGTACCATGAGAGAAGATGGACCATGAGCACGTGGCCAAAAGAAGTATGTTCTGAGGACAGTCTGATGGAGCAAAATGGTAGCCCAGCACTCAAACAGCAAATAACTTGGGGAGCACAGCTGGGAATTAGCCAGTCTAGCATACAGAAAAATTGATTAGCAATAATTTCCCAGTAATTGTGCTAAAGCTGATTAAATAAATCTATAGGACTCGGTCTCTATTATTGGGGGGTTGGCCAGGTTATATTAAGAGTTAACTAAATATCTACAACGTACCACTGCTGGAGACTGGATCCTGCAGTGTTGCTGACACACCACCAGACACACTTACACATAGACGTTTGAAGAGGGAAGTGTTCTCAGGCTTCTTTATAGTATTTAAATCTAAGGGTAGTAGGTGGTGGTAACTGGTGGGAGAGGCTGGCCCTGGAGAGGGAAGGCAGCTGGGCACAACCAGGGTTATTGTCCTGATGTCTGTTGGCCCCAGGCATGCTGTGAACAGATGGGTCTTCTTGTATCTACACAAGACCCTGTTTGTATGAACGGGAGAACTAGCTGCCCAGGCCTGGTTGTAGGTGTACTTTATATATACATATTATTGTAAAAGAGCAATTCTGAGAGAAAGCAAGAACCACTAGTCTTGGAGCCTTGGAAGGTAGCTGGCTAAGTATAGTATAGGAAAGACTGCCCCACCCCCCTTTTTAGTATTTAGGCCATTGAGCTTCTCTACCTGAGCAGACTATCTCCTCTCTCTCTGTCTCTCTGTCTCTCTCTGTCTCTCTCTCTCTCTCTGTGTGTCTCTCTCTGTGTCTCTGTCTCTCTCTGTCTCTCTGCACATGCATGTGTATGTGGTGTATGAATTTGAAAAGTGTGCATACCTGGGAGTACACAGAAGCCAGAGGATACTGGATGCCTCACTCCATTACTCTCTACCTTATTACTTTGAAGCAGGGTCTCTCCCTGGACCTGGAGCTCAGGGAGTTCAGATAGGCTGACAGTAAACAGGCCCCAGCGATGATCCCCTCATTGCCAGAGTTACCACACTCACATATACACAAGTGAGAACAGACACACCACACATGTGCATACACACATAGACAAACACACACCCTGGAACAGGCTTTGCTTGTTGCACAGGTATGATTCAAAGTCAGGTCTTTATGCCTGCACAGCAAGTGTTTTTATCCACTGAGTCAATTTGCTCAATAACAAAAAAATACTTCAAAATGTTTAGGTTCGGTGTCATATACTCTTGAAGGACACATTACTTCTTTGGCCCGCATATCAATGCCTGCTTCTTATTTGAGGTAGTTTTATACAGAACCAGTTGTGTGTGTGCACACTTGAACGCAGGATTCATCATAGAGCATCAGCGAGGGAACCACAGTGACTTGTCCCCAAAAAGCAGACATTGATACTGTGCAGTGTGGATCCCTGACACTCAAGACAGCAAGGTTAATGGCTCCTGCTGGTTTTCCTGTGAGTCTGGCTACCACTGAGACCCATTGCTTTCCCAAAGAGCCCACAACATGCCACAGAACAGGCCTTTTTCATAATAATTGAATCATGTTTCTATTTAAATTAAACAAATTAAAATGGATGGGGTTGACAGAGTCTCCTGGGAGTTTTCTCATGTATCTGACAGGGACCTACTAAAAGGCCACTGTTGCTGTCCTGATATCTGCTGGTGACAAGCACCAGTCTCTTTTCCCAGGAGGGGGCTTCTTTGGAATTCTAAGCAAGACTACAGATATCTATGTATGTTCCTGGGGGTTCATGTAAGATAAAAGTCTGCTTTTTTACTGTGAATCCTGATTTGAAAGAAAGAATGAAAGGAAGGAAGGAAGGAAGGAAGGAAGGAAGGAAGGAAGAAGAAATGAAACCATGGTCCTAGTAGGCAGACACAACTGAAGTGGCTGTGCTTTTGAGATAAATTTGCAATTTTGTATATCTTTCCCCAGATCTCCACAATTTGTTAGTTTGGTCTCCAACTAACAAAAGCCAAGTTTTGGTTTTGGCTTTCTTATCCTGGATGTTGAGGGAGAAGGAAAAACTTGTTACTTCCAGAGTTAGCCACTGTAGCTTAAAACTGTGCTGGCCACATACAGAGGGACTCACCTGCGGTGTGTGAGGAAGCTGCCACTGACGTGTCCTGACCCATCACACCCGGGTGTAGGGCAGGACATGCCCTCCGTCTTGACGGACTTCCAGGAGAACTGGGAGCCATTAAGGTATCCATCCTTCTGCCTCTTGGCCGCCAAGGGGCACCCCGAGGCGCTTCGGTGGGATGCATACTTCCCAGTGATGTGTCCCTGACCGTCACAGCCAGGTACTGGACATCTGGACAACAGATAGGAAGCAAAACTTCATTGTTGTTATCTTGAGCATCATGGACTCTACAATAGTTACCCCACACAGAGGAAAAACAAAACAAAACAAACCCAAACCATCCATGCTCTCTTGGACAAGAGAAAAAAAGACAAGAAGGATACAGGGAGAGCCAAATGTGGTGGCACATGCCCATGATCTTAGGTGGCAAGAGGATCAGAACAACAAAAGACCTAGAAAGATACCACCTAGTGATGACATGTGGCATTTCACCCTTTTAGAAATCGACACTAGGGATAGACCAGCAGCTCAAGGGACTATGTCCTGTGATTTAGAAGATACGGTGGCTCTCTCACAAGGAGCTCTGGTGTGATACAGGTGTTCACAGAAAATGCCATTTTTGGACAGAATTTCTGTTCGTAAAACGCCAAGTCAATGTGTCAGTGTAGGAATTCAGTTATTTATGTTAAGAAAAGGCAGTCTCATCCAGCGGCACTCTCTCAGGGTTAGGAAGTGCCTACGTGGTTGTGCTCTTGGGGGACACAAAGTATCCTTTTAGTTAGCTGAGATGGAATACCTCAGGAGCAGCATGTGTGGCTCTAGAGTGGAAAGTACAGAGGAGACTTAGGTCCCCACCAGGGACTGTACTGCTGATTGCTTGTATGGAAAGAGCCCAGACTCAGCGAACAAAGTGTCCCAGTGCCTCAGAGAAGGGCAAGGCTGACTCCCTGACTTCTGCTGCCCAGAGCTATGTATCTGCTTGCATTTTCTCCCTCCCTCCCTCCTTCCTTCCTTCCCCCTCCCTCTCCCTCCCTCCCTTCCTATCTTCCTCCCTCTCCCCTACCTTCCCTTGCTCCCTCCTTCCCTCCTTTGCTCCCTCCCCCTCTTTTGTCTCCTTCTTTCCTCCCTTCCTCCCTCCCTCCCTTCCTCCCTTCTTCCTTCCTTTCTTTTGACAGGGTCTCTTGTAGCCTGGGCTGGCTTGAAGAACTAGCTATATAGCTGACAATGACATAGAACTTCTGACTCTCCTGTCTTCATCTCACATGTCTGCATCACATATTCTCATTTATGCAGTGCTGAGTTTTGAGCCTCATACATGCCAGACAAACACTCTAACAACTAAGCTATATTGTTAACCCACCTTTTGTTTTGAATAGCAAAGTTTAAATGCCACAGAATCCATGCTTCTTTTTATTGTGATAAATTGTAGTTTATCTTAATGACCTATCCTTCATTGATTTTTATTTGGGTTAAAACTTATCTCTAAAAGTACTTGTACTGAAATTTGATACAGACCTACCAGGTTTATCATGTGAGGTTTGGAGCCCTGGGAGGGAGGGAAAGCAGAATAGAAGATGAGAATGAAATGCAGGCAGAGCCACCAGCCCTTTGGGATGCAGAAGAAGGTGCAAGGTAGCTCCCTCCTAAGCATGCCTCAGGGGGGAAAGGCACTTCTGCTGGTCTTAACAAGCTGCATGCTGGCAGGGAATCTGCTTTTAGTGTTATGTTTGAGGTCCCCAGTATATATATGTTCTGGGGACAGGAGTGTTTCTTGAGATTTAGGTCACTGCAAACATCACTTGTGGCTGGACACCTGTAACTTCAAGGCTAGTTAGCAGATGCACTTTGGTTTAGGTTCATCTGGTCTAGTTACTTAGTTAAATCTCAGCAGATGCCTTCTAGAACCTGTGGGCCCCCTTTCTCATGGTTGTTGAGTGGGTGTGTACCTTGCTGGCTGCCCCGTACCTGATTGGCTCCTGGTCTTCCTTGTCCTCTTTGCTCTGTGCTATCCGGATGCCACTCTTCTTTGCTCTTGGGCACCCAGAAAGGCTGAAGGAGAGACAGGTTTCAGAGATACAGAACACTGATACTTGGGTAAAACTTCCTCACCAGTGATCTGAATCCCTCTGTAGCCTGGGATTTGGGGGTAAATAAAATGTAGTGTGGGGGGTCCATTCTGGACCTAGCCCCTATGTCCTCTCAATGTCTTTGTACTCTTTGTCAGTTCCCTCTCAAGAAGGTTAAGAGCCTTGGGTGGAATAGGTGATGTAGACACGGGGAGTAGCCAGCTTGAAGAATGGACACAGCGAGAACTGATCAGAAGAGATGATGGAGAAGATTCTGTGGATGAATGTGGAATGGTGAAGAGGAAGGGAGGGAGGAAAGAAGAGAGGAAGGGGACAAGTGGTGAGGTGATGTGAAGGGCAGTCAGTCAGGCTCTTTTTGATGCTGTGAAGAGCCCTGCAGCACAGGTGTGCTGGGAGCCAGTCCACCTCACTCAAGTATGGACTTCTGGTTACATCTGCAGAAGGCATGCTGAAGTCTAAACATGCTTGCTTATGTTCTAGGGTTTGGACATAGAGGCTTTGGAGATTCTCCCAAGGAATGTTCAGATGCTAGGACCCCTCTCAGTATCTCTCCCTACACCTAAACACCTTGTACTGAGACACACAGTGTGGGCTTTGGCCCATACACAGCTTGTGATTCTGCCTCAACTGTCTCAACTCACTCCTCTGTCACCTCTAGCTCAGTGCCACATGATGGCTTTCTTCCCTGGACCTTCACCTTCTTTTCAACCTTCTGTATGCTTTATCTGACATCCTTCTCATGAACTTGGCCTACGCAAAAGTCACATCTACGAAGAAGCCCTTGCCTTTCTCTTGTTCACCTGTCCCTCTACCAAAGGCTCCTCTAAGAGGCTGGTCCCAAGGATGTGTGAGCCATCTTGTACTCATTTGGTTCTTTAACACCTACTCAAGGCCTTTCACAGAGCCTGTGATCGTCAAGCATTTGCTGAGTGTAGCAGTACAACGGGAAAGATGCATTCAGGAAGCACAGGGATTTATGTGCCCAGCTGAGCCCCAAAGCCCTCAAGGCCATTGTGAAGGACTTCCAGTGACTCAGTACTCTCTTTTCTTTTTGTTTTTGCTTTTCTCTTGTTACACACACACACACACACACACACACACACACACCCTCAGGCTGATATCAATTTAGTTTGTAGCCTGTGATGATCTTGAATTTATCATTCTTATGTCTCCACCTTGTCAGTACTGTGATCCTGAGATTTCAGGCAGCATGTACTATCTCACCTGATTTTATGTATTGCTGAGTACTGAAATTAGAGATCTGTGTATGCTAAGCAAATACACTACCAACTAAGCTACAACATCAGACTTAAAATTCTCTATTTTTGCTGTAAAGCATGGACATGAACCTATTCTTCTTCATGGAATCTCAAGAGATTCTCATGGTGACTTTACTAGCCTGGGAATGGCATCAGGCGTGCTGCTGAAGGGCCAGTCCTGTTACTGGTAGTGCTTGATCATGTCTCTGATCATGGCACCTGGGACCTAGATGTTAGAGAAGTCCCCATAGGAAGGACAGGAGAACAGAAGGCCAAACCGGGTACAGGAATTCTTCAACATCTGTAGTCTTTTCTTAGAGTCCAAATTGACACCCACAAGAAACCAGTTGCCTTCTCTTTCTAGCATAGTGACAAATACATAAATGCAGGTGTTTGACCTTGAGGGAAGCCTAACTTCTTGAAGGAAAGCTACCACCAACCTCTGAGCCCATCTGTCTTCTCTAAATATTGCATTTTCTTTCCACTGACTCCTTCAGTGAAGGCAGACTTCTCCTGTCTGGAGAGAGAAAGCTTTGCTTCTTCCTCTCAAGTCGGCCTTGTTTAGCCATCTTATTGTAAGAATCTTAAAGGCAACATGTTTGAGCAGAACCCATTCCCATCTTATTTGGCAGTTTCACTACTCAGATCACGATGTAGCCACTCAGTCTGGGCCACTGCCAGTTTCCTTTCTATAACATTAACTTTTCTCTGTGCTGAATACAGTTGCATATATGTTCAAAGGTCTCGTGTTGGGGAAATGACCAGTGTGCCACCATTCCTAGCTTGGAAGATGCAGAACTTACCTCATCTTGAAAACCAATCCCCATATTCAACTCCCTCTTTTGCCTGGAGCTGCCCAGGCCCCCACCATCTCTGTGCATCTCTCTTTCCTCATAGATTAGTTGTCCCTTGAGGATAGAACTTCCTTAGTTATCACTGTTTCTTGACCTCTAGAATATAGTATGTGCCCAATAAATATCTGTGGAATTCTAAGTTTCTGGAATCTTGGGCTGACATTTGGAATCATGCCATAAATTACTAAGTATTTCCAAAAATGAGACTGTGGTTCCCACAATTCACCACTCTTGGCTCAGAGACTCATTAGATATATTTTTACTATATACATTTGAAACCGTCTACATTTGAAACATGTGACAACCACAGAAGGTTCTGGTGGAAGATGTCAACATGTCACACTGATGTTCAAATCTCTAAGCAAACCAGGGTCAGGCAACAGCCAACTTCTTAAGCAGGCCAGTTCTGTCTGGCAAAACAATGAACTTCCCTGCTCACATACACCCCAAAGAAAGAACCAGAAGGCACTGGGTTGCTGTCCTGGAACTTTGCCTGCTGCTCTGTCTCCTGCCTTATGAGGAATGTTAAGTTTGAGTTGGAGTTTCTGCTTTCCTCTGAATGCAGCAGCCCTTTATTCTCATCCGAGTGCTTGCTGCTGTGTGGAGTGAGGTGCTGCATGGGCCTCAGATTGAAAACAGTCAATGTGGGGCTTTTACTGAATCGTTGTAGGCTTTTTTTTTTTGAACTAGAAATACTGTTGTAACACTTTATTTCTTAGAGTAGAAGGACAGAGTAGGGTGGGTCTTAGCCAGCTCAGGTAAGGTAAGAGGGCTAGAGGATAGCACCTGGGAGCTCTCTGGATAAAAAAAAAAAATGTCACCCCCAGGCCAGAATGTTGCTCAGCTAGCCTCCCTTGGGTAAGGTAAGGGCTTCCCTGTAGCATGTGAGGAGTTTCTGTCAGCATTCCATTTTGTGGTTTCCTTAGCTCCCTAGTGATGGGCCTTCTGTGACCGCTGAAGAAGTCTTTCTCTTTGTGCTTCCAAATGCCAGCAAGCCTGCTCCTTTTAGCCCCATCTTTGGGTTGGGTGATGCTTCTTGTAATAGCAGGGAAGGCCTCTGGGATGGCTATCTGAACTTTTCAGAGCACAATGAAACAGTAGAAGGTATCACCAGTCTTCTGGCTGCAGCCTTGGGTTTTTTATCTCACAGAAGAACAAGAGGAAAGGGTTTGAGAAGACACTGAGTTGACAGCATGGCAAGTTTGCATTCCAGCCTCAATTCCTCATTTCAATTAAGGTAAAATAATCTCACAGGCATTGAGACCATATATGAGCGAAGTTTAGTGCAATGCTAAGCTTACATAGGAAGTGATCAGTAAACTCTGTCCTGTGTTTTGGGAGGTTAGTAGTTGCCCCTTAGGATGTTAGAGAACTTACATGGGAGGCAAAGAATCCCTTGTGGGACACAAAGTAGGAGCAGAGGGGTCTTGGGTGTGTTTTGCTATTGTATGATCCTGCTCAAAAGGCAAATGGAGGGCTCAATCAGAGGATAAGGAAAAGCCCTGTAAGCCTGTGTGGTAGGAGCATTCTGAAGCCACTGTATCACTGTGTTCAGCAACAAACATCAACCCCCCTGCAGATGAAGAGGCTCTTATGAAGGATGGGAAGAGAGCACAGAAGATCCCTAAGAAGCTGAGGAAATGATCAAGAATTCCAAGACAAAGCCAGATGATGACTGCAGATTGTGAAAGCCTCACAGGCCCATCAAAGGACAGTGGGAAGAGGAGTAATAGATGAAAGCTTCAGAAAACATCAGGGTCCACAAAGGTTTGTTAAGATAAGTTCAGATGTGTTCCGATACAACACTGTGACTAGAAGTGGCATAACTGTTCTAATATAAGCTAAGTAAGTTCCAAACTGCATCTTGTCGAGCACGGTTGTGTGTACCTGGGTGTACCTTTTCCTTGTGGTTGCTCCCAACCCCATGGCCTTCCAGTATTGTTCTGGGCTCATAGGTCCAAAGAGATGAGAAACTTGAGCGGATACCATGACTTGAGTTCCAGCTCTTCTAGTTCATCTCTTGAGCCTCAGTTTCCTCAGACCCAACCAAGAATGGATTTCCTGTCTTCAGTGTGTAGAGAGCAGTAGAAGGAGGCATGCAGCCTTGTGATGGTTTGAATAAGAATGGTGGCCCCCATAAACTCATATGTTTGAATGCAACATCAGGGAGTGGCACTACTTGGGAAGGATTAGGAGTTTGAGCCATGTTGGAGTAGGCATGGCCTTGTTGGAAGTAGTGTGTCACTGGGTAGTGGGGTAAGCTTTGAGGTTTCAAGGGCCTGAGTCAGGACCAGTCTCTCTTTTCCTGCTGCCGGATGTAGAATGCTCAGCTATTTCTCTAGCATCATGTCTGCCTGGGTGCCATCAGGCTCCATGCCCTAATAATGTATTGAGACTCTAAAACTGAAAGCAAGCCCCAGTCAAATGCTTTCTTTTATAGGAGTTGCTGTGGTCATGCTGTCTCTTCACAGCAATAGAACACTGACTGCGAGAAGCCTCCAGTTCATTTATATCATGAAGAGGTGTGTGTATTCCTCTAGGGTCTTGAATCATAGAACAGGGCCATCCTATAACCCCCAGGGTGATGTGTGTACCCATTCTATGGCTAGGAAGGACAAACCCATGGGTACCAGAATTATCCATGGGCTCTGATTCAGGCCTGCTTAGAATTCTTGCTCTGAGACTTCACTTCTTACTGTGGCATGAAGATGCTTTGAACTTAAACCTGAGCTGAACTGTGGCATATCTGGGGGAACCCAGTGTATCCCTGTCTAGGCAAACTTTCCTCTATGGTTTCTGTACAAGTATCTCATGGCTGTGTTTCTGGGGAGGAATTTAGAAATATAAAAGAGAAGAAAGATTCCTAATGATCATCTAGCTATTGGCTTCTGTCTTTATTCAATGTATACTGGCCTTTGCTTATTTAGCTGTGACCTCAGTATTTCTAAGTGGAAAACTTACGTAAGAACTGTGAACTGAATGTAATGTTCTTGATGAACAATGCTTGACTCTATCTCAACTTCTATGGAAAGGAACTTGTTACTACAGAACACTTCAATACACGCTACTTTCTGTTTGCTCAAACTGCTACAAGGCAATATTTGCCAAAAGTTTTCTCTTCAAAATCAAATTTGCTTTGCAACTCTGTTGATAAAGCCTGAATTTAGTTCAGCACAGATCACAGCTTAAATATAAGGCTGATATACAAATTCACACACACACACACACACACACACACACACACACACACACACACACCATGCACACATATACACATGAACACTACTGCATATGAATACAAAGACATACAACAAACATATACAACCTGAACACATATACACACTACACATATGCACACAATCATACCATATACCCATACATACACATACAAACACATACAAACACATACCATATATGTACACAAAATACACAATACACATACATATGCATGCACATGTTCATACATACCACATATACACATCATATACATAAACATACATACATACATACATACATACATACATATTCATACACTAATCCCATATTATTTTGAGACAAAACCTCTCTATGTAGCCTAGCCTAGTCTTGAACTCTAGGTCATCCTCCTGCCTCTGCTTCCAAGTGCTGGGATTACAGAAGTGAACCATCATGCATGGCTCTATATTACATTTTAATGATACATTTCTATCTTACTAACTCCTAATGTTCTAAATCAAAAGCAAAATGAATAAAAATGCTGGTATTCTTCATGGTCAAAAGTAGATATTAAATGCCATTTTTTAAAAGTAGAACACAAGACATTAGATGTGGCCTGATCAGGAAACTTCCATCTTTAGCTGTACAGATTTACAAAATGATGAATGTTTTATAGGCATTTACTTTCTAAAATAAATTAATGTAAAGACTAGAATAGAATGTACCTGATTTTATACATTTAACTTGAGTGTTTTTTAATTCTTTTTAATATAAAGAAACCATCTGCTATGGAAATGCTTTCAGAAAGATCTCAGTCTATCTTGAACACTTGGCAACAACACGTGAAAGGTAGAAACCTCTGCTGACCTGGTGGGACTAAGTCTGGAGGCATTTGATTGGTAGTCAAGGTTGGAATCATGCTACCATTCAGCAGTCTATAGTTTGAAGGAGAGCTCATAGCAAAGGACTGTTGATTCACAAATGTCAGCATCATGCCCCTGGGAAAGCCTGATGGAGATCATAGCCTTCTCTGCACCTTGGAAGCATGTGCATACTGTTTCTACGGACAGGGATGGCCTCGCAGAACTCTCGACTGTTATCTCAGAATGTGATAAAGATCATCTCTGTGACCAAAGCCTGAGAAGCCCCCCTGTGGGTTCCTCCTCTCTCCTCACAAAATGAAGTATGAGCAAGAACCCTGCCAAGCCAGCTTAGTAAAAATTCCAGTGCCTCCCTCAGTCATCTTGTACTCTGCCTGCCTCATGGTCAGTCATCTTTTATTCTGCCTGCCCTCAGCAGTAACTAACATTAAGGGGTCATCAAGGAACCATTAGTTCTGATAATGGTTTGCCATCTACTGATGGCTGTGGATCCTGGCTGTGGATCCCCACTTTTCCTTACAGGTGTCAAGTTTTGAGGCTCTGATGTAGGACTTCTGAAATTGTCACCAGGCTCCTTGAGCAGAGTTGGCTTTGCCATCTTAACCAAGTATCCCACCTACTCTTATTCCGTGATGGAAGCACAAACATTTTCTTTCAACTCTCCACATAGTACCTGTCATAAAGTATGCACTTCCACTGATAGAATGACAGGTAGTGGAGGCCTTCTGTTAGCTCACATGGTGGGGGTTCTGTGTCATATTGTAGCCTCTCTGTTCTCATCGTGAGAAATTAAAATTTAAAACTAAGCCTCTCTGTGGTAGTCAGTCCTGTATATAGTAACTGCACAGCTCTATGCTTCAAATCCTAATGTTAAGGGGACTAGCAGCATGTGTGTTTATGAGAATATTTGCCTATATGGGGTATTCTCAGATATAACATATTTAGAGATGAGTCTTTTTCCTTTGTTCTTCTAGAATGGAGAACTGGAAATGTTTTGGTGCTCTAGGGTGGTATACAGACTCAGGAGAGATGACCATTCAAGCAGGTCCCAGTCAGGATCCTTAGCTGAGGATATCTTTATGAGGTACACAGCCAGCCTGTACCTCATCTGAGAGTACAGCTCCCCTGCCAGGACGGAGCTGCTACTCTGGAGAGAGAGGATGGTTCTGACGAGTCTACATACCTTCGATGAGAAGCGTAATTGCCAGTGATGTGTCCAGAACCGTCACAGCCAGGGGTGGGGCACCTACAAGTACAAATGCAAATGGGGTAATTTACTTGAAGGAAATCAACCCCCCCTGGGTAACTGACTTTATTTATCCAAAAGGCAAGCTCTTTATTGTGTACCCTTGCTACTAAAAGAGACTAAATTGATCTGGAAGCTCTCTAGCTCCTTCATGAACATCACCACATACAAATCCACTTCTACTTCCTTCCTTCCCAGCACAAGGACATGCCCAAAGGACCACCATTTTTTGTGACCTCTTAGGTCTTTTCAGTCTCTCAAGCACCTCATATCCTGTCACTAGACTTGTGGATCCCTAAATGGCCTTTCTGTAACCTTGCTGTTATTTGAAATTAGCCAGGGCCAGTTACTGTAGGGCTTGCAATCCCAGTCTACACATGACAAGATACAACATGGAAAGCTATGCATCATGGCTAAGGGCATGGAATAGTCTGAGCCAGCTCTGCACAGGAATCCCTGCCATGTCCTCACAATGCTGTCTAGACTGGGGACTCCTAGATCCCAGGTAAGGCAATAGCGGGAACCTGTGCTGGGGGTTGGAGGCAAGGCAGATCCACAGTCATGGACCTTTCTATAGGTCTGTTTTACCTTAGGCCTATAATGTTTCCATTCTTGGGTATAACGTAGGAGGTGCATCTGCATGTCCTGACAGTAATCTCATATTAGCCACAGGCATCTCTACCAAGTCTGTTTAAACCCACAGAAAAAAATTCATCTGGCATCTTAAAGCCAGCTTGCATTATTGATGGGTTTTTATAATTGTTTCTCTAAATAATGTGTGTGTGTGTGTGTGTGTGTGTGTGTGTGTGTGTGTGTGTGTGT
>JANHMN010000010.1:35434143-35587711 GCA_030674055.1 Rhabdomys pumilio
ATCTATCTATCTATCTATCTATCTATCTATCTATCTATCTATCTATCTATCATCCACCCACCCACCCACCCTCCCACCAACCATCTATCTGATAGAGCTCCTGACTGTCCTGGAACATACCAAGTAGATTAGGCTGGCTAGACACCCTAGAGATACACCTGTCTCTATCTCCTAGTGCTGGAAATATGAGCATGTGCCTTAAAATTTGTTATTTTATTTTGATAGTGGGTTTGGAGGATGACATTAAGGTCTTAATGCTTGCAAAGTAAGCACTTCTACCATGGAGCTATCTCCCAGTCATCTCTATAACTTCTTAAATACACCATCCCATGAACAATGAGACAGCAATGCAAAAGCATACTTCTCAAAGCAACAGCATTGCCTTTGTACCACCATGAAGATAAAACAAAGGGACAGAAGTTAATAGAAAAAAATACCCTTTTCATTAAATAACAGATTCAGTGATCCAGTGAACAAAATACCATCTGTTATTGAAGAGAAGACTGTGCTCTGTGCACTTATTCAGACCCAGGGAAAGCCTGAACCCAGGTCAAGAACAAAGCCACACATGAGGACAGGCAGCAGATGCTCCCAAAGGTCTTGGTTTCCCTCTGCTCAGGAATGGATCTGATTAGCAATGCTGAGGGTGGGTCAGCATGTTAGCCAACTATAGAGGTGAGACTGGAAGGCTACTCATGCACAAAAATGAGGCTAGCCCACAAGCCTAGTACACTGTGGCTGGCAGACTAGTCACTCACAGATGTGCCTTCTCCAGACTGGATGATACAGTGCCAAGGAGCAGGTGGGCACACAGGAACTGGACAAGTTTCAAATGTGTGAATGGCAGATTGCCATACTTGGGTACATAAACAACTTTCAGGGTTTAGAAATTTTCTAATTTCCCTCTGGCCCCATGAAAGGGAATGTGCATCTAGATCTCAGGGCCCACAAGTCAGTATCTTCCATACCATATGTAAGGATAGAGTTTAATTTATGGCCTGCGTTGGGGGAGGAGCAAAACCAACTAGATGGCAGGGCAGTGGAGGTGTCTGCGGAGTGCTCGCTCCGGTCCATGCAGGAGGAGTGGATCTTTGAAATAGGCGTTCGCTACAGAATAAGGCTGAGGTTGTTTGAATGAATCCTGCTTGTCAATAGCAGCTCCATCTCTGATTGGGGACTGGGTTTGAACAGATTAACTGTGTTAACCTTCACTTCCCACGTGATGATAAGGCCTGTCATTCAATAGCTAAGAGAATATTTTCTGAGAAGTAATTCAGTGGGCTTGTTCAGCAGTTGATTTTTCCAATGCTGAGGCACTCACCTGAGAGAAATCATCCTGAGAGATACTGAATGTAATAACATTTCTGTTTAGAGGTGTTTTAAAAGACTCGGTGTCTTCTACCACCACCAATAACCTACACTTGGCCTTATTTTCTACTGTAGGGAGATTTTAAAGCCCTTCCTAATTTAAAACCTAGTGAAAGTTAACTTAGAGTTTACTCATTTAACGAGTAAGCTCAAAATGAAAGTAAGGTCTTACAACCAAGAAAGATCAATGATAACTGGCTCCTCCTACCTCCACCCACAAAACCTTTGCAGCAAGTTCTATGTGTTAGGCTGTCCTGTCCTTCCCCCCCCCCCAAAGGTATAAATTCATCACCAAGTAAGAAAGAGGTTCAAGATGCACTCTTTCTACCACAAAAGGAAAAAAAAAAAAGAATTTTCTTAGGGTTTTCATTGTTTTGCAGAAGGTTTTCTTTCGGGAACCTGGCCAGGGGAGACCACTTGTTATTCCCGAGGTTGTGGGCCTGCTCGCAGCCAGGAGGGTAGCTGTGGGGCTAGAGAGCCTCTTTCTGGGAGGAGAAAAGGAGAAGGGCAGGCCCACTGACCTGCTCCCCTCTCCCTGCACTGTTTGAGCTCATAAGTGCTGAAGTGCTTGCTGCCTGCCACTCTCTACCTGCAGGTGGCACCTTTGGGCCAAGGAAGGGAACTCAGGCTGCTTCACCTGTTCTCCCCTGCAGTGGCTCCAGGCAGTCATTCCTATCTGACTATTCAAGACTTTAAGGCTTTCTTAAACTCACAGATTTACATACAAATTTTCCCAGCCTAAAGAAATTTCAATATTCAAAACCACAATTTTCTGCAGCCTCAAGTGAGGAAATGACCTAAAAATGGGACCTGCCTCTCAGGCCTCTCCACTCTGGGCCTGGGGGAGGTGTGTGGAATCCACTTTTCCCTGTCACACTGGTAACCATCCCTCTAGGAGCACATCTTCTCAGGAAGGGAGGCCCACGTGGGACAATCAGAGGCAGCCTGTGTGCACAGCTTGGGTTTTTGAAACCACAGAAGAGATAGGCTGGGTTTCCATGGAAACGGCCCTCAGCTCCCTAGGGGGAGGCAATGGCTTGGCTGTCAACACTGAAGTGCTTCTGGCAGGCCAAGGGAGGTTTTAAAGGACACTGCTCGATGGCCCTTCTCGCTTTGCTAATAGCTGCCATGGACAGCAGTACAGGAGGTATTTTAGGCTTTTCTAGTTAAGGATGCAAAGTTTGTTAAACAAAGTGCTTGGCTTTATCGATATTTTCTCTTATTACAGTGGGACTATGAGTCAAGAACACCCGGAAAGGAAATGAGGAATAAGCAATCTCTTTGCATACTTGCTGCTTCTTAGACTGGGAGACAACACACCCTGGTCTTGCTATAATTTGGTTTTGTCTTTGTGACATTAAGAGAAAATAATTTTTGGTGGTACATATTGCTTTCTGGCTGCGAACATTGGTCTTGAAGAACAGTGACAGAAAAATAATTTTTAAATGTCTTATTGCTTAATTGGAAAGACATACAGATTCAGCAAAAATCCTTAAAATACTAATCCAGAAGTCCTTATAGACCCTTCATTCTGATCCAGGGCATGGCCCTTTTCTGCACGGGAAGCTATCTGCTACTTACTGGAGTCTGAAACCCCTGGTCACTCTGCCTTCTGTTTTTCTACCTATTTAACACTATGCAAACTCAGGACTCTTTAAGAATAACCACTGGTTACACCTATCCACAGAATATCAGATATGTCCTCTAACATAAAAAAAATGGACATCAGTGTACTGAAATATCTAATCTTAAAGCTCGAGACCTTTGCATTAGAAAAAGATGGGACAATAGCCAGCACCTCTCAATTGGGATATGAATTTGTCCTCAATGGGACTCAAGTCCCATTACACAGGCCCATGTGGTAATTTCTTCATAGAACCATAACCTGGAGAACAGCTACTGACTGCCGCTGTCTTCCTAGCTAATTAGTCATTAGTGTCTTGAAAATGCTTTCTCTATATCATCCTCACATTCTTTAAAAAGATATATTAGGAGGGTTAAATCAACATTTAGAATTATGTTAGGGAATATAAGATATGATGTCATGATAGGCATGCTCTTGGGTAATGCATGAGCATGACATTGTGATAGGTGTGTCCCCTGGTGAAGCAAATATGTAGCATTATGATAAGTGTGACCTCTGTTTAAATGAGAATGCAACATCATGGTGGGTATCCCTTCTAGTTAAGTGAGTATGACATTATGATAGGTGTGCCTTCTGGTTAGGTATGTGATGTTATGATAGATGCCTTTTGGTTAATGGAGTACATGACTTTATAATAGATAGACCCTCAGTACAACACATTTCCTGATCACTGTGTGCCAAAGGAGACCCCATTCCACGCCAAGGTCATGTGATATAAGCTAGCAACTCTCTAACTCATCTATCATCCCACATCTCCATTGCAGGGGTCACATAAGCCTACGTGCTCTGGTTGGGCATAACATGCAAACATGAGGGTCAGTTCCCTCCACATACATGGAAAGGGGTCACAGTGTCAGACAGATGTCAAGACACCCCAAGTGCAGTGTTCTAGTACGGTATGGACAGTGTGTGACTGGTACACGACCCAACACCCATGCTGGATGAGAAAGAACCTTTAAATATTCAGTAGGCTCCGAAATTACTGCAGGAAAGGGTCTGTAAGTGATTTATGAGTTCTCATGACAGAGGCAACTACTCATTTTAGAAACCTTCAAACAATGGTGCCTAATACCGCCGTTCTTGTGGGTCCCTTCCTGGACCTGCTGTCCTTTGGCTGATGTCCCTCAGCTGATCCCCTCAGGCTGAGCTGGCCCAGGGGTACCAAACTGCAGAGAAGAGGGAATGCTTAGACTGCTAACATTCGACATGGGACAGATGGACTTTGATGTTTTGAAGAATTCCAAGAGATTCCCCCTTCCACTATCTCTTTTGTTCCTGTTTCATAGCAGCTCTGTTTTAGTAAAACACAAAACATGAAAAAAAAAACCACCTTTTTTTCTCAGTGCTTTCAATTTTAAAAGAAATACAAATGTAGAAGTAGGCCGTCTCTGGGTGCTAACTACAGTTATAAAGTGTAATGGTTCAGGCCACATGCTTTTGCCCAGTTAAACGGAAATTCCAGTTAAGAATGCTTTCTTTTCTAAACAAATGTAGCTCTCAATGTATTTTTTTCATCTTTTTCTGTCATATAAAATAAAAACAATAAAGAAATGTAGAGAAAGAAACAATAAAGACATTTTTTAAATTGACAAATGTCACACGGTTACTCTTAGGTTACAACCTTACTTCCCCAATCCCCCAAAATGGAAAGCGGGTGACTTATCCGGAATATACATACATGGTGTCTGACATTTCTTAGACATATTACCTCAACTTCAAGGGAAGACAAAATCTTTTAGTTGTTTTTCAATTTGTAAGGTATTTGATAACTTTCTCTTTATTTGTAATTCCACCTGAGCTGTTCAGACTTGGGATGCTGTTCAGATGTAACATAACTCAGGGGATCTGGCACTAGGGCTGGGCAGGTCACCTCTTAATGTCTCTTCCTTGGGTGGATCCCCTTCCTCCTCCAGGAGCCCATTTCTCTCCCAGAAGTCCTGTTCTACCCTGTCCCTCACTGTCCTGCCCTTCTCTGCCCTGCTTTGCCTTTTTCAAGGTTTCCTAGGGAGGGTGGGTGGGAGACTAGCTTGCTATATAAAGATGCTGACATCACAGAGCACTGTCAACAAATGCAGGCCCTGGGAGCTGCATCTCCCTGAATCTGTGCAGAGAAGTCCCCATGCTATTCTAAAACTCCAGAGGCAGAAGAGGGTTTTCCATAGTGTTACACTCAGGATGCATGTATTCTGAGAAAACCTGCATGTTCAAGAATATTAGTGGACACTGGGTTAGATTTGCTGACATAGGGAACACATTAAAAACACTATGCTTCTTTTTTGGTTCTAAGCCCTTTCTTTTGTAATTATACTCAAAAGCAAACCAATAAACAGGAAATAATTGTTTTAGTGGCCTTCACTTAATTTTTAGTTAAAGTGTTGAAGACGGTTAGATGCAGATGTATCACCATGTAAAAGACACTGTGAAGCCTGGATATAGTGACTCCTGGTTGACAGACTCAGGGAGCCCTACAGCTCCAGGAGGGAAATGAATACCCATTTGATGGTTTGAGAAGCTCACTAGATCTGTGATGCCCAATATGGTTGGTGGTCTGCTAACCCTGGGAGCATGTTCTGAGATGCATCAGTGGCAGTGTGTCACTATACCAACAACAGAAACAGACCTAGGTGGTGTAGCCTGCGGTATGCCCAAGTTCTACCGCATATGCATGTTCTAACTTCCTGCTCCAGTGTTATAAGCCTGTATGATAGTGCTATAGGCCATTGTAGCACCATTCTAAACATGTTAATGCGCATTCTATGGTGGTCCTGTGGACCACCATAGTGTATGCTGTTCCTCACTGACCTAGCCAGAGCTAAGCAGTGCAGGACTAAGTGTCCTAGCTAGAATATCTAAGACATTCTCTGAAGCATATTTAGATCCCAGCCTTATGGTACAACCCATTGGGAATAGGAACTTCTCAAAGTCAGTCTAATGCTGATGAGGAGATCACAAGCTTGCTATCAGCATGGGGTAATCTCTAACATGCATTGAGTAGATGCAACCTTTAGCCATGGACTCAACTCTGTTGGTCCCACAGTGCCCCTGGTGTTAGGGATAGGGGACTCATATCAGAACTGACCAGCAGCCTGGCCATGTCTGATTCATTTCTGTGGGCCACTGGAGCTCAGACTTGGCCCAAGGGCGGCACCCAGGCTGCATGGCAGCTGGACTGGCATGCTGCATGCAGCTCTGTTTTTATGTCTCAATCATGCAGCTACAGGTCTTAACTCAAAAGTCGTGTGTGTGGATCATGCTGCCCTTTGAGTCTGTGGGAGGACATCTAACGTGGACCCCTGGTTGCCAACACTGTGACCTACTGCACGGCTGGAGGATATCCCAGGAACATCAGCAGTGGGCTCCTGTCAGGGCGGCAGAACGTACCTAGCACATCCTGACGTCCCATTCACTTAACAGGATGTGTCCATGGGAAACTGCTGCCAGAGCACATGCACGTCCAGCAGCAGGGGACCAGCTAAACAAGAGGCGGGGCAGCCGCAGTCAGAACCCATGCAAAAAAAAAAAAAATACAAAAGGTGACTAGTGCAGCGGGCTCAAGGCAACAGAAACCACCATTCCTAATCTCTCACCATCTATGGTGAGCAAAGAACATATCACATCACTTAGCTCATGGTGGGTGCCGGGGCTCCACATCTGACATGCAAGGGGATTTCATCCAGTGCTAGAAGGTGGGGCTGGACTGAGGAATACTCACCTTCAGTAGATTACACTGAGCCCTAAGTGAGTGCCACAGTTTAAGAGCATTATGATGGCTTTTGCTGGGGATTCTCTGGCCCCAGGTGCTGGGTGGAGGTATGTAAACATAACCACATCTACTCTACACATAATCGCAGAGTCCGGAAGTGTTCTCACAAGGAATCAAAAGATACCAGTGAATGGATCCAACAATCTTTAAGCATATTTGTTAAATATTCATGATGTCTTCCAGTTCAAGTGCATTAAGAAGAGACAGGGAGGGAGGAACGGAGACCCATGTCCAGAGTTTTGCATGCTAATACTCAAGCTCTCAACCATGGAGCACTGGGCCCCATACCAGACAGATCGACGGACTCAGCCACAGTGCTTTCCCACCTCAACCACTACTAGCAGCTTACATCTGTTCACACACAAAGTCAGAGTGGAGAATGTACCAGACAAGTTTCCCAAGGATACCAAGGTTCAGAGTGTAGGAGAGACCCATCCCATTGGTTCCCTCCAGGATTTTGGGATAGATGAACGAGGAAATGCCGCATGGCTGGCCACTGCTCAAGCTATCAGAGCACATGGAGACACTGGAGGTTAGCTCCACTTCTCTGACCACAGATGGATCAATGCTTCTTTTCAGCTACAGGCAGAAAGAGGTTGAGTCATTTAGAATCAGGTTAGTTTCTGAAGGCTTCTGACCACAGCCTTTAAGACAGGCAGGTTTTCCAGTCGGTGGTGTGGTGTACTTGGTTTTTCTTTGGAAATAAATGGTCACTTCTAATACTAAATCTCACTTGTTGTTTGTTATACTTATAAGCCATTTATTTACTTACTTTGGATTTTTACACAGGCTCTTCTTTATTTCTGGGACTAGCCCCAAACCCCAGAGCCTCTTGGTTCAGTCTCTGAGTGCTAGGGAGAAGCTTGCATCACCATAGCCATCCAGGCTCCTTTATTTTCCGAAGCCCCTCAGTTGACTTCACATAAAACCTAGGGAGTTAACTAGTTCCTGCTGTCCTGCACTCTGGGACAACTGATGTCTTCTGCCTAGATACCGCCTCTTTGTTTTCCTTCTCATTCTGACTTCATTTAACTCTCACTTTTTGGTTTAGTTTCCATCTTTTAGTACATTAGCATGAAAAATATCTATCCTCCTTCCAAAACAACCTATATTTTTCCCCGGTCTTGAGACAATTTGTTTGCTTAAATCAATAAGAGCTTCTGCAGACTTGGCTTTATAATATATTTTAGAAATAAATTAATCAAATTCCTTATTTTACAAGGAAGGATTTCATAGCAGTGAGGCAGGTTTTACAGAAAACTCTCTTCTCTCCTTTTCTGGCATTTTCTTTGATTAAAATCTTTTTAAAAGCTTTTGTTGTTTCTTTTGATTTTTCTTTTTGAGACAAGGTCTTTCTTGTGTATCCTAGGCTGGCCTTGAACTTGTGATCTTTCTGCTTCTAACTTCTGTGTTTTGGGATTACAGCTGTATTCCCCATGCTAGGTCATGAGCAGATTTTCTAATGTCTGCATCCATTACCGCTTCATGTGCTCAGTCCCTCCTGCAGATGCTGACGTGCTACCTTGCCTGTACTTTTCATGCTCTGATTCCTACCGACCTCTCAGGACTTACGGAATGTGGAGAGTGAGAGAGATTGTGCTAGCATGAAATGAGCTTATATGAACAAGTGATCAAGAGCCATCAGTGATATATAACACCAAGCTATGCCCAATTTCCATGCCTTTCCTTTGAGTTCTAGGAGGGCTGTCCAGAGAGCTGGAGTCAGCAGTCAGTATAACTACCACAGAAGTCAGGTCCTAAACCTGGACTGTGTGACATATGTTCCACCAATGTTCAACACAGGAAAAAGTCAAGAATAAGGGTGAGTGAGTGTAGTGGGAGAAAAGGAGGAGGAGGAAGAGGAGGAGGTAGAAGGCAGTGTTGAGTGCTAAGAACACACAGCACTAAATGCTACTACGTGGTGGTCTCCCCCATGACTGGGAGCTCTCCAGAGGGCAGAGGCCCATGAAGACTCTGCTCACTCCAGGGCTCAGTTCCTTTTCTGACCTCCTGAGAGAAGATCAAGGATCCTTCTCAAAACTTCTAAACCCTGGAGGTGCCTTGACCAAAGATTGCTAACTTAGAAGACCTGGGCTTTGAAAAACAGGTATGCTCTTCCTAGGGACTCTTTAGAAAGTGTTGTCCACTGTGGAGCCTGCCTGATAATATAGAGCTTTTCTCATCCGGGGTTTGTCTGAAGAGAAGACTGAGAGAATAGGCTGCATGAAGAATAGATGAGCATACACGGACATACTGAGAAGTGAGCCATAGCACAAAGAGTGGGAAAGAGGACTTGCTGAGACCCAGGGCCCAAGATTACATCTGTGCCTGATACTTTCTTCCATGGCAACTTGGAATGTCTGCCCCTCCTGTACTTTCTCAGGGAGAGCAAGAGGTAGACCACATTCCAAAAAGACCAGAAATGGCTAAGAGCTCAGATATGCTGCTTGAATGGGAAGTACTGGGGGCCAGTTAGTTCAGAGAAAAGAAGACTCAAGGGGAACATAGGTACTATCATATATATCTGAAAAACAAATCTCAAGAGAAGGCAGACCGCCTGCCACTTGTTCATAGGGGATAGGCCCCTCAGAAGTGTATTCAAACCTTGGCTGCCTAACACAGAGGACAGATCCTCTCCTGTAGCCACAAGAGGGCAGACTGGCAACTTCAAAAAACTGAGATCCCTGCAGGGTGGTTTGAATTGACACCTATTGGTGCCCTCAAAGAACTTCTGAGTTGAGACTCCAAGTCTGTCAACAGCCCTGAACAGCTGACCACACCAAATACTCATCTCTATCTGTGACACGCTTTAGAAAGCCCAAGGGTTCTGATGACTGTGGTTAGATGTGTATGGGATCCTTTTACAGGCATCTGGAGGAGCAGCTACGATGAGGGGTGTTAGTGACTTTGGTCTTCTCCTTTAGTAATCAACCGCCAAGGACCTCTAGGGTAGTAGTTCTCAACCTGTGGGTCACAACCCATTTGTGGGGGTCACATCTCAGACATGCTGCATTATCAGATGCTTCCATTACAATTCCTAACAGTAGGAAAATTACAGGTGTGAAGTAACAAAATAATGCAATGGTTGGACATCATCATAGTAGGAGGATCTGTATTAAAGGGCTGCAGCATTACCATTGCTCTAGGATAAAGTCTTGCCCCCTCCACCACCTGTGGTATCCTCCTCTGGCTTCCACATATGCATCCATATGGGAAGCTGTATCCATTTGTCCTCTACTTTCTATCATGTAGCTCCCTAGGACAACGCTGAGTGATGACATCCCCCATCTGGTTCCATTCATTCCTTCCCTGCCACAGTGGCACTCAAAATCTCTGGACCAAAGGGAGGTGGAAAGAATAATGAGACCCTCCTTACCAGGACTCACCAATTCCAGGGAAGCCACTAGGCTCTTGTTTTCTGACTTGCAGGCCTAACCTAAAGTACAGACGATATGTGTGTGGCCTTAGCATACAACCAGACCGAATGTCCTTCCTGCTGACTACTGGACTGCAGGGAATTCAGGTCATGGCACAGCTGTCTCCTCCATAACTAGGACACATCTTGCTTTACCCTTGGTTTTCTTTCCAGCCAGAGCCTTCACTGTATATCTGCTGTAGATCTTTGCTCTGTGGGCCAATGTGCTGTCCTTGAAACCACCTTTACAGGAGAGGTGGACTGAAGGCCGTTTTTCCACGAGGCCAGCTCACTAAGCAATGAGGCTACTTTACTGAGTACTGGTATGGCTTCTGGTATCTAGGTCAGGGACTGTGCTGGGCTGGAGGGCTCAGCTCCTGCTCTGAGGAATGTCCAGGAAAGCAGAATCGACTCATAATCTGCCATGTGGATGCTAGGCTGTAAGCCATGTCTGTCCAGTCCAGGGCCTGGGCCCCTGCAGAAACCTTACCTAGTCTTTCAGGCTCATCGACCTTGTGGAGCTCACAGTACTGTGGAAACACAGACACACCCAGACAGGCCTACTTAGTATTGAAGCACCCATTCTCAGAGTGGGATTTTTTTTTTTTTTTTTTTTTTTTTTTTTGCTTTACATCCATCTTTACTCAAAAACCAGCATACAGGACTATAGTTAGGACCACAGAACTCAGGAGTGAGCAAGTCTAGATCTCATTTTGTTTTTACTTTTTAAGATCAGCTAGTTTTTGAGATCCCTGCATTTCTTGTAGCTAGTGACCTTTGGTGATTGCTTAGAGCCCAGCTAGTGTTCCCCGGGCAGAAAGACACCTGTGAGCTATGGAGGGATGTGGGAATCAATTTGTGATGGTCTAGATAACCATCCAGACAAACGTGCACTCAGACTACAGTCACTATACTTGATGTGAGCTGTCCGTAGCCCACCAGATCCCCGTTCTTCTTTCTTCCTGGCTCAGAGTTTCTGCCTTCCCTCAGGGAGGATGTATAAAGCATGTAAGGATTTTTCCTAGATGAGGAGTGCCCACCTGTTCAGCTTGAGAGTCAAGGCATGTGTGTGCGCATGTACGCAGGGGAGGGGAGCAAGTGAAGAGGAAAGAGGGGTGTGGAAGGGAACATGTACTGTTGGCAAATATAAGAAGGACAAAAGCAAATATCTGTAGAAAAAAATGATAGGGGAATGGAAGAGCCCAGGGGGAAGAGGAGAAAGCCCAGGTAGAAGAATGCATATTGGAATACAGATATATGCCTAAGAGTATTTTATTTAATACAGGGTTTAGGAGGAGAGCCAGGAAAATGGGAATGCTGACAGGACAAGGAAGGGGAGGTATAGAAATATCCAGCTGTATCTAGGCTCTCCTTATTGTAGATGATGATGACAACAATAAAAGGTAGGGGGTAGGCAAACAGGGGGGCCCTGCTTCAGCAGAAGAGCAGCACAGGGAAAAAGGGTAGCCTGGGCTACAGCCTGCTGAGTTGCAAGGAGACTCTTCAGACCCCAGGTATAATATTAGGGAAGATGGCACAGGCAGGAGAGACTCCGAGGGACTAGCTGACCCACATCAGGACCTCGGAAGCACTCTATCTTGGCTCGGGGTTCACAATGTTTATTCTTATACTTCTCCTTCCTATCAGGAGTTCCACTGTTGGGAGTTTGGCTCAAACATCTGCTAAGCTACTCTGAATTGCCAACTACCCCAGTCTTAACAAGCACTCTGTCCTCACGGGTTAAGCCGCATGTCTGGGGAGAGAATGCAAACTTTGTCAGGAAGATGATGGTGGGAGGTCAGTCAAGGAGGGGCAGGTGTCAAAGGCAGTGCAGTTCAGAGGCTCAGGGTAGGGGGAGGTGCAAACTAGGGGAGAGTAGGACTTAGGCAGCACTAGGCTTTTCAGCACATTGCAGGATCTGTGTGCAATAAAAATTGGTGATTAAATATAGATATCCCCATTAATGCAAACATCTAGGTGCAGACGCTTGCTGTACACAGCCTTCGCTGAATTCATTATATTCCATTAATATGAGAATCTCAACTGTTCTGAATAAAAACATGTTGTGGGTTGGTTGCTGAGCACAATCTTAACAGCATCTTTATTTACTGACCCTTTAATGGCTTTGGCTACTCTTAAGACAATCATTTCAAGATGTGCCTGCCCCAGTATGAATAGTAACAGAAGTGTCACCTGCTAATAACAAAATTACGTCTCTTAGGAAGAGAATCACGTTTTTATAATGATTTGTCTTATGTAAGCTATAAGGGAAGAATAGGAATGACAAGGAAGAGAAAGAGAGGGAGGATGGGACAGAGGGAGGGAATAAAGGAAGGGCTGCATGACTGGGAATTCTCTCAGAAGATAAGGCTATAGTGGTAACATGGTCAGTGCCTATGTGGAGCAGGCCTCAGGGCTTCCTTTCTACTCAGGATGCTGGCAGATGTGGCCAGCCTGAGAGAAGGCTCAGAAACCTCCTGCTGCAGTGGAGGCGTTCTACATCCTGTCTGTTCTATGCACACTGTGCCAGGCTAGGCCTGCCCTGAGGCTGCAAAGGGAAGCAGAAAGAGGGAGTGAGTTGCTATGGCAACCTGGTTGCCAGGCTCCCAGTTTTCTCAGTCATCCCTGTGGTGCAAGCTGATTTTACAATGTGCAAGGTTTTAGTGTTTTCTTTTAAAGGCGAGATCAGGTTCCTAGGTGCTGAACAGCCAGCATTTAAGAGATGGGGAGGTGCTCTAGGGGTAGGTGGCCTTATGCCCCAGAGAGGGTGGAGAATGTGCGCATGCCAACGAAGTGGGCTTAGCTCACTGCATGTTATAAGGAGTGTGTAGAATCTGTTTACAGAATCCTGGGCTCTGGGGCCTATAGCACAAAACTAGGCTTGGGTCCATTTAAGTTCAGGTATGAAACTACAGCCCTTGCCTTTACAGGCTTCCATAGAATCCTAGATTCTAGGGCCTCTAGACAGAGAGGCTGCCCTGCAAGACAGAGAAAACTGTAGCACAGGCAACCAGAGTATTGTCTCAGGGACCTTGTTTCAGAGATCAGAGGGCATACTTGTGTCAAGTGTAGGTCAGAATCATTTGTTGCCCTTCTCTTTGCACATAGCGTTGTATCTTTTTTGCAGCATATACACCAGAGACCTATGCTTTTGGGTGCTAAAGGACAACACTATGGTCATTTAAAAAATGGTTCAAGGAACCAGTGAACAGTCTTTTGGAAAGTGCACTGGGAAGAAGGTCTCTTGAGATACCAGGTCTCATCCTCTTATCAACCTGATCAATCGCTCTGGGCTTGCCCTGATGTGTTGGTTCTGTGTGTATGAGAGAGCATATGTGCACCTATCTATGAGTCATATATTCATGATGTATTTGTTTATGTTTGTGGTATGTGTATACATCATATATGATATAGTGTATATATGTATATAGTGTGTGCATGCATACTACATATATACACAGTTAAACATGTACATGTGACATGTGCATGCATATGTATTCATATGTGCAAATGGTGTATGCATCATGAGGGCAAGTGTGCATGTGTAAATATATGTGGTTTTGACCACAGAGATATGATATGTCTTTCCTGATTCTACAAGTTTACTGTGAAGGGAGTGTTGCACTCTGAAGATGGAGGGAATACAGATATGAAGTTCCTATTCAACCAGTTGTTTTCTGTTTCTTGTCTGTCTGGGAGGAAATAAGATCTGGGCTGGGTACCATGATGCGTCTCCTGGGATAAGACCATACTGGGCCAGGCCCACTGCAGAATCTACACTGTTTTGCTCTAGCAGGACCTATGTGCTCATACACATCAGTGCTGCCTGCTGGAGACAGGAGTCCAGCAATACTTCTTCCTCTGGATATGAAAGAATGAGTTAACACCACATCTTTGCAGAAGGTAGCATTAGAAAATTTATTTGAGTGCAGTGTTTGCCTTGGAAAGTTACGGGCCTCAGAGAAGTCACCTTTCTGGGATAGTTTGCTGCTTGTGGACTAGTGTACATGGTGTAGGAGCATTCATTCTTTTCCTGCTTATTTTCCCAGCTCTCCTGTCTTACCTACTCTGCCACAGGCCATAGGATGCCAAAAGGGACAAACTGAAAACCAACTGTGTCACTCAGTATCCATGGAAGAGGAGCTGGGCATCTGACAGACCCACATGAGCCACCTGGAACCAGGAATTTGTCTATCTACCAAAAAGCAAAAGTTTTCTTGTTCTGCACTGTGTTAACACAGTCCCCATATATATAAAACAAAGCTCCAAGAAAGGCCACAATTTGTGCAAATAGAAAACCAGATGAGCAGAGCAGTGATACCCACCTTTATTCCTAGCATTGGGAGGCACAGGCAGGTTTGAGTTTAAGGCCAGCCTGGTATACAGAATGAGTTCTAGGACTGCCAAGGTTAACAGAAAAACATTGTCTCCAACTAACTAACTAGCTAACTAACTAACTATATAAATAAACCTGTTCAAGATTTATGAAGAAGGAGGAGAAAGAGGAAGAAGAGAAAAAGGAGGATGAGAGAAAAAGAAAGCCAGGTAATCTAAATGTTCAAACAAAAAATTTCATTTTGCTCAGGCAACATCCTTGGTACCAAGATGACCCTCAAGGTGTCAGAATAACTTGGAGCAACAGAGCAGGTTCTGGCTGGCCACCAGTAGAATTACTCTAGATTGGCTGGACTGACTTGTCTGTGGCTCCCAAGCCATGGCTCCCTGCTGCTGATGATCATGGTACAATCTCCAGCCTCTACAGAGAGACAGACACATGCGTATCTGGCCCCACAAGAGCTTTGTGAAGCTGGAGATAGATCTTATTATTGGTTTTTCTACATAAGAAAACTGAAATCCAGGACGCTTCATTAACTTGTTGAGGCCCGTGTAGCCAGGGAGGATAGAGTCTGAGTTCAGGATCTCTGGATCCCTTGTTCTTTATTATAAATGATGAGTATGTGGGAAAGCTGAGAAGCTGGGCTACAATGCCTAGAAGGCCACTTTCTCAGTCACTTGTCCTTATCAGGCTCAGTGAAAAGCAGACATGTAATTACTGGTTGAGCTAGGTGTATAAATAAAGTGGTAAGGGACACTTTAAAAAGAATAGCAAGCAAGATGCCTAGGCTATCTTCCCCTGAGAGCCCTTGGTCTGAGACTGACATGTGAGAGTCCCAGACACTGTGGTGACAGTACAGCTGAGACATACAGGAAGAATGAAAATGGGCTTTGTATGAGAATATCCTGTGCTGTGTATTACTGACAACCAACCAAGGCAGTACTAGATCAAGCTCTGGAAGGTGCCAAAGGCAGGCTGAGAAGTTAATCTGTTATCTAACAGAACCTAGAGGCCAGGCCAGAATGGTTTAGAATCTACAGAGGGTGGAAGCCAAAGACAGAGTTTCACAAATGGCTCTAATGCTTGGAGAAGGGGATCTGATCCACAGGGGAGCAAAAAGTGCCTCAGTTTCTATTATGTTCTCTATCCAAAAAAGGAAGCAAAATGAAGCAAGAATTCAAAGTAGATAGAGAAATAAAGATATGACAGAGACTAAAGATGATCAAAATATGCCAGTTGGGAAACGTTTTTGAATTTGGGGTGGGGTGGCGGTAAATGAGGATTAGATCTGAAGTGAATTTGACGGGCTGATGGGCATTTTTATTTGATGATTTTAAACCTGATTTGCAAGTCTGATATAAGAGTTTTAAAATTGTACCATATTAGACAAGAGTGAGAAAAAGACATATTAGGAAATGGAATTCTTTTATCTTTGAAATATTTTGATCTTGGTTGTTGAAGTTTCAAATGTAGAAAGTTTTATTTCAATCCTTGTTGGAGATGGGTTAAAATTTAGTGTGTTAATCATCTTGGTGGGTTAATTATCATTTTTCACTGATATCACCTGTCTTCTCCCTCTGAATGGCCTCAGGGCCTCTCCAACCTGCTACTCTGTCACTCTGGGCTGATTCTGGCCTCCCTGTGTGGCAGCCTGAACTCAATGAGCTAATGTGCACAGTTCTGTGGGCATCAGATGCCATTCCAAGCACTGTGCAGACATCACCAGGTTGATCGTTATGACAATATTAGATGATCCATCCGATCTAGGACAGTCTGCTAGCACTGCTATCATTTTGCAGATGAAAATGAGAAAGGGAGAAGCTCATGACAGTTATAGGGCTGAGATGGCCAATCCAAGGTCTGACCTCGGAGGTCTGCATTTTGGCCTGTGCCAACCTTGGTTCTGCTTCCTGGCCAATGTGGCCTTCAGCTGAGAAACTTAGGCCACAGTTGCTCTGTGTGTGTAGGGGTGGGAGGAAGTGGAGGTAAATGTGGAACTTCCCTCACATCACCCACATTCAGATCTACCTCTAGGCCTTTGAGAAGACCTTAGTAATGCAATTTAAATATCCGGACTGAAATTTTAAAGGAAATATGCAGAGGAAAAGAAATAGTAGTAGAAACTGCCTCTACTCAAACTCAGCAGCTACTCTCTTTGATGCCCATGTGGCACTGCAGCAGTTTCTCTGGCAACCACTCTGGTAATGAATAGAAGGAAGAAAAAGAGACATTCCCCAGGGAGATGGCACAGTCCCCCAAGGCCACCCAAGGACAGAAATAAGTCACAGTGGCGTCATCCTGGCAGTGAGATTTGGCAAAACCACAACTCAGTTGTGAACATCGCATCATCATTGGTGTAAAGAATTCTCTTGAGGAAAGCCAGAGTAAATAAATCAATTACAAGTAGCAATTTGACCACTCACTAAAGTATATTCTGTGTCTAGTGTGGTTAAGCACCATGTTGGTTCTGGGTATAGAGCACTGAGCAGCAGGCCCAAGTTCCAAAGTCAGGAGTCCTACATTCTACTGAGTTATCAGAGACATCGGCCCACACATGTGAACCTAAACTAAAAATAATGTGTGTTTAATCTAAAATAAGTAACAGAGCCAGACACCCGACAGATAAGACTTTCCAGTGTTGGTGACAAGCTCTGGAATGTCATATACACTCAAAGCTATTTGGTCTGCTGGGTTTTAAGCAGAAAATCTCTGACCTGCCTGCCATTTTCAACCTACTAAATATCATGCAAATGATGGTAGAGTACAGGTATCTATTTGGTAATTCCTTAGGAAGATAAGCAAGCACTAAAGAACTCTCAACTAAGATGCAGGATGCAGAGAGAGGACAGAGGGCAAAGCCAAGAGGTTATTCAACTCGTCTTAAGGTAGAGGGAGCATCCAAATACTTGGAATTTCATTACACAGCTTCTCACAAATAATCTTGATGAGCACACAGGAGTTTCACTGCAAAAAGGTCCCAGTGGCTGATTCCAGGAAGCCTTGGCTTCCTGCTCTGCAGAGCAGTTAGGTCAGCTACTCACAGAGGAAGATGAGTCATGCTGCATTGCTTCTTTACATTTTAAAGCCTGCTTTCATTTTGGTAGAGATATCACTCTGCTGACTTCAGGTGACACTGGCTACCTTGTCTGCATAGCAACGTACTGTAGGTGAAGACCTGGGCACAAGAGCAAGCAGGTTTTCTTGATGGACAAGGACATAGCTTCCATTCCAATGTTTGGTCTAGGAGTCGAGAATGTCTGTGTATCCTCCACTTTTTACTCAGTAGCTGCTGGTCCTAGTGCAGGGCTGAGATGTGTATGTGGCAGCAGAATATGATGCAGCATTATTTTCTGTGTGCTACCCGTTTGCCATTTCTTTGTTATACTGCATCTGGGTTCCACTTGATTGACACCATGGCCATTACACTATTCTTTGTCCCAGAAGGCAATGCCATCATGATTCCCATAATTGTGGGTCCATTTCTACCCAGACAACAAGATCTCGGTGAACCTCCTTGATAATCTTTTCAAGTTTTAACATTTTGAAATGGCCACAATTCCAGAGACTGGCTAGTCTGTATACTGACCCATCCATTACTGCTCTCAACAGTTCTTCGAAATTATCTGGAAACTCAAAAACTTGAGTTCTACAATAAGAATAGTTTCACTTGGCTTATGGATTTCTAATAATGGATTAACATGGGGGAAAGATGAAGACATGTATAGACCCTACTTCCTAGAATATGTCATGGGCCAAAGATGACTACAGAGGAAGAGAGAAAATGCTGTCTCCAAGAAGAAGCCAGAACTTTCAGGAGGATGAGTGCGAGATGATGGGAGAGGCAGCTGATGGTGGAAATCAATCTGCTGTGCTCCTGTTGACAGAATGCTATGATGTACCATTCTCAAGGTTGCATACAATTTAAATGGTTAATTGAAGAACTAAGGGGTATTGGGAGTTCCTTATGGTTCTTCATACCTAAAGGTAAAATAATCTGAAAATGTGTACTTGCCTTTCTGTCTAGGAGGGATCACCTTTACTTTCCCTCTTTCCTGTACCCTACATGCATCAGGTAATAAGAGACTTAACTCTAGATGAATGTTAGTCACAACAAAAGCTCAGGCTGCCAGTGTTTAATCTATTATTCCACAAGTCAATCTCCACAAAAATGTCCCTTTTCGTTCCTTCTTTCCTATGGTTTTGATGGTAAAATTTTCGTTTGAGAGAGAATCCACAGGGCAGACTCAGCATACTGCTGCTTTCTTGATCTGTCTCATGACTCCCCAAGATTGGGTACTCTATTGTCCTTTATGAGTTAAAGAAAACATAGGATTCAATCACATTTACACAATACCCAATAGTTTTGGTGTCTTAAGAGAGTCAAAGGTTCAACTTTGATTTTTGGAACTCAAATTGACCCACATCTGTGCTGAAGGGAGGCTGGTGCTCCATCAATACCACTTGTCTCCTGCGCCCTTATTCCAGGGCCCTGCATATTTGCTCCCATTTGCTGTCCTCTATCCCACTGCCTACTTCCTCTGTCCATTAAGATCCTCTCTGCTTTCCTCCCACAAGAGGGATACAGAAAGCCACATCAGGCAATGGTACCTTTTCCCTGAAAGCTTTCCTAAAAAGACTATCTTTTAGTGGATCCAACTGCTGTTATGTTCTAGGACTTTCTCCTAGCCCTCTGCACTGGATTTGTTGATATGTTCTAAGTATAAAGGCTGAATCCACCTGTGGTCTCCCAAATGTCTGAAACCAGAGTGGGGGGGGGGGGAGACCTGGATTATGCTCTATGACAGGGAATCTCCTAAAAAGAGGTGTGACTCATAAACCCCAAGGGACAAGTCAGACTTCTGCTGCCATTTCTACAGCACAGATGAGAACACCAGTGTGTCTATGACATAAATGACTACTTGTGGTACTTGTCATAGATTTTGTCAACCTGACTCAAACCTAGACACCCGAGAAGAAGGAATCTCAACTTCCTTCCATCATACTGGCCAGTGGGCATGTCGGTGGGATCATTTTCTTGATAATTACCATCTCTGGTCAGGAAGGCCTGGGCTGTATAAAAAAAGGTAGCTGAGAAAGCCAAGGGAAAGTCAGCCAGTAAGGACAATTTCTCTGTGTCCTCCGATTCAGTTCTAGCCTCTGGGATCCTGCTTGAGCTCCTTGCTTCTCTCAGAGATAGACCATAACCTATGAGCTAAAATAAACCATTTTGTCCCCAAGGTGCTGATGGTCAGTTTTAGTACAGCAAAGGAAAAGCTAACTAGGACATTATGTCATACTCTATAGTATACTTGTAGTCAGGATCTACCCACAAAAAACCTCACTCAACCACAGAGAAGAGCATTATGTACCAGCCATGGAGATGAGGCAGGAGCCCTCACCAGTGACATCTGCAAAAGCAATACTAGGCATCAGTGTTTATGTTTCTCACACTGCCTTAGAATGAAAGCTTCAGCTATGTGGTCCTACCTTATATAACCACAAATGTAAGAGACGGGAATCTCTATTATGCAGAAAAGCACACTGCAAGATTGTGACTAATCAAAACACCAACATTTGATTATTAATATTTTCCTTACCTTGCTTTATTTTTAATTTGTATTAGTTTCATATTCAAGGTTCATTTAAAACTTCCTTGCTTATTGAACAGTGCATTTTATCCCTCATATATGTCAGTATTTAGTAGTTTTATACATTGTTTTAGCTAATTTTCAATTGTTGTGGTCAAACAATATGACCAATGCAACTTATAAAAGAAAGTGTTTAAGTTGGGGTTTACAGTTCCGGAGGGTTAGAGTCCATGGCCACCATGTTGGGACGTGTGCAGCAAGCAGCAAGGTGTTGTGCTGGTGCAATAGCTTAGACCTTACATCTTGATCCATAAGCACAAGGCAGAGAGAAAGAAGGGGTGGCAGAAGGGGGTGAAGATAGATTGTAGATGGCATAGGCCTTTGAAACCTCAAAGCCTGCCTTCTGTGACACACCTCCTCCAACAAGGCCACACCTCCCAATCCTTCCCAAATAGTTCTACCAACTGGGTACCATGTGTTTAAATATATGAGGTTATGTTGTCCATTCTCATTCAAATCACCACATTCCACTCCCTAGCCTCCACAGACATTAGTCTATATTAGGCTATAGCTATGGTATATTAGGCTATAGCATAATAAATGGCAAAATGCATTTACTCCAACTTCAAAAGTCCCCATAGTCTTTCACATATTTCATGTATTTTTTAATACTAATCAAGTGAATAGTAAAGCATCATTTATACTTGACCACAGTAGGACAACATGAAGGATGGCTGCAGATGAAATGAGAAGCAGCCACTTATACTGTATGGTGTTGGGGTTGGGGTGGGGTAGGATGCTCACATGAACATGCCTAACCAAACCTCTGCACAAGCTATTGCTCCCTACTGGCTATGATACTGAAAGTTACTTTAGATCTGAAGATTTACTTCAGTGAATACGATGCTGTTTGATCCATGGTACTCACAGTAGGAGAGAACTGACTCTTACTTCTGACCTCATACATATGCCCTGTACACACACACACTATGACACACACACACACTATGCTACATACACACAAATAAAGTAATAAAAAATAGAAAGCTAGATTAAACAAGTCATGCATATTTGTATTCTAAAATCCATAAATACATCATAACTTAAACAGGAATGAAAAATGGACCATGGGCAGCACTGCCCTTTTCATGCAGAACTGTTCCTACACAAAGACATGACTAGTTGAAGCAAAATCCAAAGGAGATATTCAAGATGAGTGGAAGACTAGCTTCTAGCAAAGCCTCAACACTAGTCAATGCACCTACTAATTACATTAGGCTTTTTCTTACTAGAAGAGGGCCTGAAGCCTCTTACTACAACTGCTTAGCTTGGGTCAGAATTATGTACCCGTCTGAACACAATAAAGTTGGATAACAAAACAAAAAATAAAAGAACCAAGCTTCATATTGAGCTGTGAACTATTCTCGTATAGGTCCTAAGCTGTGACGTTTCCATTTATTTTTCAATGTAGCATACAAGGAATTCCTGGAGAACATGAATACCATGAAATACCATGAAACTCATGTCATACTCATTTTCTATCTGCCTGGAACAACATACAAAAAAAAAAACCTCCTTAAGCTATTTGCCATTCACTAATAGTGTAACGAAGACATCAAGACTAAGATGGCAAACAATGAATAAGTTAGTCAGCTGCAGAAACAAAACGCTCCTATATTTTGACTAGAATGTACAATGAATAAAGACAATGTAACAGAAGCAGTAGTGACGTGGACGGCATGGATTTCACTTGATCTATGTGGGTGTTTACATGAATAGATTCGTGCTATGTAGCTGAGGATTACCACGAATGCCTGATCCTTTTGCTTCTACCTGCTGAATGCTAGGATTACAAACATGGCCTACCACCATCCTTTATTTCTGCAGCACTGAGGAATGAACCCAAGCCTTCATATATGCTAGGCAAGCACTCTTCAAACAGTGAAATCCTCTAAAACTTAAATACAACTAAGAACTCAATCCTCAGACTCAGTAGTCTAATTTAGGTGGCTTGTGTCTACTGTGTGGGATGGTGTACAACGAACCTTCTGTTATTCCAGAAAGTTCTATCAAATTATATGTTCACCTTATCAGAAGGTATTTGCACTGAATTTTTCCTCTCGAAATACCAGGAAGGAGTAGCATATAAGATCAGTATATGATTAGGATGTTTATCATTTCTTTTTATAGGGAACAGCATGTTTGCACATCTCAATTATAAATACAAAACAATTTATGAACTCAAGGGACTCAGGTAATTTGAGATGGAGTCAGATGAAATCCAGTAGTTAGAAGAAAGGACTGGAAGATATGACATTTAAGTATCCTCTGACTGTCATCCTGGGAGAGCACAAGCCATGGGTAAGAATAAATGGTTTAGCATATCAGACATGCAGACAAGTTAAACCCAGTGGTGCTGCCATGAGTCCTTGCTCCCCCATCCACTCATGCCTGCAAGCAGTCTCTGTCCTGTCTGTCAAAAATTTCCAATCCAGAAAAACTGAAGAGAATCATGGCCTCTCCTGAATATGTCAGGAAAAATAGCCTCCAAAATTCCTGTGAATAATTTCCATAAGGGAACACCTACTTCAATTCCAATCTTGTTCATTTTACTATGGATAACTATAAATTAGTGACATCTTTACATGATAAAAGCCTCAGATTTACAATTAAAGTCCAGCTTAACTAAATACCTACAACTGATTAGGCTCATTCCTAGTAAGTAGGAAAGGCTAGATCTAACAACAATGAATTATGAAGAACATTCAGATAACTGTGTGTCATGAAAGAAAAATGCCTAGCCCAAAATTCACAAAGTATGTGCATGTATGTGCGCATTACATGCATGTTTGTATAAATCCATAGTATGTACTTATAACAATAAATATCCAAATATAATAAAATACTTCTAAAATACATATTCAAAATTAAAAGGAATAGGATATTATGATTTGGGTAATATGAGTCAAATATATTATATAATTCCAATACCGTTTTCAAATAAGAAACAACTAATGCCACTTTTTTCTTAGAAATATCATTTCAATGCATCATCATTGTAATATCATTCCATAGTTTTTGATATCTGAATTAAACACTTTCTAATTTCTATGCGAGGAGTGAAGTGTGCCTCAAGGTCTCGCTCATAATTTAAAGTAGTCTCCAAGTTTGTCATTACAAACCCTAACAAGTACCAAGTTAGTTCTAAGTGAAGGATGGAGAACAAGCTCTCTTGCCTGTGGAGGACAGACCCAACACTTCCCTCTCTAAGTCCAGGCTTAGCAGGTGAACTGCTGCAGTGCAAAGATATTCACAGTGGGTATCCAGGAAATGTAGCCAATTAAAGGTCAGCAGGATGCAGTGTCTGCTGAAGCCAGCCTCTCTTTCATGAACTTGCTGTTATTTCAAGTGCTTCCCTGGCTAGCCTGGGAAGGCAGGTCCCCACTGAGAAAGCCAGGAATGGCTTAATTTTTGCTTGATTTTTTTCACAGCTGTGTAAGTCTTGGGGAGATCTTGTGTGTGTTCATTTTTTCTTTTTCCTTTTGTTTTTCATAGATGGTGATGGAGCCAGAGTGACGGCTCAGCAGTTAAGAGCACTAGTTGCTCTTCCTTGGACCCAGGTTCAACTTCCAGCACCCACATTGTTGCTCATGGTGGTCTGTAACTCTAGTTCCAAGGGATCTGACTCTCCTCTTCTGGTGTTTTCTGGCACCAGATACACAAATGGTACATAAACAAAACAGATGTAAAACATCCATACAGTTAAATTTTTTGAAAGTATGATAAGGTATTAGTGAAATTTTTAAGGATTTCATTGTAAGTGTAAGATGGAGACTAGAATTGGAAGGAGGGTATTCTCAGTCTAGCCAACCCTTCTGCCCCTCCAGATAGTGCCAAGGCATCTTCCATTAACACAGGAACAACTCAACTTCCATCCTAGCTTGAAAGCCACCTTCCTGTCAAGGATGGTTGTTGGTTTCCTACGAGAAACATTATCTCAATACTGGCCCACATTCTGACTTATGATGGCTACGTATATGCTCTGGACATGTGAAGGTGGTAGTAGGAGTGCTGAAAGGTGGGAGATACTTTTACAGTGCATGTTCCCTTTCCTTTCTGTGGGAGACCAAAGCTGGGAGAGCTCCTGGATCTAAACTCTTAGGCTTTCCCAAGCCTGAGCCATCATCTTGCCCTCTCCAGTGGTCTCTCGTGGAGATGACTTAAACTATAGCAGACAGCTTCTGCCATCATCCTGCTATAGTTCAGTCTCTGGTCTCCATCATTTCAGGATACTGCTTGTAGCTCTGATAACTAATCCCTCTTATGTGTTAGGACAATGTCTACCTCATTACCTTACCACTGACTACATATTTGCTGCCATTTCTAGCCAGCTGAATACTCTTACTTACAGATATTGTCATTTCAGAAACACATCCACTACCTTGATCATTTTCCCTCTCTGGGTCCCAGATGGTGGATATTTTCTAAAGACCGAGGGATTGCTGGACCTTGACACTGTTAATTATACTGGCATCCATTGAATATCTACTGAGCTAGTCCAGTGCTAGTCCAGCCTACAGATAAAACTGAGGTAAGAAGAGATTACTTACTGCTAGTCTAGAGGGTCTATGGTTTGAATTTCATATTGTAACAGGTTTTTCATGAAAAGAGTAGTTCTTGGTCGCGATGCCTGCTTTCCTTGTATTATCTGAACCTGATGTTTTACTCTGTGAAGTTTATTATAATCTGCATTGGAGGTGGTAGGCACACACACAGCACAACTACGCTGTCTCTGGACAACTCTGAGGTTTGCACGGCATTGATCTCTGTTCACTGTTTATCTGTGTTGATGTGTGGGGGGGATTAAGACAGATGCTTTCATTTACTTATTCCATCTTGTTAAAGTCATACATGACATTTAAAACAAACAAACAATCTGAGTTCTAGAAATTAACCTCACATCTTTGTGCTTCAAAGAAAGTACTTTGTCAATTGAACTATTCCCTGAGTTCACATCCTTCGTCCTTCATGGAAAATCAGCACATCAGGCTCAGGGATTCTGAGAAGACAATTCATGTGAAGACCTCTTCACTCAGTTCAAGTTTTGTCATTGCCATGTATCTTCTGTGACCCTTGACCAAAACGGCCTACTTTCCCTAGTCTGGGTTCCTAGACTTGTACAACAGACCCAAGCATGCTTACAGCCTTTTCTTACAAAGGTAACAAATTGTGAAGAAACACTATCAACTGTCAAAACCTTGACAAGCATGACGTGTTTCACTGTGACAAGCAAGAGTAGCTTGTCCTGAAACTTAGGGACAGAGAATGGAAGCTGTAGCTAAACCTCAGGGCCAGTAGGACCTGAGTCCCAACAGATTGTTTATTGAGTGACAGGCAGAAGGACAACTAGATTTATACCAGAGACATAGTCCTCTCAAGAGGAGGTGTCCCAGGTACCCAGGGCCAAGGCAACTGCTGAACAAATCAGTTTTCCTGACAGGGCAGGGCATGATATATAAACACTTTCGCCTACCATTTCCTTCAGTGGAGACCAAATCTTACAACAACTTTTAGTCATAAAAGAGGCTCATTTTACAAAGAGGTCAATATAGCTTTCTGCTAAGGACACATGTTTGTCTGCTAACAGCAGAAACACAGGGAGGAGGCAGGTGTAATTCTGAAAGTTCTGTATATTTACTGTTGAACACGAAGCACTCTATAAATGAGGATGATCTCCTGGAGGTCTAAAATGGGTGAGTTTCCCATTCCCTTACACAGTGTGCTCTGGGCAAGAGATACATGGATAGACCACATGAACAATCTCCTGCCCCTGCCCAGGGCTTATAGCTATACATGTAAGTCAAAAGTGCTCAAAATATAATAGTGAGCTTTAATATTTTGGATCAGTTTTATTGATTTAATTTTTTTGAATTATAAGTTATTTTAAAACAAATACAACCTGAATTTTACGTGTTGCATTTGGCTAAGATTCCTGTATGTCTAAATCCCAAAAACCTAGGGCTTATGCTTATAGAGATTAAAATCAGTAAGCATAAACACTAAATTCAAGCAAGAAGTAGGACCTACCCACCCCAGTCCCCACAATGATGAATCCCCATTCAAATAACACAAAGCAAACACTAACCTCAGTCCAAAGTTGCTCTCCCAATGAATATACTCAGGGCAGCACTGGAGTTTCCCTAAGCTAATGAGACACATAAAAAGACAGAAGGATCTGGCTGAAGTGTAAATGGAAGCCTGTCCAATTAGGATCACAGCAAGAACTCATAACCCCTGTCTGAAGCTGGTTGTCTTGGGTTAGATTGGTTACTGATATAGCTAAAACCCCACACAGGTCAGCATCTACCAGTGTCTGCTACTGAATATGACTCTTATGTAGGAAAGGTTCTTTGGCCAGGAGGCTATCTCTATGGCTCTTCAAAGAGGCCACCATGGCTATAGCCATCTTCGGAGAATTTTAGACAGTTACATTTCAAGAGGAGAAACATTCCTTTAGAACTAGATTTCACATTAGGAGAGCTCCTCCTCAAAGGCCACCTTCTCATCATTCCGTCCTTTGCCTCTTGTGGCCTCAGTCTCACAGCAAGGGTGGGTATGGATGTATTCAGATGAACAGTGGGTGCTCCATCCTCTGGCCCTCAGGTCTCCCTCACCCCAGGACATGTGATATGCACAATAGACACAAGGGGCCCAGGAGCCACTCCACAGTGCTGGTAAGGTTTATGGAACATTTTAATGAATTTTTAATTTATACATTGTATATAATTAGGCACAAATTATTGATGTGTTCTTAACACTATCCCACAGTGGCTGTTCTAGATGGCCGAGCATAGTGTTAACTATGCAGTCTAGGAGTTTTTGGTCAGTGGGTCATTGGGCAACTTTCATTTTGTCCATGGCTAAGAACCTTCTTCTAATGCTTATCTATAAAAATTCAGTGTTGTAAACGGTAAGAGGAAAATTTCTAAGAAATTTCATTTGGTAGCTGAGGTCACTGGGACCCACTTCCTAACAGTTATTGGTAGTAGAGAATGATGTATGAATAATAACCCAGGACTTGACTCAGTTTCTCATTCAGGTAAGATGCTACTATACAACTGACCAAAGAGTCAATATAGTTGCAAACAGGCAGATCATGAAGTATTCTAAACTGTGGTATCTCTCAAGGATGGTTTGTCCTGCTCTGTTTGGGAAAGATAACAGCAAACCTTCCTGATTTCTACAAAGAAGTGATGGACCGAGAGCTATCAGTAAAAAGGCTGAGAGAAAAGGCTATCATATCATGATGGTATATTTATTTATTTATTTGTTTATTTATTTTGTGTAGAGGACATATTATCAAGAAAAAGTGGCTGTTTAAGTTTTAGTCTCTTTAAAGAAGTCACCAAATCTTTAGTTTTGAAGTCCCATTAATAGAAACAGATCATTTTAGGAAATTAGTCAAGTTTAGATTTCCCAGCAGTAATTAAGCAAAGATTTCCAGCAGGGGTCAAGTCAATAAGGACTTATTTGCAAAGACAAACAGAAAATGTGTATAACTTAGATGAACCCAAACCAGGCAAAACTGTCTGTTTTCTGGCTGGTACAACCTTCTGGCAGGAAGCAAAAGAGGAAGGTACTGGCCAAGACTATGCTGTCTGGAGGATGCGAGGGCAACACACTCCTCTGAGGATGTTGACGAGAAGACCAGCCATTTCCCAAGACGAAATGAGACAAGGAGGACTGTAGCTTGGAGAAAAGGCAGGTCTGCCTGCCTAAAGTGTTAGATGTCAAGCCCAACACTAAAAGATGAAAGTCAATGTGAACTACGCCATCAGAAAAATGTTCTGGTCCCAGGTCTCAAAACACTAAGCAGTCAGAAGCAATGTGCAAGTCACACAAAAGCTAGTTTCTTGTTTACAGGTGGCCTGTTGTAACTGAAGACATACCGGGCTTTTGCAAAGAATTCCTCATCAAGAGAGTCAAAGGAATGCCGCCCCATCCTGACGTGCTGGCCAAGATCCAAGTACAGTTGCTTACACTTTGACCATGAGAGAAATGTGGGTTGAAGCCACAGCAAAAAGATGCCTGAGCAAAGTGTGCTGGATTCTTGCTCCTAAGGGTGTTGCTTTGAGCTGCTAAAGCTATTTGTCCATCAGGCACTGATTTAAATGCTGCTAGACTGTAAGGCAAGAGGAAGCCCTCGAGCTGCTCAGTCTGTGACGACAACGGCAAGGCAAGAGTCCTGCAATGGGCAGGGAGGCTAGTTCAGGAAGTCAACGGCAAGGCAAGAGTCCTGTGTGCGACAAGAGGGCTAGTTCAGGAAGTCACTGAACATGAGCAGGTGGTCTATGGCACTAGGGCCCTGGACAGGGAGCCTGAAAAAAATGACATGGGTATCAAACAGAAGGCTATGCTCAGGTCACCCCTAGACTATGATCATGGAGCTGGGGGAAAGAATGGTTGAGGGTGGGGCAGCATCTTCCTAGCCATGCATAGGACAGAATGGTGGGGAAGGTCAGGGAAGCAAGGGTTATCATTTGAAGGGTAATTGCTGTCATCACGCTGTGCTGTCAAGCTTGGCCTTTTGTCCTTACAGACACCTCAAATTCCACACTGGCTGGAGTGGATAAGGCTTCAATGTTCTTTTCATAATTTCACTGGCTCCTTCTATAGCTTGCTTGGAAATGAGTGTTGTATACTTGATTATAAAGAACAGTTTCAGTCTGCTGGTGCTGGCACTGGGCTCATATTTATGGAAGATTTATGTTTAAAAGTTATGGTGTGTGTGTCTGTGTGTGTGTGTGTGTGTGTGTGTGTGTGTATTTCTGTGCCAACACCACACAGTGTCCTGAGCTGAACTGTCACTGGCCTAGGTAGTGTTCAGAATGAAGAATACAAGTTTAAGGACGAGCTGTTACCAGGCAGATTTTTTTTTATCTCTGGTGTCCATTTTTGAAAATGTTAGACAATATTTTTCTGAACATTTAAGTAACAAACACTGAAATATTTTTCCTTGGGAGTACAAGCGTATCAGAAGACAAAAACTTCCGGATAGAAAAGATGTGATATGAGAAAAACTAGAGTGCATCTGACTCCACCAGGCATAGATGTCACTGGAGATCCCTTCCCAGACAATCCACTTTCAAACAGGACACTTTTTTTCTGTGAGCTAACAGCAAAGAGACTCTTAAAGAAAATTGGCAACATGAATGCTTACTTGAGCTCTTGGGAACTGGTGGCCAGCATACTTCGAATGCTTTTGTCCGCCAGGGGGCAGCCAGACAGACTGTAAGACAGGCCGGGAGACACAGTGAGTGGACCCCTAGGCAGCAGCAGCACCGAACAACACAACACAAAGTTGAAATTAAAAGTTCAATGCAGAAGAGCAATGGGCCAAGTGCTGTATACTGAAGGTCTGTATTATTAACTTTGAATGACATCAAGGATATGTTTAAGAAAGCATTTCTGTTAATAATTTTAAAAAAATCAGACAAAATATACATTCTTGTTGGTTTAAATTTTTGAGAAGAATTTTTGTGAATTTAGGTGGCTTAAGGCTAACAATCCTGTGTAACATGTAAGCACATAAGCATGCTATTGAGGGGCAGCATACAGCACTCAGAGGGTTGACACAGAATCCAACATTTGTACTTTGACAGCATTGTTGAGGTAAGCTGAAAACAATAAATTGAAAAGACAGAATCCACCATGAGAAAAATGAAGTCACACCTTCTGTGTGAGGCGTAATTACCAGTCACATGACCACTCCCATCACACCCTGGAGTTGGACATCTGCCACCAAACAAAAACAAAGACAGCCAGAATAGTAAGTATTTTTTTTTTTTTTAAAAACTTTTTAAAAATTTCATTGTTTCCAGTTTAGCTGCAATGTCTGCAAGGGGAGTTAAGCACCCTGGAGAAAGCTGCAAAATGCATAGGGTTAAATGAAATGGCGCCTCCACACAGTAGAGCATCATTGAGAGCAAGCAGGTGCAAGGTAGCTTTTGGCTCTGCTCAACTGCAGCTGGAGAAATTCATGGACTTCAAATGTACATGCTCAAATGGCAAGGCATATACAGGTCTGCTCTTTAAAAGTAAGCCAGAGAAGGGAGACTTAAGAAGAGCCAGGATGTCACCTTATGCTATGCTTACGTTATTAAGTCCTTTTTGCTTTCCTTGCACTGAGGATACTTGGGTTTGGGGCTTGGGATGGTCACCTCCCCTGGATACCTTCTTTCTTCCAGAGCCTCCTGGAATGGGTCCAAATCTTCTGGCTGTAGACAGAACACAGTTTCAGAACCACATACAGCAACCAAACTCACCAGCTGAAGGTCCCTGGCTGCAGGGTTGCTCTGTCTGTTCTTTTGCATCTTATATTTAAAACCCAAATGTATCTTTATTGTGATGAGGCCACTTGGAAGACACAAAGTGATATGCCCATGGGCTGCTCAAACTTTATAGGGATCTTGCTCAGGACCAGTGGATATTCTAGAAACCAGAGAAACTACCTGTTTTTTTTTTTTTTTTCATCTAAAATCCAGGACTTTCCTGGACAGTATGTATATGTATGGCTATTGTAAGAGACATCTTTCTTAAACTGGGCTCTGCTTGAGAACACTTTAGAGTGACCAGCCAATAGTTAGTATTTCACATACATGCACTTTTCTACAACAAGGCAATGGAAGTCCAACTTTGTTAATATTGTAATTTAAAATATTTTTAAAAAGTAAACTTTTTTTAAAAAGTAAAATCACCAATTTTTGGTGATTCCACACACAAGAAACCTAGGTTTTCCTAGAGAAGACAATGTTCACTATACATGTTTCCTAAGTCCATGCTACAAGCTAAAAGGCAAGTTTATCTCTGAATTGTCTATTATGAAGAGGCTTTTGTTACTGGAGGGAGGCTTAATTTTAATTAAAATAAAATCAGAAACTATTACTTCTTTCTTAATGGTCATGGTTTAACTGTGGGACAAAGAACCCTTATATTTAGCTTGACACTCAAATTTGATTTATATAATTCTTAAGTATTTAATTCCATTGAAGATGATGGATAAGAGCCTATAGTGGTTTAAGTCAGAATGGCCCACATAGGATCATATGTTTAGATACCTTGGCAGCAGTTCATGGAACTTTCTGGAAAGGATTAGTGTGGCCTTGTTGTTGTAGAAGGTGTTTTAGAGGAGGTGGCCTTTGGGGTTTAAGTTGTGAGCTCTTAGCTGTTCGTGCTGCCCTGTCTTCTCTCTGCCATCATGAACTCTAATACTTGGAAACTGTACATCCAATTAAATCCTTCAAATTGTGAGTCAGCTTGGTCATGTTTTATGAGAGCAACTGAAGAGGAACCAAGGAAGACTGCGCCTTAGCTGAGTGAGGCAGCATGTACCTCTATCTCTAGCCTTGGGGGCGAGAAGGATAAGGCAGTGATCACTGTGGGTGATCACTTTGAGGTCAGCCAGGACTATACAGCACAAAACCCAAAAGAGATCAATGTCAGACCTCTCAACAGTTCCTTTCCCACTCTAAGGCACTCTTGGTCTGATAAGTGAGTTTCGTATTCTACTAATATTTTTATTCTTTTTTACAATGGATAAAGACTTGAGAGCTTTCAGATTTGAGCACTGAAAAAGGTCTCCAGTAAAGAAAAGAAGTTCTTGGGGCTGAAGAGATGGCTGAATGGGTAGACTACTTGCTCTGTAAACACAAGGACCCAAGTCTGAATCTCCAGCATATATGTAAAATGTTGCGTGTGGTGTGGCTACTGTTAGCTTCAATACTAGGAACAAAGAAAGAATCACAAGAGTCAACTGGCAAGTCAGCCTCACTAGATAGAGAGCTCCCTGTTCAATGAGAGACCCTGTCCTCTAAAGACCCAAGGCAGAGAGTGCCACAGGATGACAGCTAACTGCCTTCTCTGATCTCTGCATGTGGGTACACCCATACATTAACACCCACAAACACATGCACAGCAAGAAAGAAAATATCCTTTAGTCCTAGTTGTATTATATCATACTAGTAAATTAATTTGAAAATTTAAATTGAAAAATATACATAGGCATTTAAAAAATACTGCCATAGACAAGGAGTCAGATAACTGTACAAAGGTACATTATATAAGAAGTATGGTCTAAGTTCTTGAGCTTATTCGTAGAACACATTTAATAAGCACTTATTTTATTTTTAATGCAATTGGGTCTATATAGCTCAAGTTGGCCTAGAACTCTTAATTCTCCCACCTATACTGCTTGGGGATTAGAGTTACAGGAATGTGCCACCAATCCTCCTGCTTATGCTATACCGTGAAAATGCAGTATTGTTTTGTTTGAAAATAAAATCTTTTCTTTAATTTCCTGGAGAAACAATTTGTAATGATGCATATTTATTAGAAAATAAAGTTTCAAACAGCCCATAGTCTTTTTCTCTCCAATCAATGTCAGTTACATATCTCCCCTGAATCAACCAAAAATGTTCTCTGAGTCCTTGTCAGCTAAAGGTCAAATTTAGGAAGAAAATGTGCTTTCTCTTGAAGAGTGTACAAATGACTCTCCTTCCCAAGGCCCCTCTTTGGCTCATAGCACATACAGGTAGATGCAAGGAGAAGGTAATCTTAAGATTACTTACGGTAATCTCTTTGGGGTCATCCTCATCTACCCTCCGAGGCTTCATTTTGGTGTAGTCTACAGGCAAGTCCCAGCAATCCCCCTCACTCAGCTGGAAGCATCGGCTGCTCATCACTGCCTGCTGCTGGGGGGACATGGGTTCCAGGGGTGTCAGGACTGGGCAACAGCTATCTCGAGGCCTCTGCTTGTTCATGCTCAGGTCCAGGGTACCATTCTCATCCACTTCCATGTCTGGGTTCTGTTGAAAGAAATAAGTCTAACTCAGAGGGCCTGACTGCCTTCCTATCCTTTCCTGACTAAGGATGACCATTAGCTAAGACTGAGTTTATCATCCTCTATTTCCCCCTCATTAACTGCCAGGTGAACTATCACGATCTGCAGGCATGCCCGCTGCCACAGGCCTACCTGAGAAATTGCTTGGAAAATTCACCCATCCATTCATCTATCACTTATCTATATATCTATTCATTTGCCATCTATCTATCCACCCACCCAATCTCCCTCCCTCTCCATCATCATTTCATCCATGTACTCATTGGTCCTTCCCCCATCCATCCACTGTCCACATATCGACCTCTGTTCTTCCATCAAACAGCAACTTAACTTTTCCCCTGGTATTCTGTTGATGACAATAATTCCAGAATGGGGGAAAAGAAAAGGACTTGAATGTTGATGAAAGAATGGAGAAGGTGCTAGAATTTTCCTTCTGACATGAAATCCAGGGCCAAGATATTTCTATTTTAAAACAGGTGGTATGCAGAACAGTTCCCAAGGCCCTGTTATGGGGATTCTGCACTGAGCTAATCTGGATATCTCCCTATCTGCTACTGAGTCAAATGGGTAAAAAATAAAAAGTAAGACCACACATACACACACACACACACACACACACACACACACACAGCCCGCATGTCTTGAAATAGGCCAATCTCATCAGTCTGCTTTGTTGGCAGAGGGATGAAAGCATTTAGATGGCAGTGAACAAGCAATGTCAAGATAAACCTCCATTTTCTCAGGAGAGTTCATATTCTTAAGGAAAAACGTGACCTCTAACTTGAGTGACCCTATGGCCTCTGATGTCTAGCCACCTGTTCCTTTGGTTGGGAAGGTAAAGGGCACAAGGGACAAAGGTCCTTCTTTGGAGCTGCACTCTTCATATATTTTTCGGAACTCTGAAAAAATATATGTGGCAGAACTCTGTCAAAGCAGCCCAGAGTCCAAGCTTGATACTAATTTAGACCACACTATATTGGAGCCATTATCCTAATCTTAGTATTATTTTTTAAAAAGAAAAAACCAAACAACCTTGGTGGAGATTTCTATCTTTATTCTTGCAGAACAATGGCTTGCTTCTGCACTAGCTTTTAGTAGCCCAGATGCCCATGAAGAGTGCACGTCCCCTGACACTATCCCACTACTGTGGAGTAAAACTATCAAACAAATGAAAGCATAAGGTGACTGGTCTTCCTCCAATCATATAAATCACAATGATTTATGACAACTTCTGCCAGCACCCAGAACCTCCTGACACACTGAGGGCAGGTGGTCAGTGCACAGGCTGCACTTACTGCCATACTGCTTCCTGCCTAGAGCCCTGGAGAGTTACCTCACTCTCTTCCCTGCCCATCCTAATGGCTTTCTCTTCTGCTCTGGGTGCCATCAGCTCTGCAGTAGGCAGAGTTACCATTTGGTGGAAGGAGAGAACATTTGCTGGTTATCCTCTGACCTCTATACATGAACCATGGCATACCTGCTTCTCTCCACATTCATTCATTCATACATACATACATACATACATACATACATACATACATACAGACACACACATACATACAAGTAATAGCTTAAAAGGAGAAATGGGTCTAGGTGTATTATAATCTCAAAATAAAAAAAAAAAAGTACTTTTCATGATAAATACAATTTCTTCCAACAGAGAGAAAAATTAAACAGCAGACACCTTCCCTGAATGTTGCTGTCTCTTGTAACACCAAGGATACCTCTGAACTAACAGTTTTGGCTGAGACCACAGACTATCAAGAGTGCAATCAGTTGTCACTTCTTTGCTTCACTGACCTGTGTGACCTACTAGGCATGTGGTGAAGGAATATATCTAACAATATTGCCACCAAACTGTCTTGTTTAAATGTCAAGCTGTACCTCTTTTTGGTTTGTGTACTATTCAACAGAGACACCATAAAGGTCATGGGTGATGGCTCTGCTAATGTCCCAGACACAAGTTAGAGGTGGAGGGGACCAAGGCAGCTGCCTACTGTTCTGAGGCATGGGGCTGTAGGGCTGGCAGTGAACAAACTCATAACCAGCTCCCATGGGCCATGGCTGGGGCCCTGGGCATACCCGGGCAGTACACAGGTCCTGTGGCTTGGTGGACAGGTTCTGTGGCATTTCACGACAACGTGTGGACAGGTTGAGAATGGCTGTGGCCGCCATGTGTGCGGCCTCCATGTCGTGTGTGTAGTCAAAGCTGCTCTTGCTACACGTGCTACTGGCACTGCTGCCACCACCACAGCTGAGGTTGCTGCTGCTGCTGGGTGCATAGCTGCTGGTGGTGCTGCTGCTGGGGCTGGCATTCTTGCAGTACCGCTTGGCTGCAGAGACAGAGGACAGTGTGGTTAGGCCCTGTACCCAGAATGCTGGATACACAATCGGTCCTGACCCACCCATCTTACACACACATAAATGAAGAGCTCAGATACTGCTCCCTTCTACACTGAATTGAGTGAACAGATAATCAGGATGACCCTCGAAAGAGGATCACCCTTGTTCTGGCATGCTGCTCATGTCTGCTGCAGCATCTACCCACTTGGGTAGGACAGGACTTGGCTACTGTGACATCAAGAGGTTGGCCACTCTTTCTAGCCACATGTGGCTGTGGATACCAACTGGGGGTCAGTGTTCCCTATGTCATTGATCCCGATTCTCAGGATGTTCCAGAACCACCAATGAGGCTAGGAGGACTACGGGCTTTGTAAAGTAAGTTTCTGGCAGTGCATGAATCCCAGATATTGGGAGTCAAACACCTCTATCCTGTAATTCTTATACAGGCTTCTGGAGTTAGAGGGAAGAATGAGCTTGGCTTGTACCCGAGGACAGAGACCTGTCCCTGCTGAGTGTGGCACACCAGAGGGCACCCTGATCAGCTCTTTATTTGCCTGCAGGGCATCATTCCTTGCAGATACCTTGATTAGCATTCATCCGTGCCAGCACCCTCATATACAACCAGCAGGTACTTGGGAGTAAGGGTTAGTTCCAGAGCAGCTTCACTGCCTCTCCTTCTTGGTTGATTTATTAGGATGGGTCCTTTACACTAACATAGAAGCACAGCTAGTTGAGCTCACGGAATATTTATTTTCACCAAGACCAGATATTCTACATAAAGATGCCCTGCTCCCTCAGAGTGAGGAATTACCTAAAGGGAACTGTTAAAAGAGCAGGGAAGAACTGAGGGGAGGGTCCTTATGGCTGGCCACCGCTTTCCTGGCTTGTGACTTGAGGGTCTTTACCTGCTCTGTACATAGAGCATAATTTTGGCAGCTGTCCTCCAAAGAGGAAGAAATATACAAAATGAACCATAAACCTTCTCACATGACTAACACAGGCTTTGCAATCCATACTATAAAATTATCTCCAAACCCCAAAGAGTGAAATGACTCTCACTGGTAATGTGAGTTTGGATTAAATGTTGCCTGCTTAAGACTTGGGGGAGGTACGGTATTGGGAAAACATTTTAATAAAACTCAGGTTACTTCAGATAAGGCCATGATGACCAGATCCTGGGACAAGAGTGTGACCACTCCATTCTAATTTCAGCCACTACACGAGGAAACAAATCACACAAACAGACTGTCTCATCCAGGTATCTTGTAGAGAACCACAGCAGTTTCAACACAGCTCGTGTAGGACAAGCAGCCACTTGAACACACTGTTAATTCTGCAGTGTTAGTTAATTGATCAACCTGAGTAGCACAGGGGCAACTCCTGTACTGCATAGGGTGAGGGGTCAGTGACCATCGGCTTGCTCTCTCCTCTCTGTTCTGTAAGTTCCATTAGCATGATTATAGAACTGCATGTTTGAGCCCCTGAGTGATTGAGGACAATACAGAGGACCAGGCAGAAGCCTGCACATGGGCCCAGAGGGTGACACTGGGCCACATCTGCAATGCTTTGAAATGTTGTGGATGTAGTCTCTAGTTAATGACTCTGCATCATTACATTTTTTTTTGATAAAAAATAAGAGCATGAGATCAGTAGAAAGACTCAATACCACATATGAAGTTGTCTCTAAGATAAAGCTCACCACAGAGTGTAGGCTGGTCTAGAACTGAAGAGCCTCCTACATCTGCCTACTAAGTCAAAATGCTGGTGTTATCAGCATTTACCTCCTTGTTTTACCTCCTTGTTTCAACAAGGGTTTATCTTCTTTCCTTTTTAAATGGGGATGGCAAGCTATTGGTCCAGGAAAAAAAATCACTTCTTTTTTTTGTTTTTTTGTTGTTGTTGTTGTCATTTTTTTTTAATTTTTTTGCGTTTATTTGTTTGTTTGAGACAGGGTCTTACTATGTCAGGCTGTATCAGAGCAGGAGGATGATGTTCCCACTCAGTGCTGTGTAGTGTCCCTACTTGGGTCTGTCACCACAAATTTAGGGGAGAGCTGCCAGGTGTCTCTGGGATTTTAACTATGTCCTGCAGCATCCTGTCTCATGACAATTGCTTCTCAGGCCAAGTACACCAGATCTCTAGCTTCCTAACTCCCTGTGGATGCTGCTATACACCCACCTCCCAGATGCAGATGCAGACACTGGGGCTGTTCAGGGCAGGCAGCAGACCAAGAGAAGCACCTGGGTTTCAGTCCAGGAAGAATGTGTACTGTTCTGCCCCAGCATTTTATCTGCTCAAAAACACTACAACTATTGGCAACAACTCACCAAACTAAATCTTTAAAAAGACTGTATTTCTCTTATCTTCCTTTGACCACTTTCCATTATCATGCTGTTGTAAGTGTAAATATGGTGCAGCATGTACTTTTCCAGTAGTTTAAGTCATGGAAATGATGCCTGCATCCATTCTGACAAGTGGGCAGTGTACAAGATTGGCAGGTGACTGAATTGTCAGCAACTTCTACATGCACCTGTCCATTGCTATCACTCATGCAACTAGGGTCACAGTCACATCTATATTCCTCCTTTTACTGAGTCTACATAGTGATTTTTGTTTCATGTGAAATAAAATTAACACTGACTGTACTTTAATTAATTCAAGTAAACAGTGCCTTTCACCCTGCTAACACCACCTGAGAGTCACAGAACTGTCAGTCTGAGTCACAAGGCCACCACAGCATGGTGTTCATTCATGGTTCTGAGGCCAAAAGTACTGCACAGTGAGAGCGTTTGCCTGGGATACCCTGCTACTGTCTTCCCCCATGTCTGATCAGAAAAACAGCACATTATACTTTCTTCTTCCTTAGCAACAAGTTCTATTTCAGATGAAACTATGTATCCTAGGTACCAGCAAATGATGGAAATAGAATGTGAAGGCTTCTTTCCCAGAGGCCACCAGTGCTTGATAGCCAGGCAGCCACATTGATTGCCACCTTCAGACTGCATTCTGTCCCTGGCTGAAGAAGACAGAATATCGTCATAGATCCTCAAGGCTGAATAAACATGGCTACCTTCAAAGACTAAAAACCTAGTTTCAAAACCAACACAAAACCTGCAGCTAGAATTTTCTTAAAAGCCTACTCTACTTGTGGAAAATCTCATGTTCCTTTGAGTAGGTCTGTTTCTTTTTCATTTTTCAGTTTCCTTCATGGAATAGACACATGACCATACAATCAGCAGTTTCCATGAGCACCAGCTAGGTAGGAACACAGGGGACACTGTCCACTAAGGTGGGTGCTTTTAGAAGAAGGGCTAATTCCCTTAGCCCTTAACTTTTTTTGTTATATATTATAAGCAGGCAGAGATGAGATGAAGATTCAGAATCCTCCATAGAAAACAGAGTTTCTGCATATGTTGGGGAACTAGGCTGTCAGAATGCTTGATTACCACCTCTGTCAGAATCCCTTCTGCATGGCCACTGCCTTCCTGGCCCACCCTCCATGACAAGGTCTGGAGACTCTGAGGATCAGGCACTTTGTCTACTGAGAGCAACACACTGGTGTAGTCATGTGTATATAGACCAGTGATGGGACACAGAGCTGTACTGAAGGTAGGTAGTGTGTTTGCAAAGGACATAGTAGCTGTTGTAATGGGATGGAAGGCAGCAGCAAACCTAAGTGGTGAGCTGCGCCCAGAAATGCAGCACTCAAAGCTAGCAATTTAAGCTAGCAGGTCCAAGCAAGCATCATTTTGAGTCCTGGGCTGTGCTATTGACTTAGACATCAGCCAAGACCATAATACATGTGAGATGGAAAGTAACCACAGGCTCATAACCATACGATGGAATTAAAAATCTCATATAATTTCCATGTCATGAGAAACCCTTCTTTTGATTTTCTTGTTAACATTTAAAGACATAAGAGCCATTCTTAGTGCCCATGACATTGGGGAGGGACATAATAACTTCACACTCATGGACTGAGCTGTCCTTTCCCTCCCTTCCCATCTCATTCCCTTCCTATGTGAGGTGTCCAAATTCACTGTGACAGACAGCATGAGGAGGCTGTTCTCTCAGCCCCTATGGCTGAACCTTGCTTTTCTTTCTGGACTCCCTAGATCACCTGCACATTCTGGAATCCATAGGCATCCCTGAACATAAGGCCTACTCCAACTTTGGAGCCAAGTGTACAATTTGCCATTTTGGTGAGACTTATCCAGTCCTTCAGACAGAATGAACCATGCTTCCCTATGCACGACTGCATGTCACACACTTTCATCTCACTTCTGAACCCTTCTACCAAGAAGGACAGACCAAGTAGCCTAAAGATTGATAGACAGCAACCACTGGTGAGGTGTCTGGGAGAAGCAGATGGTTGATGGAAGGGTGCAGGGGAGACCTGGTAGTTGAAGAGTGGATATCCAGGCCCGATGGCTTAGCTACATCACTTTGTACTTCCAGTCAGTGTTCCCAGTCTTTAAGAACTATAAATTCTATATCAGGCCAGATTCTCTTAGTTCTCTAAGAGCAGAAGGTATATTTGTTTTGTGCCCGAAAGAAGTCTGGGGCAAAGAGGGGGGTGTTGCCATAGTCGATTACATTGGAATCTACCTTTTAGTACCCAGGCACGGGGTGACTTCCCTAGGTGGAGTCTCCTATACAACCTTATGATTCAGCACTTTTTTCCAGGGTGAGCCCTTTTTAGAAGTAATTGTCTGCCATCAGAGACAACAGGAGAGAACTAGAGCTTTGCTTTGGTTCCTCAGAAAGTTGTAGTGGGAGGCTGCTATTCCCTTTTTCTTGATTTCCTGAGAATCTAATACTCAGAAATCCAATGTGATTTAATTGAGTATGCTCAATAGACTTGTCTTCTCTGGTGGACTAATGGAAAGCATGACTTATCCCAAGTTCACAAGACAAGTTTTCAAGACAGTTATCTGTCTGGGTGTGAGAGAATCAGGACCAATAAATATGTTCACTCCTGCCTTTATGGTGGGAAAAGAGCACCCACAAACTACCTTATCACCATTGATCATCACAATAACCATGAACAGGAATTCTCAGTCCCCCTCTACTCTCAAGGAAGTGAGTACACTAGAAGATTCTTTGGTCCAGAACCCTGTAGCTCATAGAGTGAAAAGCTGAGGTATCCAAAACAGATCCACTCACAGTCCAGGAGACAGTATGTGGCTCTAAGACACTGCCATGCCTCTCTGTACGTGCCCAGGATAGTCAGTAAGGTAAAGAGAGAAAGGTTCATCAAGCTGCTTGATAGACCACAGTGTCCTGGACTACACAGCCGTGGACTAGGAATGTGAAAAGAACATCTAATGAAGAGATTAACTGAATCATCACGCGCTGTCAACGGACTGGAAAGTCTATCAACTGAGTTTACACCTGTGTGAAGATAATTTCATTTTGAACCTTCATTTGCAACTGAGTGAGCAAAGTTTGAGACTTGAAACTAGCAGGCAATTATTACCAAACAGAAACCCGAAATACTTAGTTCCATGATACCTGTAGTCTTACTTTTGTTCTATGTATATCTATTTGTCTGAATATTAAAGAGCTGATGAGACACATAGACAATCAATATGTGAAACATCAACAAAACATTAAATTTCATTCACAAAACAAATTACTCATTATCTCTATAAGAAAAACACAGTTTAGAAAGGTATGCAGCAGCTTATGTTGCAACGTTTCTGAATCCCCAGACCTTTCTTTTAAATACTTTCCATGTGTGTGTGACTTTAAGTATCTTTTTTCAGAGAGGGGTCCTAACTCATTAAAAATCCCCCCTTTTTCCATCTACAGGAAAGTATCAAAGGAGACTCTGACATCATCAGATGACTTGAAGTTATTTGCACCATCAGTTCTAAGAAGACGGGGATACCAAGGCTCAGGGTCAAATGCCTAATACTGAAGCTGGCCTTCCTGATATAGACTTCCTGATACAGACTTCCTGATATCTAGATAGAAAAGGAACTCAGGCCAGGTTTGCTCAAAGGGCTGGCTGGCTGGCTGCATCAAGAGTCCTGGGTAGCTTTTAAGACACACTAGTACACAGAGGATCTCCAGGGATCCACCTTAATTGGTCTAGGGTGCAGCCTGTGCATAGACCTTGAACAAGGCCCTCAAAAGCTTCTAATATATTCCCTTGAAGAGCATTGCCAATGTGGAACTTCTCAAAATAGTTCAACCTGTTCTTTCCAGTGAAACTTGTCTTGGGTATTTGTCTTTTAAAAGGCTCAATAGACAATGGTACCAGCTCAGTCGCACCCAAAAAGACAGAGAGCCCAGGGTCTTGTTTGCTATATCCTATAAGCTGCCAGAGGCCAATGACTTGGAGTCATTGCAGAAACAGTGCCCCTCCTGCCCACAAGTGTCTCCACCTTCCCCTCTTGGGCCTGAGGCATGGAGCACAGGGCTCTGCCATGTTCCCCATGCCTCTGACACCCACTAGGTGAGCATGAATAGTGACTGATCTGCAGGACATGGATACACATAACAACAACATCATCAATGGCAATGTGTCTCTCATGTATAAGAGTGTGCACCTCCTACCATCGTCATATCCTTTGGGGGATATGTCCCTGGTTTGCACCTTGGGAGCTATGGCTCTTTTGCCATAAGTATGGTTGTCGTAACTGTTGTACTCAAACGAAGTCTTGGAATATTTCTCGAGCTCCTTGGCCAGGTTGGAGCGTGGTGTGGTTGTGGGAACATTGTTTCTGTAGCCATACTGAGGAATCTCAAGTTGTTTGACAAAGCACATTGGCCTGAAAATAAGCAGACAACAAACATCAGCATGCTTTCTCATGGTGGTCCATGCAACATGATTCATGTTTATCATAGTACAATATGATTTCTTTCATCTCTCAAGGATTCAGGACCTTTCATGGATTAGACTTTAGTCCTAGTTCTCCCACCAAAAACAAAAACACAAAACAAAAACAAAACAAAACAAAAAAAAGGAAAAAAAAGGCTGATTTAATTATATATCCCAAAATAAAAAGAAGTAATAGAATACTTAAAATGTATTTTATCATTTTCTCTCATTTTCAGGAAGAAAGGTGGTAAAATACATTGTTGAGGAAGAATCCAATATACAGGCATTACATTTTTTAGGGTTACAAAGAGTGGAGGAATCAAACAAATGACTCTTAAAAATAAGAAATAGACACACATAGAGACATAGAATGAGACAAAACTGGATCAGAATTTATCTAGTTGGGCACTAAAATAGAATTGTAGGCAAACCTATGATCAAATATTCATGAACCTAGGAGTTCTTTTTCTTAGACTTTGGGATAAAATATTTAAATGGAGTAGTTTTTTATTCTTACTCTTTTACTGATGTTCTGTCCTGTGTCTATTTTGTAAGTGGAAATCATTTATGATAAAAGAAGTTGAACATTGATCCCTTTATAATCTTTTACCAATTTCTGTTCTGTATAATAGAGATGGATATGTGTTTACGCATCTCAGTCTCAAGTCTTAAAACTTCTTCTAAGGTAAAATATTGTTAAAAGTACTTGCAGGCAGGCACCTCCATATCGCTGCCATTTTAAAGCAGTATATCTATGTAAAAGCTTAATTTCAGGAGGGATTATTAATCATTCTATTTCTGATTTATGTCAAATATATTTTTGTTTCTCAAAAAAAAAAAAAAAAGGCCTCAAGAAAAATAAGTTGTGGCAGGGAAAAAAAAATAAAATCAAACAAACAAACAAACAAACAAACAAACAAACAAACAAAAACCAACAAGATATAGTGAACCACGTGGTTAGCGCTGGCTCACAGTCTATTTACAAAGGTCAGTCAATGATGACAAGAAACTTTTCCTTGTTCAGTGGACTCAAACTTGGAAATCCTGCCCATACCTCACTGGAAAATACTGCCGGTTCGTCATCGTGAAACACCACTGCTGCTGCAGCCAACGCACCCAACTAGGAAACTGCCCGTACCTCTACTGGATAGACTGCTTGTTCCTCGGCCGGATATACTACCCGTCCTCAGCCGGAAACACTGCCTCTCCTTAGCTGGAAATACAGCCTGTTTCTTAGCCGGATGTACTGTACTTCTACCGGAAACACTGCCTGTTCCTGCCGGAAACACTGCCTGTTCCTGCCGGAAATACGACCTGTACTCAGCCAGCTGGAGACAAGGCCCGTAACACCGAAATATGGCCTGTCTTCAGCTCGAAGAACTCCATGCGCACTTCAGTGAGAAACACTTCCTGGATTTCCGGTGTGTAAAATGGCAGCTGCCGGATGGGCTGGTGAGGCCACCTTTGTGAGGGTTTGTGGGCGGCCAGAGAGCAAAGGGCGTTCTCTTTGGGACCAGGGTGGTGTCCCTGAGGCTCGACCTGCATGTACTTGTCTGACTTCCACAGTCTCTTTAGTTCATTGATAACATGTTTAGAATATATAAAAACTGCTAAAAGAGATAATAACCCAGAATTCTTTCAGATTTAAAGCTGTTGAAATTTTGGAATAATTGTTTAGTACTTTAAAAAGTGATATAATTTGCCCCTGATTTCACACGGCATTTGCCTTTTTTTTTTTTTTTAGTTGCTTATGTTTTTAAAAGCGGCTTTTGTGGTGTAGTATTAGAATAAGAATGTTGCATTGCCGAACTATTTTAACAATTTCCCACATTTCCTTTGGCTAAGGACTCTGCTTCCTTAAAAAGCCTTGGGGGACTGAGAGGTGGGGAAGAAGGTGGACAACTTGTTTAGTATTCGGTCATATCTGCAAAGTGATTGTGACAGTAAATAGGAAACTAAGAGGCAGACAAGAGGTTCATCTAAGTTCTCATCATAATGCAGAGAATATCAAAAGTCAGAGAGGGGAATAACTGGGAATATTCAAATGAGAACATGAGGATGATAGCATTTGTATGGGGAGACATTGTCATGAGACTGAGTAAGCAAGCAGAAGTACACGGACTGTCACAGATTTCATGAGATGTGTGTAAAGTCTGTGAGAAACGTAGATGTCTTCCTCTACCAGTAATCATCTTCCCAATTTTGCATAATGGGGTTCAGTCTTGCTCCTCGGGACTTTTCCACTTTGACCTGCAGTACTAAGTTAAGTAGTCATGAGCCCTTGTGCTCTGTCTTGCCTGTCAAATGGCAGTGATGCCACCTACTTTCACCCATGTCTCAGAGTGTGTGAGGATAAGGGGTGATGACAGCTTTGCTGGCTTTTCATACAGAAAACTTCCAAGCTCAGGGAATGTGGCATTCATTATTCTTGCATTTTGAAAAAGACCAGAGCCACCTAGAAGCAGGTGCTTTACGTTGCTCCAAACTGGGATAAAATTATATTGGGCTACTAACATTACTAATTTTTAAAACTTCTATTTTATTTAGCATTCATAGAATTATGAATTGTCGGGGTTACAAATCACATAACTATATCCAATTCTCTCACTGCTGAAGTCACACTGAACCACTGGAGACCTAGGAGTTACATTGACCACCAGGCTTTTACATATCTTTCATAGGCCTCAATTTCTAATCTGGCATGTCTTCGCTCTGCCCAGAGCACATCTATTCCATGGAATGTCTCCAACGCACTCTCTGCTCTGTGTCAGGATAGATTCTGAGGGAAATCCATTGAGGACATGTTTCTGTTACTCAACAGAATAGTACCTGAGGACTCGGTCTGAGGCCTGGTTGGATTTGGAAACATCACAGCTCTGGTGTTTCTCTTGGGCCTTTGCCAGTTTTTCTGCAGCAGCAATAGGGCATCCAGAGAGGCTACAACAACAGAAGATAGATTTAATTGAATTGTCTCAAATGGCTTGTCATATACTGATGCCACTCGTCACGTTCTGTCCTTCAGTCAGCCATGATGACCCTGAGGTGGATGGAGTTAGGAGAATTTCCCAGCCTGCCTGATATTGTGTATTTCCTGGTCTCTGGCACATAGTTCTTATGACAGCACCAAGCCTGTCCAATGAGCATGCCAAATTCCAGGAAGCAAATGCAACACAAACTGGTTAAAATTTCAGGCAGAAATTCTGGAGTGTTGGCCATTTCTTCAGACCAGGCAGTGGCAGCTAGGGAAGGAGTTTTTGACAGACTAAAGAGTGGCAGTTAGTTGGTTATACCAGAAGGTGGCACTCTAAGCTGATGCCAGAGGTAGCTATCTACAAGGCTTCAGGGATTCTGACTTCATCTCACCAAAAGAGGGGGAAAGAAAGGGAGGTACAGCAGGAACACCTCCAGGAGGACTTCAGTCAAATGTGATTCATATCTAGTTCAGCTGGGTCACTGTGGCAGAGAGAGTAGTGAAGCCTCTTTGTTTGAGCTGCTTCCTCAGGAAGTCATAGTATCTGCATGCTTGCCTCCATGTGGTCTAGATCTGTAAGGGTGTCCATCCATGTGCACACACATGCTGATGGCAGAAAAGGAACTGACACTGCAGGCTCTGCACAGCACTCAGCAGGAATCTCCTGCATCGCTGCCAGCTCCTGCAGACTCAGTACCAGAGAGCCTCCGCAGGGCATAGAGTTGTGGTCTGTTTTATTATAAACTTAACACTAGTAATCGAGCTGCTTGTTGTGACTAACCAGTGAGACAAAAATTAAGGGAAATTTTACAGCTTCCTTTCCCCATTTAAGAAGAAACCTAAGCCGTGGCAAGACAAATTGTAACAGAGTTGCATTTTGCTACTGCAAAAGAAATGATCTGATATCACCTGGATTTTCAGAGGAGCTTAGTGACTCTTATAATGTCTGTAGAAGATGGGAAGAAAGCTCAAACACCATTAAGGGTGCAATTCTGACGAGGAATATTTTGAGCAGTAGTCCAGTTAAGGCAATTGACCTGGAGCAGCGTCCTCACTGGTGTCCCTCTACCAGATGCGTATGGACATCTGCTCATCTTTTAATGATGTCCATGCTGATGGCCAGGTGATTCATCTAATTCAAGAGCAGCCAAGTTAGTCATCTGGATTAATCCTGCTGGGTTCTAGTTCACCTCCTCGCATGGTAAGCGGCAAATAGCCTATCCTATGAGGGAAGGTGAGAGAACCTTGCTGGATTCCTTCTGGTCACTCTCATTGTAAGTGGCCTTGGGTTCCATCTTAGATGTTGTACCGAGTAGGGGACTTTGTGAGGGAACAGTGCTGTATTATAATAGAGGAGGCAACATAACTGAAGAAATTAAGTCTTCAAAAATGGGCGACTGAGCCGTTGACATTCCTGTACATGCTGTGACTGACTCTTTGGGAACAATGTGTGAGGTACGTCAGTCTCTTTTGGAAAAGGAGGGGATGCATAGCAGTAAAGAGCTACCATAGAGCAGGGCTGTGGGTGGCTTCCTCTAGCATAGACCCCAGAAGAGCGTGGCTTACCTTCTGTGCGAGTTCCTGTTGCTATTCACATGCCCTCGCCCTGTGCAGCCTGGAGTGGGACACTTGAGAACATTTTCATGCATGGCAAGAACTTGACAAAGGAGAGGCAAAAAAAAAAAAAAAATTGCCCAGCATTAAAAGAGAGAAATGATGAGAATACAATATGCATTGTTTCAACAGGATAGATTAGTTTATGACAAACTACAAACGTCTGTGATGTGCATGACCAGGAAATATATGTGGGAAGAGAAAGAAGGTTGTATGACTGTATTCAGGCATGCAAAGCAGGGTGCACTGGCAGGGAGCCATGGGGTTCAGAGAGCGCCATAACTGAATAGTCCCATGTGGGACAGAAGCAAGGGCCACCCTAGTATATCCCATAGATAAGCACAGGATGCTGACGAGCCATGTAACAGCACATAGCCTGGGTGTTTTAAAAAACATGCCTGTGCTTTGGAAACACATGGGATTGTGAAAGTCTGATGCGAGTGAGCCGAACTTTAAACCTTGTTATTTAAATAAACCATGTTTACTTAGGAAATTAGGATCTTTTGTGCTTTCAGTAGAATGAACAGGAATAATAAGACCTCTGTATTTTTACCACATGAAATTAACATATAAGAAGATGAGAGAGCTGGTCCCCAGGGCATGAGGACACTGCCTGCTGGCATCCAGGGAGGATGGTCCTTATTGCTTCATCCTCTGTCTGCTGAGGCTTGTAGTGCTGGAGAAGTAAGGACAACTGACTCCAAAGGAGCCTGCTGGCCACATGCACTGTCAGTCTGAGCTAGATATCTGCAAAGCTCGGTCCTAACTGCCTGCAAAGCTCGCCTACGGTCAAGTGGTCCTATGAGGTCTGCTCAGCCATGTCTGCTCACACCTGTCACTATCCCCCATGGCTTTTCTTCTGTGGAACAGTCACTGTCCTGCTGGGCCCTGTGTAGAGTTTCCACATGCTGTTGCTTTTGTACCTGTCCATGTTTGGTGTCTTTGCTATTGGTGAATTCCATAAAAAAACAGTCTATTGCTGTTTTATTCTTAAGCTTTCATAACCCCTGTCTTTTCTTTAGATATGGCTGAAGTTCAGTAAATATGAATTAAGGTGTAAATGTCAGCATTCCACTCATTTTCTGTGGGGGCCTGGAGGGGGCCTAGGAGATCCCCTTTTAGAGGAATCCCTATCTCTGAGGAAGATATTCCCCTCTCCTTGAAATCTGCAATCTTGCTAGCCTATTGCCCTGTTAGAATGGCACACATTCCTCTTTACCTTAACACATGCCTTTCTTTTTCTTTATGCTAATTTCTATTATAAAATCTTCCCTGGAGAGAGAGCAAACACCTTTCAGGCTTAGCTAAGTGGTAGAGTTCAAGTGTCTATGTCCTGCTAAGTGGAGACACAGACACTATCTATGTGCAGTCCACACCTGTATTGGAAGGCATCTGCTTCCTCAGTCTGCAGGTTGCCTCTGTGAACTGTCTCAAACCATTTCTCCTCTTCAGTTTGCGGTGCCATGCCTCACTTTTCTCAGTCTTTCTCTGAAGCATCTATAGAATAGTGTCAAACAGGAAGCCCAGTGACCTCTAAGCCTTCCTCCTAGGCTCCTTTCAAACCTCAGCCAGGGCCTTCATACCCAGGGCTTTTGAGGAATACTATTTTACCTGATTTGCTTACCCCGCATTTCCTTCTTTACTTTACCTTTCCACACAAGCCTATGTTTGGGCTTCTTTCTTTTGTTCCTACTTCATGCCTTTCTCTGGCAACTTGCTCCTGTTTTCATTAGTGCTCAAAAGGTGACACCCAGGGTGCCACCCATGACACCTACTTCTTGGTATCCTCTCACACTACCTAGTACACTTTAAGTCTGTATTGTTGGATGGTAACAGAAACTCTGGCTCAACTGGGGTCTCCTTCTGACCTTTGTCATCTAGTCAGTGTGTTACAGTGTCAGAGTCCTTCACTGAATTCATCTACGTAGAAATGGATGGGAAGCCAGCTCAGAAAACAAGCAAGGCTACCACAGAGTACTCTATTACTATTTACCTTTACATTTTTCATGAGAAAGTAGTTCTCTGCACCTCCAGGCCGGGCACACCCTTTATGCGACAGAGTCTCATATAGACCAGGCTAGTATCAAACTTAACCCTCCTGCTTTTATTTAAGATCTTGGATTATAGGACTGCACTATGTCTACCTTTAGAAATGCTTTTTTTCAGAAAGGAGTTTGTAAGACCAGGTCATAGCTGAGCCACACTTAATGCCTGCCTGCTAAGATGGGTCCGCATGTGGCCAACCAGGGCAGGCCTATTCAGTTTCTTGCTCAATAGAGCAAAACCCATACTTGAGCCACATCTAGATATTTCCTGTGATCATACAGAGTCAAGGAGACTTCTTATCCACTGAAAAGGATTAATCTTGATGGCAAAAATGTATGCCCTGGGGGAAAAAAATCTCATAAAGAAACCCTTCCTCCTGAAGCATGAGCTCTCAGTCTTGGTACCTTATTTTATACTGAGAACCTGCAACATGCCTGATGCCAAGAAGCAGGTCAGAACTGAAATGGTAACACCAGGCCCAGGGTTTAGATTGATGATGGCTTTGGGGTTGGCACGGATTTACAGCTGAGTTCAGACCCGTTCACCTCCTGCTCAGGTGAGCTTTAAAGTACTGAGCCACCTATTGCCAGCCAGTGTGCTTCCCTTGAAAGAGAAAGAAGATGGAGTCAGATTGCCATGTTCTTCATCTGGTAAACAGGGCAGTGCTCCCTGAGGAGTTTATGGCATTGAATGGGTCAGTGCTTGCATTTGCCAGCCAAGCACCCACCACAGTGCTCACATGTGGAAGCCGCTGTCATCAACCATGCGTCTCCCTGTCATGTAACACACGGGATTGTAGACACACCTGGATTTGTTTATTTTCACAGCTTTTCATAATCATTCTCAAGACAGGTACAGGAAACATATGCATTTTAGTAGGCATTGAGAACCCAGAGCCACGATAGCAGCTGAACATTTTTCACCAGAGAATATGTTGCTTTCCTTGTTTCTAGTGTTGCACTATTCCAAGAGCTGCCTGACCTCTGACAGGTTTGCTCCTCAAGGATTTCAAGGGTGCCCATAGTACCAGAATGTTTCTCAAAATGCCTTTGATTCAGCTAGTCATCTAGCCACATCATGAACCACCTCCCCCACGGGAAGCTAAAGGAGGACACTGCATGCTGTAGGTTCATCCTAGGCATCCATCACCTCGCTCATCCCTGAACCTCAATGTGTGCCTCGGACAATTGATTTTCATTGATTTTACACAGTTGGCATATTTCTTGCCAAGAAAAAGGTAAACAAAAAGGATATATGTCATTTTAAATCTAAAGGAAACACTTTTCACAGATTGATTTTATAGCCTTGGAACCTATCTATTAGAAAGATGTAGAAAGGTGTAAAAGAAAAGCCCACCAGATCCAAACCTGTTCACTTAACATCTTTAGTGTGCAAATGCACCTGTGATGTGAAATAGACTGCGGTGATGTAACAAAACTGTTCTAAACACTGCTTGGAAAGTTTGCACTAGTTCAGAAATTTGGACAGGAACCCCAAGGCCTCCTTTTCCTGGGTCATCTAGAAGACCAGTGTGGATAGGTTGTTTTAGAGGCTGGCTAGTTCCATTCTGTAATGTGTGAGACCAAGTAGAGAAATGACTGGCCGGGGATAACAGAGTAAATAAAACTGATGCTAGCACCAGAGCCCAGGTGGGCCTGGGAGCCTATTCCAAGGAGTCAGGGTGAGCCACTCTTCAGAGCTGGTACCCAGAATATCCAGAAGATAGGGGAAGCTTCCTGAGGTGTCCTCCAGGCTGAGGAAGAGTCTGGTCAGTGACAGCTGCACTGAGGTGCCATGAAGATGAGGTTGGGGAAGGGATGATTGACAGAGCCAGAGTGCTTGCACGCCCCGGGGAGCGGCGAGACACGACTTACTTTCTGGAGGGACCCTATCTTTGTGCGGGCATCCAGACAGACTGCGGTGATGCGGGTAAAGCCCAGTTACGTGGCCGGTTCCATCACACCCGGGGGTTGGACACTTGCTCTCTCTCTTTTCTGTTCTTGAGGGATCTAAAAGCGACAACAGGTGTCAAGAAAATGAACGTTTACCAACTGCAGACTCATGCGGTTATCCAGCAACGTGAAGAGACCTTTGCTAAACAAAGAAATTAGGCAGGTGTCAGGGACAGGCTGGGACACCAGGCTTTTGCTTCGTAGCTTTTTTGGGTGTGGGTGATATTTTTAACCTTATACAGTGTAATCAGGAATGATAAAGAATTTTGGTTTTTATCCAAAAAGGAAAATAAAAGCACCTATCTCTAACCTTAGCTCTTGATTAATTGGTTTCCCGTGTGTTACATGATAAGCTGTGTTGCTCAAAGAAATCAATGTAAATAGTGATGAGACAGTGGCCTTCTTAGAGAACAAAACTCCATATTGTTTTCATTCAGCAATTTTTCCATACAATTCAACCAGAGCAAGGTGCTGCTCAAAGCCCTTCACCCTCTTTGGAGTGCTCTGGTCTCAATATGCTATAAACTACAGAATTTCCGGGCAGATTTTTCTCTCTGTGGTTAAGCAACACTGTTTCTTAGCAGAGCAATTCAACCCATTTTTGGAAAATCAACTGAACTCTCAGAAGGCACTGTAAGCAAATGACGGAAAGGGTGGCGGTCCCACCTGGCAGGGTGATGGGCAATCAAAAAACGCTTCAGAAGCCGCTGGAGCAACCATTTGTTTTGATTTCTTCGTCTGTACTTGGAACCAGAGGAAGGCTCGTGTAATGCTGTGCATGCATACACAAAGTAGGAGGTCGGGCTGATCTAGAACGCTGCCAGCTTCTCTGCAGCACCAGCCAAGAGCCAATCAGAGCAGACGTTTGGTCCAGAATTGAATGCTGGATGCCAGAGATGTAACGATATCCTAATAGAGTTTTTCTACACCCAGATCAACCACAGTTCACCCTCATGCATTATAACAATTCTAGAAAGTATTTCTGAGGTCAGCTCAGCCTGAATAATAAAAAGTAGTAGATTGTGACACACTGTTTTGGAACAAGTATTTGAAAATCAGTTGCATAGATCACCAATAGTAGTCATTATTTCATTGGTCCAGTAAATACTAGAGTTAAGTTTCCTCTAGATGGTTAGTTCTTTTATATGACTATCTCATTAATTAGGCAAATTGTACTTGGTAGAAAATACATGATTTACCTTCAGTTAAGAATTATTTATATATAAGAAGAAATATCTTGAGTTTAAATTTTATTTATTTGGGTCTTTTGAGACCGAATACCACCCTGTAATCCAAATTGACCTGGATCTCAACTATATAACTCAGGTTGGCTTTAAACTGATGATAATACTTCTTCCTCAGTCTCCTAAGTGCTGGAATTACAAGCATTAACCACTATACCTGTACTGATTTGGGGATTTTTGAACTCCTATAGACTTATTTGTGTCTTGTATGAGAATGTAAAATAGACAAAAGACTCCTGGGATCCTACAAATGCTGTTGTGTTGGTGTGAAGGATATCCCCCTTTCCTTTTCTGATAACATGTCATATAAATAATGTCCCTGTCAGGTGTTCTCTGCAGCCAGCACTGTTGTGGAACAAACCATTTCCTTGGCATTGCCAGCTGCTATCCTGCCTCTACCCTTGCCTCATGGCCTCTATCAACAAACCCAAGAGTAAGTCCTGGCATTTCAGTTTTTAAAACCTTATAGATACAAAGTAAAGGCTAGCATTTTGTTGCCCTTTGAGTAATTTCATTATACTGATAAAGGTAAATCCATGCCATTATAAATAGTAAGCACACAGTACCAGTTTTAAAGGAGAGCATTGATAATATAAAGTACTAAATTTAAGGAACTTTTAACTAGATACAAATGAATTGTACAGGATTTAAAAAATAACTTACAACGGTTATTATTCACTTTAATCATAAAGTAACTGCTTTATAGGACCCAGTTATTTCTTACAAATAATATGATTTTACAAGTGTTGAAACAGTTTTGAGATTAAGTGACTTTTATATTTTAAAAAATGTCTCAAAACTCTCTGAGGTTATAGAGACTAGGAGCATATAGTCTGCTCTTGCTTCACTGCTGAGATGGGCCGCCATTGCCTCCACTGTTATTCTCCCTTGATTCCTTGTCTTTTGCAATCTCAATTCAATGTTCAAACAGGCAGGAAAACACAAAGCAAACAAAAGGACTTTGCAATAACTTAACAGAAAAAAAAAAAAAAAGGATGCTGAATTCAGCTTATTCCCCTTCTGCCCTGGAAGGAGGGGCAGGGAACTGTGTGGAAGGCAAAAGAGTTCCTTTCATATTAATTTAATGTTTTGAAATGTTACACATTAGTGCTTTAATGATGTATTTTCAGTTAATTGTGTGGAATGAGAGCAGCTACATGTGTTGTCTTTAAAGAGGGAACAGAGAAGCCACAACACAGCATGTTGATGGGCAGCTTCAGGCATGTTGGTGAGATATGGTCCCATAAATTTAGCTATTTTTAAGGCTGGTTTTAATCTCTTTGCTCCTTTTGTGATTTGCTTTTTGATGTGTGTCTCTCTCTGTGTGTGCATGCTCAGATGTGTGTGTATGTTTGCTTGGCTTCATCTATTTGGCTCTGAATGTAACTATAGATAGAGACAAAGAAACTTCGAAAATGTTGATGGAAAACACCAATAATTTTGTTCAGAAGTAAACCTGGGAAACTAGAGGTGTCGAGACTAGTGCCTTCTATCTCATGAGAAAATTAAGGCTCCCAACCTTCCCCTTCTCTGGACAAAACTGGACCTTAGCATTCACTGCCTCATTCTCATGGAGGGGAAACAATCAAGGCAGATTCCATGTTTTTGCATAAAACTAAAGCAAAATAACAACTAAGCAAAAAGTGTACTGTGCTTGGAGGACTATGGGAGCTAGAGAAGCCATGTGGATGCTGACTCTCTGGTGCCTTATTTGACTCCACCAACGTGGTTACTTACTTTTATTCTCAACACCTGAGCTCTGTCCTGGGAACTACTGCTTAGAGTTCTAAAACCTAAGCCTAGAATATATCTGAACAACAGCACTCATATGGCAAGGCATGGATTTCTTTCTAAAATTGTTTGAAATTTTTCATTCTCAAAAATCCAACTGAAACCTCTAATTGATCAGTACATCATATCTTATTCAAATGTTAGCTTCATCATTTAAAACACATTTCCCATGTTTCATAGTCTCAAGGGGGCCTGCAGCTCCATGCCATCCTTGGAGGCACTCCTTTGTGGTCTGTGCTTGCCTCTGTGGTGAATGAAAGACCATATCCAGGCACTGGTCAGTCAGTAACCCTCAGAGCTCTGGCTCAGGCTCCTGCCAGCTTGGACTTGGTGATAGCAATGTCTAGCAGGCCATGGAGCTATGAACACACCTAGAGAGGAGAGTACACACCTGTGCCGCAACAGGGAAGATGTAGTTTTTCTGATCTAACTTTGTTCAGCAACTGATTTTCAAACTAAATTCCTGAATCTCATGGTCATATCCTTAGTAAGGAAATAGAGTATTCATAATGTACATCATAAAATGAAAAGCAGAAAAGGAAACATTTTTGGTGATAATACAGAAAAGATTTAAGGAACTACCAATTTCATTTTTTGAGATAGTCTCTTTCTTAGTTCTGAGTCTTTTGAAGACTCAACCATACCAACGTGCTTGCTATGTGAAGCTGAATCAAGATCTGTTTCAGTTGCAGATGGGTACAGATGCTACCATGAACAGTGTTCCATCCAGTTAGCTAACCAAATATATAGATAGATGCAAATATGTGCTTACATATTTCATAAAATAAAATAAAATTCAGCTAAACTATCCTATTGGGTAGTTTTGAGATTTTTAAAAATAATACACAGTATTTGAAAAAAGTGTCACAATTGTTTCCATAATGCAATAGAGCTAGTAAGGGGAATGAATATTCTAGAGAAATTGCTATTGGTTTCAGCTGTGGCCTCTCCGTGCCTTGCATGGCAAGTGGCTTCCTTAGCTAACTTTCATGGATAATTAATGTGCAGTCACTGTCCTTATCTCACACCATCGGTCATCTTGTTGCTGTTCAATTCCTTTTGGGTATTTTCTACAGGGGCAGTTTCATCAATAACTGTCACCAGGTGATAATTTTATAAATCATGAAGCCGTCTACTCAATCCAATTTATGAAGAAAGTGCCTCATCTCTGATTGACCGATTGTTACCTAACCCCTTGCCACCATTCAGCGTAGATGATGGTTCCTTTGTAACAGCATGGCTTGTTCCTAGTGGTCTTTATCACAGGTATGTTTACGCACTAGCCCTGACTTCTACACAAGTGTTGTTTTCACCGTCATCTCCTGTATCTGCTCTAATGACATCACATTTAGCAGTTTTATGCATCTCTCAGACAAATACTTTATTTGTTCCGTGGACAAATTATCACATTATAGAGTTCTAGAACAAACTCTTAAAATGTGCATTGGACGTAAGATTTATAGAGATTTACAGTATAACAGACTATCATCAACATCTCTCACTTAGCTCACATTTGCCTGAAGCAACTTACATTAGGTAGAAATATTACCTTTACCATAGTATGGCTTTTTGACATGGCTGTCACTGGATTTGGATTTTCTGTCTTCCCCAGTCAGCTGTCTTGGAGACTGGTCCTCATAGGATCTCAGGTTATCCCTTCTCCCAGCATCCATGGCCATCTTCTCCCGCATGGCCTTGGCTCTCTCTGTCTCCAAGGCAATGGCTTTCTCTAGCAGAGTCAGGTTGCCCTTGGTCATGTCAAATACTTCCTCAGACCTGTCTGAGTTCACTGAGGTGGTGTCATCATCCCTCTCATGACACCCATCCTCCTTGGCACAGCTGGAGAACGTTCTAGACCTGGGGCTTAGCTGCTCCTCCAGCCGCATAAGGTTCATCATATCTGAGTAGCTCCTGTCTGGCGTCCTCCCAGGGAAGTCGTCCTCTTGCCGGACATGTTGGCGCACACTCATGTTGGGTGGCTGACTCCTGTCCTGCGGGTTGGTCTCGCTGAGTTTCCTGGCCAGGTCAAAGCACTGGTTCCTCAGACACTCTAGACTACTTAGACACACTTCCTCATCACTCTCCTCCACCATCTTCTCCATGAGTCCATTGTTCATGGGCTTCCCTAGCATGACATAGTTCATATTTCTACTGTCCTGCTGAGACATCCCCTCAGCATAACTTCTGTCACTGATGTTCTCTGATAGCACAACACCATGTCCTTGTGCTAACAGCTTAAGGGAGTCCACTGTTTCTCTAACAACATCACTGTCTAAGTCTAGACTCAGTTCACTTTTCCGACCAAGGTTTTCATTTTTGTCACTATCATCCTCCAGACTATTGGAGGTATTGCTATTCATTTCTGACTCAGTCCTGGCCCGGTATGCTGCATCCTCAGCAATTTTGCCAAGATTTAATAGCGACTTAGCTACCAGTTCATCGTAGTTATCATACTCATCATTGTTGTTATCATCCTTGTCTGTGTCCTGCATTATTCGCGTACAACTCATTTGATGATCGTCTGCAAAGAAATAGAGAAGACAAAAAGGAAAAGAGAAAAGTGGCTAGACCATGAAGTTTATTGCTATAGTGTGGACAGCAAGCTCACAGAAAGTCAAAGGCTACTTTGGCCTAGAAGAGAACCTTACAAGACGTCTGCTGCTGGGTAGAAAATGTAGACATAAAGTGAATCATGTTAAAGAGCAGGAAGCCACTTAAGATATTCATGGAGTGCTAAAACCTCCTCTAGTTAAACTTAAAGGTAGCTACTAAATATAGTAAACATAATGTAGAAATATACATCTTTATTTTTAATATTCTGATTTACCTCCTGCTTTATTCACAGCCAAAGGTTGGCATGCCGATTACAACCATCCCATCACCAAGCTTTCTACAAGTTCTTGAACTTTCCTTTTTGCTAACTCTAGAGATTCTCTGTAACCCTTTTTAAGTAATTTATTTCCAATCATATTAGGCAACATAGAAGACAACCCCAGATTTCTGAAGTCACACAGGGAGGACACTCTGTCATAAGAACACTGGATTGAGAGGTTTGAATTTGATAGCTTCTAGTTAGTATATGGAGGCCCACAGTGAAGTGACAGGAGCTCCACAAGTGACATGAGGAAGGAAGAGCTCAAAGGCTGCCTATCTCCTGTCTGGACAAGTTGGGCATGCACAGTGGCCACATGTCCCTGGGTCAGAAGGGGCTGATTAACTGTGGCACTCATAGTCTCTCATTTAATTTGACCTGTGGTAATAATATATTCACCCATCTCATCAGCTTGGAGAAACTTGAATAAGATGAACTCAACCTCAAAATACTTAAAGTGTTTTTCAAAGTCCATGTTAAGCATGACGTAAACCCTCTATTTCATCAAAATCCATTTGGCTTTCACTCAGAGAGCAGTTGGAATTTGAATCTCTATTCACAACTCTACACAATTGCTGTCATCTGCATTGCGAAACATAGATAATAATAAACGAGTTTTCAAACACATTCCCCTTTGGTTGGATAGTTAATGGATGCCATTTCACATCTGTCCTTTATCTCCATGATTCAAATGCCAGAGAACTTTCGGAGTTTGATAATGATTTGGAGGAATGAGGCATATCGACTAGTTGCAAACAGCAGCTGACTAAAGCTGAGATACTGAACCTCTGGTGCTTTCATTATGGATTTTATGCAGAAAAGGTTCATGTTAGCAAAAAGAGATTTGGAGCTCAATATAGCAATAACTGAAAATAGCATCCCACCTGGAGTCAACAAATATTTAGGATCTGACCCACTCTCCAAACAGCAGCAGGTGTTAGTTAGAGGGCATCACTTGCTGTGTGCACCGATTCTGTGTCTCTCTAGACACAAACCTCTTCATTTCACTATACTCTGCCTGTACCATTTTCCTTATTATATGGGTAAAATTGTCGTCAAATAACAGCAAAAAAGGAAAACAGAGCTAGCAAACATAATCACAAATGTGGGAAGGCTAGCCGCAGATGCACACCTTGCTGTTGGCTGGCAGCTCAGCTTTGAGGAGTCAAGGACATCTTGTTCTCATGAGGTTTTGGAAATGTAATTTTCATATTCTTTTGATGTATACACTTCATTAGGTTCATGGGTTGTAACTAGATCATCCTAGAAATACAGAGTTATTCTATCCATACATAGCAACTATGATGTTTTAGGTAATTGTCACTATTATCTATAGAGTATCAACCATGAGATGAATGACGTGATTAAACCATGATTTGGAAGTGAGGAGTATGTGCTATAAGTTGAAAAATTACAACATTTAAACATGATATTTCATTTGTGTATCTTTGATGATGTGTAGGTACGTGTGCCAGACTATATGTGTGAAGGTCTGAGGACAGTTTAGGGAAGTGCTCTTTGTCCCCCTTGTAGAAGTTCAGCTGGTGAAGTGGTCCATGAAAGCATAAGGATCTGACTTTGATCCCCAGCACCCACATAGAAGCCAAGTGTGGTCACACATGCCTGTAGCACTGAGGAAATGGAGACGGGAGCATGCCTGGGGCTTGGTAGCCAGCCAGCCTCACACCTAATTATTGAGCTCAGTTCAGTGAGAGGCCCTGTCTTTAAAAATAAGGTGGAAAGTTATAGAGTAGGACCCTTATGTTGTGCTCTGGCTGCCATATGTACATGCAGTGAACATGTATACCTGCACACACATGTATACTCACACACATGTATACTGCACACACATGTATACCTGCACACACATGTATACTCACAAAAGGAGGAGAAAGTCACTGATTGTAATAACCAGGGGGAAAAAATCCTATGTAATCCCTGTTGTATTTCTAAGCTCAAAAATGAATTCTGCTCTGGAAAAGGACAAGGCCCTCATGAGCCTTTACTAGCAGATGGTAGGTGTAATGCTGTTGACTCTCCATTTACACATCTGTGGATCATCCTCCGGTTTTTGCCTGCCCTGCGTTCCACATGGCATGGTTAAGGAGTCCATCTCAGCCACTTACTATTATTCTATGTCACCTTTCCCCCAAGAAGATGAAAAAGAAAAATGGATAAGCTGCCCTACACAGTATCCCAGTCATGCTGACCCATGAAGCTGTGGAACTGTGAGAAAGGGTTGGTTCCTTCTCTGAGTACCAGGAAAGCACCAGGCTTTCTCCAACACGTATAGCAGACCTGCTTCCCACAGGGAAGTACATTGGGAGAATACTGCACATGCTCCTGTGGTCTTGGGAGGCAGATATGAAATTGGAAGTTTATGCAATCGGCCCCATCATTCTTTCGCTGCTTAGTAAGTGCATGAGGACAGTGACCTTTCAGAGTCATAATGAACTCATCTGTAAGGCAGGGATAGTTATCTGCCTGCCCCCTCCCCACAAATTCCTACAAACCCCAGAGTGAGGCACACAGACTACATGTATTTCAAATGCCTGGCATGCGTGGTAGTTGTTTTCTGATACTTTCTTTCCCAGAACAGATGCCTGGAAAAACTAGCCTATTCAAGGAGGGAATCTGGAAACAGGCGATAGGGAATGCATCTGAAGACAGAGCGTGCTGCACGATTTGGCCTTTCTTCAAGTTACTAATACTCAGTGTCATCCGAGGCCTCATGAATGACAGCAGCAAATGTGGAAATGGCTGAGAAAATGACATTTAGGGCCAAAATCCTTACAGTTTAATAGAATTCCACAAGTTACCAGTATTTAACTGTTTCAAGGCCTCTCCTAAAGATAACTCCTAATTATGTGGACTAACAGAGGGAAACAGGCTCCAAGTCATTAGCAAACTGATTCTAAACAAGTACTCTGTCTCAGCCTTGCCTAGAATGTCATGGTAAGTATTCAGAATCCCACGTCTGGCTTTCCATATTCAGATAATTTACCAGCTTGTTGTCTTTCTGCTGAGGCTAACATTGAAAAGATTCCATCATAACTATGGGTTTTCTGTACCAGTCAGGGACTAGAAATGAGGTACAAATATTCTAACTCACAAAATTTTCAGGAGCCAATATTACTTGTTTCTCTCTAGTGATTAATGTTCTCTCAAAGTCAGGGGATACATTTGTGATGAGCAAAGCATTTTCCGGAAAATAAATGCATATGCTTCTGTTCTCAGTAAAAGGTAGGAACATGGATACTACAGTGTGCAGAGAAGAGAGAATGCTGTGTTCCCTCTGTTGTACTGTGCTTGAGATTAGTCATCCCCCAGAGTCCCAGGGCCAAGCTGAGATAGGGGCCACCTCTCAACCCAGGTGTTCCCAGGCAAATCAGAATTTTCATATGGGAATGGAAATCAGAGAAGCTTAGGTTGATCTACTTCCAAAAGATGAAAATGAGCCTAGAGATAGAGGTGCTTTGGTGGTTGAGTCAAGATCTGCCTATGTGATCACCAGAGAGCCACCAGCCTCACTGTTAACTGCTATTACACAAGTGATGTTTCTTCCTGTGAGGGCTTTATTAATGCTGTTGCCACAACTCACCTCCTCTGAGTTTGACTGCTAGAAATATTTTTATACTACACAGGGAACAGACAGAATCACTTAGTTGGAAGATTTTCCCAGAATGGCTTTGTAGTGGAGTTTGTCTCTAAAAATCATGTCTGAGATAGAGCTTCTTAAATATTTAGTACTGATCAAGTCACATACATATATATTACACATAGACAGTGAAGAGCAGGCCGTGTCTGTCTGTGTGTGTGTGTGTGTGTGTGTGTGTGTGTGTGTGTGTATGTGCGCGTGCATGCGCATACGTGCCCAATAAAATTTTGAACACAAAGCCCAGTCTTATGGTAGCAGAAATCTATTTGTCCTTCCTAATCTTTGTAGAGACCCTAAGAAAGGTTCTCTAGTGGCTACTGCTCTTGAAAGGCAACAACAGAAAGCCACAAATCACAAGTGTTCAAGTGACAGAACTGAAAGACCATACTGAGATGCTGTGCATGTTTGCTTTACCAGTCTTCTGCACTGCCTGTTTCCATAGCAACCAGACTGCAGTCTTCTTGGAAGAGGAACACAGTGAGCTTGGTGCAGACAAGCAGCTAGACACCTAGCTCTTTCTCATCAGATGAGACAGAACTCTGCTGTACACCCCATCAGGTGATGACTGTTATTCTCAGCATCTGCTTTCTGACTCTCTCCCTTTGATACTGTTCACTGGGCTGGCATGAATTGAGGACATATTTCAATCACCACCTTTTGAGATGTGTGCTGGGGTTGCTAGCTCAGCTGGCCTGCCACTAACCAGTGTCTTGACTAATGCAATTTAGGTCCTTTGGGGTTTGGAAAGGTGTATCAGTTTTCTCATCGTTGTGACCAGATACCTGACAGAATCAAGTTAAAGGGGAAGGTTTTATTTTGACTCATAATTAAGATGATGCAGTCTCTTATGCAAGAGGGTGTTAGAATCCATAGTGGTGAAAGCATGCAGGTAGGACCCTTCACAACCCAAGAAGCAAAGAACAGAGAGTGTTGGCACTCACCTAGCTTTGTTTTCTTTTATTAATTTATTTATTCCAGCACTCTACCCTATGAGAAGTATCCCCCCTTTCCATTCAGGGTGGGTATTCCCTCCTTCTTAAAATATCTCTGGAAATTCTCTCAAACATAGACCCAGAGTTTGACTTTTAGGATATTCCAAAATGAAAATGAAGAGTAACCATCACAGAAGATTAGAAAAGTTAGATAAGGCCTATACTCTGGGTGGATATTCACCTGGGCTAACCAAGTGAGATGAGAAAGCAGGTGTGTCACTTAAAGAGGATAACAGAGGGCAGATCTTGACTGCCCACAGTTCTGCTCACTATGACCCCAAGAGCTTATGTCACATCCTCCACCCCTTCAGGCCAGAATACAATCAACATGCATCTCCCTCTCATCTTCCTTCTATCACCACAGACGCATTGTGCAGCACGGAGTGTGTTATCTCCTTGGAAGTAGGAGAGTAGCCTACCTCTAGCTCACTGCTGTTCAGTACAAAGGCTTCTGCTTTCAGAGCCCCCAGACACTTCGATCATGGGGCCAGGATCCGTCTCTTAGTGTTCCTGCAACAGGGGCTGGACTGATTCTGGATATAGACCGTTTACCCACAGGATCTTAATGCCCTGCTCCAAGTGGATCAGCAAGTATTCAGCCATGCTAGACAACAGCCCCAGATACTTTTTACTTATAAAAGTCTTTTTAGATCAACAAGGAGGGTGGGAGTGGTACAGAGAGGCATGGACACATCATAGACCAATGGTGATAACTGTAGCCACCATAGTCACATATATCCTGTTTCCTAATTACACTTAAGTGTTGCTGTTTGCTTTGTTACAAGTGTTTTATATTCACAGCTCATGCAGGGCTTTCTGAGTTCTTAAGGGCTAACTTGAAGCTATTAGAATTCTTCTTACTGTTAGAACTTGGGGATGTTCTCACATCACATTTGGAGAAAGGCAGGCACCCTACTTGCTATCAGCATGCCTTCAGTGGCAAAGTGCCTCTAGCTTCCACCTGATTTTTCTACACCATCTTCAGACTTTTTATTATAGACACATCTGTTATTTTTTTAGCACTTGTAGCTATCCTGAGGATTTTAGAACAGGATTATCTCAAACCCAGCCTTTTCTCCTCACTCCCAAAGCCCTATCTGAACAGCATCCTTACAAGGGGAACATGTGTTTAATAGATCCTAAGTAGAAGAGGAGCCAGTGCTGTGGGATAGGAGGGAACACCTGAAGCAGTGGACTATGGCTAGGGAAGAGACACTGGGGCTTTGTTTTCAGACAGTAATAAAATGGATTCTCTCTTGAATGTCATTGAAAGTGAAGATTGATATTTGCATCTCCTTTTCTATAGTCATACATACGTTTATATGGTTAGGGGGTGCTTTTAAAAACAAATGTAAACAGAACCTTTTGGTAGTAATTCCCCTCCCCCCATAGATTAACTGTGTATGTAGATGAGGTTAGAGTTTGAACAGTCTAGGTGCTCCCTTTTGACTCTTTCTAAGGGTTTCAGAGGTTTACCCCAACAAGCCATGCTGCATCTGACACTGTCACCAAAGAGGAAGATGCCACCTTCCCTTTGGTCCTCCTTTTGAAGCTTTTGCCTCTCAAGACTAAGTAAGGTTCTTAGGATACAGGTTGATCCCTGTATCCAAGGACTACCTTCTTTCATGTCAGGAGACCCTTTATCCCCACCTGAAGGAGAAGAGGACACTGGACAAACAGGAGGTATCTGGAGAGGGCAGCACTGGAGCAAGCAGGAGGATTCTGAACACAGGTGCAGTTCCAGTTTCCATAGCTGTCCATTTTATGCTGTGCAGCAGCTCCTTCCAGTGAGCCTTTGGTTTGTTGCTGCTAAATCCTGGGACATGGTTTTGATGTGTCACACACAATTGCTCCAAGTGAATTTCCAGCCTCTTTTCTGAAAGCTATGTTGTTCTGACTTCATTCTTAATCCTACCCATGTCTGTACATTGAAAACTTGAGCTCCTTGTCTGAAGACAAGCACACTCAGTATTTGATTTTGTCTGCTCCATGCCTGTGTGCACTTTGCTGTCAATCTAACCTTGTAAATCAATCTAGCTTGTGGCATGGCCAATGCCTCTGTCACTCCTCAACAAGGTCTGACATGGTCTTGCATTGCCTACCAAATCAGGACTAAAAGAACACAGACTAGCTCCTAACGACCTATTTCTGACACCTTCCTCTCTCACTGAGTCACCTGCTCAGAAATGATCCTGGTTCCTGACATTGTCGTAAAGTTTATATTCTCCTGAAAGAAAGTGAGAATTTAAATCTTCTCTAAACTTCCCAAGATACTAAGGTGCCAGTAGCTAAGTTGATCATGGGAACAAACCTTTCACAGAAAGTCTGACCCAGGACACTGTGGTACAGACAGAATGATGGATACCTAGGATGAAGAGATTCCTATGGAGTTCTAGCAACCATTCATTAACCCCAAGTAAATACTGACATTTCTGAGACTCTTAGTTAAACAGAAATATATGGAGCCCTTGGAAAGGGCACCAGATCAGCCTTCTCACCAGACTGAAGACAAATTCTGTGGTTGTCACATTTTGTACAAGCCAGTCCTGGTATGCTGGGCAGGGATGACCTGCATGAGCACCTATCTGTATGTCACATTTAGAACTCAATAATGAAACAAAAGGTGACATCTTTGTAGTCATAGAAGTTGAACAGGTAGAAAATGAACATATCCTTCATAGTATTACAGCGCCGGTCCTGGATGGAAATATAGGAAGACAAGAAGCTGCGGAGGGGCACTTCTCATGAGGAAGGAGACTAGAGGCTAGAGTTGGTGAGAAGCAGGAAGGGCCAGGTTTACAAGACTCCAGAAAGGACAAGGCCCTATGGCCAATGTAGTGTGGGAAGAACTGGGCACAGAGAATGGGAAGGAGCATGGCCAGGACCTGTCCATACCATTTCAAGATACCAGTACTAGATGCCTTCTTCTGAACTCTAGGAAGGTGGCTGTGTCTTGTGAGTACTGGAAACAGTGGTGGCAGCAACCTCCAGCTTATCCCACTGTCTAGTTTTGCTCCAAGGCAATTTCCTAGGGCTCCTATAGTGGTTTCTGATACTTCTCTGTAGTCCATACATATGCCATTCTATGACTTCTAGATGAGGGAAATCATCCAAGGAGAATTTCTGGTCCCTTAATTAGAGGTTATAAGGCTGCTATGCATTCAGTATTATAAGTTATTATAGTGGTTGGGGTCCCAAGCTTGCTAATGGCTGCTTCCTCTGACTTTTCCCTGACTGACAAGTTTCTTCTGCAGAGCCTATGAACCATGGGAGGAAGGCAAACACTAGCTAGGCAGGCACATTGAAGTAAAAGATTCAGCCCTCAGCATCCTTGCTTCACTTTCAGGCCTACTGATTCTAGGACTGTAGATCAGCATACAGGAACGGGGCTTCCTATAAGAAGCAACAATCTATAGGTTGCTTTACCTGTTGTTTCTACCTCTGAGTGCTGGGAGTCCAGGCTTGTGCCATTCTCTCCATGTTGTGTATTAGTAGTCATTGCACTCTAGGCTACATAAAAGCTAGGCAAGCTTCCTACCAACTGTAGCCACCTATTAGTTGTCCATTTTGTAAGTAAAACAAAATTTCCTTTACAATGAAATGAGAGAGGTTGAAAGAGAAATAATTTATACTAGGAACCAAGCCACTTTTAACTTAAAAACTGAACTCAGTTTCTTCATGATCTCATTCATTAGGGAACTAAATTAATGGAATGTAAATTAAATTTCATTTATAAGGTTTTAAGGGGCTTCTTAATGACACTTTGGTGGTGGCTTATCTAGATTTGAAGATTTAAAAATAATAGGATAGTCACAACCTCCCATCTATGAGCTCTCTGAGATGACAATGACATTGGGCAGTTTCTCCTGTCTCACTCTCAATGTCTGTCTTTCCCTCTGCTGTTTATATCCTCCTGTCTTGTTTCTCTCAGCAGTGTCACTCATTGTCTGGTCCTGTTCCTCACTTCTGTCTGTTTGTCCCTCTCCTCTCCAGGTCAACTGGCCAACCTCGAGGACTGCTTGCCCACAGAGCATGTGTCAGAGTAGCTGTGCATCTTGGTGAAAGGGTAGGTGCAACAATCCTGGTCCTCTGTCTCCAGAGTAGCACTGAGGTAAGTGGGTTTCTTACATCAATGTGGTAGGTGGGGAGGGAATCCTGGGTCTTCCCTTTCTCATCTCTGGCAGTGACTCTGACTCACTTCTAAGGAAGCCTACAGAGGTACAGGGTGTTTTCTGTATAGTATGGTATACTAATCCTCAGCATCCAAAGGTGTTCTTGGCTTCAGTGTGAATTCTCAAAGCTACCACTTCAGTGTGCAGTGCTCACTTCTGCATTTTTCCAGACTGGTGTGTTTTTGCTTACTTCACTCAGTCTTTATTGAAGCAGAAATGAAAAGAAAACCCTAAGGCAAACCTAAAAGTTTTAGCTAGCCTACTACCCTCTGGGTATACAGAAGACATGTACCATGTTTGAGACTATGGGCAGACATCTTGAGACGTTGTCTCGGTGCAGCCTTAGCAGAGAGCAGTGTTCCTCACTGCCTGACACTCAGGCACTCCCCTCCCCTTTGGAATTAAGGGGATGGTTTTGAGCACTGATTTTCCCCAGGCCAGGGCAGGTGTGACTAGGTCAGTGTTCCAGGTAGGCACAGCCACAGATCTAGAGTGGTGAAGAACTGAGTGAATGCAGGACAGATTGTCATATGGTCACTTTGGTTATGGCTGCAATGCTACAGTTGCAAACAGTGCAGGCTTGCGAAGCTCTTTTATGTCTTGTGCCTACTTTAGGCTGTAGAGACAGACACGGAAAGAGCGAGAGGGTAAATCTTATTTTACAAGAGCCTTAAGGGTCTGGATGACCTGCTCAAGCTGAGTGGCACAAACAGAGCTCAGAGACTCCCAGTACCATGCTTCACTGTGACCACATAGCATGTGGGTTAAAAAGGAAATGAACAAGACACACCAAATACTGATTCTCTATAGTGGATTTTACAACAAGCCATTTGACATCCTATTTTCATTACTGTAGAAAAGGCTAGCCTCCAGAACTTTATGAATGTGTTTGCATCTTAAGGGTATGAGACATATTTTCATCACATTTTCTGATTTTCTTATATTACTCAAACATTCATAAAATTTAATAAAATTTATTTTATAATTAAGCAAAAACTAGATAGTATGGAGCAGGATTTTTTGTTTATTATGGACTGACACTTATAAAGATCCTACTAGAGGTTAAAGGCTTTCTTACTCTCAAGCCACAGTACAATCTACCTCAGCCCAGTTGCATTTTCAATATCCCCACAAAAGGCTTTTGTGTATATTGGGAAGGTTAATTTTAAGAAGATGAAATCTACCATATTCTTTCTCCCAACTGTGACCACAGCCTTCCTCAGGTGAAGGCTTGCATACTAAACACATCATCTCTGTGCTGTGCTGGTCTCAGAACTCATTGCTTTTTCTGCTGACTCCAGTAGAACACTGGCTGGCTAATTCTGATTTTCACAGTCTGTCTGCATTTCAGCTTGCTTCCCTCATCAGGGACCTGTCCCTGGGAATGATACAGAAGGATAATTGGCTAATCAATATGGAGAGCAGCACCCTGAGGGGAGACTGGGGAGTTGTGGGGCCTCAGTGCAGACCGCTCAGCACCTTTATCCTCTTCCCTTATGACCATACCAGCCTCTGCTTCACATATGATCAGGACCTGAGAGCAGCTGGGGATCTTATACATCACTCTGTTTGGAAAAAAAAAAACCACACTCCAGAAAATGTTACAATTAGAAAGAAGCTTCTGTGGGGGAGGGATTCACATAGTGTGGTCTTTGAGGCTGAGTTACTGAAGAGTGAGATCACTCCAGTAAAGATGGTCTCAAAGATGAGAGAGACCTCATTGCTTCATAGTGAGGACTGCTGTGAGAACAGGGTCCCAAGTAAGAATCTGCAGATCTGGACTGCCAGTCCCCCAATTACTTCAGGGACAACAGTGGAGGTTGCATTGCTCTAACCAAAGCAGCTCTTCTCACTGTGCCTCCGTACCATGTGTTTTCATTCTGTCTGGCCTTGAGCAAATGTCTAGCATATTACAGAAAGCTCTTAATATCGACATTCACAACAATCCACTTCTCCAAATGAGCTTGCAAGGATACCACACCCATGGCTGCTAACTGATGTGGAATATGGAAGGTCAGGCACCCTAACAGGAGGGGCACCTGCATTGATTCACCCAGTGATTGTGGGGACAGGCTTGGAGTGCTCAGTGTTCAGGGTAGTCCTGAGATTCCAGGAAGATAGTTGTTTTGTCTTGTTCAGTCTAGACTATGTACTGCCTAGTTCTCCCTCGAGAATTCACTTTCCTGTCTATGGGCAGAGGAAACATGAGCTCAAAAGGACAAGTATAAATGTGTATATAAAATATATGTGTATATCCACATATACTATTTAAAAGGATACTCTTTTTGGTGGATGCAATATGAAAATAAACTATAACTTATATGCATTATCTATGGGGTAAATTTGTATTTCTCATTATAGGGATCCTGTAAGACTTCAATCATAGTATGTGCCAAGTCTGCTAATAAAGACTCTATGGGTACAGAGTAGTAACTCATCTTTAGAATAGATAATTGTTATATGGAATTGGATAGTGACTGTGCATTTTCTACTGTGTATTCTGAAAATAAGACTCTATACAAGAGAGTAGAGTCTGATGTGTTCAATTTCTAAAAAAAATATAATTTTTGTAAATACATGTACTCAAAGGAAACTCAGTGGCAGGGCCATTTGACTTCTGTGTAAACTTCAATGCTCAAAGATCCTTGAAATGAAATACCTAATTCTCATGCTATGAATGTTTATTCTACAGTTAATGGGCTCCTTTCATAATTGATGATTTGTATAACTATGTTTTATGTGAAACAAACAAACAAAAAAAAAACCCCACATTTCAGGTTATAGTCAAGGGAAGACAGTTCCTGGGTGGACACAGTGGCACCCTATCAGCACAGATGATGCATCATACCTGGTCCTCAGGCAGGTGCCCGTTCAAGGTTTCTCCCTGTGCTCATATCACTGCCCCAACTTCCTCACACTAAACATCATCTGCTCTGCTATGGCATTTGTGGTTAAACCAAACTGTGGTTTAAGCATGGGCTGCTCATGTTCTCCTCATGAGACTCTCTGTCTTCCTTGCTTCTCATTTGAGGTCCTGCCTCTATGGCAGAAATGAGACACAGCCAGCTTTAGAGGAATCTGCTGCAGGCTTAACCTGAGATTCAGCGATACTATCAACAATGGATATAAAGACAAATATCTTAGGACAGTGACTAACAAGAAAAAGTGATGGCTTTTGCATACTATAGGAATCTTGCATCTCTGTACTTTGCATATCTATGGCAGGTTACCCTGGAATAAATTTGCATTTACTGCTAGAAGTTTGGGCACTGATTTCTACAGTACGGTAAAACAAACAAACAAAAAAGAAAGAAAGAATGGAAAAGGGTGTGCATAGTGAGGATGTGAAAATAGGGGCCTGATGGCTTTCTGCCTCTCAAAGCCTCTTTGTTTGTTTGTTTGTTTTAATACTGTAAGCACCACTCAGAGTCTGATCATGAAGAATCATGAAGAATCTGTCAACAAAGCTCTGGAGTTGCTTTGATGGAGATTCCCAATCCTGGAAAGTCATGAAATAACCTAGAGGGTAAAGCACTGGGACATCACTGCATGATGCTTGCTAAACAGTCTTGGAACACAAGCTTACAAGCTGTTTGTTCAGTGGATGCTTCTTCCCACCGCAGAGCTTCTGACAGGTTTTCCAGGAGGCTTATTGGGCAGCTCATTGATGGTCAAAGACTTGGGAAATCAAACGAGCCTTTGGTGTCCCCTCCAGAATACCCACAACAATCAGGACCATGGGGAATGATCCTCCACAAAAGCATCTCCTGGGTCTGGGAAACACAGGATTGAGAGCTTGAGAGGGGCAAAGGACCTCACTTTCTATGAAGGACATGGGCAAGGGCATACTTGCCTCACTGGGATAGCACAGACTACTCTCATAGCAGATCATGTGCTGAGCTCAGTACCTTCAGTAATTCAGTGAGTCACCTGACAGATGAGTGCTTATCTAAAGAGCGGACACAGTTGAGTTCTGCTCCTCAGTGGCTGACTGGATATCTGGGATTGCACTTCTCCCTTCTAAGGGGTTTCTGCTTCCACACATGGTCCTGTTCGGCATGGGCTAGATGCCTGGATATAGGTGCCAGACCAGGTATGCTTGATATTTAAAAATCTGGACCCTATGGGGTTATTATGAGATTGCTTGTTTGGTGATTCTGCCCCTTGTCCAGTTGCTTGAGTCAGTACAGCTAAAATGTCTTAGTTTTGATTTGCTGTTGATCTCATTATGCAACCAGGATCTAGGTGCTAAAATCAGCACAACTCAAGCCTGTGTAGTCACATTGTTATGTATCTCAATAAGACTTCTGAGTACCTTTCAAAACATGTCACTTTGTATATTCAAAAGGTGTATTATCTAAATTATGACCCCAAATAAACAAAACTGAAATATTTAAGGTTAGAAAGTGGAGCAGATTCTAAATTTAGACAAGATTCTTTGTGCATACCAAATGTTCATAACCCTGAACATTAATATCTCCTGCTTCCCAAACATGATGAGAATATGCAAGAGAGTATTTTCTATGATTGCAATGATGCCACACAGCCAAGATACAAATCACTCATCAGCACTGACAACTAAAGATATCATTTAGAATTGTACACAGCTGACACTGTGTCCCTAAATATTTGCTTAACTGCTCTCCTTTCTACTTTTCCACACATTTCATTACATAGGGCTACAATAACTTCTCAGCAGATCATTAGTGACATCAGCACATGTGTCTACAGCACACTGGGTAGCATTTGCAGTAATTATTGGCACAGCTATGATGTAACTTGTTAAGCTTCTACTCACGGTGTTCTGTAATATCATATGAAAGAACTGAGGGCAAATGTGACTAGCAAATTATTATCAATAATAACTTTAAGGCTCTGTAACAATGTGGGACTGCCCAATAAAATTCATGCTTCCTAACAAAATGGCCACGGCTTTGCAACAAGGCACGTTCATTTATGCCTACACATATCAGTATTGACATCTGGCTCACTTGCATAATCATTTGGTGTATTCGCTCTAAAGGGTGAGATAATGGATTTGTATTTGGAAGTTAGCTGTTTTAGAATTTATATTCTTGAATATACGTAAGCCCAAGGGACAAGGGTGAGAAAAAAGTATTCTCATTTTTTTCCATCATTTTTTTGGCATTTCTATAAGGAAAACCCTAAGCCAACAAAAGCTCTACCTAAGATCACAAGAAAACCATCACTTTTTTCCAGAAAAGAAGTGATCTTTAGGATAGCATTCAAAAATCATAATTTTGAGTCTTGTGCTAACAGAAAAGTAGACATATAAATGAATCCTCTGGTGTGCCTATGGAAACAGCCCATGTACTGCAAGGACAGAAAGTTTGTACCTTGCTTGTACAATTCACAGTATTCTACCTCAGACCAGAAATCTGATTCTCAAATATAGAAACATACAACCAATCTACTGACCATTTCTTTTAAGTCACATCTCTTTTTATCCCTGCCATATAACAGTCACCAAAGTATGCCTTTGACGATCAACAGACAGAATCTCTCTCTCCAGCTCACATATTAGAGGCCTGGAGGCTAAGGCTGTGCCAGCAGCCATGCTTGAGTCAGTTATTGTGCCTGTCAGACAGAACAACTGAAATATCAGACATACTCTATTAGTGTTCTTTCTACATATTCCCATAAATAGTTCAGCAAGTTGCCATGACAACAAATCTAAATAACTATTTGATAAAAATCTAAAGCCCAGAAGATAACTTAAAGGAATTATTTGAGATAAACTCTTAAGTTAACATAAGCAGTTATCCATTTGGTGTTGAGCAAACCTAGTCCTGGAATTGTTAGGATGCCAAGGATATTAACACTAGAAAATTCATGCAAGAAACTGAACCCGAAGCATGGCCTAAGCTTTGTGAGTATTTAAAGATTACCATTTTCTTCTTCCTCTTCCTCCTCCTCCTCCTCTTCATCATCATCCTCTTCTTCCTCTTCTACATCATCTCCATCTTCATCATCATCATCATCTTCATCATCTTCCTCCTCGATCTCCTCCTCGTCTTCTCGATCCACTTCATCTTCATCGTCATCATCCCCTTGCTCATCATTGTCTTCAGAGAAATCATCATCATCATCTTCCTCCTTATCATCCATGTCTTCAGTACCGTCACTCTCATAACATTCGTCTACTGAGGAACTATCTGCCTTTACTGCAAATGGTTTTCGCTTGGGAGCAGGTTCTTGGGGCTGTTTGTCTTGCGTTTTTCTTTTTTTAGCCAAGGGACAACCATATACACTGATAAAAAAAAAAATAGAAGAAAAGGACAGAGAAAAATATTTATGTTACTGCCTGAATATCAGAGCAATGGGATGCCTTGCAGATATTTGGGATTGAGTATGAATGTCACCATGCAAATGCAGAGGGGCAGGGCACTACTGTTCTCTCACGCATAGTTCTGCTAATGAAAATGTCATGACAATGAAGTGCAGCTTGCGTTTGTCTAATCGCCATTCGCATGTAACCAGAGTCCTCTGGATCACTGTTACTATGATTCCAGATGGCATGGAGGCCCTAGTTCAGGAGGACAGCTATGAAACCTTTTTTCCATATGCATCTCAGGCAGTTCAATGTCTGGATTCAATCTACTAAATAGTACTAGATCTTCAGTAAATGTAAAGGCTGGCAGTCTTGGGTAGTGTCAGTTCCATTCCAGCTCCCAGAGAAGGACTCTGGGTTTAGTGGCAGTTGCCCTTAAATTAAGATGAACTTGGGCTAGACCCTCTGTCCAAGCTGAGTTTATAGCCTTTCCCTGAGAAAGGATTATTTTTCCAAACTATGTTGCCTATTTAGTGTATGTGCTTTAAGGAATAAGAAGCAGATAGGTCCAACATGCTATGAGAAATAACGCATGTGTCTAGAATGCCATGTGACCTCCCCTTTCAACTGGCCAGTGCAATAGAAGATTCCTTCAGACTTGCGTTGCCTCAGTTTGGAACCTAGGATTGGTGATATGATCACAGATCTTGGTTAGCCGGTGCCATCCTATGGATCCTGTGCTATTTAACAAATGTTGATCCAAAGAGACAGGTCCTTGCTCCAGGGCTATAGGCTCAGTCAAACTTTGACATGTCAGTAGTATCATTTCTAATGCCTCACTGTCCTATACCAAACACCTTAACATCATGGCACTGAAACAATTCAGACTGAATGAATAAATTAAGAGTGCAAAGCCTTTCATACAATATGTGGAGGGTACCATATCAAAGGGGCAGATGACCACATGCCAGGAAGACGTTATTCTGGGAAGAACTCTGAAGAGTAGTAAAGTGCCAACTGGCAGAGAAAAAGACACCCTGAATACGTATCAAAATCATCCGTAAGCAATATGAATGGAAAAGAAAACACAGTATAGTTCAGAAAACTGAAACACAAGCCCTAGAGAGCTGAGAGTAATTGATGCAAGAGAAGAAAATAATGGGGTTTGTGTGATGTCTCAGGCAGGGGCAGATTCACTCAGTGGGATGACTGTGAGACTATCTGAGCTTTTGTGTGCAGTTACTGATGCCATCAGATTTGTGTGTTGGAAAGGCAGTGACAAAGCTGCCAGCATGATGAACTGAGGTGAAGATGGCCGGTTAAGGGATGCCTGTGTGACATCTAGGCAGTGGCATGGGCTAGGCCCCAAGGCAGGCAGCCTGCTGGCGGACTCCAGAGATACTGCACACCAGAGCTTGAGGGAGTCTCCCTTGCACTCTGAGACCCCCATGGTAGTGACAGGTACCACTCCCAATGAAAAGAGGTGAGGATGGGTACTGGAGTCAGGCTGCAGGGCAGAGTCTGCAGTGCTGGATCATGGTGGATAGAGCTTTCCTGTGGGCAGGGCTTTTCGGTTGAGTGATTTTAGACAGATGTTCAACTTTGTACCTCAGGATTACCATTTGAAACTGAAAAAACTGTATTCTTCTCACACTAGTACCTTAATCACGAAATGCCAACAATAAATGTGAGGAGTCAGGTTTAGTGCCTGGCCCAGACTAGGTCCTCAGTCTGTGACAGTGTTTGCTTCAGAATGATAATGCAATGACCCGCTGGTCTCCACACGTGGTTGTATCTTGACAGCGGTGTCTCCTAATGGTCAGAAGTTCCTCTATGGTTAAGCAACCATGAAGCACTATCAGTTTCTGCCTGATATGTCAGAAAGTATGGTATTAAGGTCTTTCCCAGTTGCCTTTTATGCACACTGGTGAATGATCTACAGCCTCAAAAGACCCAGAGCTTTTTTTTTTTTTTTAAATGTAGTTGTTTTCACATATGTGTGGTCTTTGCAAGAGGATCATGGAAAGAAACAACCTAAAAGAGAAATCTGTCTAGTTCACTATCCCTTGAAAGGGAAAAGGGCCATCAGACCTCCATAAATGTGATTATCGCAATTATTTCTAAAGGTCTCTTGCAAAGGTAACAAATCCGGGTTCTCTCATCAGCCCCCTCCAAGCTGTCTGAAGGGTACTACCTCTGCTTCTTTTTGCCAAATAAACTGATTAAGCTATCCACATTTCTTGACTGAATTCTTTCTTTTGAGATGACAAGAACTGAGGATAACTTGAGACTAGTAACAGAACCCTTGTGCGTGGGTCTGCGTGCTAAGGAATGAGCACTTCATAGGCATTGTGTTCATCCACCTGGGCTCTATAGCAGGGCATGACTTCACACATTTACACTGTTAGGGATACAAGACCTTCACAATCCTAATGTTTGAGGTTATTAAAACTAACAAGGATGACAACTCTCCTTGTTGGAACATACTAGGTGTAAGCTGTCTTCAACTGCATTTTGGAAAATATGGATTCAGTGTGATAACAGTTGAATTCACTGGCATCAAACACATTTCCTGCCAGTTCATTTTGTTTGTTGCTCTGGTGTTACTCTATGTCATGTATGTACACTGGGAACAGTCTCACCTAAGATATATGCAAATTCTCTGACCTCTCTCATTGACTGCTAGTGGTGTCCACTTTTAAAGGGACAACAGAATCTGAGTTCAGAGACATTTCAGCATATTTTAGAGGCTGACTCAGGAGCCTGTTCAGGTACACAGAAACTCTGGGTCTGCATTTGGGATGTGGATCCTGCCAAACTCATACTCTGAGGGTATGGTATCTGCTCATGGGTAGCAGCCTGGCAGAAGGAGGAGAGAGGCTTCACCCTTACATATGCACCTGGAGTGCTGTGCACTACCACAGCTGGGCTCCTGTCCATCATTCATGTCTTTCTGAATAACAACATAATCACAGTTCTGGGATGTCCTCAGATGAGAAAACCAAGTAGAATTAGTGACAGATTGCTTAAAGCAACCAAAACTATCCAAGTGAGGGCTACAGTTAGTATCTTTGGCTTCTTTCCACATGTTCCACATGCAAAGAGTCTCCAAGGGCAATTATTATTTAGAAAACAATTCAGCAACTTTAATCCTTTTGAATCATATGGCATAGCCTCACAAAGTTCATACCTTCCCTGAGTGGCCAGTTAAAACTGTCTGGCAGTGCTGAGTGAACATTCACAGGACAATCTACTATGTCCTCATGGGTGAAGGAGATGATTGTACCATGTCCTAGTGCGGTTACAGATCACACGCTAACTTTCTTTTTCTTCAGTTAGGTGACAGAAGAACCTATATTCTGATGACACTAAGTTTCTAAGCTGCAGCATCTAACACAATAGCATCATATCACATGCAGGTATTGAGATAAACATAATTCAAAGTCTAATTTCTGCTTTACTAGCCACAATTTAAGTACCCAGGACTATATGGGGCTAGTAGTTATCATGGGGTCAAGCCATAAAGGCAATCTCATCATCACACAAAACATGTTCCTGAACAATCATTTGAGAGTAGCAGCCTCTCTGGATGGCTCAGTGCATAATAGGCAAGGGAAGAAATGGCAGATATCATGAGGATGAAGGTGAGGAATAGACCATGGTGGAGAGACCTGGAATTTGGAAGGCAGCATAAGATTCTTGAAGCCAAATTTAGAAAAACCCACTAGTCCTGAACAGCATGGAAAAGAGTGTCAAGCAGGGTAAATACCCATCCATGAAGGACAGAGCAGTGTTGTGACTTGGTCTCAGGTGTGTACTGAAGGTTCCTTCCTGGTCTCTAAGTATTGCTCGCCAGAGGATAAAATGTGGCTTGGAAATCTAATTTACTTTTAGTGCTTGCTCTTCTTGTCCTCCAGTCTCATGAGTTCATATAAAATACAAGATGAACACTGTGATCCAACTGCATTTATGTTTGTGTACATAGTTGAAACATGAAAGAATTAGCAAGTAAGTTTACTGATGACATCACCGTAGTCTAATAGTGCTACACTGATGGGAAATGGTTTTATAATTTTTCCACAGTGTTTCCGTTAAGAAGTTCTTAATGCAGGCACGAGACATGATAGTAGTTGTGGCCTCACCTCAAAGAGTCAGGGTATAGCCTTGTCTCAGTCTGCCCTCAAACTGTTTGTAATATGTCTGTCCAGAGACAGAAGAGAATATTGAAAGTAGATAGAGAGGGGAAGTAATGCTTGATCAGAAACAGGATGTTTGGTCTCTTTCTGTGTCTTAACCTCTTTATAGCAACGTGAAGCCAAGGTGAGGACCAAGGATAGGTACCCTGCTCTCCTCCACCTCAGTCTCTGGATTCCCAAGAATGTCTTAACTTTGCAATACTTATAAACTTTGTCTTTGAGTTGTTTGAATAGTTCTGTGTGTTCTGTAGTGCGCTCTTCTGAAAGATGAGTTGCTTGCTATGGTACACCCTTCATGGACTTCAATGGCAGAACATCAGATTCTCCAAGGCTGGATCCTGGGTTCTTAGAATTATTTTTTTTAAATTGTGCTTTCCCTATATAGGTACTAAACATGAACAGAATCAGTATAACTGAAAATGAGTTTGGCAACCTCTTCTTTGTTCATTGTTTCTGCCAAAATCACTGATAAGAAAGAATGGGGTACAGGCACCTCATGGCTTTTCTCGGAGCTATGTTTAGTTGGTGTTCAGTGGCTACTAAGCTAGCTCAGAGATTTCTAATGGTTCTTTATGGCCACAGATTACCTTTCCTATGTGGCGTATAAAATTTTCATTGTGTACTAAGTGACACAATCCTGAAGTACTGAGTTCTAGCTGAAGTTCTGCCTACAATATCACTGGCAATACATTTACTTATAGATGATGGTGTTTTCTGCATCTCAATCCAGAATGTCACTGATGGAACACTCACTGCATATATGAACACTGTTTTCTTTAAGATCCTATGGGAAGAACTCAGGACCTCACACATGTTAGTACAATACTGAGCTACATTCTCAATTCACTTTTTACCTTTTCTTTTCTTCTTTCTTCCTTCCTTTTTATTTTTCTTTTTTTCTTTATCTTTTGTTGAGACACATGTTTCACAATAGGCTCAGGCTGTCCTCAAACTCTCTACCTCTTTGACTCCCAAGTAGCTGAAATTATAGATGTTTATCTCCATTAAACCCTCACAATGACCTTGTGAGGAAGGGCTCTTGATTCCCTATTGAAGGGATGAACATTTTGACCACCTTGCTTAGGACCATTCCTCTGGGCAGGGTCTATAACTCCCTTCTGTCCATGTCAGGATTTCTGACTTCCAACGTCTGTTAATCCTGCCCTGATTTCTTTCTGTGTTATTATAAGGGCCATTAACAATGGCACTTTCTCTATAAAGCCTTTTATGTAATAAGTAGGCGTTCAGGAAGCATCTGCTGCATGAAGATTGAGGGAGTTTGTCTGCTTATTTATTCAGGAAGCATTTTCCTGAGCAGTGCACATGATCCTAATGTCATGAGACAGCAGAGATAGATCCCTGGGGGAGGGAAGGATATTCAACGATATACTAGGAAAAAGGGGAGGGAGGGAGGGAGAGAGAGAGAGAAAGAGAGAGAGAGAGAGAAAGACAGAGACAGAGACAGAGACAGAGACAGAGGCAGACAGAGAGAGAGAGACAGAGAAAGACACAGAGAGAGACACAGAGACACAGAGACACAGAAGAAAGAAACAAAGAGAGACCATAGCTGTAGGTACAAAGAAAGACATGAAGAAAGAGGCAGGGACAGAGACAGGGAAATGCAGAGACAAACACAGAGAGGAGAAAAGACAAAGACAGGAAAAGGCAAAGAGAAAGGCAGAGATAGAGATAGATACAGAAAAAGAGACAAAGAGAGACAGAGATAGTGAGAGAGGTAGAGACAGACAGAGGCAGTAATAGACACAGAGAAAGACAGAAATGAACAGACACAGAAAGACAGAGGCAGGGGGACTATGAGCTATATCATTAGTAAGAAGATAGACAGACGGGGATGGTGCTAACTGGTCCTTCTTGGTAGGGATAGGTAGGTAGGATCATGGGAGGCCCCAAGAGAGTAAAAAGTGACAAATGTGGCCATGTGTGGAGAATGAGCTGGCAGATAATAGGATCTGGGGTGGGGAGTGTAAAAACAGGCGAGGAGTGGTATTAATCATAGTTCTCCTAGCTTGGGCATGAGATGGACAAGACCCATGCTCATGTGGTCAGGAGACACCACAATGGCAAGAACAACCCCTGGCCTTCTATCATAGTTCCTTGGTGGGTAGTGGTACCAACAGGTGATGGGGAGGACCCAGAAGGAAAATATGATATCTACTAGTTTATTTGTAGTTATGAAGACCAGAAGAACCAACTAAGCCTACTACACTAAAGTTGTGTTCCCTTGTAGATTTCAGCTGGCCGGTGGCCTCAGTAAGTTGGGGCTGGATATGAAGTTGGGGTTGGATATCGGTGGATAGGATTCTGTCCAAGGTCCTCATGCCATTGTTTCCAGGAAAGCAATACTGTGAAACTATGTGTCACCACACACTGCTGCACACCCAACAGCATTTCTAGCCAGACCTACTGCCTACCACCCTCCTGCTAGAACACACAGTACTGTGGATGTTAATATGGGGAAGAAGCTACAAGAGGGTTTCATGAAGGCATAGGGACAGCAAGGACTGCCAGGACTTTCTGAGATGCTCCAGTTCCTGAGAGGAGGGCACAGACATGCAAATACACAAGACTTCTAAGGATACACACAGCTCCTAAGCATCCAAGCACCAGGACTAAGAGGCCTGAGCCTGTTGCCCAGGAGCCCTGTCCCTCTTGTATCCCTGATGGAAGGCTGGCCACAGTATGCCTGAGACCCAAAATAGCATCAAGAGCCCTGAGAATGAGGGAGGAACCAGTACAAGGGTTCATTGGAGACTGCTAAAGGACTCAACAGTAGTTGCCTAGCTCTTAACTTCATCAGGAGATGCCCAACATTGGCTCTAAAGGAGCTATCAGTGCTGAGAATTCTAGGTTGGTTTTGAGACTCTCTGTATAATACAAAAAAATCATTTAAAGATACTTTCAAAAGAGTTTAAACAACTGTATTATTCAATTAAAGAGTTAGAATTTCAAACTGCTTCACAATATACTTAACCACACACAATAAAACTAATTTAGCTGTAACTATGTACTAGTATATTTTTATAATTTTCTTCACCACCTTCTGTAGAGGATGTTTAAGAGATGTTTAGTTTATTTGAAAACTTCATAGCCACTTTTAGTTTAAGGTTGTCATAAATCATGAATTTTCTAGGCAATGAAAATATTTAATAAAATGCTCAAAGATGTATATTTGATTTTTACTTTCATATTTTAAAAATATCAACTTCTAGAAGTCAGACAGTTTTTTTATCTTTAAAAATGCATTTATATGACACAGTCAACTATTAAATACATACAGCCTTGAATAGTAATTCAAAGACATAAATAAAGTTTAAAATAACTGTAACCATCGACTTTCTTTCACATATCCTGATAGCTTTCATTTCAAGAAATCCAGTAGAGGCTACTCTGGTGGTCACTGCAGGATCCCAGTTCAGAACTAGAGCCATTTTTTAAGCAACGCTGGCAGGTATTTCGTTCCCTAGGATGTGTATGCAAATGTTTCCTCCAGTTCCTGAAGTCCTACTTGAAATCAAGTATACTTTCAGAGTCACAACTTTTCTCAGGCCTGTCAGATCTCCTCCCTGGCTTTTCTCCAGGCTATTCTATTTACACTCTAATGGTTGCTTTTTACAATGGTTTTTATTTGCATGTAATTTAAAGAGTCAGCTTGAAAACCAGTAATCCTCTACATGTCTTCTTTGCTTCTTCAACAGTCTCTGAATAAGGGCTCATGTCATGCTCCCTGGCTTTCCGTTTAAGCATTGCCTAATGGGCTCCTTTGGGAGATAAGAGCTCCACAGGAACCTTCACAGATGAACAGGTGCATGTCCAGTCCACAGCTATGCCCATGACTACCACGAAGCCTGGGTCTGCCCAGGCAGCAGTACTGGCTATTGTACTGATTGTGACTTCTTTCCTGCATATTATCACTGTCTCTGTGGATATTTTTATTTTTCTATGTGTGTCTCGATTCTTCAACTCTCTGTCATGTGTTAGACTCCCATGTATAAGTTTCTGCTCTGTGGACACACGCAAAGTCAACCTTTTTGCAGTCATAGTTCTGTGTGTCCACCTTCCCGGGGACTGTTCTGCTCCTCACTAGGCTGGGTCTGCATTGTGATCTCCAGCTGTCCTAACTGTAAGTCATCCCAGGCTCTGAAGTAGGGTGCATGGAGGCACATATTCTGAACCCTTATCTGAAATGTGTTTGCTGTACTCTTGCACAGAGTTGTTGGAGTGATTCTAATTGCAAAGAAGTTTCCTCAAAGCTTCATTTCTTCCCTGCGTTCTGGTGTCCTGTGATGCCGTGCAGCTGTCAGTGAAGTTAGGATTTGACACTCTTTCAGATCTTGCCCTCAGCCCTGGGTGAACTCTGAGATGTCTCAGGGGTTTTTGGTGGCAGGTGTGTGCACCTGTAACACGTGGGTCAGCAGAGTGAGTTCTGGGAGGCTGAGATGACCTTCTGCACTGCCCACTGTCCCTCTCTACTAACACACTATTTGGAGGCCATGTTCTCTGGACTAGTTCTCTCACCCACTTGCTTGGCTCTTCTATTATTTTTTTCATAATTTCATCTTTCCAGTGGGCTGTTTTTTTTCCATGCTTGTTGTCAATCTTTTTGAGCTTTTATTTGTTATACTTTTAGTTTTTATTATTTCTTGAAGTTAATTATTTTCTAAATAAACTATATTTGCATTTTAAGACTATTACCATCTTTTAAAAATCCTCTCTATACCTAACTCTGGTTTCATCAAGTTGTTCTCATGCGTGGACTTTGCCAGTCCAGTCCCATTCACAGTGAAACTGTTGACTGTGATATCAGGTGAAGACTTGAGAGGCTCCTCCGTCCAGCAGCCAGACATGGAGGGCTTCACCTTTTTTTTTTTTTTTTTTGGAACATTGGTAGACTCTACAGAGGATGTTTTTTTCAAACTTCTATTGGCAGGCCTAGTCTTGGCAGATGCAATGCCCAGATTCCACAACATAGCTCAAAGCAGGCATTGTGGTCTGTTTATCTTCCTGCCTGCTCTATATTTTCTGTGTGATGCCTTGGTGGATCCTGCTGGACTCACTGGAAGGTGGGTCTCAGGCTGATGATTCATATGAACTGCACACTTTACTGGCCACATGGAGCACAGAAGCTTCTTACATACATGCAGAGCCATTTCTGTTTTCTAACCCTTTCCACCCATGTTTCAAGAAACTCCTGCTACCATGTACTATCAAAGTCCCGAGGCTCCCTCTCATAGGAACTCTTGACTGCTTTCTGTGCTTTCTATGCCAGCAGAAGGCTCAGCTCATAGCAGGGGCAAAGACTGGACTGGTCAGACAGGAGTCTCCATCACTTTTATAGGTCTCATAACTATAATGTGGTTGGATTTCTTTTCCTTGTTAGTCTCCCTTGGGACCTACTGCTTTTAGAAGCCAGATTCCCAGCAATTGTTCCTATGAGGTGTGTGAAGCAATAGATTCTTTCAGTGCAATTTCCCTACCTTGAACTAGGGCAAGGGCTACTGCGTTAAGAAAATTGAACTTGTCTACATCTTCACATTCCACTTTAGCTTCTGTTGCTATCTGGTCCACTCTGGTCCTGCTCTCATAGCCATCCTTTCTTCGTCTTCCCCATTCTAGAGTTCTTTGTTCTTCCATGAGTCCTATTGCTAGGGTTTCCTCTCCTGCTCATCAGCGAGACCCATCTCAAATTTCTGATTCTCTAGCAAGTCAGTCCCAATCAGGCTGGGATTCAAGAGTGATTATCTATATTCTGAACAGGAGATATTTCCCATCTATTGTAAACTACCTAGACTCCTTCACTTGTTCTAGTGCTGGCTTATTGTATCAATGTAAGGTTTTATAGATGCTAGGGATGCTGCCATATATCAATTATTCTGGGTTTCCATCATGACAGGAGGGGAGAGTGCATTAAAAACTTCTGTTTCTGTTTGACTGTAGAATTCTTAGCACTCGCCAACCAGCTTTTATGCTTGGTTCTACCAGCTTCTATGTTTCGGTAAAATGCATGCAACTTCTTTTTTTGCCCATTAAAAAGTAGTGATCATCCTTGACATTTGTGAGGTTAGAATGCTGAGGATATAGAAGCTATTCCAACAGCCAAGCCACTGCTCAGCGGTGAGATTGGTAGAGTAATCTGGTCAGTGAATGCCTTTGTACTATGCTTTAAGTGAGTGCTTTAAGTGAGATTCTGTTTTAGCCAAAGAGCTCAGATGGCTAAGGAGTCTCCCAGAAGTGTTCATTTCACTATGACCTAGTAGCCTGTCACACCACTAACGTGTACAAGAAAGGAACCTTAAAAATCATTTTATCTCCTTTGACCTATAAAATATAGTGGCATACCTAAGGTCAAACATCAAATCAGACTCTGCATCAAAAATATCTTTTTTACCTGGCTAAAAGAAAACTGACATGTATATTATTCAGAGGGAGAAAGTGTCTCCCAGGGACCTTCCTACACTCTGCACTTCTAGTTCTCACTGTTAGACATTCTGGTTACATCAGCTCAAAGGAACATGCCCAGACAGACAATTGCTGGGAACAAAGTCCACTCACTCAGATGGACCAGCATGCGGTATCATTTTCATCTGGTCTTACTAAACAAATATGCTCAAGTTGAAACTGATATGCTTGACTCGAAAGGTGCAGGGTGTGTTGAGCATGGACATGACAGTACAGCTCTGGACCTTCTTCAGTGAAAAGACGTGTCTTTGGATTTATGCTGGACAATGTGTCTGTGTCCTTGGCAAAGGACTATTCTACTCAGTATGCTCAAAGTGGCAATGTCCTCATGGCTCAGGGCCTTCTTGGGTTTAACCAGTGCCACTACCATGACTTTTAAGAAGATGGAAGCTACAGTCCTAACTATGCCAGTTGTGTCTTTTCCCTGGAACAAACTTATAAGAAAACCAAATAGGTAAAATCTATCCTTCCTGTCAGGGCAGGGCTTGTGAGATGCATGTATGAAAAGGCAATGTGTGTGAGGACAGTGTGTAGGTGTGAAGGCACAGAAGTGTAAGGACAGTGTGTGTGTGTGTGTGTGTGTGTGTGTGTGTGTGTGCAGTGTGTGGGGGGAACATGGGGGGCAGTGTGTGTGTGAGAGAGAGGGGGGAGAGGAAGAGAAATAGAGAGGGAGGATTTGATTGCTGAGGGTCCTTCATCTTTGAACTCCATGGAGTCTCCTCTAACAGCTTCTAGTGCCATGGATTTATCACATTCTCTTACAGATAGGTAAGTTTTATAGACTGAAGGATATGGAGGGATACCAGGCACTAGGGAAAGATGAGTAAGTATACAGTGCATAGATTTTGGCCCCTTTATGCCTGCTTGCTTCTCAGGGTTTGATAGGTGCTATGGTGATGAATGGTGACATCAAAATTCTGTGGCATTGTGCCATCAATAGGAAAATCCAAACAAACAAAACAGCAAGATCAGAGCCTGAAATGAAAAGGCAGAGGCTGTAGTGAAGTGGACAGCATTCTACCATCAGTGATAATCACCCAGTGTGAGCTCTGCCAGGCCCTGGACACACTCCTGAAGATGCAACCCAGAGTTAAGTTGGCCCAGTAAAGGGAGAATGATTAGATGGCCAAAGGCTGCCCACTCTGCTCTCTGTATGTGTGGCTCTGAAGATAGCTCTGGGTGGAAGCACACTGGAGTTCTGGCCTCTGCTGGGCTTAGAAGCAGAAAGGCCCTGTGGAAGGGAGGCTTAGCTTCATTGGGGATGCCATGTCCTCCTTGTGTACTGACTGACCATGCACTGACTTCATGCTTGCTTCATGGGCACCCTAGGGTGAAGATGCATAGCTTGTTTCTCCTAAAATGACTTTTGTGCAAAACAGGGATTCTGGGATGGGTAGGAACAAAAGTCTAGGTTATCAACTAGCTGCACTCCTTTCTGGTGATTGGATGAACCTCTGTCTGAGTGACAGCAGGTAGATAGTAAGACTTCTGTGTACACTGGCTAGAGTTCTCTACTTAGTGCCCACCTGCATGGCCTTGTCTCCCTACCTGGTAACTATGCCCATACTATCCCCCTAGCACTTCTGAGTTCTCTCCTCTCTCTATTGCCCTGCCACTGCCTCTGCTAACACGAAATGCTAACACCTGGGTCAGCAGCTGCCTTCATTCTCCTCAGCCTCCTGGGATTCAGGGATAGGTTGCCAGATGGCCTCTGTGAAACACCTGGTTCTTCCAGTCAGTCATCATCAGTGCTTGTCCTAGTCCCTCCCCTTATCCTCCTGTAAACCTCTTGCTGCTTGTTCCCTTCTCCTGCCTCCATCCTTTCTCTCCTGATCCTCCCTTTTTACTCCCTCCGACCCCCTATTGTGTTCTTATCTTCTTTTGATTGCCTGGCAGGGAGAGATCTGACCACCTTTCCATGCTTATATTGCTCTGGCACACTGGCACCTGTGAGCTCGCACCCCCTGGTTCTGCATCCTAAGGACTGAACCTCAGCAGTGATTTATTTAAACCTTGCAGCCCTCTGTGCTACAGTCTTCTAGCAGCCACACACTCAGTGCTGTCCTCTGCCCCGCAGCATCCTCTGCACTCTTCTTCCCTGGCACAAGGGCTCATTCCAAGGACTGCATCACTCAGCCAGGCTGATTCCTCTGTGCACTGCAGCTATCCCGGGACTGTTTGATTCTATGGAGTAGAACTTCAGACAGGGAAGGGCTAGTGCTTATACTGTATGGTTTCTGCTCTAAGCTATTTAGGTTCAGCTCCTCACCCTCTTGGAGAGCAGGCTGTGGTGGCTTGAATAGGAATGGCTCCCATAGGCTCATAGGTTTGAATGCTTGGTCACCAGGGCATGGCACTATTTATAAAGATTAGGAGATGTGGCCTTGTTGAAGGAGTGAGTCATTGGGAATATGTTTTGAGGATTCAAAAGCCTATGTCAAGCCTAGAGTCTCTCTCTTAGCTAGTGGTTCAGGATGTAGCTCTCAGCTACTTCTCCAGTACCATTTCTGCCTGTGTGCTGCTATGCTTCCTACCATGCTGACAATGGACTAAAAACCTTGGTAACTATAAGCAAGCCCTCAATTAATGACTGTCTCCTATGAGAGTTGCTTTTGTTGTCTCTTTCATAGCATTAGAACACAGACTAAAACACAGTTACCTAATTGTTTTCTATGACTCCATAGGTGCTTGGAAACTTGGATGTTTAATAAGCAGCATTTGCTGGGTTTGAGTGAAGGAACATGGGAAGTCTCCCCAGGCATTCTGATTCATCATGGTTTCTTCCCTCTATCTCAAGTCCTGCATGGCTCTTCCTAACTGACTCAACTTACTTCCCAATATCATGACACACATCCTCCTACCTCATGTTACTCAGAGCATGGATGCCTACTGCCTCACTTTCTCACAGACCCACTTGCAGCTCAAACCATCACATATGTAGAAGCTTTGGCAGAAGATGAAATCCCTCAGGAAGGAACTGAGCCCCTGCTTTGGTTTCCTCTATGAACATGGCACTGGCTATGATTACCCTGGTGGAGATGGGAAAGATATAGCATGTTATTAACTAATAACCTAATCTAATCTTTTCACCTGTGAAACATGCTCTAACATGCTCTAATATCTGTTCATCATTCCCCTATCTATCTCCCTTTCATTCCCAAGGCTGCAAAGTTTCCCAGACACACTGAGTGAAAACTAGCATCAGGTGAGACAAATACACACAGAGTTCACCTGTTTTCTCTGAAGTTTGCACTGTCTCCCTGGGGAGGAATTTTACAAGTGGGCAGTGCCTCATCAGAGTCTGAGACAGCAGAATGTTGTGTTGTGTTGTGATGAGGAGAACTGTGATGATCCTCTGGGTAGGTGAAGAGTCATAAGCCACTTGAATGATGTAGCCTTGCATAGCTAGGAGGAACTGGACAGTGTTCTGTATGTGAAGACTCTCTGGGAAGGTGGCTAATGTGTCTTATCAAACCTTGCAGATGGACAGAGACAATACTGTGGTTAAATGAGTCTTCCTGCTTCTAACATGTTAGAAAATTGGACTATTGCTGTTAAGATGCTTCCTTATATTAACATCTATGTTATAGTCAGAGTGCATTTGTAAGGGGCATGAAATAGAACAGCTTCAGGGACCTTCATAGTCAAGCCAGTTTCTGTCTCTGTCTCTGTCTGATATTCATGACAGAAGTCAGAAATACCACCTGCCACCCTGGACATGTGTGCTCCTGTTTCTGTACATGTTATGGTTGATGTGTCATATGATCTTGAAGAGCAGCACTCCCAGTGTCCCCAGTCTGCCCTGGCATCTCTACCCAGTATCACTACCCTAAGAAAGACACATACACTAGAGACCAGGATGGTGACTTTGACTGCCAGTGACTAAGATTCCACTTTGATTTATCCCACAGATGTAGTGTGTAGCTGAGCATGGATAAACAGTCTACAAAAGGATTAAGAGTGTCAGAAACAGGATTTAGCCCTAGAGGAACTCTGACAGAGGCAAGGGACCCTGCCTGCTCTGGGCCCACTACGTGTCCCTAACCACAGACACTCACCAATGTTGCCTATGCTGAGAAGGCCAGCAGATACAGCTTCACTAGGCAGGAACAACGGAGGGGGCTTATTTTCCAGAAAATTAAACTAATCAGAACTCTCTGTACCTGGAAGCATTTCTGACTCATAGCTCTAGTATGGGCAGGCAAGTTCCAGACTGTGACCTACAGAAAGACAGACTTCCAGAATTTGGAAAGGCTCTGACTTTATTCCAACTATTGGTGTGAGATAAGAGAAAGTCTCCTTCAGATGGAAGAGGCTGCCCAGCCTGCAGAGAGTACAGGGGGAGGGGTGAAAAGGGGCTGCCCAGTCCTTCAGAGAATACCAAGAGATAGTAGTGTGAGGGCGGCTCCTACTCTGGTGTCTTCTCCCATTCTGTGTGAGTCTTCACAGTTTCATTGCTTCATTTTATCATCTAGAGACAAAAGTTTTACCTTTATTCTGAAGTTAACCTGAAGGAATCTGAGAGGTTCCTAATTCTCCTTTGTGCTAGACTTGGTGGAGGGGATAAAGAGAAATTTTCTGGGTGGCTGACCCAGTAGCTGAGGTATCATATGGTATTGCTCCAGTCTAACCTCAGTCAGTACAAAATGCCCGGATGGCATGCTGATGATCCACCGTAGCTATGGTTTGAGGTGTCTATGGAGGGTGATCCCTCAGTTCCTTCCCCCAGTTTTGGGCCTAGAGCTCAAGGCTGCACAGGTGACTACTGAGTCTGGAATCCATGCTTGCCTATTACCCAGTAACCTGTTCTTTGACTCAGCTATAGAGAGATAGTCATACCTAGGCCCACCCCGAGAGTAAGTACCCTGGGAGACCAGATCATTCCCCAAAAGGAGTGACATTGCTTCACATGCTAACCTTTCTGTCTCCCAGAATGCTCTTCACAGATAGATTGTAAGTAAAGTGATAAACCTTATAAATGGGCAGCTTTCTGGATAAACAAGAAGTATTTTAGACATGACTACACTGCATCCTATCTCCAGGGAACAGTAAGGGCTTCCTGCTCTTCTACGCTAGGAATGCGGTATACTCTGACACAGTCTACAGTCTTGACACTGAGTCCCCATGTCCTTTACCCAGCCAGAGAAACTAATCTACCACCAGGAGAAGACAAAGCCCTGAAGGTATTGGCAAAAATACTACTCTATCAGGTATTTTCAACAAGAGAATCACATGAATCTTAGCAGTCTCAGGATGCAGCCTAGCATCATTAGGATATCCAATGAAAAGGGAAAAGGCCAATATCAAGTACAAGTTTAAAAAAAGAAAATTGAACTACAATGTTACAGCTATAACATGAAGCTAACCTATCTTTAAAAAGCCATGATCTATTAAAATTACAAACAAGAATATATAGGCATGTTCTCACCCCTGGGAATGTCAGGTAATAGCAACTGAGTGCCAGGACTTATTTAAGAAGCATGCTCAATCTTTATTTGAAACTCAAGTTTGAGCCAGTCTCAGTGTTTCTCTGGATCCTCCTGCCAACTGCATTTCCTGGTGACCCACGGTGGGCACCTTTACCCTGGGGCCCCACAAAGGGCATTACACATTCCACTCTTCTCCAGCTGCTCAGAATCTCAAACAATCAAGAAGAAATTGCCCTTGTATTTTCTCTTCCCAGTGTTCTATGGCTGGGGGTGGGGGAGGATCCTGCTGTTCTGGAGGTCCTGTATATGCCTAGGACTAAGGCTAAAGAGGCCCAAAGATAGCTGATGGACAGACTCACTTCCAAGGTGGTGTGGTAGTAAAAGACTCAGGGCTGGATTCCCCGACCCCACCTTTTAAAACTTGTTAGAATCAAGTTGGGTCAATGCAAGAAGTTTGTCATTGGGTTCCTTCCTCACTCATTATAGGTAATGTCGTTGTATTCCTGACCTCCTGGTCACCTTTAGATTAAGTGGGTAGGAGTAGATAGAGGATTTTGTGGGGCTGGAGGAAAGAAAGGACATCTTTAGATTGGGTAGAAAGAAACAGAGAGAATGAAGACTGCAGCTAAAAAGATTGAGTCACAGTAATAGGAGGGGACACAGCCCAGGGATCTGGGCTTGCTGGACATCTCATGAGGCTGTTGCTCCTATTCCTGGGACTGCTATTCCAGGGGATTCTAAGAACTCAGGGACCCTGAAAGAAAAGGGGGAAGAAACTGGCTACACCTTCTTGATGGGTTGGCTGTGTCCTACAACGTGCCTGATTAGGAGACTACCTCTGCTCTATCAGCCTTGCTGACTCCTCACAGCCCATCCTGACTGCACTATGCCAATATGAAGAGGGGAGGACATGTGGGAGATGCAGCTCTTGTGACCACTTATGGGCTCAGTGTCCCTCAGCACCATACTAATTGCTGCTCTAGAATTATGGTGGCTTGGGGAGGGTGTGTCCTGGTCATACTTCAGAGGCAGAGCCATAGACTAGCTCCTATGCATGGGAAGACCCTCCTGCATTGCTGCATGACCCAGTTGCACCTCATTCCCAATTCTTTCCCTCTGCTTTTGTAAGGGAGAATGTGACACTCAGGCTCCTCTGTATTCCTGCCACCTTTGTTATGCCAGCTGGGAGCTAAGGACTCATTCAGAGTACAATAAGCCACCTGATTGGCTGGGATGATAAAAAGTAGGCAAGAGTGCAGCAAGATGAATTATTAATGGGGAGAATTGCATCTAAGAGGTTTGTGTGTCCCTGCTCCATCCTCCCTGGAGTCTCAGGAAATGAATCCTTTTGTACAGGCAGCATCCTTCCGTGTTATCCCATATATCCTTAGCCACTATGGACAACCCTGCAGAGTAGCCACTGAAAGACAGGAACAGAGTTGCAGTGAAATGACACAGTGTCACTGTGAGCTCTCCACAGGAGGGAGGATGGCTTATCCCAATGCATTCAGAGCAGCAGAAGCTCCAGAGACAACACAGGTTCTTTCTCAGTGGGGAAGAAGAGAATCCTGAAGGGTTTTCATGGTTTCCAGCATGCATCCTGATTATCTTCCATCCTGTTGCCTTTCCTTTGTTATCTACTGGGCTTTAGGAAGCAGCAGGAGTAGCTGTATAAAAATGGGAGGTATGTCCAGAATACCTTTTAGGTCTCAGAGTATGGGGTTGGCCCTGCAGGATCTGAGGTAGCAAGGAGTGGCTAACCCTGGAAAAGTGCTTGCTCCATATCCTGTACCTCCCTGAAAATTGTTGCCTCCTCTTCCTCCAGGGATAAGTCACATTTTGTAGACTGTCAGTGCTCAGCTACACAATGCATCTGTGGTATAAATCAAAGTGAAATCTCAGTCACTGGCAGTCAAAGTCCTATCTTGGTCACTAATGTATGTGTCTTTCTTGGGGTAGTGATACTGGGTAGAGATGCCAGGGCAGACTGTGGACACTGGCTGTGCTGTACATTCTGTGGATATCAGAGCAAGGGTGTTCACCCCATTTGTACAGGGTTGCTATTCATAGTTGAAGTATACGTTCTTGTTTTATATATACTTTGTATCAAGAAGTTAGGACTTGAATCTTCATTCCCTGTTAAATCTCAGATGAGATCAAGACAGGGTGGATGGTGAGGTAGCCTGGGTGGGCCTTTGTCAGGGCATCCTACTTGGTGGCTTTGGTTTGAGTTGGTTCACACTGAGAACCTTATGAGCTTTATTAGCTACCTTCCCTTTTCTACTTCTCCATTTCCTTTTTCAGAGATTGTTTGGTCAACCGTGGTCTTTTAGTGTCATTGCCAAACTCAGAGCAAAAGAGTCCTTGGGACACAAGCTCAGATGGCTGAGCCCTATCCAGTTTCAGACATAGTGGGTCTTGATAGGGCCCAGACATTGCCTTTTCAGAGTTTCTAGGCTATGCTGAGGTTCTGACTTCAAGGAAAATCACACACACACACACACACACACACACACACACACACACACACACACACACACCAGCTTCATAGCTGAGTTAGATGGTTATAGGGACTGCCCATCAGAAATGGCTCCAGAAGATCATGAGATCCTGTGGATCCCTAGGGATAAAAAGACAGCTGTCAGTGTCCTGGAAGTGCTTCAGAATCTGGAGCAAAAGAGCATTCTTTTTGCAGCATACGTGAGGTGGTTGCAGGAGATTGGAAAGAGAGCTGGAGGCAGGAGTAGTGGCCCCTGGGATGGGTTCACCTTTGCATCTGTGTCATCAGGTGGGTTGATGATGTATCTTATAAGCTAATGTGTACACTTGGCAACATCTAAAACTACACAGAATACTGAAGTCTCACTGGATGAAGGCAGTGCCACAGTCAGGAAGGGTTGCTTCCTTTCAAGGTGGTTTTTTTTTTTTCTAACTTTGAAGTTTGTTTTCTTATGTATTTCTGGTTGTGAGTCTATCCTTTAATGGCTAAACCATCTCTCCTGCCTGAAGTTTGTTCTTTAACGATAAATTGGTATGAAATTTTGGACACACTGGTCTGTGTAAGGCAGGAGAGAGCACAGAGAATACATAACAGGTCTTTGAGAGTTAAGAGTCTAGGTGGTACCTCCAATTACTCCTCCATTTCCTCAGTGTGAATATAAATGATGTCAATTGCACTACAGATGCATCATGGTTGTAAAGAACAAAAGTGCAGCACTACTAATACTGGGTTCTGTGAAAGTCTCCAGTGTGTGTAATGGCTTGTACATGGCTTTTCCTCCGCTTCGGTGCACTATGGCGAGAATATTAATGCCTTTAAGATGATGGGCCTTAGAGGAAAGGCAACATGGGGGACACAGACACTCAGGACACAGCCCTTTGGGCCTTTGGCCTTGGGCTTGGAGAATTTAAATTAGTTCCTGAGCTGCTGAGTCCCTCTAGCCTCTCCTTTCCTGCCTAACAGAGTAAAGTCTCCATTTCAGGTTCCCACATACAGGGTCTATCAACAAAACCCTTTCTGTCATAGAGTCCTGCCTGGGGCATTTTATAACAGCAACATGAAATGGAGTAGATATTGATTGGAAATGCTGAATCTACCAGTCATGGAGCAGTCTTGGGGTCATCTTAAATCAGCCTAACTGTAAGCCTGAATCCTTCCATCTTCCCAGGCCTCATCTCTATCTCCTCCCCTCTCTAATAAATAGACACATACCCCTGAGATGTTCCCAGCAGCATCTTCTGAATGAGCTCTCAACCCAGTCCTCAGAGTCACACTGCCAATCATAAGAATGCTGATGTCAGCAGATGCCACCTGTCAGGTGAGAACTGGCTGGAGTCACAACACTGTGGATCTGAAGGATACTGTTCCTTACTGCACAGCTGGGCCAGCACCTTTGATACCTGCCTATACACAAGTCAGTACCTCCTCAGAAGTCATGTCTGGGTGCATTGAGATATAAGAAGTAGCTGCTGTTTCCTATAATTCCTACACAGATGAGTTAAAGAGTGAACCATGGGCCCTTTGGGGCCAGCACCAGCATCAGCCACACTACACATTCATTTCTGGTGTACATTTTGCTCATGTTTCAAAGTGGTTAAGTTCATGTGTGTCTGGTCATCAAGCAAGATGTCAGGATGAGGTAATTGCTAAATCCAGACTTGACCTATTCAGATCATAGCCCTTAGAGGCGCTATCTGGACATGAGCTCCTTATCTGAAAATATTTATGGGTCTTCTCTTTGACTGTAGGTAGAATTATCAGAATATATATATATATATATATATATATATATATATATATATATTCAGTTTGTTAAATATCAAGAATACATATAAACATATTATGTTGTTTTGTGTATCAAATCCACTGAGTCACAAAGGAGGCAGGAGCCAGATGTGTGACAGACAGCAGCAGGCTGACTATTTTCTTAGGAAAATAACCAAGAGACTTTTTAAAATAAAGGATTTACTGTAATAATAAAGGTTAACTGCTACCACAGTCCAAAATGACGGTGCCCAAATGTATCTGCACACATACAACTCACAGTATGGCCCCAGAGTAGCAGTGATCAGGGACAGCTACTTCACCCAAATAAATCCCTAGGTCTCAACATTTTTTTTTCCTCTTTGCACTGCTGTGGTCTGCTCTCAAATTAATGTTAAAATATGTATGCCCTAACTTGTGATTTACAGAACTGGTGACAAACAGTAAAGAGGACAGGCATGCCATAAAGCTTATGGATGAGGTGACGGCAGGCACAATAATGCCTCATAAAGAATGGAGGGGAGTAAACACAGATAGGCTGGCTAGGTGGCTGTGTGTTCTGAATCCCTTATAAACATCCCATGGCGCGCCCCGCTGCAAGGCAGCCCCGTCGTTAATTAGAACATCCGGCAGACGCTGCAATGTATCCATGCACCCAAGTGGATCTTCATTTTTCACATGCGGGGCCTTACTAATTAAAATCAGCTTTGCAATTAAACGTGGAAAATTGTGTTAAACTTTCAAGCGTGGTTGGGAAAAAAACGCAATTATTTTTAGGGTGTTTTATTTCAATGCAAATGAAATTTCTATCTACATGAAGCCAGGGAAAGCAAAGAGGATGGCATAGGGGCTCTCTCTGTTCCTTCTCCCTTTTCTTTCTTTCTTCCTTTTTATTTATTTATTTATTTTTTTGGATTATGGATGCTCCTCTCAGTTGCAAGCTGCAATGCTCCCCTATCTCTCAGCCAGTACCTGGCTGGGTTCCAAAGCTTTTAGTGAGTGCTCTCTGTCAAGGCATGAATAATATCACCCCGCGGCTGTTGGCAGAATCCAAATGAGGCGTGCATACATCAGGAAGCCAGCCCTCCACTTTAGCTCCCAAGCAAGCTCCTGTGTAGACAGGCAATTATTCACCCACCGGCTGCCCTGGCAATCACGCTGGTGGGTGGAAAGGTGCGTGAAATGGAAGAGAATTTGAACAAGGAGTACGCACAACAAGGTAGAGAGGATCCAGTAATTTCCTAATAAAAAAAAGAAAAGCTACCATTTGAAGCTTGTAAATTTAAAAATGTGAGCTGAAAGATTTAGCTTAGTGTTTGCTAAATTGGTAAGGGCTGAAATATAGCTGTTCTCATCCCCTAACTTGAGAGTGCTTGTGAAGTGCTCAGAGTCTACAGGCCTGAGTTATGCTTAACCTATTAGTTAAGCAGGAACCCATGCTTTACTAATAACCCATTTAAACAAAATACCAGTAAAGAGTTTAGTGTAAATGAAATTGGTTAATTCTCTAGTCAGTCCAGAGGGTTCGTGAAACACACAGGTAGCAAATGTGTCCAGGCTGTGAGCCTCTTCGTCTCCACCCCAGGGTATATGGGAAGCTTTTCTAGAAATTATTATACACAAGCCAGTCTAACTCATTTCAAACATATACACATAACATTTTTTGTTATTAAAGTTAAAATTCTAATTCTTATATAGTATGTAATATCAGCCTGTAGTAAATATTATTTCAAAATTTTGTTGGGAAAATTAAAACGTTAATAAAAATAAAGTAACAGGGATTTTTAAGGATGAAAAGTAGATTTCTGTGGGAAGTTTTGGACATTTGGCTTCATAGCTCGTGTCTCAGGGACAGTTCATAAATACTCCAGAGGAAATGACAGAGCCTCCTGATGAGGCCTCTGGGCCACACTCACACAACCCAGGTTGGCAGTGGTTTGTTTCACTTGTTTGACACCCAGGCACAGAGAACCAGCTTTCAGTTTGGAGGAGGACATCTGCAGTGTCCAGAAACAGGTTCCACCCGGTGCCTGTCCAATGCTAGGGTCTTCTGAAGCCTGTGCAGGGCCTTCTGCAATTGCAGAGTTGCTCACAGTGAGCCGCTTGCTGAGTCTTGGGCCCTCATCTGCTTGTTGAGGTCAGGAGGAAGCCATGTAGCAACTTGCTGAATGTCATCCTGGTGAATTGCAAATGTCCCATTTCCCCTACTATCTGTTCATCCAAACATACCTGCTGGCATGCAAGGAAGACTTTGGCACTTTAAATGCTTGCAAGTCCTACAAGCCAGCTTGGGTATGTTGGGTAGAAAGTGCAGTGGCAGCCAGGTTCTGGGACCTAAGACTTCAGGAACTCAGAATCACTGAGGTTTTCTGTACATATCTAAGAGGTGAAACTCCAATTGGACCACACATTAGGGATCCTCAAGTGTCTTTGGCTTTCTCTTAGCACATTTAGGGAGAGGCTTATAGTCTTATAGGAGCAGGGTAGCTGCACACAGGGAGCTACACACAGTGCGGCAGTGTAGGAGACAAAAGGAGGCCATCTTCACTGTGTGCACAATAGGCCAGAGGTTCAGAGTATAACTGCCTCCAATTCTTAATGCATACTTTGTCAGGTCCCATCCCTTCATGCATGTCTTTGTCATATGCACAGCTAGTGACATGAAACCACATATGGGACAAAGGGAAGACTTGGGTGCACAGACTAGTGACAGTTCTGAAGGTCACTGTGTGTTTGTTCTATGTTAGTGTTCTGAGGAGCAAAGCCCAAATTACCTGACAGTGGCACTAAAATGTCAGCTGGGCTTGGATCCCTGTTGTCAGCAATCCAATATTCAGATAACACTTGTACTCAATGCCAATCAGGTGTCACTCAGAGGAACCAATTCAATGCTTCCGTTAGACACCTAGGTATCTTTCATTCATCATTCTCACTTTGCCCTGGCTGCCAGGAGACTCATCCTGATTTTAGTACTGTATGAACCATGACATAGCCTGCATTCCTGATAAACTATACCTCTATCTCCTTTATATGTTATATAACTTAGCTTTCAATTTACCACTTAATTGTGCAGTTGGACACAGGTCTATCAGAGACCATGGATTGCTGTGAGCTACAACAAAAACAGATACCTATAAGCAGTTTATCTTCCTGTTAGGACACAATATAGGAATTGATGTAAAACACCTCTAAATGCATATTATAATCTTACTGTGACCCTAATACTTAATTCTAAATATTAAATTATGGATTACTTTCTCAGCGTACTGTCTCCTTTCCCAGGTTTTACCATGTGGTTCTTTCTTCTCTATTACCCATTTCTCTGAAATCCACACCCCTGTCTCCATCAGCCCAGGACACCCGTCCTTCCCATCTGCTTGACAGACAGAGTTAGCACCCAAAAGGAGACTGACCAGTGCACAGAGCCTCACCCTAATGTGCTTCGAAAGCACCTGGACAGTAAACTAAAAGGGTGAGAAAGGATTGATTCTCGGGAATTTCCTTAATTAAAATCAAGGACTATATCAGGCACTATTTTACCATTGGGTAGTTATTTTTCCAAGATATATATATATATATATATATATATATATATATATATATATATATATATTTTAAAACTTGAACTGCCCACATCTGCCTTAAATCATTTTGTGCATGTTCAAAGAGACATTTCAACATATTAAAATAACACGGTGGGCTAAGGAGACATAGAAGTGAGTTGAAATTACAGCCTTCAGGAGAATGTATTTGGCAAGAAATACATTGCTAAAAGGATTAAAAGGACAGGGAATTCCATTCCATGTGGCTCCCATGTCTCTCTACCCCTGACAAGTGCCGTGTCTAAGTCACACCAGACACGAGCACCAGGCACTAGCACCGCAACTGCCCTGGTGGGCTATGTGCAGTTGCAATGAGAATGGGCATGTCTCTGAAGAAGGAAATACTGCAGACAGTAGTTATTTTAAAATCAGAAAATTCAAAGCTAGACACAACCAAAATCTTAAAATTGACATACCAGCAGCCCTAAAGATGTTAAAATGTATTATCTCTCAGCTTTGCTCAGCAGTTCTCACCATGGTCTGAGGACCCTGGAGGCTACAGCCACCCATATCCCTGTCCTGAAGCTTCAGGTCATCAGTGGTACAGAGGAAACCAGAATCCAGGTCTCCAGATTTGAGCCATTTGTTTTCACCCCACCACACTACTTGTGTACCTTCTGGTGAGCATTTCTCCTTAAACAGGAGGGAATGAGTCAGGATAAAATAGCACTACCATTTCTATGTGATCAGGCTTTTGGGGAACTTTTCTACCAACACAGTTCTGTGTCTTTCCTCACAGTCCACCTGTTTCATGCCAGAATCAACTTTGAAAGAGAATATGAGGCCCAGACTGCTTTCAGGTCTCCCTCAGAACCCATGTGTAAGCAAAGAAATAGATAATGGAAGACATGAATACATATCACTCATGACCACATCAACCCATACCTTCCAGGAAATCACCTTGTGAAGAGTCTATAAACGTGTGAAAGAGATGGTAGGAGAAGAGAGAGCCAGGCTCTCTGACTTGATCATGCTCACTGTGGACAGGCCTTGAGATGGTGTAACAGAACTGATACATGGAGCAATTATTTGTTCTCAGAATAAAAACCAAAGACTGTTTGCAATTCTTTGTGAAGATTTTCAAGTCAAAATAATCTTTAAGATCTTTCTCCTTCCTTCCTTCCTTCCTTCCTTCCTTCCTTCCTCCCTCCCTCCCTCCCTTCCTTCCTTTCTTTCTTCCTTTCTTTCTTCCTTTCTTTTTTTCTTTCATCTTTTCTTCTTTTACAAAATTCTGGCCATGAAATGATATCTAGCACAATCCCAGTTAAAATTTGTATAACCAAATGTAATAATTTCTTTTTATAACTGTGATAAACACTAAATATTGTCACTAAGGAGATAATTAGGAGAAAGTAGATACTACTCTCAGTTGGCCAACTATTTTTTCTGTTGAGCAAACAGTGCAGTCTTTAAGCACATATACTAAGACCTTACATGTGTGTCTTTCCACAAAGCAATGTTTATATCTTAGTTATCCATCTCATTATATGATTCAGCAACTTACAATTTTATACTGTATGAATAGTGATATAACACATTAAACTTAGTAACTGGAAACAAAACATTCCTAGAGAAAGGTAGCTTGTGTGTCCTTTAGTATGACCTGGGGAGGCCAGACAGCGATCTCCTTATGGGCGCTCACTAAGCAATCCCATGTGTCCTTCTGTGCCAGCATGGAGATCTAGGGAAGATGCATACATTTTCCTTTGATTGTTTTTTTGTTTTTTTGTTTTTTTGTTTTTTGCAAAGCAACAATCAAAATTATGGCTTGATTTCACCCACAAATGAATGTTTCACTGGAGAGGAAACAGAGAATGAGGACAAAAGAAAGGTCACCCTGACTATCCCCAGAGCACTCAACTCTGATGATGTCAGTCTGGCTGTGGAAAGTTTGTAGACAAGTATGACCTTACTCCTTACAACTTGACTTGTGAAAAATAAGTGAGAACAATATCATTACAACTAGGAAGCACTCCTCACCTAGCATGTCTGGGACTGTCATACAGCAGGAACCCCCTGTGCTTCCTGTCAGAGCAGATGTGAAGAAAACATGAGTGTGACAGGGGTGTATAAGGTGCTCTTGCTGTGGTGCAGTTTTAGATCCCTTTCTTCCACATGTGCTTCATAGCCATTGCCATTAGGGACATGAAACCCCAGTATTTGTGGGAGCAGCAGGGCCATCTGTTCCCAGGACTATGAGTGTGATCTGTCTTAGCTTTCATCCCTTGTGCAAGCAATCACTGCAGTTGTCTGGGTATCATTTCAATCTGTGTATCCCAGCAGAAGATCTCTTAGGTGATAGGACCAAAGTTACTACAGAAAGCTCAGCAGGTCTTGTGTTAGTTTAACTTCGGAGATTCACCATCCTCAGCTTATGGAAGGAGAACTGAGGAGACAAGGATAAGAGTTCCTCATGGATGGTAGGAAGCCCCAAGCACTCTGTATGCTGAGCATGGGCTCACAGGTGAGAATGTGAGACTCATCATAATTTGTGCCAATTTGTATATTGTCAACATTGTGTGTATGCATATGCTTTGAGAACTGTGTAGGAGATGGAAGGACATGGAGAAGTGAAAGAGGACAAGGATAGCATGCATTATATCCCCGAACACCTACCCACGTCTTCACTTGCACTGGGTCTCTAAACAAGCCATCATAGACAGCACATTGTGAAAAAGGCAGGCATTACCTTCTATGTCGTGCATATTTGCCACTGACGTGACCGCTACCGTCGCAGCCTGGAGTGGGACAGCTGCAACAGGAAAGAGCTCATTATATAGCTGAATGGGTTTCTGTGGGCACTGATGGTGATGGACCTCCAAGAGAGAGGAAGAGAGAGGGAGAAAAAGGAAAGGAGGGAGAGAGGGAGAGAAGAAGGGAGAGAGAGAGAGAGAAAGAGAGAGAGAGAGGAGAGACAGACAGATAGAGAAACAGAGAGACAGACAAACAGACAGAAACAGAGAGAGACAACCAAGGGAGGATATTTTTTTCAGGGGAACTAGTTTCATATAGCATATAGCATATAACATATAGCATATAGCATGTAGCATATAGCATATAGCATGTAGCAAGCCTGAGCTAGTTGCCCATGAATTTTTAAATACAGTGCACCCATTCAGAGGCAGATTTTCTAAACTGCTACTGGGGATGCCTTCCACCCACAAAACACTAACCTGAACAGCTCTTGTATGGCTGGCTCCACAGGAACTGCAGAAAGATGGAAAACAGATAAAAATTTATCGTGTGTCACAGGTACTCTTCTTCCATAGAAAATTACCAAAAAGTAGGTGGTGTTGGAGTGGGGGGTCAGTGTGAACTGCTATAGCAGTTCTGCAGGATAAGGGCTACCTAGCCAGCCTCAGGGGCAATGGGGGAATTCAGACTTACCTCGAACCCCTTTGGATCGTGTGCGATGGCGCTTCTCCTCAGTGTCCACGTCCATCTGCAAATAGATTTTTAGGTGGTCAGTGTACTTGTCCAGTGAATTCAGACAGCTCTGTGTGGTACTTCTACTGTCACTGGTACTATAGTCATAGGCCCTTAATCCTGTGTAGCTCTATAGAGTCCATAGGGCAGCATGAATAAGCAAGGGTTGAACAGTCTTAAGTGTGTTCATTTAGGGGTGACAAAGAAACCTGGATCTTGTAACCACTAGACTTCTGCACTCTTCAGCCACAATTTGAATGGATCTTCAGGGATCTAGCTCTCCTCTTAAGGATTTGATTAGGACACTTTTGGGTATCAGCATTGTATTTTGTACCAAGAACAAAGAAGACACTCATTATGTTTTCAAACACAAAAGTATTTAGATTTTTCTTATAGATGACTGGATCAATATGATAAAGAGTTTAGAGAAAAGAGGGGTGAGCAGAAAGTCATTCATACCTTTGGAGCTTCATTTCCATGTTGTCTAATCTGACTTGTCCAGGTTCATTTTAGGTACTAAGACCTATGCCCATGGCAGAGAACACACTATGTGCATGATATTTGCCATGGAAGAGGAGCCCCTGATGTCATGTGGCATTCTGCTAGCCTTTCTCCTTTCTGACAAGCCCTTGCACCAATCTTGTTTATCAGTGAAAACCCCTGAAGTTCTGAACTCATGGTGGGAAAGCCATACCTGCTCTAAATGTCCCTTTTAAGCCACACAGATGAACAACCATAAGGTAGATGTTTACTAATATCTATTCACCAAATACCTAAACTATATATGAATACACTAGACATGAATATAAATTTATCCAATAGGTATGTATTGGATTCTACTCAATAAGACAAAGGTGCTGATAAAAGACAGTGACGATAAAACACAAACAGTAAAAACACCTTTCAGATTACTGGATGATCATTTGTCAACTCCATCTGTGATGTTTTTACCATCCCCAGTATGGACAGGTTAAATTCCTGGGCAGAAGATGGGGACATTATGACATATTCCATGCATTGTCCAATGTATCATGTATCAAAACCACTTAACTCCATAAAAAGAGTTACAAAGACATGTTAGAGTAAAGCACCCAACAGATGCACATGGCCTTTTAGAGGCATAGCTTAGTGGGTATACCTGTCCTTTGCTCCATCTTGTAGTGTCTGCACTTACTCTCTATGGATATAATGTGGTGACACCAGAAAACCTCATATAGTAAGAAACATAAGCTCATTCAATGAATTTAATATCTATTTGTGAGACTTGTCTGCTGCAGATACAATGCCACATTCAATTTAGTAAATGAAGGATAGCTTCAGAAAGAAAGAACTCATGGAAAGTACATGTTCATAGAATTCTGTGGTACTTGGGACTCATATATCCATGCATGGAAAGTGTCTGTAACTCATCCCTGCACAAAGGGATTTGAAGAGTTGTTAATGGATGGATAGATGGGTGGTAGGAGGATGGATGGATGGATGGATGGATGGATGGATGGAGCCATTTTCTGAGAAACTGCAGGTCTGGTGGTAAGAAAGAACAGGCAACGTATTGAAAGGAATAGCTCATGGATCAAAGAGGAAGAATGGCACTTGAAGGGACACTTTCCCTTCAAGGAGGACAGGAGTAGCAAGATGGGTATAACTAGCCAGAGGCCATGGTAGCATGAGTGGGTAAGTCATAGAACATTATGGAGAAAAGAGTGACTTAGCTCCAGTCTGAGAAGATGGTTGAAAAGATCAGATTATGTGGACTTACATGATTACCTAGACAGGCCAGGCTGGGATGCTGCCCTGACTAACCTTGTGAACTGGTCCTTTATTCCCAGAATATAACTGTCTGGGGGTGTGTGTGGATACAATAAAGGAACCCAAGAGACTGTTGAGGGGGCTGCACATGGTACAGAGTTTTATGGGCATCTTTTGGGCATCATACTACCATGGCCTCTGTCCAGTTATTGTCTGAGCATTAAATATTTGAATGATGTCTCAGTGTATGGGCCGTAATTTAAATAGCACCAGAAGGGACAGACACAGAGGCTCTAAAATTGCTATTTTACATGAGATACCAAAATACAGCAAAATTTTAGCAAAGCTGTTCTGGACCCATGAGACAAGAGAGTAAAGCCTGTCATGAGGTGCAAGCAATGTATCTTCTAAGACCCTGTCAAGTTGTCCAGGAGAGAGTGAGTTGGGGGATAGGGCTTTTAAAATCCTGTAAGGAATTTAAAATTGCAGTATAAGTGTTAGGGTAAATTGAGCTGAGAAATACTCTCATCTGGGGACAGTAAAATCTGTGGTGAAGGGTAGAGGAACTGATTTTTGAAGTTAATCATGTTTCTAGTTAAAACAGGACAGGAGGAAGATATTCCGGACAAAGGATATAGGACCTTAAGGTCATACTCTAGGGTTCAGTAAGGGTTACCCTCCACAGGGTCTGTTTCTGATTTCAGAAGGGAGCAGCTACCACTTTGTCTGGCACATTTATTCACAATCTGGTGAGCAAACCTGCATTTATAATGCTCCTAGCTGTAGTTCAGGAAAGAATGTCTAACCCGAGGTATGGCAGTCCCTGCTCTTTTCCATGGGTATGGGATGTTCTGGAACACTGGCTTTCTCATCTAATGACTCCTTTACTTTTTGTATTTAAATTGATAATTCTTTCTGTGTTGTTGTTATGCTGCTGCTGCTGCTGCTGCTGTTGTTATAAATATTGACAAGGTCATGTGATATAACTCTAGCTGGGCCGGAACTCACTATGTAGTGTCTTCTTCGAAATACTGGATTAAATGCATGTGCTACCATGCCTAGCCCTTTCTGTATTTTTATTTGTTTTACATATACAAGTCAATTGTGCCTCAGGAAATGGACAGCCCTTTTCCCACTAATTGCTTATCATGTAATCATACTACTCCAGCTATGTAGAAAGGCCTTGCTTGTTCTGTGCTAAAACCCACTCCCCTCCCACATCAGCACAGGTTGGTTTTACTTTCCCTCTCTCCTCCTCTGCTCCTGCTGGTTTATCCATCACTAACCCTGTAGGAATGACAGTGGTTCTAGAATATGCTTTATTTTCTATCAAACAACATTTGTTGCAATGATGATTAAGTGATAAAAGTATTTTTTTAAATGTCAAATCCAACATTCTACATACAGCAAACACTAGATAAACGGTAAGTGTCCTGTTGACTGAGGAAACCACATGGTAAAAGATTTCAAATGTGTTAGTATGCTATCCTTACAGATGTTCAGCAAGTGCCAGCAGTCTGGTTCGGATTCGGCATAATGCATATACTGTGCAATGGCCTTTTCTGATGTCACACCTAATAGTGTGCAGTCACAGTCCAGGTACTCCTGCAGGCTCCTCACATACTCTTTGAAGGTTCTATGCCCTGCACCCCTTGTCATCTTGGAAAGGTGGCTGGTTTACCTCTGATGACCCCTCCACTGGGCACCATTAGTGGCAAACAGGATGGCTCTGTGATCCCATACCCAGATTTGCCCTCCCTGTGACTGGATGTGCTTACTCCACTCATTGCCTGGGTCTCCAGTGCCCCTTTCAGCACATACATTAGGAACTCCACATGGAAAGGTCTACTTTAGCATCCATCCTTTTCCCCTTTAAATCTGTTTATTTTTAAACTATGATAGATTTTTCTAAAGAACTTTAAGTGGTTTTATACTTATGTCTTGAGTTTAAGAAAGTGGTTTTGTGCCAACAGAAACTATCAGAATGAAGTAGTGAAGAAAGAGCATGTGACTTATTTTATAGCACATAAACTTTACATTTGGAACCAGGATTTATCTTATTACTTAGATATTAGCTTTTCCAATAAAAGACACAGGTTGGGCCTTAGTAAAGAAGTGATATTTTAAAGGCATTGTATTCTCATGCCATCTGTGGAATCTGTGGGAGCTTATAGAAGCTTGTTTCTGTACTGACTACCTGAAGGTTATAACTGTGGCCAGGAAGAAGCTGCATTTTGGACACTGGGATTGTGGATACCAAGCTTTCTATATCTCTACATGTGGACCTTGTCTCCCTTCCATAGTGCTCCTTGTAGGACAGGACCAGAGGAGGTTCTGAATTGTAAGCAGGATGTAGGTAGCTTTGAGTTAGACCTCAAAACTTGAGCTGTTTCTTAACCCTGCCTTATTCTACAGTTATTCAGGAAGCAGTTACCATCTTCGCCAATTAGCTGGCCCTGTCTTCAGCCCTTGCTATTTAAATCTGTTTCACCGCTGGTTAGATACATTAGAAGATTAGAGAAGGGGCAGAGGCCAAGTTGTATGGAACATATGATGAGGAAGAAGCAAAAACTCTGGAGAGAAGAGGTGTGAGGATTCAAGTGTGTGGGTTGGTGTGCCCAACTAGCACCGGTACTGCAAGTCACTGTCTCCTAGGTAACAGACATACCATGCATACAGTTCCACAACAGAACATGTGCCCAAACTCTGCTCTGGCTCACAGAAATTTGGATCGTAAAACCCATCTGTGAAGGTCAGCAAGGAAGAAATCATATGCTTTGGTCACTCCTGCAACGTGCAGAGACAGAGTGCTAAAACAAGTGGAAGTGGCTTTCTGACATATGATCAGACCTTCCTTTAGATTGTTTAATGTGGTGAGAGCATACTGGTTACTCGATCTCGATCTGATATTCATGGGAAATAAGAGATAGCATAGGTTCAAGAGGTTACAGAAAAGTTAGGAGAGAGAAATGGGCTTCTGGTTCACAGCACCAGTATAACATTACTTAACTTGTCTAATCTTTGATATCATCAGTTAGAAATAAAATATTAGACGGATAAGACAGAGGTAAAAACAAATCTTCTGTCTGTCTTCCCATCCTTCTTTTTCTTGTCATTATTAGGATGGAAATATGTAACACATCTGCCTTGCCCTGAGATGCAGTAGCTGGGCACATTTGGGGGCCAGTGCTCATGTCTGGAAGGATGCTGAGTAAAAAGAATACTAGGAGATGATTCCTGACTTCCTCTTGGTCACCACTAGCCAGACTGGAGTGGTGGCAATCCCCATAGGATCACATGCACGGTCCTACTGAACCTACTACCCTGAACTTTTGGTCTGTCTTTGTCCCATATTTATGGCATCTATTCACACACAATGGAATTCAACTTTCTTGCTCCCAGTGTGGTCTGAGCTGGTTTATAGGACAGTCCAACAACCATGTCTTCTGGCGAAGCCTAGGTCTCTTTCAGCCCTGAGGATTACTGTTCTTAAGAGCAGTAGCTGTCTGACTCTCAGAGCCTTTAGAGAACCTTGGAGAAGCCAGACCTAAAGCTGCACATAGGATTTGTATGATTTTCATAGGATTGTGTCCCTACCAGGTCTTAATCCAGGATGCTGTTAGCCTGGACACTGTGTCGTGGACTTCAAAGGCAGGATGGAGGCTCTTCCTGTAAAGTAAAGGCTTATTGTGCTCTTCTCCAGAAGCCACCCATGTCTCCAGTACATAAGCTTTTTTAGAACCTACACCTAAATTTATTCTTGTAGCTTTTAGGGGGGGAGAAACATTCTAAAAATATGTAGAAAACAGTAGAAGTTTGTGACCTGTGACCTATGACATATATGAGCATACAAAGAGAAGAAATACAAGACCTGTCAGAAGGTTGGCTGCTAAACTGTTTCAGATTATAAAATGAACAGATTTGGGAGTGGGGAGAGAATGCGGCTTAGAGTATACACGGTGCAGTTAAGGAGCCTCCCTACCCTGTGCCATGGTGTCCTTTGCGCCTCAGTTTTAACATTGTACAATGTTCTGAGTAAGAGCCACAGTTTCCCAAAAGCTTGAAGTGAGGATCTGGTGGTTGTAAATGCCCACAGGAAATGAGGAAGGACTTGAAAGGGCTTTGCAAACTGTAAAATACTCAGCATACATTGAGGAGCTATGAGCTCTGTGGGTCCCAGGGACGGCACCTGCACTTTGGGTTGCCATCAGTTAATGACAACTAATTGTCACTAAGCTGTCCCTGTTGGAACAATTTCCTGTGACAGGTGTGCCCTTTCCATGACAAAAGCACTTCTCCATCTGAGGACACCTCACTGCAGGAGCTTTCAAGGATGGAGATGATCCAAATACATCAACAGAAAATTCCCCAGGAAAGTAACCTCAACAGAAGACAATAGGGAATCAACTTCTAGGAACTGTATATGGAAAAGCAATGGACATTCAATGTGACAATAACATTCTGTGGGGTGGGCTGATGGCATGTGTCAGAAAGACACTGTGGAATTGCCTTGTGTAGGATTGGAGAACAGAATTTCCAGCCAGGGAAACAAATGCACATCACATCTATGTCCTTTTCCCTCCCTGCCTGATACACCATGACAATCATGATGTCAGGATTAGGTTCCTGTGAATGTCCAGGAGGTAAAAGTTACCCTGGTATTCCAAGGCCCTGAGGTGTGCTGGGTATGAGACGGGCAGGGAGGCTGCAACAGAAGCAAGCAAGAGCTCTGGAAGGGTAGTGAAAGTATCCCCCATTCCTTTCTAAGTTCCAGTGCTCTGGAACTTTCCATCTGAGAGAAAGAAGGATCAGACGTGAGGGAATAGGTGAAGACCGGAGTGAGGGTTTCCTAGGGGGAAAGCAGAGCTATAATAGGGATGGCAAGGTAGAGACATCGGAAACCCAGAGTTACTGGGAGGCACTTGAAAAGGTAATGTAAGAATGATGGAAAGCCAGAGCTGCCAGGATAGAGGATCAGATGCCCAGGCTGAACAACTGTGGACATCATCAGCGATGTTGTCTGGACCACAGAGTGTTGCTCACAGTACTGCACACTAACAGTCTCTACTCAGTACAGAGGCAAGGGAGGTACGTCCTGGAGAGACAGGTGGGTCTTACCTTGTAGGAAGCCTTCTCTCCTGAGGACGGAGGCAGGGTGACTCCGTGGGCAGGATACAGGCCCAGAGCCAGCTCTCTCTAGGCTTTCCCTGGTCCTCCCCAGCTTGTGACTGTGGCCAAGTCACTTAATTTCTCTGTGCCTCCATTTCTCCATCTGTAAAAAAAGAAAATCATTAAGCACCTAAGGATCATGTAAACATATTAGGAGATGATATTAATGGGTATCCTCCATGACTGACATTTCACCTCTCCCAAGGACCAGAATATCCATGGGCTAGCCACATTTCCTTGCATTTAAGCTAGTCTTCCAGCTCTGAAGCAGGGCCTTCCCTGACCCTGTTCAGGCTAGTTCACTCAGGAAACCTCCAAGTCTGGGATAGAATCTACCTTTATGGAGGCCTTTGGGGGTGAGTTCCACAGTAGGATTTAGTCTGTAGGCCTCATTTATTTGTGATTTCCTCAAGGATTTTGAGGGTTGGTGATCTGAGCCTGGACCAGTCAGTTGGCTCAAATGACACTTGGTTCTAAGGTAGATATTCAGAGTTCGATGCCTGGAAGGGCAGAACTGGCTCCCTCAAGTTGGCATCTGACCTATATACACGTTATAACTCCTAAAGAAGGAAGAAAGGAAGGATCAAATTAATGGGCAAATAAACAAACAAACAAAAAAAAAACCAAATGAACTAGGTAGTCTTCTAGAGGCACATACCTCCAGTGCTAGAACACTTTAAGGAATATTTTGATGTACTCTGTAGCCTCTAAGGTTTATGCTAATTTCTTAAAGAAAAAAAAACCCACAAACAAAAAACCAAAACAAACAAACAAACAAAACCCCAAAACAACAACATGGCACTCAGAAAAGTATCCTATCTGTCCAAATGTCCCCCCTAGGACAGTGGCACCTGAAACCCAAGTCTCCCATCAACATGGTCAGCCTGTTCACATACTCCCAGAAGAGTAAAGGCAGAGAGAGATCTAGGGTACAGAGGCAAAGCTTCACATAATCCTAGGGGAGCATGAGTGGGTGTCACTGATGTCCCCTTAATATTCCAGGAAATTCATGGCTGCACTGGTCTCCAGCAGGTCAGTCTGGGACTGTAACCTCTAAGTTATATTAAAGCTTAATAGATCAAGTGACAAAGAAAGGCTCCTGTCCTATGGATGTCAAGCTGATGCTGGGTAGATGCCTAGGGATGCTCTTGGAACTTACAGAGTTCTTTTCTATAGATAAGAAGTCCTTTAGCTCTTGGAACTTATAGCTATATATATTTCAGTTTCTCGGCTTCACATGGTCCACCTGCCCCAAAGTCTACGTTCACCATCACTGGCAGTTCTCCTGCGAGCAACAGCACACTCACTGAGTGAGGTAATAAGAAGGACTCAACATCTCAGCATTTCTCCAGTTATGTTGGGCACTAGGGTCTGGGCTGTAGAGCCTTTCCTTGTAAACCTCATTCTCCAAGAAGAATAATTTCATCTACATAGACAGCAAATGAATGTCTATGCACAAATGTCTCCCCAAGAACCTAATCACACTAGACACAAAATTAGAAACATATTAGAGCAGGCGTGGTCTTTTTCTCTTTGATTTTTAAAAGGTAAAATCAAAATTTAAAGCAGAATTCTCTACGTTCTGCTTTTACTAGAATAGTTTCAGTTAAACTTCTCAAGTGTCCTTCATCATGGTCGTGACGTAGTCCTTTAAACCTGGCAGGCACCAGGCAAGGTGTCATACTTGATATGCCTGCATCCCATGGTGCTAATGTGGGCTTGTTGTTTCTGTGAGAAGGAAGGAAGGGGGCAGAGAGGAAGGACAGGAGGAAAAAAGGGATGGGTAGGATGAAAGGAAGATAGAGAGGGAGGAGAATATGAAGGAGGGATGAAGATGATGGAGAGAAAAAAGGAGGGAATCAGAGAGGCTGGGATGGAGAAAGAAGAAAGGAAAGGAAATCAGAAAAATCCCCATTCCCATTGACTACAGGAGGAGGCGACTAGTTTTAATTGAGGTTATAATGTTATACCTTAACTAACCAGTAAAGTGTTGGATAGTTAAATGATTTAGATCAGAGAGAGTCAGGTTTTTATTCACCTGCACTTATTACTTCATGGTCTATGAATGTTGTTTCATAAGCACGAACTTCCTGGAGTTTTCAATTTCTAAATTAAATAATATACCAAATGCATTCCACTTATTACTGAGTGTTCAATGAATGACAGAGCCTCCGTGCACCACATATTTTCATATGTAATCATCTCTGAATCTCTGCTGTTCATAGGCAAGTGTCACAACATGAATAGGCAGAAAACCCTTCCTTACCAAACTACTGCCTTTGAGACTGGAAGGGATGCTTCTAGTGATGAGCAGGAAAGAGCTCACTGGGACTGTGTCCTTGGTCTTCCACAGGACCCTAACAGCTCAGTATAATGAGATAGATAAGATATTGCTACACACATCCATGGACAAATTTAAAGAAATAATAGAGATTAAGGCTAGCACAGTCACTCTTAAAATATGCAGGAAGATAATGTGGGGCATAAAGAAAAAAAAGGAAGTATCAAAGAAGAGAATGGGGAAATTCCAAGAGTATTCTTAAGTCAGTAGAAAATCTATGGCCAACATTAAGGTTACAACTGAACAATCAATAAATGAGAAAGCAACATCTGTGAGATAAGAAGGAAACAAGTTAATACATTGGTGGTAGTTTAATTACAACGTAACAGCACCGTTTAGTTGCTTCTGAAGAAAGTATTCTCTAACTAGCATTCAACTGAATGTTAGAATACCAAGAAACACAAGTTGATAGTTCATAATGTTTAAAATTAAACAATTAAATCATGTATTAATGAGTGACAAGCAAACCAACTGTGGTCCAGCTCATTTTTGGCAGAAATGAAATTGGATCTGATATTCCTGCTTGTTACACTTGTCACATAAAGCATACTCATTTGTGGGTTTTTTATTTTGTTAACAAGCTCTGTGAGATGATGCTTCAGAGACACAGAAGAATAGGCAATGACATTGAGACAGAGTGAGTTCCTGCCTGCAGGCTTCTAAGCTGATTCAGAAACATACTGGTGAAAGCAGCCTATTGTCTCCCAGGGCCAGGATCAGGGATAGCAGAGCCCTTGTAGCCACAGAGGGGTGATATCCTACCTTGTGTGGCCAGATCAGAGCCTCTCCTCTTTCTTGATTTTTAGTCCATTTTTAAAAATAGTAACTCAGAAGCAGGAATACCCTCTGGGAAATAAGTTTCAGGAAAATGAGGTCTCACACCTAATTTATTTCTGTTTATTTGCTTTTGGAAGCTCTTGCTTCCATGCATGTCTGTACAGGGTTCTTAGCTCCCTGGGGCTGGGCAGGTTCTGCCACTGCCAGAATCACACCCTATCTGAAGGTCGAACTTTTCCATTTTTGGTCACCCTCCCAGGGTAGCTGGAGGTTCCCTAAGCAGAAGATTTTGGATAAATCTGAGGCTCTTTGTTCAGTTACCTCTTTCCTGAATTTCTTTTCTCTTTAAGGAGGCAGTTTTGCATATCTTGTGAATAAGGACCCTAGTGACTGTCCAAAGCCCTGCATATTGGAAATGCCTCTTCTTCTCCTCTCACCAATAATAGTCTCAATGTGATACTGATTGTCTAAGAAGGTTAAGGTGTGGCTTTGTTCCAGCACTCCCTGCAAGAGTTACTATGTTTTCTGGCTGCTCAGAAGCCTAAGCTTTCCAGTAGCCTAAAGACTTGATCCTCTCTGGTCTAATGGGATTGTGTGTCTTTTCTTTTGCATTAATGCTCAGCCCTAGTACACTATGGGATCTGTAGGACCTCTCTGCCATACTGAGTTCAGTCCTGGTTACCTGGGAAACACTGGCCTGTAACACTGGGGCCTACCACTATAGTACATCCCGCACAACCGTGCACTGGCCTCTGTCACCAAACTTGTTCTCTTTTCCAGCTTCTTTCCACTCGTTTCTTCCTCCATGTTCTTTCTCATTCTAGGTAATCAGCACAATATCATGTGATGTCTTGGTACTTTGCTTAGCTGTACATATTCTCCATGCCATTTTAGTCTTTTATAATTGGTTTCTTTGAGAGAGAAAGAGAGAGAGAGAGAGAGAGAGAGAGAGAGAGAGAGAGAGAGAGAGAGAGAGAGGCTGGCTTGGTATGTGCTGTGTAGCTCAAGTTGTCCTTGAACCTGGAGCAATTCTCATGTTCTTTCTTCCTAAGCATTGGCTACACACACACACACACACACACCATGCTTGGCTATCCTGGCATTATATCAGAACTGGTCTCAAACCTGCTATTTACCAAGGATGACCTTGAATTCCTAATCCTCTGCCTCTGCTTTCCAAGTACTGGGAATTCAGGTGAATGAGGATTAAAACCCAGGGCCTCATACAGGCAAATACTCTACTAACTGAGTTATATTTTGAAGTTGATTTTGAAGCTTTTGCAAATCAAGCTGTCTTCGTGCTTTGCTTATTTCAAGCACAGAATAAAGACTAGATCAACACAGTGTGGGAATTCAGGCTCTTGATGTGTCTCAAGGAGGAGGTGATATGTGGTAGGTACAATGGGTAGGATGTGGAATAAGACACAACTCCTGAGATAATATTTCAGCTCAGAGGATAGCCAAAGGGTGGTTCTGCCACAGAAGACACACCAACAGTTAAGGAGGGCTGAAGGAAACAGTTACAAAAGTAGATTCTCTATAACTGTAAAAAGCCTCATGTATAGCTTGCTGCTGAGTATAGAGGAGATTCTATTGTCTCGATGTGGGAGAAGGTCTGCTGGCTGCCCAGGAAGGAATGGAGCTGCTTGGGTGTAGAGAACCTCCCATCTGGGTATAGAGGAGTGTCCGCTGACTGCATGCAGAGATGGCCTTACTATGTGAATATGGAGACCTTCTGTGTGTGCATGTGTACAAAGGAGGGACTCTTATGTGCCTCCAGAGTGCAGCCCACTCTCTTTGTATAGGGAGGGTGCTGCTGTGTGGGTCCAGAAGAAGGCCTGATGTCTGGGTAGAGTAGACAACTAGCATGAGTGTGTAGGAAGGTGTGCTCTTTTAGCCTATGGGAGGGTCCAGTGTCTGAGTATAGAGGAGAGCCTGTTGTATTGGTTTACCAAAAGATCTGCTATGTAATGGTCTGATATCAGGGTGTAGAGCAGAGCCTATTGTCTGTATATGGAGGAAGGCTTTCTCAGTGCACGTGTAGAAGAGGGTACAGATGTTGGCTTACTGCTTGGGTGTAGAGGAGGGCTTATTTTCTGGTTGTTATAAAGGTCTTCTGGGTGTGGAGAAGGGCCTGCTGTATGACTGTAGAGAGAGTTCTGCTATGTTGTGGGCCTGATGTCTGTGCATGTGGAGGTCTCTGGGTGCAGGGCAGAGCTGTTGTCTAGGAGTGGAGAAAGGCTTGCAGCCTGGGTATAGGAGAGGCATACTAGGTGGGTACATAGGAGAATCTACTGCCTGGATATAAAGGAGGATATGCCTTCTGGGCTTAGAGGAGGGTCTGATGTCTGAATATAGAGGAGCTTTGCTGTGTGGGTGCAGAGGAAGGCCTGCTGCTCAGTATGGCAGGGTGTCAGGACAAAAGAGACATTCTAAGTAGTTCTTTCTCCTGATGTCTTGCCTACCTTGCCATCTGTGGATCCATTTCTCTGAGTGGAATCTTGTTATTTCAGGCTAGATCTCCTGTCATAGCAACCATGTAATCCTAGCTTCCTTTGTAATGAATGATGTTATAACATAGAGAAAGTACAAGGTCACAGCCAAGGCCTGCCCTTCGTGATTTTGTAGCATTTACTATTTGAAACCATATCCACAGCAGAGAATACAGAGCCCCTTTGTAGGACTCACACACTCCACTTCAGAAAGTGTAGCAATGCAGAAACAAGAAGGAATGCCGCCAAATGAGACATCAGGCCTAGGAGACAGACCAAAGGGACCCAAAATAACCCCCTCCCTGTTTTCTATTAACAGATTTTCTACCAAGGTGCCCAGGCTATTTAAAAGAGTAGAAAATCTTTTCAAAAAATAGTATTGGGGCCAGATGGTATTACAACACAAAAGAATGAATTTGGACCCCAATCTTATACAAAATATAAAATGGATATCAATTTTGCTTAAGAACTCAAGTATAAAGGCTGAAGAGATGGCTTAACAATTAAGAGCATTGCCTGCTCTTGCTCAGGACCCAGATTTGATTCCCTGTACCCATGTGAGAACTCACAACTATCTGTAACTCCAGTCTCAGGTGATCCAACACCTTCTTCTGGCTTCTGCAGGCACTGCATGTACATTGTGCATAGACATATACTGTACGCATAAAATATTTTTTAAAGTATAAGAGGTAAAATTATTTAAAAATGAAAGCAAGAGAAGCAAATCATGATTTTGAGCCTTGACATGAAAAATAAGAGCGGTTATAAAAAACTTGGATCAATTGCATTTTATCAAACTTAAAAAACAATATGCTCAAATGCACCATGTAGTCATAGTGGTTAGAAATGCATCCCAAATACCAAAACTGCATAGAGGATATCAGGTTTAAGGCATGGGAATTTTATATGTATATTATATTTAAAAAACAAATCTCTGAACTCCTTTAAAGAACACTCAAGATGTTGCAGTGGAAATGCTCAAACTCCCTGAGCCGCTTCGGACCGGCTCCATTCTTGCTTCAACTTCATGGGGTCAGGCCCCTTGGGATCTGGTGTCCATCCCTTCCTTGTATTTTAGACTTTCCTTGAATAAGTAGTGAATTTTCATTGTCTGAGTCATTGCTTGTCAGAAAAGCAGGGACATCTAATAGCTATTTTATTACAGATGCCCAGCACCTTATAGTCTGCTTCTACTCAGCTATGCAGGGTAGTGTAGCCAGCTGGTGTCCCTGGGGTGACATGCTCCACCTTCAGCTTGTGTGTCAGGTGGAGCCTGGTGCACGAGTCATTGGCCACTTTAGGGTTGCAGGCACTCCTAAACTGTGCCTTCTCAGGCCCTGGGAGCTACAGTCTTGTTTGATGGTCAGGTTGTTTCAAAGGAAGGAGCTAGTGTCTTCTCTCATGAGTATTCTCCTGGAGTCAGGCTGCTCACCTGTCAGTGACTTCTATCTTGTCTTCACACGCATAGAAAAATTCTCAAGGAAAGGTGTGTGCCCTGGTGGGGAGGGCAAGGAGCTCTGTCAGGAAAGCAGTACCCTGACACCTTCTGGGGTGTTCTTGTTCACTGCAGCCCTAGCTTGTCTGTGTCCCATACTTCTGTGTCAACAGCAGGAACTTCCTTCCCATATAGACCATGTAGGACTCACAATGGCTCCATTTGTTGGGCTCAGTGAGATTGCTTTGAAAGAGCAGGGCTGTAGCTGCCCACCTCTTTCTCTCCACACCCAATTGCCTAGTAAATGAGAGCTCTCTGCTAAGAGGCTCATAGCGCCTCATTGCCCCTTGTAAATGAAAATGAACCTTTCTGAGAGGAAGTTGATGAAGGGCATCATGTTTTGCATTTGTCTGGCTCTGGGGCAGGATGTGCAAGAATCCTGCTTTACCCCTGGAAGTCAGGAGAGTTAAGCCACTTCACTAACAGCAGAGTACAGATGTAATACTTTGATAATCAGCCTTGTCCTTCAGAGCTACCTTTTAGGGGCCATCTCTAGCTTCCTTCCTTCCTGACAGAGGTTTAATTAAAGCTCATAGCAGCCAGGGATCTGAGTAACAGTGATAATCTATCCCACTGCCAAAAGGCTCTCTCTCATTTTGGAGGGAGTTAGGTGCTATATAAACTCTGTTAAACTATCAACCACTGATCAAGGCACAAAAAGGGTCAATACACCTTAGGGGTAGCAGACTGCTCCACTGGAAGGACTCCCCTTCATGTCTCCTTGCCTGGAACAAGTGCTCAACTTTCTCATATTTATAGCCCAAGGGTCTGGTATACAGCGGTACAGCCTGCAACTCAGAGTCCTGGTACAGCCAATGAGGTAGGACTCTGCCAAAGGCCAAAGGTCGAAGAAGGAAGCTGAGGGAGAGTTAGAGCTGGGAGGCCAAGGTGAGAAGCTGCAGTGGATGGAGCTCCCAGCACAGGAAGGAGATGTGCTTGGAATTTCCCTCAGAGGGGAGGAGATAGAAGCATGGGGGAGGTCATTCCCAGCTGAGGAGCCCTAGGTTGACAGTGTGGCTTTAGGCAGTCAGAATTTAGAAGATTAGAAGGTCGATAAGAAGTCTGGATGAAAGAATATTAGATACGTTGGAGTTGGCAGTCTTAAACACAAAACTATGTTTTAGGATAGTGTTGTTTTAGGATAGTGTTAGTCCTGATGTAACAACAGTCTCAGGGATTCCACTTCTAGAGATGTTTGCGTTCTATAAAGGTATAAAGGTTTAAACGTTCATAAAGGTATGGATGGCATAGCGGCAAGTGACAAACTGGTGAATGTTGATTAACCAGATCCTATGATCATGTTTGATCATCACAGGAAGCACACACACTGGAGGGCTATTATCACCTGCTGTCATTTAAGCTATAAGCAGAGCAGGATGAAGGTGGTGGACCTCCAGGAGCTGAAATCTGGACAGTCATGCCTTCTCTAGACCTATACCCACTGGTCTCTGCTGAGGTCTGCACAGGACCTACCTGGATACTCCTGGGAATGGCCACAAGCAACCAAGAATATCATCCTTAATATACAACACCATGACAATTTCTGTGTCCTGGTATCCAGGTTTGTACCTGTCCTACATTATTAACTGTTCCATCCATTCCTCCATCTTGAGCAGATGTCATATTATCACACCAGATCACAGACTAGCACCTAGCACAGCTAAGGCCCAGGCACTGATAACTTGTGACTCCAGGGCCACAAAGTGCCCTGCTGTCAGACAAGCCAAACAGAGAGCTCCATGCCTATGGGGGCTGGCAGCATGGTCAGCTGTTTCTTTTAATGAAACATCTACTTAGAAGGGAGAGCTGCCATTGTTTTATTTTAGGTGTAACCTATTAAGGAACAGTTGCCATAATCCATTTGGCAGCTGGTGGTATGAACTTGGCCCATGTCAGGTACTTTGGGTTCCAGGGACACAAACTGTGTCCTAAGTAAGCCACTGTCCTCATGGTCTCACACAAAGGAGATACCAGTACAGACACATGGTGCTTCAGAAGAGGTTCTGAGGGGACATGATAGGAGGCAAGAAAGAAGAACAAGGATGGAGTAGTGAGAAGATGACACCAAGGACCTGGGAATGTGGGCAGAGATGGCTCCTGTCCTGTGCTGAGCAAAGCTGCACAGCACTTGGCCCCATGCTCCAGGTTCTCAGGTCTATGGCTGCCAGCTTAGACCCTGTTCTGTAGATATAAGAGTCCCAGCAGCAAAGGAATCAGTGTCTAGCCTATTACAGCTCTGTGTGACTGCTTGTCTGTGAAACAGATGCTGTGAAATCTGGAAAACATGCATGGAACAGTTGGCTGACAATGACAGATAAAAACAATTCTTACAGTCAAGAGTCGGAAAGAAACTAGCTACTGGAGGACAGGAAACATGAGGGGGAGGAAGAGGAGGAAAAGAAGAAGATAAAATAGAAATAATAATATATACATGTATTATATATTATATAATATGCACACCTATCTGCGTTTATTTAGATTACATGAAAACCAGGAGATAGGTGAATGCCAAGTAATTTAGGATGTAAGGTGCTTAGACTCCCTAACATCTTCAGGTATAGTTTCGTAGCCTAAAGGGCTATGGAGAAGCTGACGGCAGCAGGTTCTAGTACTTTGTAAATAGATCTGGCCTCACAGGTGCAGAGTCCATAATGGTGGGGGAAGCATTGCAATAGGAGGCTGGAGTAGGAAGCTGAAAGACTACATCTTTAAACACACAGAGAAAGGAAAGAGGGAGGGAGGAAGAGAGGGAGAGAAGGGGAGGGAGGGGAGAACTGGAAATGGGGTGAAGCTGTAAAAGCCTTTATTTATTAAAAAAACATTTTAAAGTAGGTGATCTTGAAGTCCCATAGGCATATTAGGCCAAAGGTCTTTGTCTCCTGTTAAAGACAGGCAGGTAGCTTGGATCACCTAGGGCTTCAGGCAGCACTAGTGCTACAGGGAGACACAGCCTAGGCTGTTCTTTACTTATGGACTTCTGGGAGTTGGAGCCATTCTGAGCTTATCTGGAGTAAACTACATTCTTACTTTTAGCACTCTGGCTTCTCAGCTCTTTTAAAAAAAAATCCAAGAGATGGAAATTGAATACAGCCAAACACCAAATGTGGGGCAGGCTATAGGCCACATGCCAAACCTACCCCAACACGAAGGTCATGGACATTGACTTTGCTTGATGATAGTATTTTGAGATGTGTCTTGAGACCTACTTTGTCCTGATTGCTCAAGTTCAGATCTCTCTCTCCTCTGTGGTATATGGGAAAGAAATACTGTGTTAGTTACTTCTTCTTGTTGTGATTAAAACACCATAACCACAAGCAAATTAGGAGTTTATTTGGGACTATAGTTTCAGTGGCACAGTCCATTATGATAGGGGATGCATGGCCACAGCCAGTTGAAGCAGGAAGCTGAGAAATCACATCTTCAAACACAAAGAGAGAAAGGAGAGAACTAAAAATGGGATGATAGTTAGGGTATCAACTCCCTCTGTTGGTGATGTACTTTCTCCAGCAAGACTGCCTATGCTGAAAGTTTAACTTCCCCAAACAGCTCTACCAACTGGAAGCTGGTGTTTAAATATCTGAACCTATGAAGGACATTCCTCTTAAACTACTGTATTCCACTGACCCCCATATGCTCACAGTCATCTCATGAGGCAAGATGCAGCTAGACCATCTTCAGAGGTTCCCATGTTTTTAACAGTCCATTTGAGACTGGAAATATGGTCTTAACCGTGACCCTTTATAAAATTATGAAGCAGATCAAACACTTATAACATGAAAAGGCACAGAATGTACATTCCACTACAAAAGAAAGCAATGAGGCCATAGTGAGGAAATATTGGACCTAACCCAGTCTTTAAAACCTGCTGGGCAAATACCAAATCCACATCCAGGGCCTGGATTTAGTTAAAAGGGCATAAGTGGCTCTTCTCCAGCTTTGATTTACTCTTGTATTAAGCACTGGTAGAAGTCTTAAGGCTCTAGCATCACGCGGATATCTTAGAGTACTCATTGTGACACAGAACTCACTGTTACAGTCTCGTGCAATGGCTTCTCAGACCCATTTTACAGTGACTAGTATTGCCACACATTGCCTGGCTTCAGCAGCTTTTTGAAACTGTGGAATCCATAACCTCACCACTCATTCATCCTCCAACCTTGACACTGTCAAGTTTAGTTGCCACCTTGGGATGAACCCTTGCCCTTACTGACCAAATTAGCAGCAGATTTCATATATGAAGCAATTTCTTCCTATGGCCATACAACCTTTTATAGGTTGAAAGTTGAGCTGGGCAGGGTCTTTCCCTGAGAGCACACTTCACTTGTTCCAGAGCAGGAGGCCTCTGCTTAATGGTGCTAGGCTCCTAACAGTAACATTTTCTCTGTCACTGGAGGCCTCGGCTCTAACATTAAGCTCTCTAATACTCTTTTTTCCCCTTCCAAACTAATTTTTGTATTTAATTTTGTCTCATGTTTACTCATTATAGACCTACATAATAATATTAAGTAATAACCATTCCTCACACTCAATCAACATTATGCTGTCTTAAATTTTCCTTTGTTAAAGAAATGAATCCAGTACATTTTAATTTAGCCCCAGACAAGTTCTTAGGATATAGACAGAAAGCGGCCAAGTTTTTTTGTCCAAATATCACATGAATGGTCTCTATTCCATTTGCTAATATAGTCTTTGTTTCCTTCTGCAATCTTTTGATCTGGAACCAGGACTCCACAGTCTATATTATGCAAAGAAGCCTCTTCCAGGCTCCTAATACAGTGGCCCATTCAGCTCAGCTTACATCACCTAACTGCTCTTCTAGTTCAGAGTTCCAAAGTCTTCCACAGTCCTCGATTAAACAGTATGATCATGTTCTTCATGGCAGTAATCCTATTTTTGGTACCAATTTTGATATTGGCTAATTTTGTTGCTGTGATAAAACAATATGACCAAGAACAACTTGGAAAAGAAAGAATAATTTTGGGTTGCAGTTTTAGAAGGAGAGTCCCTAATGGCAGGGGAGGCATGGCAGCAGGTGTTCAGAGCAAGGAGCTGAGATATCACATCTTCAGCCATACAGAGAAAGCAGGGGGAAAAGGGAGGAGCTAAAAGGTGGGTGAGGTTATAACTCTCTTAAACCCTGACCCTGTGACAGCAAGCCCTTCTTCCACCAGTTCTTCTTCCAGGAAACTCTACATCCTGTAAGTTCCACAATTCCCTAAAAAACCCAACTGCAGACCAGTTGTTTAAATATGAGCCTATGGAAGACAATTCTCATTCCAGTTACCACAAACACCTTCCCCACTAGACTGCTAGGTATGCCAAATGAAGCAACAGCAAATACCCAGTATATAACAAGTGTCTAAGAATCACTAGTTTTCCATATCCATGTAAATTAGGATTCTGGTGAGTGACACCATGGAGCTGTTTCCTTCAGGCATGACATGACCATCCCCACAATGATGCTTAGCATCTGTGGATCTATAGAAGACCCTGTTTCACAATCACCACAATAAAATAAATGGGACTATGCAGCTGAAATGTATGCTTAAAAGGTAATGAATATTTCTTAATATCCCCCTTAGATCGAGTTTGGAGGATCACAAGACTTTACCTGTGATCCTAGTTGCCACTCTCTTCTGTCCCTCAATTGTATGAAATCCTGCTCTTGGATTATCTCTGTGATCTTGAGATGCTGGAGTATATAGGACATGGAAGACTAGCTTAGGGGGATCCCTCTAGTACAGAATCTCACATGTGTTGGCATGGGACTTTTCAGTAGTACAGCTGTCTTTGAGTAACCTACATTGTGGTAAGTGATCCCCTCAATGATTCAACAACCTGGACTTGAATGTAGTCTTTTCTTTAATCTATTAGTACCCTTTCTTTCTGGGGGAAATGAATGCTTCTTTGTGACTCCTCACGGAAAATCTCACAACAGCAAATTGTAAGTGCTTATGATACAATTTTAAAGAGGCTATCAGGGTACAAAAATTATAATATGAATATAACCCAAACTTACAATGCATAAATGAAGATTTGCAAGAAGTAAAGACAAATGTTGACAGTATTTTCCATACAGAGGTCAGGTTTTAGAATCTACTTTTTCTTTTGCTTCCAAACTTTCTTCAGGTTCTGATGTTAACAATGCTATTATTTTTGATGTAGACTCAAATATTGAGTACATATTCTGGATGATACTAAATTCTGATCATAAAAGCAGGCTAATTAATTAAGATACTTGTCTTAATGCTCTGAATGAGTACTTATGTACAATGTTAAATCTGTTAGGAGTTGGGGAATTTTTGGAGACAGGCTAAAGGCACTTGGCATTTTGAGATGGCCACAAATATTTGCGAGCAAGTGTGGAGGAACTTATGATTTTCAGCATGAAATGCCCCCTGAGGTTAATGAACATCTGGAATCTTTGTATTGATATATTCAACTGTAACTCAAGTTTGTTTGAAGACATAAATTAGAGCCGTCTTCACAGAAACAGGTTGGACACCATTAGTTGTTTCTGCCACTAACCTTGTTCTTCTCATTATGTACCATTTTCTTATTTTCTCTTTTTTTCCCCACACTATTCCCCCTTGCTCCTCCTCCTGCCTTCTGTCTTCATGGTATCTTGCTTTATATGTAACTTCACCCACCCATTTACCTTGAACCTCAGTCTGAAATTCACACTGCAGATGAGGTTGGCCTAGAGTTCACAATCCTCCTGCCCCTACTTCCTGAATATTGGATTATGGGTGTGTACCAAAATGTTGGCTACATCTGTAAGAAAAGTCTTATTTTGGCTCATGATCTCAAAGAGTTCAACCCAGAGTGACTTGATATTATGGTATTGTGAACATGAGAGTGGGAATGTGTCCAGATGGAGGAGGCTGGTGACTGTGTGGTCAACAAGAAATGAAAGAGAGAGTATATGGAAAGTGTATGGAGAGACAGGGAGAGACAGAGATAACAGAGACAGAGAGACACTAGAACTCAGTGTGACATTTAAACACAAACACATACAAACACACACCCATGATCTACTTCCTTTAGGTAGACCTTGACTCTCAAGGTTTCTAGAACCTCCCAGAATAGTTCCAGTTACTGGGGACCATGTGTTCAAGACATAAGCCTCAGGGTGGCATTTCATATTCAAACCATAAGTTCTTTCCCCTGGCTCCAAAACACTCATGGGCATCTCAAAATGTCACATGCATTTAGCCCATCTCCAAGAATCCCCCAATCAAAAACAGTTCCAACATTATTCACAAGTCTAAATTTCAAATCCCTTTTGAGACTCGAGGCAAACTTGTAGCTGAGAGCTCCTGTAGAAAAAAATTCATTAAGTATTTCCAATATGCAATGGTATAAAATAGTCAAATTCCAAAAGGGAAAGATTCAGAAACATGTTGAGGAAGAGTAAGAACAATGTGAAATTGAAACTCAGCAGGACAAACACAAGATATTGTAGCTTCATGCCTAGAATGTGAGACATATGGTATCATGATGTGAGCTGTGGCAGGCTTGGATACGCTTGTTCCTAATGGCTTTGCCATTTGTGTACCATATGGCCACTGTCTTGGGATAGCTCCACTCAATACCTGTGAATCTTCTTGGCAGATGTTTTATGTTTCTATAATGTCTAGTATCTTGGGATCTTCATGTAGCTTGGGCTTTAACCTCATGAGTTACTTTCTGACATTCTGCCTGAAGGGTCTCTGACCCTGCTGCATATTGACTGGCCCTCAAGGCCTTCCTTTATGATATTGGGGAAGCCTTCATGACCTTGTCTTCAAAGTCAGCATCATATGGATGATGTCAATGTTTGTCACCAGCTCAGATGATATTTGGGTTTCCCTGCACCAGCAGTATGGGAGTGTGTGAGTGACTATAGCCAGAACAGCATTTCTGTAAGTGGCCTTATGTGAGCAGAGTGTCTTGGAAGGCCACTCTTCTCAGGCCTTTGTACTACTCTTGAGTCAATCATGGATGGAGTCTGGCCAGCTCCTGAAGTATCTTTTCTACTGTTCCAAAGAAAGGTGTTAGAATACCTTGAATGATGCTAGTAACTTTAATAATCAAACCTTCTTCATCCCCACTTTTTAACACCTTCTCTGGCTAGACTGAATGCTTTTTAAATCCTTCTGTTAGATTTTTTTCATCTCCCGAGTCTCACTAAAAATATGACTAAAAGTAGCTAGAAATAACTCACCATAATCTAAATGTTGTGTTTTCTTAAAAAAAAATTCTCCACCAAATTAATGATTCCATTACCTTTCAAATCAGCTTCTCAAAGATTTTAGGATACAGGTTAAAACAACAACAACAACAAAAACAAAAACAAAAACAAAAACAAATTTTCCAGACTGGCTTGCATGGCTGCTAGCCAGATTCTCAACATAATCCATGTTCTCAGCTGAATTTTTCTGAGTGCCATCCTCATTGTGCCTGCCAGTATTCTCAGCTACCAAACACCCAGCACAACAGCCCATTAAGACACCTGTGGCATCCTAGTGCCTTTCAATTTACATTTCCAGTTGTTTGAAATTCTTTCTGCATACCAGTTCCTAAGGATTAAGAACCATGCAGCTGGCTGTTATCCAACTTACAAGTGAAAGGTCAGCATTTCAGAGGACTTAGGACATGGATGTTTGAGCCAATGTACTTTGGCAGATCATGGTGACAGAAGCATGTGTAGAAATACAAGACAGTTCACTACATGCCAACCAGGAAGCAGAGAGCCATGGCACATTTTTATAGCATGTTAGCATTCCTCTTTAAAAGTGGCCAAGTTTCCCTCTGCTACGAGTGTGGAGTTAGCTCTGTCTCTGAGTGAAGTTAATGGAGGAAATACCTGCTATTAGAATGCAGACCTGGGAATTGGACTCAGCTCTAAGCCAGTCTGTATTCTGAGCAGGTATCTAGGCTGTGCTCACGGCCGACTTCTCAGGGGTGTATTATATCTAAGGAGCTCAAATCAGAACTCCCAGGAGTGGCTGCATGCAGTTTTTACGATTGTTCTTTAGAATATTGGTATCAGAGGATATTCTCAGGAAGCTTGGTTTTATGTTCAAATACAAATACAGAAGACTTTCTATCACTCTCTTGGAAATGAATATCATACAATAACATCTCTAAGGCTGAAAAGTCCTCTGCTAAAGTGAATAACGTGTGCTAACATTCGAGATAAGCTGCTGACCTCACTTTTCTTTCTACACCACAGTTTTGACACTTTGGATAAAGGTTCTGCAGAACCCATTTTGGAAGCTTTGGGTCATCCATAAATTAAAGGTGTTCAGCATTTTCTTGCTAACTCTGAAACATTGTGTTTCTTGTGGCTAATTGAAAATGGGGCCTAACTCAGAAGTGCTGAGGTGCCCTGCTGAGCCCATGACATCTTTAATGACAGATTTTCTCTTCTTTGTCTTCAGTCAGTGGCTAACTGTCTCGGGGCAGGCAGATCACTGGGCCAAGAGCTGGAACAGGCAGGGGTTGGCTCGTGTCACTAAAGTCTCAGGTAAAGGCATTACAAACACAAGTCCAGCATATCCTGGGCATCTGGGAAGATAAGCTGTGTTGTGTTCACACTCTACCTGGTCTGATCCAGCACCCCTGAGAAGTAACAATCAGGAGTAGCAAGGTGAGAAGGACCATCTCTCAATGCAGATACCCAAGTGACCTGCTCTGAGCCGAGAGGGACATTTTGTGAGGTGAATTTTATGCACTGGAGCAAAGCCTACTATGGTTGGGAAAATGTTGAGCAACAAAGGCCAGTTCAGTGGGACTTGGGGAGTCTATTCTCTCTGCTGCTGAGAATGTATACTTATACATTCGTCAAAGGTTTGGGTAGATAAGAAGTTAATGCAAGTGGCCATTTCCACAGAAAGTACCAAGAACACTTTAACCCAACTTATAACAGATGTATTCTGTTTTGTATGTATTCTATTTCATGTACCGTTATTAAAGGTAGATTGATGCATATCTCTATCATGTACACAAAGGCACACATGAGAGTTTCTTTTCCATGTGGAAACTATTGGGGCAAGCTCCATTAAGGTTAATAACACAGACTCTACACATGCCAACATCTCATGACATATAGTACTTTTGAGTTAGCAAGGAGATTTGCTTTCATATTTACCTTTGTCATCCAGTGGCCCTCAGATATCAATTAAACCTGTGGCAGAACACATAGTTGATAATTTCTTAGAATTATAAGAAGAGCCTAGTACATAGCAGGTCTTTTCACTATGTTGCTGATACACAAAGAGGAAGAGCAAAGAGAGGCGAAGTTCTACAATTGTAGAGAATACAAGGACCCTGAATCAGTCTGGCATTAGCTGTGACAGAGCTACCACAGCCCTCAAAAAAAAAAGTTTGTGGAGCAGTACGATTCTGAAAGGAATATTTAGCTTCTTAAACATGCTTGTTTCTTTTTATAAAATTTTAAAGATTTATTTATGTGTATGTGAACACGTGTGAGTATGTGCATGCATTTGTGCATGTGTGGGCGCGTGTGTTTATGCCTATGTGTGCACATGAACATGTGTTCAGGAGTCTATTGGGTTAGAATTACAGGTTGTTGTGAGCTGCCTGATGTCAGTGCTGGGAACTGAAGTCTAGTCCTCTGCAAGAGCAAGTACTCTTAACCACCAAGTCATCTCTCCAGCTCTCACAAATTTAATTTTAAATAGTAGATTATTATGTGTATATATATGGGGCATAGGTGGTGTTTTGACCTAGGCATACTATGTAAAATATAGTATAGATAGAATATCCAACCAAGCAAGTTAAGACATACCTAACACCTTGATAACTCACTACTTTGTTTGTGTGTGTGTGTGTGTGTGTGTGTGTGTGTGTGGCGAGCATGTTAGAAGCCTATTCTTTAAGCAATTTATAAATATGCATGTTATTCTTAACTATAGTTATTATGCATGGCAACTGATTGCTTGATTTTTGCCTTTAATCTTGAGAAACTTGGGCCCCATCATCATCTCTTTGTTCTCCATCCCACTGCCAGCCCCTAGTAACCAGCTTTCTTCCTGTTGTATCTAACAGACAGAAAACCTGTCATGATGTTCTGGGGAGGCATGCTCAAGCTGCTGTATGTACAGAGTCTCCTAGGAAGTGGGATGAGGCCCAAGTGTAAATGCTGATTCCCAGAGTCTGTCTGTGTCACATGGGCCTCGGTAGTATTTCTCATATTATTGTGAACTTTTTTGGTCCATGTACCCCGCAGTGAATGATATCTAACAGAGGCTAGAAAAGACCATTCTTGTTATTACCTACTTTTGGTTCTCAAGGTCTCAAGATAGGAAACTCCTCAGACACAGAATGCTTCAGGTCCTCTACTCTGCTCACCTGACCATCACTGGATGAGCAGCAATGGGGGGAGGGGTGTCAGACAACAAACAGTTTGCTTTGGATGGACATCATTCCACTAAAGTACAAGAGTAAGTGCTGACTTCCATTAGAGAGAACTGTCATTTCATTGTGTGAAAAATTGAGTTCAGAGTCCTAGCCAAGACAGTAACATGCCCAGGAGAACAGATTTGGTATCCCAGCTAATCTTAATTCAAGCCTGCATAGCTGGCCCATTAATACGCCGTCAGAATTAAGTCAGACACCCAGAGGCCACTGCACAGTCCCAGATGACTGACTCTTACTGCTTTCTGCTCCATAATTACTGCTGGTACTTGCAGTCACTCCGTATGCATAGACTTGTGTACAAACATGGCTTTATTCAGAGGTAGGCATAGCCTTAGTCTGACCCCATGACTCACTTTATAGTTTTCAGAAGGAATTGTAGACTGTGTTCCTCCTTCTGCTAAATCATTCTCAATTAGGAGAACAATCTCCCCATACTGTAACTAGCAATATCTTCACTCCATCATTAGCTGTGACCCACTAATAAAGCCACATGTAATTTATAAATCTATCAAGTGACTAACATGAATTTAGGATCTTTCCTAGGGGCTGGAGCAATGGCTCTGCAATTACGTTGCTCTTCTAGAGGGTTCAGGTCTGATCTCCAGCATTCACATAACTTCTCACCACTACCTATAGCTCCAATCTCAGGGGATCTGATGTTCTTTTGGATTCCAGGGAATGCATAGGACATACATGCAGGAAAAGTACCCACGCACACAAAACAGTATAATGATAAAAATGTTTAAAAGAATTTGGGATTTTCCCATGGAGCATACTGTGTTCTCATAAAGCTCCCCCCTCTTTCTCTCTCTCCCCCTCTATGTGTACAGATGTATGTACTTTTGTAATTATGAATATGCGTGTGGTTAGGAGTACCTGTGTACACGCATGCACATGGAGTGTATAGGTCAGAATCAGACGGCTTCCCTCAGTTGCACTCAGCATTTTTTTTTTTTTGAGACAAGGTCTCTCACTGAATCTGAAACTCATCATTCAGGTAAGGGCGTGGGCTGTCTCTGCCCTCTTCACACTGAGCTTGTAGGCATGCACCCCCAAACACCTCCCTCACGTTTGCGTTGCACTTTAACTACTGAGCCATCTCCTCAGCTCTCTCAAAAAAATTCTTCCCGTGTCTCTTCTTATGCACATAAATTTATACATTGTAGGGATAGTGACACAAAATTTAACAGACGCTGAATAATCCCCCATCCCATGTTGTAATTCACCCATCAAAACATGTGGAAGTCTATGTTTTCCAGCCCCCTGGCCAATACTTTGGCGTTCTCGACTCCATTGCATGCTCGCATTGCTCCTGGCTGCCACACTGTGTGGATAGCAGTTCCATCTTATTCTCTGACCTCCGTAAATGGATCCCTGCCTTTCTATTCTGCTATGTGTCATTATAGATCTTTTTGTATTAGTCATTAGGTCTTTCCTGCAACCTGCCAGCAGTCTGTGAGCTTTTCCTTTATAAGATTTTCTAATGCCAACATTTTGAACTTTGACCTAATTACATTCATCACAGTTTTATCTTCCCATAATTCCCCCCTTTTGTGCTGCTGTATCTAAGAAGGTTTTTTTTTTCTTATTCATGTTAAAAGACATACTATAGGATTTTCTCGTAATCTTTGAGTAATATATGAATTAAAAATGCACATCTTTAATTAGCCAAAGATTATTTGGGGTAGATATAAACTAGGAACTTCGCCAGTGGGCACAGTCTCAGTGAGCATTGCACCACTGTCCTGGGATGGCCCCTTCAGCAAAAGGGAAGCCTTGGAATAACAGATACTGGCTCAGACTCCAGTAGTCAGAAAATTGGGTTAATGCAGAGGCTGGATGGACAGCTGCCAGGATGGGATACTTTGGCTGGCAGGGCCTCCTGGGTGACAAGCATTCCTAAGGAAGGAAATTGTAACACTTGGGTAACCCTAGAAGGAAGATACAGACAAGCTGAGTGAGAAACCAGCAAAGAAACTTCTAGACTGAGGAAACAGAAAATCTACAGTCCAAGAGGAAGAGGCACCACATATAGGGTCAGAAAGTAGGGTGATGAGCTTGGAGTTCTCAGAGTGCAGGATAAAGAACCTGACCTAGATGAGGTTGAGGACAGGCAAGCCTCATCACTGGATTCTCACACCCCAGGGTAGGCCTGGGGCTTATTCTGAACAGCACAAGAGCCCAATATAGGACTTTAAACAGGAGAGTGAGTGATATAATTTATTTTTAAGTAGACTCCCACTGCCTGGTCTGGAACATTCTAGAAAACAGATGGTAAGTAGCAGAGTAGACTGAGATACAGTCCTTAGGAAATAGGTCATTTATTCACTTCACCAAGACCCTGCTGACCTGGAGATGCCTAGAGTGTGGAAGGCAGCATGATTCGTACTTGCATTCATTTACTGTGTATATAACGATTCTGGGCTCCAGCTATGACCAGGACATCATGCTTGAGCAGGGCATGGACACTTAAATAAGCTGCAGTTCCAATTGTGTGTGTGTGTGTGTGTGTGTGTGTGTGTGTGTGTGTGTGTGTGCAGGCACAGGATGAGCCAAACCCTGCAGGATGGAGCATTTAATCATAGGCTTATCAGGCAGATGTCTTCATATCACACGAGCACATTGGCACCCTCGTCAGCTGCAGACGGAATAACCTCATATGTTGGTTAAATATGCCCTGACTTTGCCCTGGCAACCCCATAGACATGCATAAAAATGGGTAGGATTTCTTCCAAGATGGGAGAGAATCTCTGCCAGAGAACACTTGAGACTCTTCTCTTCATACAGAGAAGAATGTGTATGTCAGTGAACCTAGGGACATCCTCCAAATGGCTTCACACAAACAGTTATATATTAGGTTGATCAGCATCTTATCCATAGGAGTAAATGCTCTTTAGTTTACAGAGTAGTCCGTCTAGTAGTCTGTCTCCTTTGGCTAACTCAATAGTTTCCAGACACTAACTTTAAAGTTTTTAAATAAAAGGAAACAGAAACGCAATCATTAAGTTGATGTCAGAATAGCTATTGGGAGAGATTTCAATCTTCCCCTTTCTTCCTGGCAGCCCACCAGACTTTTTGGACCAGACAAGTCATGTAATATGCTGCTGTGGGATGTCAACCGTTTGACCTGATTTTGTCCTCTGAAAATCACCAAGTTTCAGACTGTAAGTTGATATGGTTAAATGAGTAGAGTATGGCAGAAAAAAGTCACCTGCTGTCTTGTGACCTAAAGCCAGCAAGACCATTTTTTCTTGGATTATTGGTGCTGCCTGAGAGCTATTCCTAGGTCTCAGAGACCAGGTGGGGCTGTGCAACAGAGTTCTCTGTTGTGCCTTAGAATTACAGTTTTCTCCACCATCTAGAAAAGAAAAGTTGGTTCTGAGAGATGCTGGGCTAGCACTACAAAAGGAAGGCTGCCAATATCACATTTTATCAAACCTGACTGTGATGAGCTCAGATCTGTCCCTCAAAATCCACCTGACAAAGTTCTTACACCAGTATTTCTGAAGTAGCCTTATTATTCTTTGTTTCCTAATTGCTGATGTCGCATGACCAGCTGCTTCACTCATCATGTCCCATCATGCCTTTCTAAACATGACGGATGCTAACCTCAGACTGTGAGCCAAAAGAAGTCATGCCTTCTTTGGGCTTCTCCTTGTCATGTATTTGGTCAAAGCAATGAGAAGATAACTAATATAGAAGCCAGGCACAGAGATGATAATATGCACGGTAGGGGACCTTAGGAGAGAACTGGTCATGAGAGTGAGATTTCATTTGCTCTTGACCTTCTGCTGCATGAGGTTCCAATATATTTCCTCTCATCAAATAACCAGCCTACTGGGAGTCTGAATTTGGACTTCTCAGCTTCCAGAATGATGAGAAAGCACATTTCTATTCCTTAACATTAGTCTGTCCAGGGCATGTTGTTATGGAAGCATAGACTAAGTGAATTTAGATTTCATTAGTTAAGATGAGGCCATGAGACAGGGAGGCAGTTCCTAATCCAGTTTGGCAGCACTCTTCTAAGAGGGATGTCCATACAAATGTACAGGAAGAATGACATGAGATGAAGGTAGAGGAAAGGGAGATGCTTTTCTGAGCCAGAGGATGACAAAGGCAGCTGGCTACTATCAGCTGCCTAGAGAGGCCAGGAGCAGACAGTTCCTCACAGGTGGAGCCAGCACTCAAGATCTCTAGAATGGGTCCTGCCAGCTCCATGGATACAGGAGGATTAAACTGCCTGCAATTAGAGCCCATCAAGTCTGCTACAGAGGCTACTCTGAAGGCACTGGTTTCACTGTCTGTCCTCTGCCTCAGAGATGCTACACTGCTTGTGAACCCCTTCTCTTTGTTCCAGGTTTGTTTTTAGTCTGGCATCAGGTAGCACTGAAGATGGCTCTTTGCAGGCTTTCTGTTGAATGGCGATGCAGATCAAGTAGTCATGGCCACATGCTGACCATGCACCTGATGATGTGCTGCCATTGCCCAGGCTGAAGGTTGAGGTTAGAGTAAAATTGCCTATTTCCCACCAGAGGCTTCTCATCATGGGTTGTCTTCAGAAGCCAGGTGAACCTTCTCCTTGGCCTGAAGAATTAGCACTGCTCCAGTAGCATCCAAAGCTAAGCTAACCAGAACTGAGTTGTTTGGACCTGTCTATAAATCCTTCTGTGTCAGAGGGAAGGACAAAGAGAGACAGTATAAAGCCATCCATGGTTATGGATGATAAGCTGATAGGGACTGATGGCAAGAATCAGATGGGGTCAGGAGAGAGCTAACAGAAGAATGTAGTAGTAGAGCCACTCAGAGCCCCATATGCCTGCGGCTCCTCACAAGAGCCTGGGACTTCACCTGCTAATTGTTCACTGAGCCTAATGCAGGATGATGGTGCAAAGGGACATACCTGGACAACCGCAACCTGGATGGTGTGTGCATACCCTCCTCTGGCTTGTCTGTGTTCTGAGTTCTGTCCACAGAGTGGGACCATCTTTCTCTTTTGTCTCCAGTTCAGCATACTGTCAGAGACCCTCTCTAACAGAGGGGAGATCTTAGTATTCACAAGCTATTCTTTATGAAGCAGAGTTGAGGTTTGATTAAAGATAAATATATAAACACAGTCCTTGAATATGAGAGAGAGGGAGCTCAGAAACACAGCCAGAGCTTGGTGTAGGCTTCTCAGAGAGTCACCATTTACTAAGAAACACAGGTACAAGAGCAAGAGCAAGAAACAAGATTGAGGAAAAATAAAGGCAGGTACGGGTATGGGCTTCTCAAGCAAGAGTGGTCCTAGAGAGTGTTTAGGTAAAGCTCCTAGCATTGACATCAAGTGTATTATTCAAGGAGACCACTTCCACCATGCCCTGATAACTGGAGGCTGAAGCTAGGCCCGGGTTGTTGCCCCATCAGTGAAGTGTTTGATGGGTTTTAGGAAGCTGGGAGACTGTAGGAGAGTCCTATTTTTATGCCAAGTGAATTCCACCCTTTTCCAGGTTTGGGCTTGGGCTGCACGAGCCAGAAATAAGAGTGTGGACTTCACCTCTGCTAACTCCTCATATTAACCCTAAACCCTAACATCATTGCACACCATTTGAAAGGTTAGGGTATCCTTAGAAGTAGACAGTAAGGTAAGGTGTATTCTACTTGTGGTACAAGGAAGCTTTATAAATTTACTCTTTTTAAAGCCCCTTGATTAAAACAAAACTTGAGGGCAGAATTATTTTGTCAGCTCATTTTTATATATATATCTGGAAAGCTTGGATTCTCTTTTGAGAAGATATTTTACATGTATTTTAAAATACACCCCTCAAAACAAATGCCAATTTCAAATAATTCTGAATTTTTATCATGACTGTAATCTAAAAATTATCATATTTTATCTACCTTCTGCCACTACTCTGCCTAGCAACATTTTCTCAAAAGTCAGCCTTCCGTGATGTCTGCTTGTCTGGGTTGCCTCTCTGTTCTTAAAGTCCCTTCCAGCTCTGGCTGAGGTGGTGCCCCTTGACAGGCTCCAAGCTGTTCTCTCTACTTTTGCCCACAGGTCAACGTGGTCCCAAGATTCTGCTCTTGAGCCTGTACTTTCAATCTTGGCAGTTTCACTTAATCCATTAATTTGACTTTCTTTTTTCTAATTAGGAAACACATGGAGGTTTTCCTCCCTAACCTCTTTGCCCTCTATCATAGCTTCTGCCCTGTATTTTAAGGCTCAGTCCACAGACTTTACCTCTATGCCGAGCCCCTTTACTTCAAAACAAATGCCAATGTTTTGTCCTGCCTTGGAGGCATTGCACCCTACCCCAACCCCAAGCCCTACCCTCAAGCCCAGTCTGTTGAGTGGGCTTCTTCACAGGCTCTCTCATATCCTGTCAATCAACTCACCAGCTGAGTCTGTGACAGCGGTATTTCCTCAGTCACCTGTTTTCTTGAGACTGAAACATTAGCCGGACTCTCCCTTCTGCTTTCTTACTCAATCAGATGCAGGTTTGTGCTCAGAAAGGTCTTTCTGCTTTCCTTCACATCCTAGCTGCCTGATATTTGTTTCAGTGTAGGCACACTTGACTCTAAACTGAAGACAGAAACGCAACATATAGGACAGTTGACAGGTAAGAGAAGTCTAATTGTCCAATTTTATTTTAAGTTTTATTTGTTCCCTCAACTGGCTGTGTGTCCCCATATCTGGGACATAATAGAACAGGATGAACCAAGGGCTGTGACTCTGCACCAACCTATACAGTATAGTCCCACAGGAGTTCTTCATGCTGATTGTCACCCACCATAGTCTTAGCCTGGGATGCACACTCTATTCACGGCATGGCTCTCAGGCTCAATGATTTCTGCTCCCAAATGGAAAAGCTCCCTTGTATTTGCCTAGTGTGATGTTTGCATAGAATACTCAACAGTATTTGTTGAATGGAAGCTGACTTCTAAATTAGTAAGCATAAAGTTATAAACTGGCTTTCACATGGAAAAGACACATGGTTGGAAGACAGCCAGTGAGATCTTTGTCATTCCCCCAGGAATGGTGTGGGAGATTTGGAGAATAATAATCATAAGAGAAGATATGCCTAAGTCATACTGAGCTCACAATAATGCACAAGCTCCCTTGTGGACTGCCCTGTGACAGGGTGACAACCCTTACACATACCAAAAGTCTATTGCAATGGTGCAGGTTCATTAGCATACCAATTTACATAAATTTACATATAACATTCACATCACCTAGCACTCAAACTTGCATACTGGATAAAAATTTTAAAAAGGTAGTCTGACCCATTGCAATTATGTTCAAATTCAATATTCAGAACATGACACGTGAAGCAAAACAAAAATCTACAACAGTCAATTATGTACCTCATAGGAGGATGCCATTCAGGAGAGGCTCAATGAGGGACAGAAAACCAAACAGCCAGACTGGGGTTTGCAACATGGTGCTGTAAAGTGGCATCACCATCACCTGTCCTCGGTCATGGCTCACTTACAAGCATTTATTGAATGCGATTCTCTGTTGTGCTCCACATGAGGGATTGAAGGTTTAAAGTATTGTTTAATCACAATAATAAAATTGTGTCACGGCCTTCACTGGGTCTATTGCAGAAACGCTTTGTAAACTTGTATGTGTACTGCTAGGGTTCTGCTGTGCCTCATGCATGGCCAGATAAGGTCTGCTGGAGCTCTCCTGCACGGGACCTGTGTGTGCAGAGAAATATGGGACTGCTTCAGTGGGGCTTGTTCATCACTCTCCCACTGCCACCCGCAGTACAGATGTGAACAGAGTAGAGAAGAGACAAAACAACACAGGGAAGTGGGAGCCTCTCCTAAACCTGGGAGGATTCCAAAAAGAGGAAATCTGTGTGAGGCAGGTCCAGGAGAGAGTGGCATCTGGATTAAATACCAGCAATTGCAAAAAGCTATTCCTTTCTCTCTTTCCACTGAAAGCTTGTCACCTTAATAAGATCACAACTCTCAGAACTCGCCAGTTTTCCTCACAAAGGAACACTCAGCCTTGTTCTGGACTATTCTAATGATCATGGCAGGACCTCTACAAGGCTACCTGAGCACATGGAGCCTGCATCTTGATGACCTCTCTCCTACAGAGGCTGTCCTCACACTTGAGTGATCTCAAAGTGGAATTATGTTTACACGTGTGTGCAGATGCATAAGCCTATGTGTAAAGAAGCCAGAAAGGGATATCAGGTGCCTTGCTGTCTCTCTCCACTTTAGCCCATTGAGACAAGATCCCTCACTGAACCTAGAGTTTGTCATTTTGGCTAGACTGGCTGGCCAGTGAGTTGTCAAAGTCTGCCTGGCTCTGTCTCTTGGTGCTGGGGTTCTAGGTAGGTAAGCCATGCCTGGCTTGTCACACGGATACTGTTGATCGTAACTCAAGTCTTCATGCTTGTGCAGCAGGCACCATTACTCACTGAGTCATCTCTCCATCACCAGGAGTGACTGATATTGTTTAACTTCACTGAAACAGCAGGCTGGTGCACAGCCCCATGTGTTGTTTTTAAAGCTGTTACTCATCCATTGTTATGTCTTATGAGTACTCACTGTTGCCAGCTATTGTTTTATGTGCTAAATCTTACAAAAATATTAATGAGAAATCACTCATCTAAACTAGCAGGTAAACAGACGAGTAAGTTTAAAGCATTTTTATCTTGTGAATGGAATATGAAGCTTTAGAAACAATGGAAGAGTGACTAATGTGCTTTTCTTCAGTAGTGTCTTGAGATGAAGTTTGGTTTGGGAAAACCCCTGTAAGGATAATGTAGACAATAGAACCATGTAACCCAGAGCAGACAGATATGATTCATCGTTGCTGCCTTTCACAGCCTGGAGGCCTGTTGTCTAGATGCCTTTGTTGTGACTTCTTACCCAGATGACTAAACCAGGTCTCCTGGATAGGAAGTCTCTTTGCTTTTCCCTTTTCAAAATTAAATCAGATACATGAAGTTTGTACTAAATTATGTAAATACAAGTTTTTATTCTAGCATTCTACATTTTAAGGAGTGAAGGAGTGTTATTAGCAGCTGTTTGTGTGTGTATGCACACACACATGTATATTTGTGTGCATGTGTTCATATACATGGATGTATGTGTGTGAATGTGTGTGTATACATGTGTGCATTGCATGTGTGCATGTGCATAAATGTGTGTATATGTATATACATGTGTGTGCTGTGTTCATGTGTGCATATGTATGCACATATGTGTGCATGTGCATGCATTTTTGTTTGTAAGTATGTATGTATGTATGTAAACATGTTTATGTGTGTTCATGTACATATGTAGGCCAGAAGTCAGTATCATGGGTTGTTTTCTTAGAGTTCTCCACTCTATTTGTTCCAAAGCCTTATTTATTTTATGTGTATATGTGCTGGTGTGAGTTTATGCGCATCACGTACACACAGGTATCTGTGGAAGCCAGAGTGTATTTGATTCCCTGGCTAAAGTTACAGATGTTTTGAGCCTCCTGGTTGGGCTGGAAACTGACCTGAGATCCTTTGTAAAAACAGTAAGGGCTCTTAACTACTGAGCCATCTCTCCAGCCCCAACTCCACCGTGCTTTTGAGACACTGTCTCTCACTGACTATGACTTGTGGATTGGTCAGAGCTGATGATCCAGCAAGCCACAGGAACCCATCTGTATCTGCATTCCCAGTACTGGGATTATGAGCGTGTTCTACCATGCCTGGCTTTTTACATGTATGATGGATATCAAACTCATGTCCTCTTATTTGCATGACAAGTGTGTTACCAACTGAGACATTTCCCTCACTTTACATAGCAGTAATTGACATGCATCAAATAGGAGACAACCCAAAACAAGTGCCAAGTCAGGTCTATTTAAGCCCTATTTTCAAACTGCAATAACAAGATGAGGATTAGAAAAGTCTTATGACTTATTCATATTATACAGGGAAGCAGCAGAGGTGATTCCAAGTGAGCCCCTCAGCTGCCTGCAAGCCAGTACCCACATTACAGGCAAACAGAGAGGCTTCATTCAAGAGGAAACTCATCATGTTCCACACTTTATGCACCATGCTATTTTTCAGTAAGAGGAAAAAGCTTCATTTTTTTTTCAATATGTGAAGGTGATGCTAAGAGTAAGCCTGTAAGTTCTTAGAGGTATGAGGAAGCAGCATCCATCTCCTGAACATTCCAGGGAAAGTGAGTACCAGTTCCTAGTTATCTGTTTCCCAGTAGAAATGGTTAAGAGACACCATGTGCTTGGTCCCTGCATCCCTGTAGAATCATGTCATGTGCACTGGAGGTTATCTGCACGGGAGTTCTTCCAGAAAGAGTGTCATCTCACTGCTAACGAATACCCACACTTGTTCTTTCAGACACTAACCAGACAAAACAGAACAGTCAGGGTGTCAGGAGCCCTGAATTCTGGTCTGGATTCTTGCTAAGTTGGTATCCTGAAAAGTATGTCCAGTTTCTTTGCTGTGCCCTGAATGCTGTATTCAGTGACTTGACATCCCAGGAATACCCAGAAATGTGCACTGCCATAGCTTAACTAGAGGAAAGCATGTCTTCTTTCATTACCTATCACTTAACCAAGTTAAAATTTGGAGATAATCTTTAAACCTAAGATGAATGCTGCACCATGGACTCACATCTTTGGTCAGAATCTGTTCTTATTCATCTACCTTCTTATCTCATCTTTCTGCCTACATTTGTGAATGGTACCTACCATCAGAGAAGCTTGATCCTCCTTTGCCTTGCCTCTGTCTCATACTACCCTACTTTCACTGTCAGTGTGGACTGTCTGGTATCTCTCAGTTGGCCTGTTTCTATCTGTCTTGCCTGCCACCCTTTGCCAAGGTACCCTGTTTGTCTGACCAGTGCCATAGAATGTATTACTGCATTCTTGGTTGTCATCCCTGCCAAGTCAGCCTCACTCAATCACCATTTCATGCTGAACCATCAATCCTAAGTGAGAGTGTGTTGCTCGTTTACTTAGCATTATTCTTGTAGGATTGAGAACATTGAGACTGGTAATAATGAAGCCCTACTTTACCTTTCTAGCTTATTCTCCCGCTGACTCTCTTCACACTGCTCGCCTACTCCCACACTCAGCCTGCAAGTGCATACTTCTCCATTTTTTCTCTTGACTAAACCCCTCTTAGCTTCAGGACTGTACTCAGGAACATTTCTCTCCAAGGCTTCCATGACATGCTGGATCTTGTCTCTATTAGATTTTCCTCTAATCATGACTAGACACACTGGACCACAATTGTTTAGTAACCTGCACATACTGTCCCACTGATATAGTCCTCTGTTGCCTCCAAGTTCCTGTTTAATGACCTTGTTCCCTGTTTATTTCCAAGACTTGGGACAGTCACAGCTCTAAGGTGACAGCCAGTGTATCCTGCTGATGCATAGAGGTACACTGCACGTTGGTCCTGCCCTGATGCTGATGATAATTAAGAACTACTATGTGCTTTACAGTACTTTCTCTCATCAATTGCAGCATTTAAGCCTCAGTCTCACAAGGAAAGTTTAGTGATAATTCTATGTATGATTTTGTTGTGTCCTACAGATATATCTTCAGCTCAATAAATTAGCCAACTTGCCAGAACCTTGACTTCTTTACTGTTAGAAGATTGAAAGTTTGTCATTTGAAGGAATGTCTAAAGTTGAATTAAACATGAGAAAATGTGACTCATTCATAACGAATATGATAAATGATAAAGAATGGATATGATCTTGAATCTAGAGAAGGTCACACGTTCTATGCCCATTAAAACAAGACAGAAATTTTCAACAAAGACTGGCACACTTTGGTGGAGATAAGATGTGTCAGTATCAGAGTATTGAGGCATCTGGCTCATTCTTCATGCATTTAGACCTTGTACAGTGGAGCATAGCCAGTGTCCTAGGGGTTGAAAAGGAACACTGAGGGCTGCTCCAAGTAGAATGAGTGCTACACATACAGGTATGACTAGTATGAAACCAGGTGAGAATAGTTCATGCCTGGCTACACAGAGGAGTGGGTATCTAGATGATGTAGACATAAGAAATGCAAAGGCTGAATATTTGTTGTGTGTGAGGACAGTTGTGGCCATCCTCCTGTGGAATGTGATCTTTACATGGAGAAATATTCCTTCAGTGTGTTGGCTGCGTGATTGTGAGTGTGCCTTTGTGTGTGGGAGGGGGAGTGTTTACTCCAAGTGACAACAGATACAGCTACATTTCTGTGGAGGGAGCTACCTGCAGTATAGCAACCAATGATAGGCATAGGCTACTGCTTCAATTTAATTTCTCTTACCCTGGTATTCTGATTAGTCAACCTTGTATGTTTGGGAACAAAGGGTTTATCCTAAGCACTGGACACTGGTTTATGTGCATATGAATTATGTGTCTGTCCTTGGCATTTGACAGTGGGCTGTGTGTAGGAATAAGGATAGGGGAGAAGTCTCCCCTCCATACTGGATATTAGGGATGTACATTCTGTGTTCTTGGCAGGTAGTGAAGTTTTACATACATGTAGCAGTACCTGTTGTGCATATATCAGACATTTCCAAGTGTTTCCTAGCTGGATGGAAAGGGACAAGGACCGAACAGTGATGGAGATAAGTCTTAGTCTTCACCCTGGGTGATTTGAGAAGGGTCTCTCTCCCTTGGAGTTGGTGTGTGACCCTGAATGGTGCAGATGAGAATTTGGACAAACTCAGGCATCTTCCTGACCAACAGCTGACCTGACGTAGGAGTATATACTTGCAAACATGCACCTGAATATCATTAGACAAGAAAACTAATTACAAGTACATGTTTACATCTACATTTCTTTTAAACTTGGGAATCCAGCATTTTCTGGAAAATTGAAAATATGTTTTTTTTTAAATCACATGGTATCCTTTTAGATAAAATTATAAATGTAATAGTTTAGAAGAAGCATTATGATACGTTATAGTCAGTGAAATTGTGAGCTCCAAATCTTTGCTACAGGCTGGTTATTGGGGTCAATTACCTGAACATCTAAAGTGGAAGTATTTGTACTCAGGGACAAGTTATTTTGCTTCACCAATCATTATGTCAATGTGAAGCTAAAAAAAATCTATTAATGAGTAACTGATTCCTATTACATTCATAAAATTTCTCCTACTGATACCATCATTATAATAACCAGTGTGCTTAGAATCAGAAAAGTAAGAAGAGCAAAAGGAGACAGAAAGTCTTAGTAAAGAATAGTGGCACGTTTTAGGCTGAGCTTTCTGGAAAGTTGTGTCAGCTGTACACACACACACACACACACACACACACACACACACAACTGAAAATACCTGAGGTTTGACCCTCCCACAGTCTCACATAGTAGGCGAACAGAAATCATCTCTTGGTGGATGACTGGGTTTCTTCTGGTTACACTGTATTTTTTCATCTAGTTGGGGCTTTCGAGAAAGGTTGTAACTGAACTGCATGGCCTAAATTTACAATTGGATGGTAGAGCAGACTGTGAAACTTCTATACTCTGGGTCACCTACAGCCAGCCTAAAGCCCCTTGTCTCTCTCCTAATGAGATCAGTTGCAGGAGGGGAAGAATAACAGGTCTGTTGACCCCGGTCATTAGATTGGCTCCAGAGCATGGCTCAAGACCTTCCAGGGTGACTTGAACCTGGATATGAACTGAGTATTCTACAGAAAAAGATATCCCTTGTTATTTATTAAATGAATGAATGCCAGAAAGATCCTCTGTCAAGGCTCCACCTAACTCTGGGCAGTGAGTGTGGTTACCTCATTGGCTCAGTACTACCCATGTGCCCATTTGTTGACCACAGTATACCCTGGCTTTGTTCTGTCTTTACATACCCTGGCTTCCTTGGAGGTTTTCTAAGTAGCTGGAGTGTCTACATACCTCTGTTGTGTAGATAAGATTTTTCTCTTCTTAACAAAGTCTTCTTATATTAATTAACTTAAACTGCAATGTATTTCCTGCCTCAGCCTTGTGAGTCCTGGGACTATACTCCTGCGATACCACATCTGACTCAGCAGATGGTTTGAAGTCAGACAGCTGTAGTTCATTCTGGTTGTTTACCCAGCACATGCAGGTTTGGAACTCAAGGCTCTATGACTGTGAAAGATTCTTTCTTCGGGTATTTGTACTGAAGCTGTCATGAAGAAATTGTGCAGTGTAGCTCCTCTCGACACCTGTAGCTCACTTATGAAGCCAGTGTCATTGGTAGAGTTTTGGTTTTGAGGCCACGAGTAGCCTTGCATCCTGGTACCAAGCTTGAGAGGAACATTGAAAATGGTACCAAACTAAAAGATAACCTGTCTAATTTAGGTGACATTTGAGTATTATTTTGGTACTTCAACTGGTAATGCCACAAAATTTAAACTTAGTCATATGCATTTCTTGGAGAAACCCTATTCTGATACATTATCTTTGATGAAGGATAAATTACAACAGAAATCCCATGAAATTGCACATTATTTTCTTATGGAGTCTTGGCACAAATAGAGAAAGGGCTTTGGCACTCAACTCAGGGTCTGACTCAGCTTCAGTACTCTAGGCCTCCCTCCATCCATAGCTCCAGGCCAACAGCCTGCATCTCTACTCTAGCTGCCACCCCTGCATTGTTAGCTTCTGCCATCCTAGGCTCTGTATTCTCAGGTCAGCTGTGTGCCTCTTCATGTCTTCACCCTAATTTACAATTCTCCTTTAGTGAATTCTCACCTCTGGATCGATCTCTAGAGTCCTCTCCTTGTATCCACCTTCTTGGCCTCTTGATGTTGTCTCCATAACCCTCTAGCAGGCCTGGATACAAGCTGAAAGAGAATGCTTGATACTGGATTCCAGCCTATTCTCTCTAAATCTTTGACCCTCTGCTCACTTGAACCTCATAGATATTCTCTGTGTGTTTCCTGAAACCTTCCTTGGGGATTTTAGCTCCTATTTTACAGTGACTATTGCCAAACGACCCTCTGAAACAGTCCACATGATTTCTATTTCCACTCCAATGGCCCCCCTCCAAAACCTGGGTCCCTTGACTCCTCTGCTGCCAATTCCTGCCCACTGCAATACCATGCTTATCACCACAAACTCAAGGTTCTACCAGGGTTCTACCCTCCTAGTTTCTTTGCATTCTTTCTCCCACACCTTGACCTCAACGAGCCTTTGAGCAACCATGCAAGGGCCAATGTTTCCTGCAGTGGATCTGTTACTTTCTTGCTGGCCCTCAGAACCTCAGTTTGGTCATTCCAGTTATAGAGACATTGTAACAGCCTGTGACCCCCCCCTGGCTTGTTGTTATTAGTTTCCTCTCAAGAAGTACAACTCTCAGTTTTATTTCCTGCTGTGTTGAGCCTTCATTAGGCTGAGGCTAGAAGATACCAGAAGACCATACCCTAATCATACGAGTCTCTGGTCCTCCTGACAGCCATGTCCTTGCATGAATCCCCTTTGCTACCCACCTGCCTGACTTTCCCTAAGATACACTCAAGCCTTGTTCCTTTCCTCATTGACTATAGAGACTAGGCCTGCTGTTGTATCAGAAGAAAACCAGTGACAGCAATAGCTTCTGCAGGGCTGGAATGTAGGGTCCCTGGGTGGTAGACCTCCATTGCTGAAAAACACTTCTGTCTACTCCTTCCTCACTTTCTTATCACTCTGGTTCCTGGGGAGTCATACTGGGTAGCAGTTGAGAGCAGAGCCTCTAAAGCCTGAACTCTATCCTGAGCCTAGCTCTGTACCAACCTGTGTCTTTGAGACTTCCCCTACTGTGTAGTCATCATGACTGCCATCATTCCAGGTGTATTAGGGCCCTGTGAGATAACATGCATGGTACAGCTCACAGTGTGGTAGTATTTTTGCTGGTAAAGTATTCTCTGAAGTTGCCCTACCATTAGCTTATATTCTATCAATTCTTGGATATGCTGAACCATTCTATGCCTCACACACCACAGCTTCTGTTCGCTTCTCTCCTTTCTCTTCCATGTGCAGTGAGGGAGGCCACCCATCCTAGCCCTCTTCTTTCCTCAAACAACAGGCTTTCTGTTTAGTACTGGCTGACCCAGGCTCCAGGGATGTGCTCAGGCCATGGGTTAGCCTCTGGCCCAGCCTGGAAGAAGGCTCAAAGGGTGCCTTTTGCTCTGCACATTGCCACCTCCAAAACAGAAAGGCCCACACTGACTCATTCAGTGCCCTGATATGTTTGTGGTATGGGGGATGAAGGTGTGAGTTGTGAATATATGTGCAAAAGTCTGTCATTTGAACATCCATGAACAGATGCTGATTTGCAGGTCATCTTTGTCAGAGATGAGGCCATAGTTGGGACCAAGGGGATATTTGATTGATTGGAAAGTTTTCTGGTTTGTTGCAATAAACCAAAATCAAGTTGGAAAGAAGAGAGTTTATTTGAGTTATAGGCTAAACCCCATAGTGAAGCCAAGGAAGAAACTTCAGGCAGGAATCTGGAGACAGGAACTGAAGTAGACAGCAGAGAGGACTGCTGACTATAGGCTTGCTTCCAGCTTCATATTCAGCTACCTTTCTTATATATACCAGGCCCACCTACTCAGAGTGTCACTACTGGCAATGTACTTGACCCTTCCACATCAATCAACAATCAAGAAAACATCACAACAGATATAGGCCAATCTGATGGAGGCAGTTCTTCAGTTGATGGTTCCTCTTGCCAGCTGACTAAAGGTTTAGGTCAAATTGATCACTGAAGGTACTTAGAACAAAGAGGAAGACACGGATTATCAGTTTGGAGAACAGAGACTGATTCTTTCTTCTTTGTGCTTTATATTTTTATCTTTCTGGGAAAAGAATGGATACTGGATAACAGGAGCACGTTGAGCCTTTTCCTCTTGTACCCAGAGAGACTAGACCAGGTGATGGGTACATCTAGCTTCTTCCTCCTGAACTCACACTGGCATCACAGGCTGGCTCTCTCTTCAGAAGGGGCTGGTGTCTGTAGTCACTTTAAAAATACTTCAGCTCTCACTGAGGACTCTGTCTTCCTGGCCCTCTACCCTCTCCCTCTATTTTGGGACCAGGCCCCATTATCACCGAGCAGAGTGACATTCACAGCAGGTACAAGCGACACATGGGGATTCATTGGATCGGTTGCACTAATTGGATATCTGTGCTTGCCAGGCGGATGGCACAAGTAGGAGGTGTTTGAACACGTGAGCACAGAGTGCTGCTTACAGTCCATCACCATGTAGTAAAGAGAGTTGGCAGTTCGAGTGCAAGGTACCTGATAACACACAGAAGCCAGCTCCAGACTAGAGGATTGAAGCCTGTGGTAAAACCTGTGAGGAGTAAAAGAAAAGTGGCTTGCCTCCCACATTGCCTCCCTGTAAACTGTATGTAAGAAGCTGCCATTAGCACTAATGAGAGTTAGGCACGTGACTCTCCCATGAAACGATGGGAGATGAGCCTCATCCCTCACTCTGCAGAGTGTGGGCTCTAAAGCAGGCTTCCAGCGGGCTGGGCGGCATGGCATGGGTGTAACCTGCCCTCCGAGGTAGTGAAGCAGCAAGCTTTGGCCCAGTAGCCTGCTGGATGAGGGCCTGGGACAGGTTCCCACAGAGTGATACATGGAAAATGTTGTGCACAAGAGCTGAGTAATTTACAGATCATCCTCAGAACCACCCACCAGCTCACAAAACACCGTGTTGGAATAGACCCTATGCTGTGGACTGATTTCACCTATGCTTCCTCCTCAGGCTCTGGGAGAACACGAGCAGCATTTTAAAGATGTCTGGGAATGACTTGCCATGTCCACTCTCACAGGGCTGTACTGTGCATGCACCGAGACTCCAATGCCTCGTCCCAAGACAGTGCTGTAATTTTCATCAGGTATCCTGGCTCATTCTGGGGGAGCATCCTGTCTCTGTGTCCTCTCCCACGTATTTGGATTGTGTAACTCTATGTGAAAGCCCTGTTCTCTCAGAGAGCCAGTTCTCTCTGTGCGTTGTATGGACATCACTATACCATTGCACTCTACCTCAGCATTCTCTTCTGGTGTATCCCTGCAGCATGTCTAGGGAACACATCACTACCTGAGTGGGACTCTCTCGTACTCCACAGAGCCACTTTCAGCTTGTGTCTTTGGGATGCTTTTTTATGCTGGTCTGCAGTTTCTCTGCAAATATTCAGTGAATATTAACATGATCATTACTTATAAGAAAGAACCTAGGCATACACATTACAATGGCCTGTGAACACATGAAGCTAGGCTATGCAAAGGAACCTCCCCTCTGAGGGGCCCCTTCCGTTCCTTTCCCCTGTGTCCTTGCTTTCCCTTGCAAACACTCACAAACAAAGGTGTTTTTAAAATACAGAGTGACACTATCCAAATCTCTGAATCCTGTAGTGTTTTGTGTAACATCTTATCTTGAGATGATTGGTTAGGTTCATATAATCGAATGCATTAAAATCTCATAGTGTCTCATGAGATAAATGCAGCACAATTTCTTAGCCAGTTTCCCATGGATGAATGTTTGTGTTATTTCCCCAAACCATGCTCTTACCAGTAAAACTTCAATAAATGTCACACACACAGTCACACTTTTGCTAGGCTTACCATGTGACAAGTGCCACTTAAACTCATTCAACTGTTGCCGTAGCCCTCAGGGGTATAGATGCAATGATCAGGACAGTCATAGAGAGGAGGAAGTTGAGTATCTGCAGCTAACACAGAAAGCACTGAGACTGGCCTGTGCTCTCAGCATGCAGGCTTTGCACATGCAGCAGCTGAGGTGGAGTGGCTACGCAGGGCAGGCTTTCCTTGAGTTTAGTGCTATTTCAAGTAGCTATGCCTCGCTCTTGCAGCTGCAGCACCGTTACCTATTTGATGGTTGTCAGTAAACATGTCATCGAAGCTGACATCAAATCCTGCTGGAGCAGTGTGAGCATCTTTTCTAACGTGAAATCCAGAATGACTTCTCAACCCTCTGCCCATGTCCAGTTCATCTTCCTGCCACATTTCATCTCCTAATTGTTCTGTCTACTTGTTGGTTTGTTTGTTTTGAGATGATTGGGTCTTATGTAGCATAGGCTAGCCTCTCACTTGCCTCCACCTACTATGTTCTGTGATTACTGCCACTCTGTTTAGTTTAGTATCTCACCGTATCCGTCCATGTCTATGATATTCCAGCCTTGCTGGGCATTTTGTTTTGTTTTAGGTTTTTTGTGTGTGTGTTCTTGGTTTTTCACATGTGCAGACTTTACAACCATGTCTACCCCAGGACTTGGGCCTTTTTCACTTTAACTTCAAAGGGCTTCTGATAAGGGAAGATTCGGTCTTTTCTATATTATCCATGTTCAAAAAGCAAGGGCCCCTTCAGACTTAACTGGCGGCCAGTGAGCAACCAGTTTTGTTTCTGCCTAAGTGTTTATATGGGATATGGGTCTCTGCATTTATAAAGGCATCATGTGGGGTATGGCCAACATAGCTTTTATCCTGTACATTAGAGTATGTCCAAAAAAAAGTAGGCTATGCATCTAGACCCTCGTGTGCCCAACAAGGATCGTTCTAGAAACTTCTGGACAATTTGGCCGCATGATAAACTTCATAGGTGCAAAGAAAAAGAGTACATTTCCCTAAACATTCTTTGGCAGAAGCGTCATACAATGATTCTTACATTGAACCAAGTTACATGTTTCTATTTTTTAAACTTTTTAGTGATTCTTTGTTAATTTCACATCATACACCCCAATCCCACTCATCTTCCTGTCTCTTCATATCCATCCTCAGCCCTCGCAACCTCCCCCAAAATAAAATAAAATAAAATAAAATTTAAAATAAATCTTGTCATAGAAACTGTAGAGTGTCATAGTATGTCACATAGTATTCCCTTTTATCCACAAATCTTTACTGGCAAATATTTATTGCGATGAGTTATTGGTCTGTTTCAATGCCTCTGGCTTTTGCTACACTATCTATACTGGATGCTCATAGGAACTCCTTTTGGATATACTATTGCCATGTGACCCCCAGGCAGCATAGCCCTCAGAGAGTCACATGATCTCCTGTGGCAGCCCAGACCATGGATATCCACTTGGCGTTTGGCGGTAACTTGGGACATAGACATCAACACAGCACCCAGATATATCCCTTGGTGGCAGCCCAGCCATGGCCACCTCATATTCACCTGCCCCTCACTGCTGTCTAGATTTCAGTTCCATCTTTCTCTACAATGTATGAAGCCCTTGGCTTCACTTTTTCTTCCATCTCTCCATTGTGTGCTTCATCTTTATTGTGATGGTGCCTGCAGCAGGTGCTTAGGTGTCTTTCTTCTGGCCTGGCCACTGTGGGCTGCCCAGGTCGTGGCCACATGTTTCTATTTTTGGACAGAACTTTGAAAGGGTCAATTTGGTTGACTTCATATAAAGAGAAGCATTGCAAACAGATAAGACTTAACTGAAAGATCCTGAGGCTGATATTCACAGCTAACCATTGTTCTGATCAGAGTTTTCAATGGACGAGTGAGAGAGAAGACTGAAGGAGCTGAAAGGGTTTGTGGCCCCATGAGGAGAGCAATAATACCAACCAACCAGAGCTCCCCAGGGTCTAAACCACGAGCCTGGGAGCACGTGGGGAGGGACCCATGACTCCAGCTATATATGTAGGGGAGAATGGCCTTGTCGGGCATAGGTGGGTGAGGAAGTCCTTCGCCCCCATGAAGGCTGGACACCGAATAGGGGGAAATTCGAGGGTGGGGAGGTGGGAGGGGAGGTGGGGGAACATCCTATAGAAGCAGGAGGAGGGGGATGGGATAGGGAGTTCCTGGATGGAGGGGATGGGGTAAGGGGATAAAATCTGAAATGTAAATATAATATCCAATAAAAAAAGAAAAAAGAATGATTGAATAACAAAAAAAGAAAGAAAGAAAGATCCTGAAATGGAATATGGTACTTGCTATTTCAGCAGGATATTCTTCTCTAGAACTACTAATAACAGTTGATCCCTAGTAGAAAGATGGTACCCAATCTTTCTGTCAAAAAAAAATTAAGGTCCAAGGAGAGGGTGTAAACTGTTATTATGGAGAGACTATGAAAACAGTAAACAAGTCAGTATTTAGCTTAACTTCTTGGACACAATTTCCCAGCAGGGCAGGTTTCTTCCCACCACAGATTTTAGCAGTGACACACCCGCTCTTTTTTGTTCTTTATGCTACTTATTCCTCCTCACACATTCATCTAATTTTGTTTATGCGTGTTTTTCTTCACTAGGGAATCTTTTTCTCCCCAGGCTCACGCAAGTTTCCTGAGGAGCTATAGTCATAGGCTCCATTCCACAGGACACTCATGTGGCCGTCTTCCAGTCACTCAGCAAGACCTCTCTCTGCTAATCATCTGCCTTCTATCTCCTAGCTACGTAAATCCCCTCCCATATGTGGCTCTCTGAGCTTCCCATTCACCACCAACATGCATGGGCCCTAGTGCCCTTGCCTACTTCTCAACTTTGCTTCCATTCAAACATCCATGGGCTACAGCTTCATTGTCCTCAGGGGGAAGAAATGAATACCACAGAGGGTGATTTCTATCATACTCCAGGGAGGACAGGAATGGCAAGTGGCTTGTCTACTTTCCAGAAGGCTGGTAGCCCTTGACCTTGAAAATGCAAGTCATGAGGAAGGCAAGTTTCTACGATTTTCTAAGATAAATTCCAGGAAAATCAAAGCTGAAACAAGTTTATGTATTTTTAACTCTTTGTAATGTTTATACTTTATCATTGTAACGAAGTCACAAGAATTCAAATAAAGCATTACAAATGAATCATGATGAACACTTGAAAAGGACTTAGTGAGGATCCTGAAAGCAGGATTCAAAATTATAATTATTAGGTTGTTTTCTAGGCAAAGAAAAAAAAAATCTATGATAGTGGTGAAGTAGGACACTCATAATCTTGTTCTTTGGAGGCTGAGGCTGGAGGATTATCATGAGTTCAAAGCCAGTTTGGGCTACATAGTAAATACTAAGACAGACAAATAAACTACAGTTTCAAAGAAAACAAATTCTAATGCACAAACAAAAATAAACAAGAACCTCTTGGTATCAGCCTTGACGCACACAGTGAGACAGCTGATTGAGCAGCATCTCAGCAGCTTTGCAAGCTCTTTGTGCAGAAGCACAATCCATACACATGCACATAGATACATACAAATGACCAGGACATCTGGCTTTGCATAGCTTGGTAGTGTGGTTCAGTAGTCAGGGACATGGGTTCCAAGGTAAAATGCGTATGCATGTCTAATCCTTCTTAGGCTATGTCCTCACCTATAATCTCTAAGTTCAGACTACTACACACTATTGTACACTACCTTGCTCTAATGTAAGTCATGCTTGTGAATGTAGGTGAGAAGCTGTAATTTCACAGGTTATTTTGAGGATGAAGTAAGTTAAACTACATTTAATACAAGGTTGGCACAGCAGGCATTAATACATGTCTAGCTATTGTTACCTCCTTTAGCAGCTGATTAGATGAAAATCATCTCATTTGACTTCGGCATACCCCTTCACATTCAACTAAGGCTTTGAAGGAATGGATCCGAGTTAAAGTTTGCTGGAATGTTGGAAGTTCCTCTCAATGGAGAGGATTACTGGTTCATAAATCTGGAGCTAAGTCAGGATTTCTTCTTCTGGGCATGAGATCCCTGTTAAAACTGTCACCATTCAGAATGCAGTCCATGCATGTCTCCGGAAACAGATACTGATTTTATTTTCAGTCATATCGTTAGTATGGAAGTGGGATGGTCAGTTAGCTTCCTACTTGGGAACTGTGCAGTGAATTGGATTTCTTCTGCATCAGCTGCAGGACATCACAGGTGTTCATAGCTCAGCAATCACCGTGGTAAGTGGGATATGAGAGGACTGGAAAAATGTTCTTGGTCTACATGCCATTCTCTGGCACTTTTATGTCTCCTGTAAGAATAGGCCCAAAGTCCTTATGTAGAGATACTTAAAGAAGTTAGCAGCCATGGACAGACAGGGCCAGGGACTGGAGGACTGCACAGTGAGCAGTGAGAGACCTTGAAAGTAGTGGGATTGGTGCATAGACAATATAATATGTCTGCTTAACCGAAAGTCCTGATCTCCCTACTGACTGAGGTAGGGCTGAAAGAAAAGCACCGGGGGAATCTACCATGGTGTGGACCCTGAGTAGATGGAGTGACCAGCAGATGAGAGTATGGACAGACCTGTCATTTCTAGGATTGGGGGAGTGCATACATTTTTGGAGAAACTGATCTGTTCAGTGCTCCAGTTGAGAAGGATGTGCTGAAGCTCAGTAACTTTCATTCCATTGCTGTCCTAACTCATCCTATACCGACCTCTTACTGATGTGGTATGACGCGGATGAACTCCTGATCTAACCAGAAAACAAGTTGAGTCCCACACACTCTGCATCCTGTTCTATGGACTGCCCAGGAGCCCTTTGAGGCAGTAGTCTCCTCTTACTTATTTTTACATCTCAAGAGACAAAAAGTTCCTAGCACTGTTGCAACCATGAAAATAGGTACAGACACCATGGGCACAGGCTTTTACCCCAGCACCTTCACAGAAGTGACCTGAACCCAGCATATGCCTTTAGTTAATGTGTGTGTGTGTGTGTGTGTGTGTGTGTGTGTGTGTGTGTGTGTTGTTAGATCTCATATAGCCCATTTTGGCCTGAAAGTCACTAGATAGCTAAGGTTGGCCTGAACTGGTCCTCCTGCTTCCACCTCCCAAACCCTAGGATTGCAGATATGCACCAGCCTGCTGAGCATCTGAATATATTTCTTAAACTGGAAATGGATTTCGATTAACGTTTGAAATATAATGGCTACTTGGAGTTGGTGACAGATGTTGAAACTGGATCTGCACCCATCTCCTTCATTCTTCCATTCAGGCTGGTTCATATATACCTGAGCTATTCCTAAAGACTATCCTAGGCTCCTTGCTATGTTAATGGAGAATAGCAGGTGCCTCCCTTCCATGAGACTGGTAGTTGTGCATAGGGCTGAGTATGTGCATGGTTATATAACTTCAGCACATGAAAGCTGACAGGCGCACACAAGTACTCCCTCACCCAAGCTTTTGTTCATGGTAGTATTGACTGTGGTCATGAAAAATGCCCTATGACCTGAAGACAACTGTGATTGGGAGTTTATTTTATTATAATGAACACTATTCTTGCAGTGGTAGAGATTCTGTGGAGCTTTCACATCAGCAGCAACCACCCCATTAGCAGCAACAAACAGAGTTGTTCAGGAATGAAACATCTTCAGGCTCGTATTTGAATAGCTTATTGTTTACCAAGCTAGACTAAGAACAAGTAGGTAATAAATGTAAATATTAATTTTTTGGATTGAGAAAAGGAATTTAAGTCATGTTACATGTACAAATTGCAATGTATGAAACTCATCACTAAAACGAGTGAAAATAGTATATACATCCAATTAAGAATCTTAGCCATGCAGCTCACATACTCGATGTGGTCCTTCTCAAAACCTCATTTTCAAAAAAACTATTCTAAAATCCACACAGAATCTCAAAAGACTCTGAGTAACCAATGAACTTACTGCCATGTTACTATACCTGAAACAGTATAATGTTGCCGGGGGTTGGGGGAGGGAGATAAAGACTCAGGACAAACAGTTGATCCCCAACCTTGTATACAAGGCCAAAGGATATTTGACAAAGTATTAATTTAAGATAGGAGGGAAAGTCTTTTCAATGAATGACGCTAGGAAAGCTGGAAACCCACATGTAGAAGAATAAAGCTGGATCCTCACATTAAGTGTATAATAAAACCAACGTTTGCTTGAGGGATCACGACAGAGATGTAAATTCTAGCAGTGTGAGACCTTAGAATAATATAGAAGAGTCGCTTCATGACACCAAACATGATGAGTCTTGAATATGAAGCCAGAAGTACAGGGAACAAAGACTATCTCAGCTGCACTGTGTCATTTTTTAACTTGTAGAGTTTTGATGCTTTGATGGATAGTATCAATAGAGTTACTGCCACTTGTAAAATGAGGAAAAAAAGGGCTTAAAAATTCATTTTCTGATGAAAATTTTGTATATTTATAACATATGAAGAATTTTTACAACTCAGCAGCAAAAATGCCTTAATTAAAGAAAATTTTATATCTCCACAAAAGGATATAAAAGTTTCTCCTCTTCTGCTTCCTTCTCCTCCTTCTTGAGTTTTGAAATATGGCTTTATTCTGTAGTCAAGACCTGCCTGAAATTCAGTGTATAACTCAGGCTGACATCAAAATCATATTGATCCTCTTGCCTGAGTCTCTCTAACTAACATGGTCTCTCCAGGCATGAACCTCTGTACTTGGTTAAAATAATACAATTTCCTAATAAGTAACATATTCAACACCATTAATCTTCATAGAAATTTTAACCAAAACTACAGTGATACACCATTTTACACTCATTATGATGGCTATGGGTATGGATAAGTTGAAAACTATACAGTATTCGGGCGTATAAAATGGTATACCAACTACTAAATCCTCACAAATGTAAAAACACCATGTGATCTATGTGATCCACACTTCTGTTTACAGAGACATATCCAGACTGTTAAAAAAAAAAAAAACAAAAAAAAAACAAAAAAAAAACCAGTGACCTGAACCTGAATTTCTCCATCCTGAGATAACAGCAGCATCAGTCTTGTTAGATGAAAGGCAGGGAAACATGGGTGTATCCAGTGATAAGACTATACCAAAATATCATTCAGCCTTAAAAAGGAAGAGAATTCTGACATACAGCACATAACATAGTCATGTCTGGACAGATGCATTATGGCTCTACCCATACAAAGGCTCTGAGAGCCCAAAATCTTAGGGCCAGGAGGAGGCACGAAGGCTGCTTGGGAGGAAATGAAGAGCTGATGCTTGGTGGGTGTCAAGGTGAGCTTTGTAGATACGTGGAACTCAGAAAATAGATGCTGAAGGCCATACATGTATGTGAGTATTTTCAGGATCCCTGGGCTATGTGTCTAGACACGGCTGCGATGAACTTTCCTGCTATACTGTGTTATTTTATTACAGTTCATTTTTCTGACAGAAGCTCAGTGGTCACCTGGAATTTTGTAAAGGAGACAGCTTGCAGGTTCTCATGGCGCTCAGAAAGATCCATCAACAATGAAGGAGTGAGGTCCTAAATACAAACACTCCCTCCTTAAACATGGAAGCCCTGAGCAGAACTAAAGATGGAAACAGATCCAACTTCTCAGGAGTTAGCACCAAGGAGGTGCTGCCTATCTTAAGAAGAGTGGACAGTCCTGTTAATGGCAAGACACTTCCCTTTAAGTCCACAGTGGGATCAGAGAGAACTCCCAGGTCCTGATCTAGCAACAGGAAGCACGCCTCCAACTTCATACCCAGCTTTGATGTTGAGGTTAAAGTGTGCTTTGTTTAGCAAATTAAAACCCCTCCAATCACAAACATACTTTTGTGCTCGTTCAAATTAACAACTTTTAAGGCAGATGTACAAATCTTTCCTATGTCAGGCACAGAAAGGCTGGCAGGTCATTACCTTTACGTGGCTCCTGGAATATCCATATGTCTGTGGGGCCAGCTGGAGCCTTTCTTTTGTTGACAATGTGAGAGACACAAACACTGGACTGGACTCAGTAACTACATCTTCCCCTCTTCTACCAGATGTGGCCACTCTAGAGAAGAATGGAGAAGCAGGAGAGTGAGCTGACAGTCACAATAAAACAGAATCCTACGCGAGGGGTGTGATTACCAGGACGCAGTGCTGCTGGCACAGCATCTGTAATGAGTAGTGAGGTATAATGGGCTAAGCACACAGGCATCCTGTGAGGGGAGGATGACACTGCCCCCCACATCACAACAGATTTCTGATCGATCATTCTTTATAGAAAAATCCCTTTAAGAAACAAGTTAAATTAACATTGCAATGTGAAGATAGCATAAAACTGTCATATATCAATAAAACTAGCTACAAGAGTTATTTGTAATTGGCTTAAAAAGCATTGAGATAGTGTGATGGGCCGTAAGGCTAATTAGAGAAGCATAGATCATATTTTGTCTTCTTCACTTCAGAGGATAGTAAACCTGCCTGTGGTCACATCCTCTAAAATTAAAATATCTTGCAAGAGTTTGTTATTTGCTGCTTTGAAAGAAAGCCAAATATATATGTATATATGTGTATATGTGTATATGTGTATATGTGTATATGTGTATATGTATATGTAAATACATAAATAAAAGTATCCTGGTTTAATTTCTGATGCTGTGATAAAATATTCTGACCAAAGCAACTAAGGGGCAGAACTTCTTTTTGCTTACACTCCTAGGCTACAAGGTTACAGTCCTGCAAGCAGCTGGTCATATCACATCACAATAAACAGCACTGAGAAACAAAGGCGCCCCACTGCAAGCAGGTTGCCGCTTATGCTCAGCTAGATGCTTTGTTCACACTTACTCAGTTCAGGGCCCAGCCCATGAAATATGTGGCCACTCTAGAGAATGCCATATTCAGGGTGGGTCTTCCTGTATCCATTAACATTAAGACAATACTTCACAGACAAACCCACAGTCCAACCTAATCTAGACTATTCTTCATTAAGACTGGTGACTCCAGGTTGAGGCAGGTTGACAGATCAAAAGAAGAGACACAGTAATGTCATAAGTAATATTCTTATTTTACTTAAAAGTTTTTATTAAAATGATTGTATCTCTAAAACAGTATTTTGGGGATAAAAATGAAAAGAATATTTGGAGCCCTAAACTGACCCTTCATTTGCCAAGAGGGGCTTGGCAGTAATTTCTAGCTCTTTGTGGGGGCTGTGGTAGTGCCCCAGACTGTTGCCTGCCATTATCAGGTGACCTGCACTCAACCCTTTCACAGTCTCTGAGCACACAGGCTTGAAGGCACACCCTTCTAAGCAGGAGAGCCATGGAGAGGAGGAGGTCAGTGTGGTGGCCAGGACAAAGGCCCTGTCTTTAATCCTTTTTTTCCAACCCAAACCTTCATGGGCTTCGTTCTAAGATGTAGAAGAAAAATCCACAGAGCAATGATGTGAGAGTTCCTTCCCTGAGGAGACATAAACCACACTTTGTTCTTCCTCAGGAGGACCCAGTGACAAGCCAGCATGACAGTCTACTAAAGTTTTCCCCAGGGAACGGTCCTAGTTTGCCTTCTATTGCTGATGACCAAAACCAATGTGGAAGGAAAGGGTCTAGCCAAGACAGGAACACGGTGTCAAGAACTAAAGCAGAAGCCTTTGGAGGACTGATACTTACTGGCATACTTTCTATGGCTTGCCCACCTTGATTTCTTATACAACCCAGGACTACCTGCCTCGGGTGGTACCACCCCCAAGTTGACCTGGGCCCTGACACATCAATCAATAATCAGGAAAATACCTCACAAACTCTGTGTATGCCAATCTGATGAAAGCATTTTTCTTCATCAAGGTTTCCTGCCCAAATGACCCTAACTGTGCAAAGTTGACAATAAGTAACCTGCACAGGGTCAGTGAGTTGTATTGGCCTTATTCACAGAACATGTGGTGCGTGGGTGACCCCCAAAGCAGCTACGGTGGAAAGTTTTCATTCACCTTTGATAATGGCTTCCCCATTGCCTCTTGGATGGCATTATGTCTTCAAATGAGCTTCCCCAGAAAGAGAGGTGCAAGGCCATGTGGAATTAGGGCAGAGTTGCATACACATGGCTGGGAGGAGGGGCTAGAAGATTAAATGAAGGTTCGAAGACTTTTCCCAGCCCATTCTTCTAATGAGAGATGTCAACAGTCAACAAGACAGATGGTGATGAGAGGCTGCAAGTTGGCACAACTGATTTGATGAAGATGGAGAGTCATTTGCTTAGAGGACAGCATCCTGTAACAAATGGATTGTAGGCTCCCGCTCCAACCTCCAGGGCTCTTAATGCTTTTTCTGTGTGTGTGTGTGTGTGTGTGTGTGTGTGTGTGTGTGTGT
>JANHMN010000010.1:35587721-35613885 GCA_030674055.1 Rhabdomys pumilio
AAAAAAATCACTTTTTCCCTTTTAAGTTTTGGTTCTAAAGATTTTGTTACATAGGTGGAAAGATGACAGACATCTGGCTAACCCTGTGTGTACAGTTTATACACTATATCATGTGTAGGTGGGGCATCCACTGGTATTATCAGCGTGTCAAACACCAGTCACTCAAGGACACTGGGCTACATTTTTATAGCAAGCCTTCTTTTCAGCTTCTGTCACCTCTGCCCCCAAGTCCCTGGAATGATACCCGTGTTTCTGTATTTTGTTATGCCAAGAATGTTTTAAATGGAGTCTTACACTACATGACCATAGAAGTAGCTTTTCTTAACTAGCATTTTCCTCTGGAGACTCCCCAGGTTGCTTTGTTCATTGACAGTTTTTTCTTCTCCGTGGTTGAACAGTATCCCATGACATATTGTCCCATGGTTAGTCCTTCATCCTCAGAAGGATGTCTGGGTAACACTTGTCTGAGATTCTCCAAAACAAAGCTGATATAAACATTTTCAAGTAAGTTTGTGGGTGAATATGTTTCTGTTTTTTCTGGGAATACTCCAAGTCCAATACTAAGAGACTGTAGTGGGCTCCATGGGTACCATAAGGGAACTACTAAAAGGTTTTCCACTGAGGCTGTAGCAAGTCACCCACCATTAGTGCATCTCTCTGGTTCTGCCAAGTGTGGTGCAACAGCTCTTTAACCAACAGTCATTCTGGTGGTATGTGGTGGCTCCTTGGGTTAAGCCTCCATTCTCTTATAGATTCTGAGACTGAGCATTGCATGGTCTATCATCTTAAGTGACATATAGGTCCCTGCCTTTGTCCATTCTTACCAAGTTTTTTTTAAACTGTTGTATTTCAAAAGCTGGCTGTGTGTTACATGCTTAGTTGTGGTTCAGTACCAAGATTTTCACATACTGTGCCAGTCTTTTGCTTCTCCTTTCTGTGTCTTATTGGGGCTCTTTGTTGAGGAAATGTTGTACTTTTGATGAATTCTAATTTATCAACTTCTCATCTGAGTTTCTATGACAGTGATTTTGCATTCCACTTTTATCTGTGTCATGCTAATACCTGCTGCCCAACTTACTTCTAATTACAACAGCCCAGCACAATGTCTGGCTCCCAGTAGGCACTCAGCTAACTCATTGCTGGTTTGTTAAGAGGAATGAATATTTTTTCCCCTGGAGTGAGGAGATAGATCAGTCAGTAAAACACTTGTTTTGCAAGTGAAAAGACCCGAGTCTGACCCCAGACTCTACATCGTAAAGCTGCACATCACGGATCATGCCTATAATCCCAGTGCTCAGGAAGTTGAAACAGGAAGACCACATCAGCTGGAAGTTCAGTCAGTCTAGACAAATCACAGAGTTCCAGGTCATCTCAACACACAAAATGGACAGCATCCTGGGGAATGATACCTGAAGTGGGCTTTGGCGTCTACATGCACACATATGTATATGCATACGACCTCCTTATACTTAAAATACACACATGTACACATACACACAACTTCTGTTCTTCACACTAGGGATTAGTAACAATAACAATGGTACTTTGCATTTTGAAAAATGATTTTAAATACCTTGTTACTATGTGGTCTTACTGTCCTCTATAGGGAGGGTAGGTCATTCCTTTTCTTTTCAAAAACTCCTATTGACTTAAAGTCAAGAGGTCAAGAGAGTAGGGAACTTGCATTCACTGCTCTTTATAGATTCCTAGGGGACCTTCAACACATGAAGGTGACCAAGAAAGAGTCTGAGTATTGATACAGAGAAGGAACAAAGCCATAGAACTCATGCTGAAATCACAGCAAATGTAATCATGATTTATATGTGCTCAGGAACAGTGGGACCATGCTGAGTGCTGCAGAGAGGATGCTGGGTATCTCAGGGAGGATGCTGGGAACCATGGGAGGATAGCAGCCACCCTGTCTTATGATTGCAGTCATCTTTCTCTCTTTAGAAGATCTGTAGGTCCACAAAAATCCTACAGGACTTAACAGACTTTGCTACCCTGACTCAAGACTGTTGTTCAGCAGAGAGGGCACTACTCTGTCCCTGGTATCCCTGATTGAAGGCGTCAAAGTAGATGCCATGGAGAAATGCTGTCATCTAGGCATGCCATGGCTGCTGCCATCTTGAACTCTCAGCAGCTATGATTACCCTAATGAGACCTGTGTAGGATTGAGCCCATTGATATATAGGCAGTTAGCAATTATTGGTTGCTTGGGAGTGGTGAAGGAGAGTTCTTGAGAAATGTAGGTCTACACAGTGGATATTTGAGGTGACTTGTTCACTGTCACAAACTCCTTCACATCACATATGATAAAGCAGTAACTCTAAGGAAAAATGTAGTTTTAGGCCAGTGAGTTATTAATGGTTAAGATTATTCAAAACTCAATTTTTATTAATAGTCATGACATAATAAGAAAAAATTACTGCCCTTTTTTTTTTAACAAGAGCATTGCTGCATAATTTACTTAAAATTGACTATGTGGTCAATAAGCATTATTTGTCCCAACATAGAAAAGTATTGATTACTGTGTGTTTTGTTCTTTAGGTTTGTTCTATACTGAGGTATACAAACTTGGTAATATATCTTGTACTGAAAATAGACAACTCATCTAAAATGTTTGCTTCGAGGGCTAAAGAAAGGCAAATTTGTTTATTTCTGTCCTCCTTCTGTTCTTTCTTCCCTTTTTCCTCCGCATAGTCCTCTCTTTTGCTCCTTTTAAATCTTTTTTTTCCCTAAAGGATAAGGTAGGTTGTGAAGAACATTCTTCTCCAGGCTGACATTTGCAAGTCCTTTGTCATGTATGATGTAACTGGGGTTTTTCCAGTCTTTAAGCTTGGTGTACAACAAACAGTTGGTCTGCAATGTATATTTCATCTTATTGTTCTCTTTAATATAAAAACAACCAAAGGGACTATAGCAATGGTTCAGTGGGTAAGGTGCTTGCTATGCAATGATTGACATCCAAAAAAAAAAAAATCCATCTTAAAAAATGCTGGAAAGCTGGGAGGCAGAGACAGTATGCTCTCTTAGATTTGTTCCATATCCAGACTAGGAAAGTCTGCACTTCTAGGTCTGTAGAAACACTGCCACCAAAAAAAGAAAAAAAAAAAGCCAAGATGGATGGTCTCTGAGGTTGGTCTCTGGTTTCCACATGTATGCACTGAATGTACACCTGCACATTCATGAGTGTGGGTGCTCACACACACATGCACACATAACATATCTGTTAACAGCCACACTGAGCATATGGCTGAAATTCAGAGAGATGGGGCAGATAATTCTGGGTTCAATTGGCTCCTGGCTATTTGTATGTTTGGCAGTGTACTTTATAAATTTGTGGCTTGAACAGTATCAGGATATGTGTCATGTGATAAGGAAACATCAGAACTGCAGACTGACTGTGGAGTTCCCTGGCTGAGGGACAGCCCATTGAGTGGCTGCATGAGCACTGTGGTCTGGTTTCCATGGGAAGTCACAATCACAAGCAGGCCACAGCTCCAACAGAAGACCAAGATTGCTGTTTGAGTGGGAGACATATCTAGGCTATTCAGTTTTAAGTGCCTTTGAAACAGCTATTTTAGCACCTTTGTTAACATGGCAACAGTCAGGAAACTACCTCTTGCAACAACCCAAGCCAGGAACTCATCGCTCCTGCTGGCGTGCTCTGCTCCCAAGGAGCCAGCATGTATCAGCTGCCAAACACGATTATTCACAGATGGATGCGCCTGGAGGGATGCTGCAGCCCTCCATAGACTCTCACTTGAGAGAGAAAGCAGGAGCTGTATTCCTTTTCTTCCTTCTGCTCACCTGATGGACTTACCCTGCCTGGGACCCAGGACACACTCCTATGAATCCTAGAACTTGAAAGAGTCTAGCACCAGCTGTACAAACTGTGACTTCTGTTAGCCCATTACAGTGAATGACAGAACACACTGATTTTAGACAATATAATATGTATTCTCATTGTTTTGAGGCCCCAGAGGGAAAGACTTTCAAGTGTGCTAGCCATTCTTCTTGGATTCTTATCTCCAAATTCCTAAATAAATGAATGCAGCTCTATGGATGTCCAAGGATGGAGTACCTACTATTAGCTTTCACTACAGAGGATAGAGAATGCTTGCCAACATGCACCTTCTGAGCATGCCTAGCAACCCATGCCTTGCACAGGGGTTGCATTGGACACCATGCAGATACTAAGGAACACTCCAAAGTCCTAGTAGAGAAGACACTGCTGGATGACGGACAAATCGTGCTTGCATTAGACCCTGCTTCTCACCTGTATCCATTCCCTCCCTCAGTCAGTAATACACCTGCCTTTCTGTGTCCTCAGGGTGAATTCACTCATGAACTCTCAGAATTAAGCATCCACCTTGTATAACAAGCAGACACTGTAGGCATCTATCTGGAAGCCCCCTCAAGAGTTCTCTCTGCTCCTTGATCCTTGGCCAGTGTTACCCTGGGGGACATATTTAGATAACACCAGGATCCCTGCCCTGGGTCATACATATGCCTGCTACCTCCCAGTCGGCCTCTGTCTGCTTTACTGTCTGTTTACTGTGGGAAATAACAACATAGCTTTGTAAGGAAAGGATCTTAGAGGATAATGTTTTCAAATTATTTCTCAATGTTAGAATATTTTGTTTTGCCACCTAAACACATTAGGAATGTAAGCCACAAAGTCAAAATTGGCAAAAAAACAAAACAAACAATAACAACAACAACAACAGACCCTCAGACATCTGAAGCTTTAGATCTTTCCTTACACTTCATGTCAGGACTATTAGAATCGTCTTGCTTCTAATAATTTTGGATTCATTTCCAAACAGGAAAGAAGGCTATTCAATGGTCCTTTATCACTAGGAGCAGCCTGTGATTGTTCAAGAACAAGTGCTCATAAACTCTGAGCTCCGAACTTGAGCTTTCTACTGAAGACAGGGATATTTACAAGTCTACCTGGCTCTCATCTTTCTGCCCGTTCTCCTGGTCTAAGTTCATTTCCCTCGTGTAGAGCAAGAACTGTGGGCTGTGCTTTTGTGGGACACAAGTCCAACATTTCAAACACTTCATGATCTAAAGCAACTTAGAGATAAATGGACTAATTTTATTTTACAGTTTTACTGTCAATCATTCAGGAAGGGCAGGGCAGGAATCTCGAGATAGGAGCTAATACAGAGACCATGGAGGAGTGATGCTTATTGGCTTGCTCAACCTGCTTTCTTTTATACCACAGGGGCTCCTTTCCAGGGATGTTATCACTAACAATTGGCTGGGCCTTCTTATATCAATCACTAATTAAGAAAATGCCCTACAGAGTTGCTGATAAGTAAAATTATAAAGTCATTTTTTTCAATTGAGAGTCCTTGTTCCCAAATGACTCTGGTTTGTGTCAAGTTGACATAAAAATATCCAGGACAATTAATTCCTTGTCAGCTTTACACACTGATATGACACTATTAAACAATAACCTTTTCTTTTTTGTTCACCCCCAAGATGTCATATTAATATCAGAATACGAACATAGTATAACTTTAAAAGCCCCTCAGACTTTGAAATTGTAAAGACTTTAAAAGTTTAGTCCTTTTAAAATATCCAGAGTCTCCATCAAAGTTCAAAGTCTCTCTAAAATACCCAATATCTCTAAAGTTCCAAAGTCTCCGAAATGTGGGAGCCTGGAAATTAAAAAAAGAAAAAAAGAAAAAAAAAACAAGTTAAATACTTTCTTACTTCATGATTCCTTCATCCCTTTGTAACCTGTACCACCAGGCTACTTACACATTACCAAGCTCGGCTCTCACCAGGTGGTACAACCTTGGCCTCCTCTGTACCATAGCTTCTGTGCACAGACTCTGAGGAAATACTTTCCTGAAGATTTCACCTCAGTGATGTTTGTCTCTTTTTAATCACAGCTGATTCTCCAACCCCAGACGACCAATATCAACTGTCTCATCAAAGTACAGGTTTTCCTTTAGTGGCTGTTAATTCAGAATATCAGACAACCCCATTATAACTTTTAAGAAGCCTCCAATTTTATCTCTTAATTTGATAAGCCAAGCTCTCATCATCTGCATTTCTCTTAGAATTACCTTCTAGGTTCCCACAAAAGGTCATTAAGCTCTGAACACTCAATGGCTTTTGTAGTCCAAAGTTCAAATGTTACCCACATCCTCCCCAAAACACATGGGTGGGTTTGTCATAGAAATACCCCACCTCCTGTACCAATTTTGGTCTTAGGGTTTTTGTTGCTATGGTAAAACATCATGACCAAAAGCAACTTGGGGAGGATTGAGTTTGTTTGATCTCACAGCTTCTCCTCAGTCATCCAAGGCAGTCAGGAAAGGCACTTAAAGCAGGTACATGGAGGCAGAACTGAAGCAGAGGCTCTGGGAAAGCTGCTTACTGGCTTGCTCTGCATGCTTTGTTCATCTGTTCTCTTTTATAATCCAGGACCTGCCCAGAGATTGTACCACCCACAATTGTCAGGGCCTTCCCAAATCAAGGAAAAACAGGGTCCTTCCTTCCTGTTGACTCTAGCATGTGTCAAGTTGACATAAAACTAGTCATGACATCAGGCATTGGGCAGTTCCAAACCTAAAACATGTTAAAACAGCCAAACATCAGGTACACTTATTTATTAATGTGGAGATAAATTAAGAAAAAGAAAAACAAGTAATGATGTTTATTTGAAGATAAAGCTGAAGGAACAGGGACAGAGTATGCACAGGTTTCATCTCTTAAGCATCCATTAAGGTGTTCTGACGAAACTCACTCAGCATCTGTTTAAATATCCAGGCACAATAAATGTCTCTGATCTGTACCCTTAATGAATTATTTTGAAGGTCAAAAGAGACAAAAATGATAACATTTGCATTAGGAGTCGATTTTAATAGAATGTAGGGATGGTCAAGAACTTTACTAATAGTGTTAACAAAAACACCAGTTGGAAGAGGAGACATTAAAAAAGAGATTATTCTAGGAGCTTTTTAAATTATGCAGTAGCAATAGAAATGTGAACATCGGTCCAAACATCACAAACTCTAGCCGTGTAAAAGTTGATGTGTATTTCTAAAAGGTCTGAAAAGAAAAATAGTTCTGTTAATATAAAATGCATGTAGCTGAAATCTAAATCTATGACTTTAAGATGCATACAGCTATGGAATGTAGCTCAGTGGTACCATGGTGTACCAGCATAGATGATGCCCTGGTTCAATATTCAATACCGACCATACCCCCAAATGCATTCAGTAATGCAAGCTCCTAAGTAGAACTGCTGCGAAGACCTCTGTGAGGGGAATTTCTTCTTATTGATCCACTGAGCCTGTCATATTGCCACAAGATTTGCATGTTTTATGATGAGTTGGGCACTAGGAATTAGAAGTAGAGGAAGGTGCTACCAGTGACTGATTACTGCCCTAAACCACGGGGCAGCACTCTAGGAAAGCACAGAAGACAGTGGGGCTCATGGAGGTGGGAGAGAGAGGGAGAGAGAGAGAGAGAGAGAGAGAGGGGGGGGGCAGAGAGACAGAGGGAGAGAGACAGAGGGAGAGGGAGAGAGGGAGAGGGAGAGGGAGAGGGAGAAAGACAGAGAGAGAGAGAGAAAACGAGAGAGAGAGAACTAGCTCTGTTTGGGAAGTGATTATTAGTACAATGTAGACTTTACCCTGAGACCCAAGTAGAATCAGCTACAACTAAAGTAGAATAGAGAGCGCTTGAACTTTGATCTCATAATGACATTGAAGTATAGCACCTAGAGAATAGAGTCGAGGCTGTCAGTTTCTCTTTTGCTGGCTCATAGAGGGTTGATGGGGAACAATTCTGAAGAAGGCAGACACCCACAGTTAAGAAGGCTTGAGATATGTGGGTCCCCCAACAACTGAAGCAGGGGTTGTTCCTGACTCTGTAGCCTGCCTGTGGGTTTTGTTCACATAACTGGCCTGCCTTGTCTGGCCTCAGTGGGAGATGATAAGTCTAGTCTTGCAGTAACTTGATGTTCCAGGGTGGGTTGGTGCCCAGGTGGGGCAGCTTCCCCTTTCTCAGAAGAGAGAGGGAGGGAGTTGGGGTAAGAACTGTGTTAGGGAGGACTGAGAGGAAATAAAAATAAAAAAAAATAAAATAAAAAAAGGCATGAGATAAAGAAACCCCAACCAAGGTGCTTAGGATGAAGGCAGAGGTGTACTGTACTAGCTACTTTTATCTTATTTTGACCACATGTCTTACAGAAGCACCTCAATAAAGGAATGATTTATTTTGGTTGTGGGTTGAGAGGGTGGAGTCCACCAAGTTAGGTGACACCTGTGGTGGGCTGATGGGTATGTGGGTTTCAATACAGGGCTGGAAAGTCATATTCCTTCCTCAAAACTTGCCAGGCATCCCTTGAGAGGTAGAATAGATATACAAATGGAACAGTATTTCACTCAGCACTGAGTTGGCTCTCATGTGAGGCCTTGATTGTAGTCCCTTTTTGTATATCTTTGGTGGGTTCTGCTTCTTATAACTCCTTTGACTCCTTTGAGGTCTTAAAACCTAATTGACTGCATTCGCCAAAAATAATGGTATTATTTCTTAGGCTTTGTTTACCCCTATGTGCTGGCAGTTCTTAGATGGGTACCAATCACCTCAATGGATTCTGTGTCTCTGAATTCAGGTGGCTAAGGTGGTTTGGAATGCCCCACAGGTTTGCCCAAATATTCCATGTTCAAACCTATAATAATTAATTCATTAACATTTGGGTTCTGAAGCAACACAGTGTCTCACCCTTTTGTGTGTCAGTCACTCCACTGAATATACCATGGTGGTCTAACTCCTCTTCATAGTGGAAAATACCACAAACATGCTGCCTGCGTGGTACATGCATATCGAATACTCAACCTGTGCACGCAGTTCCAGCAAACGTAGCCACCCAGGAACCACCTGTCTCTTGGGGTGAGACTCTTTACTTGAGACTGCAGAACTAAGAGGAGTTTATGAGTTAGGAGGCAGGTACTGAGGAATGGTCCACCAGGGGGAAGGAGAATGACTATGGTTCATTATCTTGGGGAAAAGAGGACACTACATGCCAAGGCACGAGGTTCAAAATGGAGGAAAGCAGCAGGTGGGAGAGGTAAGGTTTCACTAGGTACAATCATCACACTAGTGACCAAGTAAGCCTCAGCGGTAGCTAGGACCATGTCGTGAATTACAATGCAAAGCTATAAACACCTGGAGAACTAAATAACCAATGAGTTTGCAGGACAATAAAATCAGCCATAAAAACAATGAGGTAAGAAGCTATATCAGAACTGTGGTGATTGCAAAGCCACAGAATGAAATGAAAACTATTAACTCAAAGAAAGCATTGGATGCTGGGTTTGGTGAGACAGTGAGGACCATGAACTTTTACTTTGGTGCTCCAGGTTCCCATTATCTCAGCAGAGTGACTGTAGCCAAGGCTGCTCAGATAAAAGTAATGAAGAGATATGACGTGATTGGTTTGCTTCAGCATTTCTGGGAACCCCATGGCAAGTCTCTAACAGAGTACTGGGGGACCTATCTTCAGGGTGATGTAAAACCAACGGTGAATGCAGCCAACTTCTCTCTGCCCTAGGATGTGATTTCTATAGGATAAACAGAAGTCTCCCCCAGAGCTTCAAGGGAAAGCCTGGAAGTCCTAGGGAACCTTAGCCCAGGGATTTAAGAGGCTGTGAGTTGGCTTAGGAAAGTCAAAAAAAAGGGGGGGGGGAGAAACTAACCACGGAATGACCTTGGGTCTTACTAATCAAGACCAGAAGTTAAGAGGCCCCCTCTCTTCTCAAATAGATGCCCCTGGCAAAGAGCTTAAGACACCCACTAGATTTAAGAAGCTATTTCCATGATTCTTAGAACACCAGCAGTTTGTACTGATACAGAAGCCTGGCTTTGAAAACAGAACAATTGATAAGTCCCAAGAACTTACAAAAGAAAGTTGTGGAGAACTCAGTATTCCTAAAATCACCAATCAAATAAGTAGCAACAAGTAAGACCAAATGACAAATAAACAAACAGAAACATTGAAACAAATAACTAATGAAAGCAAGTCTCAGAGAGGGGAGAATTGGCACCAGATTGATCATAAAATACTTTAAAAATCAGCAGAGACAAGGAAGAAAAGTATGGTGATGGTGACCCAAAAGGAAAGAGAGCCAACAACAAACCTTCCTGTGGAAGCTCGTGGTAGGAATTTACAAGTGTTGGGAATGAGTTCAGGGTGGCAAAGAAGACCACTATTCCAATTAAAGTGTCTAAACAAGACAAGACTTTACTCTCAACCAAGAGGTGTCTGTTCACCAAAGGGGAGGAGAAGGTATACAGAAACAGGAAGTACACACTATGTTTATTCTAATGTAGATGGTCACCATGTCTTTTCCCATTGGCTGTGGTCTGATATCAGGCTTTCCCTACTTGCTAGTTATCCAAGAATGTAGCAAGGCCTTTCTTTGTGTGCATACAGAATTTTTACCATGGTGTGTGTGTGTGTGTATGTGTGTGTGTGTGTGTGTGTGTACATGCATGTGTGTGCACATGAGTGTGTTAAAAACATTTACATAAAGGTTTTATCATGTGGGGGAGATTAAAAGATTTTAATTCCTTCTTATAAACACGTTTTATAGTATTTAATTGAACAGACATATATTCAATATTTCTTATAGTAGACCATACATTTAAGTTGGATATAATATGCTCCAAAAAAATCAAAGAAGGTTTGCATAAAATATTTCAAGGAAATGATAAAAATGACAATTTACCAAGTAATGAGGTCATTATAGAAACAAATCACATAGACTTATAGAAAGCTCAAGTACAGTTTCTGGAGTTAAGAAGTGACCATGAAATGAAACAATCCTTACTGGTGCTCAGGAGAAGACTGCATAGTCTGAGGAGCAGAAAGAAAAAAAAAGAGAAAGGAATGAAGGGAAGGAGGAAGGGAGGAAGAGAGGGAAAGGAAAGGGAATGAGCCTTGGAAATGAGTCTGTAGCACTTCACCAGGTCTGTCATTAGGTGTCAGTGAGAATCAAGACAGGGAGAGAAAAAATGGGAGGAGGTAGAAAAAGTAATAGCTGAAAACTTTCTTAATTGAGTTTTATTTTAAAGAATATTAACAAAGAAAACTCAGAATATATATAAGTGGATCCCATACCCAGACACATCAGGGCCAACATGATGGTCAAAGATAAAGGAAAACACAGATGAAAACAGCTGAGGGCAGATCATGTGATCACAGTTGACTCTACGGAGACCACCTGGGCAAGGTCTTTGGGTCAGCCTCAAGTTCTCCATCTAGCCAAACTCTTCTTAAAAATGAAAGCTATGACTAGGGGTTTGATTAGGACTTCTTAAATTATTTTTATCCTCATGTATCTTTTTCCCCCCAAAAGATTTGTATGTATTTTGGGGTATATAGGTATATAATGGGTATAGAAATCAAATCTTAGGCTGGAGAGTTGGCTCGGAGATTAAGAGCACTGACTGCTCTTCCGGGGGTCCTGAGTTCAATTCCCAGCAACCACATGGCGGCTCACAACCAACTGCAATGGGATCTGATGCCCTCTTCTGTTGTGTCTGAAGATGGCAACTGTGTACTCATATACATAAAATAAATCTTAAAAAAGAAAAGAAATCAAATCTTTATTTAAAATAAATCATAAATAAATATATTATAAAATGATTCTTTGGAATACATGTAGTGCTAAAAAATATATAAAAATTAAAGCAATTTTGCATACTAGCAAGATGTATAGACTCATTTATTTTCACCTAAAGAATTAAATTCTAACTGAATATTTGATACCACAGAAGATGGGGCATCTTCAGTATTTTCCAGAGTTCATGGATATTTTGAATTCATAATTAATTTTGAGAATACCATTTCACATGAATATGTAGTAGAAAATGGTAGACATATTTTAGGGCCATTTCAGAACGTGTTGGAAATTCTGTCCTAATCCAAAGCCAAAATTCATTTAGCAGATTTTGATGAAATACAAGTCAGAAAACTGTAAAAAAAAAAAAAAAAAAAAAAAAAATCTACCATTCCAATACAATATAATCCAAAGTTATCTTAATTTGCTACTCACAGGCTGAGAAATGACAGAAAAACATCAAAAGTCTTTGCTTTCTGTAATTAAGTCATTGTTTCTGTAAGAGCAGAAAACTTTGTATACGCAGTAAAAACACCGCTGCTCGTCACACAGAATGATCTGATCCAGGTGGTCTAGGCAGCATCTGCTGCCATTGTGTGGCATGATGGTGTGCACAGTGCAGTGAGCCCACTTTGCATGTGTTGTGCCTTCAGAAGCACAGCTGAAGTGAAGTCATGTGACAAAACGTAGGCCAGTGTTGGCATGAGCATAGTCATTATGCATTAACTAAACTTTGAATTTTAAGTCATTGGTCCTTGTACGTTCTGAAACTTTCTACGGTTACCAGTTCTTTTGTGACTCTTACATATAACTCAATGATCTCATGTAGAGTTGAGAGCCACAGTTTAAGAAGATCAATAATAGCAGAGCCATTACCTAGCATGCAAGAATGGCAGAGCAGTTACATGGCATCCAGGAGTGGCAGAGCAGAGCTTAGCATGTACACAGCCCTGGATTTGATCTCTAACTAAAACAAAACACCTTGACCTATCCCAAGTAAGCAAACACAGAGGATAACTTTCTGGAAAACCTGCCCTGTGGGAAACAACCAAAGGGGATCTTTATGCTTAATTAAATGACATAGAACCACATGGGTAAGATGAGTATACAGATGTTATGAAAACAGCATAAATATATGTTGTTTGCAATCCTCTCATTCTGCTATATTTTTAAAGAGCAGAAAAAATCAATATACTTTACCCTATGGGATTAGATCAATCTCAGTGGTTAAGAGCACTGATTGCTTTTCCAGAGGACCTGGTTTGAAGTCCTAGTATCCACATGGCTACTCACAACCATCCCTAACTCCAGTTCCAGGGGATCTGACACTCCCTTCTGCCATGCTCAGGCACCAAGTACTCACTATACCTAGGCATACAGGCAAGTAAAACAGTCTTAAACATAAATTACAATAATTTTAAATTGTTTCCATGTACAAAGATGTAATTTGATGGACAGAAACATTACAAAGAAGGCAGAGCGAATGTTAATATTTAGAAGCAAAAAATTTTATCTCCCTTTGAAGTTAATTTAATACACATTGTGCGATTTTTAGTTAAGTTTTAAATTATATTTAACAAGGAAAAAATAAGAAAAAAAACTTAAAAAAATACCCTGGAATGAACAATGCCACAGACAAGGCAACCAGGGATGGAGTTATTAAAAAAGACAGGTGCACAGAAAAAAAAAAAAACCCCAAGATTTAAAGTTTAATTATTAACTTATCAATAATTGTATAAATTTAAGTAAATTAAATAGCACAATCAAGAGATTGGAAAAACAGATTTCAAATAGGGTCCTTCTAATGTTATCTAAAACATATATTTTGGGTTGAAAGATGAAAATAATCTGAAGGCTAGCCTTGAGATGGCATGTTTTGCAAGCAGAGACCAACCAGAAGACTCTTTTTCTAGCAATGAAGAAATAGATGGATGAGAAAATATTTTATTATATAGGAAAAAAGACATTTTGAAATTCTAAGTGATGAGTTCAAGTCAGGAATGTCTAACAATCACAAAGGCTATCAAACATGAAATGAGCAATATATCTAAAGCTAAACCAGACACAAGGGTAAGAAGTCTCAGAAATAATGGATGGAGTCATCACCTGCCCTTCACGGTGGACAAAGTTAGAAACTGGCTTACAAAGCCATAAACCACACTGCAACACAACCAGGCACAACTGACAGCAAGCCTTGCTGAGTAATGGCAAAACCCACGTTCTCCACAAGAGCCAATCAGGGATCTGCTGGACAGACAACACATCTGATCTCCATGAGCTTCACAGGGTTAGAGTCACACAGTGTATGTTCTTTTATGGAGGGGAAATTAAAAAGAAACCAGGAACACAGAGAAAGAAAGAAAAGAAAATGTGTAAATGCATGAAAGGAAACTGAAGGTCTGCTTTATAAGCCAAGAAAAAAAATCTCAGGACAAATTAGAAACAGAACAAAATGAAACTGGCAGGAAGTGAAGGCATCTGGGATGGGCAAGGCTTAGGTGGACATTTATATCAGGTGATGTAAAGGTCAACTGCTTCCTCTCTCAAAAATAAGAGCCAAAACCAATTATCTAAGAGTGATTACTGTAACAAAATAAGACTCCACACACACAAAGAAATGAAATAAACCCAAACATAAAAGAAAGGAAAAGGCACCTTGGAGCTTTGAAACAGTTTACCTTTTCTTTTAGTGACAAAAATCTAGGAGAATCAGCATTTACTTTGGCTCATGATTTCAGGACTTTTCAGTCCATCATGGTGGGAAAGGTGGTGCAGACAGCCTTCATCCACAGTGGAAGCTTGAAGCTGGGGCTTCATGTTTTCTTGATCAGGAAGCAGAGAGCTGGGTCAGAACTGGAGTGGAGTGGATGCCACCTTCAAAGTCCCAAACCCTAGAGGCTTACACCCACAAGACCTGCACATCTCAAACTCCCCACAGCCAGCCAATAGCTCTAGTAGCTGGGGACCAAGGACTTAAAACATGAGCCCATGGGAATGCCCATCAGACAAGAAACACCAATAGCAAAAGAACAGGATAGAGAGCATTAGAAAGCCCATGTTTATGGAAATGATTAAAACGTTTTAGCTAGACTGCTCAAGAGAAAAGGTAAAGAAGCATAAAAATCACCAAAAACCAGGGAAGAAAATGAGTGAAGACAGCGCTAGTTTTTCTACTGAAAGCAAAAGGACTATAAAAGAATAATGTGAGCCACTATGTGTCAACAAAATAGATGCCAGAGATGGAATATAAAGCTTTTAGAGATCAGAAGCTACTAAAACTTACTCAAAAGGGAAGAGATAATAAGAGTAATATTCCATACTCTCCCAAAGCATAAAAACCAAAATCATATTTTAATAATTTCTAATGACAAAACACCCAGAAGCTTGTCTATATGCAAGTCTTGTTCACATCCCTAGTCATTTTTTCCCTAAAATTTGAATAAGTAACAGTAATTCTTCACAAATTCTTCTAGACTTTTAGAGAAGAGAGAGTATATTTTAATTTATTTTATGGATCAGTATTACATGAGACTAAAACATGGGGATAGGACTAGAAAAGAACAAAGCAGAGGCAAATAACCCTTATGAATAGTAAGAAACCCTCATGAATATTAAAATAACTCTTACTATACTAACACAACCCTTATGAATATTAAAGGACATTCAAACAAATACTAACAACCAAATCTAGTAATATACAAAAATGGTTATACACTATTTCCAAATGGGATTTATTTCAGGAAGGAATTTATTTATGTAAGGTGAGTTCTTCATTTTTAAACGTAATTACTGTAGTACATAGCAGCAATAGTATGAAGACCATACAGATACATGAGTATCTCAGTGTAAAAGGTTGAAAATTGAAGAATAGATACTTCTCAATATGAGAAGAATTGTATATGAAAGTTCAAGAGCTTACACAACTGTCAATCATGAACAATGAATGTTTTCCCCCAAATCACACACAAAATCAGGGCGCCTGCTCTCTTCACCTCTATTCTACCACTGTGCATGTAAACTAAATAAAGTATATCTGATTGAAAGCAAGTGAAATATTTCTATTATCAGATAACACATTTGTATACAGAGAATTCTTAAGACTAGAACTCAAAAATTAGTTTAGCAAATTCGGAGGATAAAAAGAATAACATAATAAAAAAAAACAAACTGTTTTTCTATTCATAACTTTTATGGTCTGAATTGTGAATTCTCCAAGGAGCATGATATAGCAATTCCAATCGTAAGGGTGATATGAGGGATGGGCTTCAGTTAGGTCATGAAGGGGGAAATCTTACAAGTGGCTTGAGAAAAGCTCCCTTAATTCCTTACTCCACCTGAAGACACAAGGAGAAGACAATTATTCACGATGAGAAAAATAGGTGCTCACTAGACACCAATTATGTCACTGCCTTGATACCGAACTTCACATCTCCAGAAGTTTAAAGAATAATTTATGTTGTTTATAAGATATTCACTTAATGATATTTTTGATATAGTACATGAAATATACCATGAAAATTAGAACCAAAAGTATCAAAACCAAAAAGTAGAGTGAAAAAAATCCTGTTCAAATTACCAATGTAATGGAAACTGAGAATAAACTGAAGAAAAGAGCTGTGAGTATTTACAATAAAACTCTAAATTATTGGGGTTTTTGTTGGTTTGTTTTTCAAAAAAGGTTTTTGGGATTTTTATTTTTCAGTTTTGTTGTTGTTCTTGTTGTTTATAGCTCTAGCTATCCTGAAACTTGCTCTGTAGACCAAGTTTATCATAAGATTCTAATCAGTCTGTCAAAAATACCTGATGAATATTCATGAAATTATTAAGTCAATCCTAGAACTCCCATGGTAATGCAAGGACCGGTCTTTAGTATTTATAAACATATAAACAGACAGACAGACAGACAGACAGACAGTAGCTGGATGAATGTGATGGCAGCAAAGAACAGAGATGCATCCCCAATGACTCAGACACTAAGAGGAATGAGTGTCTGGTGTATACTGTCTCAGATGGCATGTAGGAACAACAGTGAGAGAAGCTGGTCATACAGAAAAAAAAAAAAACTTAATTGGTTTCTCTTATATTAAAAGACCTAGAACAGACAAATCCACAGAGCAAAAGTATTAGCAGTTTTGGGATTGTTGAGGAAACTCTAATGTGGATACCTGTCCAGCAGTAGCCAAAACGCTCTATGGATAGTCTTGAAGTCACTGAATTATGCTCTCATAGTGTCTGGCTTTCAAAACATGTAGGCTGATTCTCAAGAGAGAGTTACAACATGTGTTTCCACTGTGGAAAGAACAAGTGAAGAGTGGTCTCTTTCCTCTTGTGGCATCTTAGTTCTATTCCCGAGATTCACCAGTCCCAGTCTTTCTTGCTGATTACTTCTCAAGGTGATGGCTAGCACTAAGTGACAGCTGGACAGAATCTATAATTGCCCCAGCAGTGGGCCTCTAGAAATGCCAGTGAGAGGTTATCTTGATTCTGTTCATTGAGGTGACAAGGCTTGCATTGTGGGTGGCACTATACCCTAGCTAAGACCATATTTTGAGGAATGGTGATGTTTCCTGTGGAAAGTCCTCTTGAGAAGACTCATAAAATCCAAAGTCTAGTCCCAAAGGCTTTCATAAGTTTCTTGACTTCTTTATCCTTGGACTACCCAAAGGACAACTGGTGATTGCCAGAAAAAATAGGTTATAAGTTGCTAGTAGTGCCCATTTCATATGATATGTAGCAAGAACATGCCTGTGTCATGAGGAAGTTTAATCTATTGTCTGTCCAACACTAGGCTAGTCTATAAATGAAGAACCAGAACCTGCCTGCCCACCAGGTTCAAGTAACTAGAGCTTTCACAGTAAAAGATGATGCTATGAGGGTGTTAAGCCCTGTGTAATGTCCCAGAGAACTCTAATAATCCAAGAGTTCAGTCAAATTTATTTGGTAATGTTTTTCAAAGTCATCTGATAGATATTCCCATTTTCCCTGTGTTACTGGGGAACACATTAAGGTGCTGGGCAACAGTGACCACCATGACATACAAAGTCAGGCCACACATCAGCATCTGGACCAGTACCTCACAGTATTCCATTAGCTAACTGTGTTTGTAGTTGTTACACTCAAAAGTTAGTGTTTATTTACCTGAAAACCAAAGAATCTTGTTCCAAATGCTACATAAAATGTAACTTTTGAAGAACATTGTGTGGAAACGCTTCTCACAACTTAAAAATCAATAGCCATGCACTGAGGGCACCGAGTTCCACAAATACACAACAGTTTTGGTTAATGATGGATATGGATAAAATTGTCAACTTGGAAGGATCTAGAATCACCTAGAAGACAAGCACCTGGGCCTCTCTGTAAGGATGACTGGGAATTGGGTTAAGTGAGGTAAACCTCTTCCCCGGGAGCTGAGGTCCCAGATAGACTAAAAAGAGAAAAAAAAAAATGAACTTAAGTATTTACTCGTCCCGGCTTCCTGACCGCGGATAGAATGCAGCAAGCACTCAGCTCCTCTTCCACGGCTTGACAGCTGTACCCTCAAACAGTGAGCCACAATAAACTCTTACATTTCTTTTGACAGATAGTTGATTCATCAACAAGGAAAGGTAATAAATGTAATGCTTTTCACAACGTGCAAGCTTGTGGTAGGGTCAGATTTGTTCTAATCTTTCTGAAAACATAAGACCTTCGCCCAATTCCTCTAAAGGGAAAGGACCCACTTCACAATTAGGAGGAAAGCCAGTGACAATCTGACATGCTGCACGGAATCTGCACTTCATACCCCTGGGCAACCTCACTGCCCAATACCAGCAGCCTGACAAGGGCAGAAGTACATCAGCAGGAAGTTTGCTCATGATGGCTGAGAGTCCAGAATCATACCAGGAGCTGTGAACTTGCATGCCTAAAACAAGCCCAATGTTGCTGCCAGGATAACACAGCAGGTGCATTCACATGTCTTCACACAACGCCTCCAAGCCAGTTGGAATTCTGCTTTGAAGCAATATCTGCCCTATCTAAATGCTGCTGTTTTTCTCAAACTGTCACCATGTATGCCAGCCCCTGCTTAGCTCTTCCCTGTATAGCTACTGGCTGAAGGATGAAGGTTCTAGCCATTCACACTTCCTGAAGTTCAGTATCTTAGCAGCAGGGTGCCTCACAGTACAGGGAATCACACTTGTTAGGGGGTCTGACAACCTGTTGCCATCACTGTCAACATTTTTTTCAGGGTGGGACCCCCACATAGACAAACACAGAGGACATGGGGGAAGTGATTTAATGACCCAAGCTGATGTGGTTCAAAATTTCACTGAACCACCATTGATAGGTACTCCATTTAGGAATGGCCTGGAGCAGAATGTGGAATCTCAGCCTTCACGGAGTCAAGTGGCAAGAATCAGGCATGGGAAAGGAGATACATGAAAAGGGAACAGGATGGGACAGAGAAACTCAGCAGCATCAGTGTGGGGGCGGAGGCAGGAGCATGGGATGCAGGATGGAGGGAGATGCATCAACAGGCAGGCTAAGTGGTGATGCCTCACCATTTTGTGTGCTTGATGAGGGTAGTATTCAGTTCCTACCCACAAAGAAGGGGCAGACAACCCCCAAGGAGCTGTGAGGATCCTGTTCTCCTGTGTTTATATTACATAATTGGAAGAAGCCACATGGTCAGTAAGATTAGAATGTGGCAAACAAACAACAAACAAAAGCAGCTGTCTTTATCTATCACAAAAATGAAAAACAGTGATGTAGTAATCTACATTAAACCTGGTGCAAATGCTAGAGAAACAAGCTTTGGTTATCAGCAGCCACATATCCAACCCTGTTTGGCCAGTAGACACTCTCAGCTCCTCACACAACACCGGGACATTGGTTTCCCCCTCCCACTATTATGGTGGGAAGATCTGTTGATGAGTCTCTGGCCCCTGCCCAACACTGCTCACACACTGAAGTTTCTCTTTCTGGTCCACAGATTTAAACTCCTGCAGTGGAGCTCTTGGCACACCTCCATCCGTACCCTCCTACATACTATGATGAGGACAATGGGGCAGGTCTCACAGAACTGCTATAACCTAGTTACTCTCCTCAGCCCTTTGAATCCAGCACATTACTCTCAGGGGAAACCAGCCTTTCTATCCCATGCATGTTCCCTCTTGACTTGCTCACAGCTTGAGATGGCCTGATGCTCTTTCATCTCAGGACACGTATTCACAGTAAGATTGACCTCAGATGCAGCCTTCCCCTTGACATCCATGACCATCTCCTCCTTGGAATTAGAATAGAAATTCATAACGCTGTTTTCTACTTCACTAAGAGTAACTGATGCAGCCTCTTTGTTATGGTTCTTTATTGTTCTCTTCTTTGGGCCTACATTTCTCAAGATTTCTGGCAGAATCAATCTTATTCATTTTAGAGTCCCCATAGGCTCAGACAAACATCAGTAAACATTAGCAGAGTTGGATCAGATCCAGGTGGCCCAATTGTAATGTTTCTGGGAGCCCAGATAGTACAACATCCAAGCAACTCAGCATATGCCCCAGACATTGACTTAGCCCCACTTAACAAGATGTGTGCCATTTCCCCACCTTCCTGTCCTATAGGGTCACACTAGGTGTGTCATCCTCAGAATGAGTTGTGGTTTTCCAGCTGTCCTGTTCCTACAGAGGCATGCTTGTCCCAGATAGGAGTAGATGTCATATTAACCTGCAAATTAGCATGCACGATCATTACTGGTTTTGTTGGCCCTTGTGTTAGGTTTCTTTTAAAAGTAATTGGAGGATTATGCTAGGATAATTGTATTTCTTGGGGTCTTGACTGTTGATGAAAGACTTATGGGTATAATCAACTGTTCTATGATTGGATCTGAAGCCTGCTTCACAGGCAGGAATCTATACCAATGCTGTAAATTCTATCACAAGCTCATGATGGTGAGGTCATAGGTCCTAGGAAGGAGTCTTAATTCTGTCATTCAGTTGAATGGACTCGGAGCTGAGTTTCCTTCTAAACATGTATTATGTGCTCCCATCGACAATTAATACTCTCAGCCTCAGTCAGAGCTGTGTGCTCAGTCAACTCCCTGCATTGTTTAGTTCTTAGTCAACTTCACACAAGCTGGAAATATTGTTGTGGGACCTCAACTGGGAAAACGTCTCCATCAGATTTGGCTTTCACAGGCAAAGCTGTGTGACATTTTCTTCATCGATGATTGATGTGTGAGAGTCTAACCCATTGTAGGTGTTGCCACTCCTGGGCAGCTAGTCCTGGGTTGTTTAAGAAAGCAGTCTGAGCAAGGCATCGAGGGCAAGCCAGTAAGCAGTCTTCCTCCATGGCTTTCTGCTTCAGTTCCTGCCTCCATGTTCCTTGTCTGCTTAAGTTCCTGCCTTGGTTTCTCTCAACAGATTGTGACTCCAGAAACATAAGTTAAATAGAGCATTTCCTCTCTCCCCCAGGTTGCTTTTGGTCATGGTCTTTATCACAGCAATTGAAACCTAACTAGGACATTCTCTTTTTGGTAAACTGCAGGGAACCTTTGGTTACACAATATCCTGATAACAAATGACCATTGAGTGCGCAGCCCAAACCAAGACAATTATGCCAACTATTTCGTGGCTCAAGAATTGTGAAGAAGAAGTGGTAGAAAGAATGTAAGAGACAGAAGAAGAAAAAAGCTACAACATGCCACCTTCTTAGCACTGTACATACATTGTGAGCATGAACATTCAACTACTAGAGATGATGTCACTGGGTCTGCCTAAGAATGGGCGTATGAGCAGTCAGGAAAAGATGGGGGAGGGACTCAGAGGGCCCTAACCTTCACTGGTGACTATGGATAGATTCAGAGAAAGAAGAGCCATTGCTTTCAGTTGTGAACACTCTGGTAATGATAACCCAGCAGGCTCCAATGGGTAGTCCTAGCGTCATAGTTACCTAGCTAAATGGCCCTAGTTAAGCTAAATGGATCATGAAAATGAAAAGTCATGGATTTGGGAAAGAGACAGGTAGAGATGAGGGGGAGAGAAAGATGGGAGGCTATAAGAGAAGATTGTGGGAGTAACCAGAATGTTTTATAAATGTGTGAAATTGTCAAAGAACCAACTTCATTAATAGTTACTTTTTTAAAAGACTTCTCTGACTTGATAAAGAAATGGACCGAAGATCAGGGAACTGTGAGCATGAGGTCTTGGCATGTCCATGTGTTGAGCACAACAGCATGGGAGAGACAGGTATAGAACAATGTGCAGACAGCACAATGTCAGCCACATCTGCGGAGCGCGAGCTGTCTGCCTACTTACAAGTATTGAGACCGAAGATCAAAACTTAATTGTATTATGTTTTACATTTTTACTTTCAACGACATACATTTTAGATTCATTCATACAGGAAGAACAGTAAGTACAAGGCAAGAGACAAAAGCTGAGAAAAATCTGTGCAAAGCTAACAGCAGGTCTCGTGCCAACAGCAGAAGTGTTCATGCAGTCATTATTGTCCTAGTTTCTCTGGGAAATTTTTTTCCATGCCTGGTGGAGGGCTACCTGTCAAAGTGAACAGGTAAGGTGAAGCTGTCCTGCTCAGACTTTAAAGTTAGAACTGCAAGGGACAGGGCAAGACAGACTTCTAAGTGGCCTATGGTGACCAAGGGTATTACAACAGCTTTTAGCAACCTGACGGCTGTCTGTCAATTAGCAGAAAGCCCGCGTGTCACTGTGGCAAGAGTGAATTTTCAAAGCTGTACCGCCATGTGCAAAGTGAGCACAGTGCTGGGCTTAGTATGTCATGATGGACATACAGCCGGTGGAGTCCTTACTCTGGAAACATATTCATCTCTAACAGGCTCGTCACAGGTGCCACGAACAAATCAGGTCAAAGAGCACACAAAAAAAGGAAGAGCACAAAAGCCACAGTGAGTCTACTGTACTTTTAAACAGGAATCATGTCTCTTAGGGCTTCCTACCCTGGAAAGTGCCATGCTCTAGCATGCTGCTCTGTGACCATGGCAGAGCTACTCAACCTCTCTGAGCTTTCATTCCTTCTTCTATAACGGGGGAACAGATATCACTGGCTGTTACGAGATGGAAATAAAACAAGAGATAAAACATCCAAAAGCAGCTAGCAGGGTAGTTGGCCTGGAGTAAGCAGCGAGTGAATACCATCTGCTCTGAATACACAGCATCAGAATAGATAAGAGAGGCCACTGGTCTGCAGGCTGTGTATACAGAATACTTGCAGTGTTCCTCAGAAAGTGATTGCACATAGTAGGCCAAGTCTGGGAGAGTATCTTTTAGAAGATGCTGTCAATGAGTTTCCAGTCTAAGCATAAATAACTGGACCCAGGGCATGAGTCCTGAACAGGATAGCAGGCTCACCACTTACAGCAGGTACTAGATATAAAAAGAAGTCCTCATCACAGGTGAGGAGAGGGATCACTGTAGCAGCAGGACCAGCCCACAGTTAAAGGGCTCATCTGAATTGGGCTGAGCTGCTGGGAGCAAAGTGGCACTAGGTTCTAAACCAATAATAACAGTGTGCCTCTTCAACTCTGCTAGTGCAGCGGTCCCCACAGCCCTGTGAGGCCACAGTATCCTGTACTTTAATGACACGGGAGTCAGAATGTGAGCTTCACAATGAAGATGGGTGGCCACAGTGTCTGTGCTGTTTCTTGATCAAAATCCAAGAAAGCATTGTACTACTCTACAAACACAGGTGGGGTTATACCCGGAAGTGTCTTTCTAGTTTTCCCCCATGAAATGCCAGAGAAACAGATCTGCTCCTTCTATGAAGCCTTAGGAGCCGCACCGAGTAATGAGATGACAGACAGCTGGCTGTTTGGTCTGTCAGATGCAGCCGTAGGATCAGACCACAAAACACAATTTCTGCAAAAGGGAAGTTGTCCTCCACATCATACACGGAGGCTTATCCAGGCTTCACACAAGGCTCACCTGTTGTTTCACAAACAGGAAGTAGTGCTGGGGCCACCTGATACAAAGATTGGCTTCCCCAACAGCACTGAGTCAGGGAATCTAGACCGGGAGTTCCAGCTTTTGTCACTGAACATATAGGATGTACATCTGCCCCAGCTAGAGAGATGAGCAGCAAGTGCCTTTCTTCCAGAGGGACTCCATGACTGTGGCTCCTTGTCTGTGGTGTGGATACTCCATCATGCCCATGGCTTACTACCTTCTTTTTTATTCACTTCCCAGGATACGGAAGTGAGCAGATAGCTAGTGAGGTCCTTCTGATGACACTTCCAGTGCCGTGCACTCAGAGGCCTCACTCACTGTCAAGACTTCTGTTTCTCCACACCCTGTCCCCATTTCCACCCCATCTCTCCTGCTGCTCTTGTGGGGGTGCACTCTCTGGAGAACGGTCACTGATCATGAGACGTTCTGAACTCACTACGGGGTTCACTATGAGGTTCACTATGGGTTGCTGAGCCCAGAGCACCAGAAATAGCTCCTTTGTGCACAGTCCTTCACATATGGCTAGATAAAACTGGTTTTGAAGCTCTTATATTTAAACATATCCCCAAGTTACACTTGCGTGTGGCTCCCAAAGAGACTTCTGCACTCTGCAGGATACGTGCTTGCAGCTGAAGAGTGCTCCGTGAATATTCCCATCTGTGCCCGGCTCTTAGGCTGATCTAAGTCTGCCCTCACAGAGATGGGAGGGAGCCAAATCCTGGGCAAGCTGCCAACAACTAAACGTTGGACAAAGGTACCTACAGGCCTTGTATTTTTTTTTTTTTTTTTTTTGGTGTGGCCTCTAGGAGACAAAATTATCTCTTTACCACCACAAATATTTTATGCTTTTCAAATAATCTGGACAAAAAAAAAAGATAGATTTGTACAACCCAGGAGTTAGGTGACATGGTGTTGGTTCTGAGGGTCGCACAAACAACCAAGGCAGAGTTCAAATAAATGGTTGCAGTAGACTACTCTGAAGCACCAGTCCTAACTGCATTCTAGACAGTAGGAAGTTCTTCTCTCAGGGAAAATCTAGTGATGTGTGGAAGCAACATTGGTGTCACAAATGTGGAGGAAAGAAAATTGCTTCTGGTACCCAGAGGGCAAAGACTAGGATCCTAGGACACCCTGGGAAGAAGGACTGGAAGATCATTTGACTATCAGCTTATGCATGGGTAACCTCTGCAAAAACCATGAGTTATCCTCTTGTCTGCTGCAATGAAGACACGTGGCCATGCCAAGCCACAGAAGGAGCAGGATTTGTAATGGTTTTGCCTCTATTGCTGCCTATCAGGACAAGAGGAGCTGCCAACAGCTGCTGAAGTTAGATTGCTAGGCCTGAAGTGACCTCCTGGGAGCCAGGCAGCCTGCTGACAGCTGAGAGGTCTGGATACTCCCACAGCAAGCCCAGCCCAGCAGGGACCTCGGGGCTCCTCACAGCACCAGCAGGCCAAATAATAAAAGCACTGGTGACCTGGAAACAAAGCCAAGACTGCACAGACAAGACCCAGTGGCTTTTCCCGAAGGTAGGAAGGCTCGCTCCTTTGTTCCCACTCACCACGCTACATGGTTTCTTTAGTGACGTGGTTTCTCTAGCTCCAGCGGTCACTCCCTAGTGTAAGTCACAAAATCACAGGTGCAGGCGCAGTTTTGCCTGTCAGGTATTGACCTTCCCACAGGGGCAGACTCAGTCTTGCTTCTTAGCAGACCACCTCAGTTTTCAGCAAGATGAAAGCTCTAGATTTAGCCCTTCTGAGGATGTGCAGCTTCCTTTTTGACCTCTTTGTTTTTATTCTGTTTGAAAAGCATAAAAGGAAGTCTGGAAGACTGAACATTAGGAAACTATTCCCAAAACCTTAAAAGCTTCTGGAAGACCATAGTAAGTAGCTCACAAATGGAATCTCAGGAGAAAGTACCCAGCAAAACAGGGCTTTTCACAGAAAATTCCCTGCACCCAACTTTGCAGCCCTTGCCTGTTAAATGGCACAAGGACTTACTCACAACCAGTCTCAGATACTGTTTGTCATTCACTGTTGAGGCAAGTGGCTAAGCTGTCACCTGCTCACCTAGACCGACTCCGTTTCCCTTACATGATGGAAGTTCCATAACATAATGGAGGCAGTATGGCTGTTGTCTCTGACCAGCTCATGGTCTCTGCAGAACTGAGATCCCATGGTGCTAGGGGAGAAGGTTTAGAATTTGAGAAAGTCTGGGACCAAGTTGATGGTGACAAGATGCATCTGGGAATGCCTTAGTGCCTAGTCAGTCAGGACCAGGCCCTCTGCTACCCAGGAGAAGAAACACATGCTCAGTGCCTGAGGAGATAGAATGTGAGGACTGGGAGCTGGGAGGGAAATGGGAACTATTCCTTCCTCTCCTCTCCTCTCTTCACCTCACCTCCACCTCCACCTCACCTCACCTCACCTCACCTCACCTCACCTCACCTCACCTCACCTCACCTCACCTCACCTCACCTCTCCTCTCCTCTCCTCTCCTCTCCTCTCCTCACCTCTCCTCACCTCTCCTCACCTCTCCTCACCTCTCCTCACC
>JANHMN010000010.1:35613895-35639777 GCA_030674055.1 Rhabdomys pumilio
CCTCACCTCTCCTCACCTCTCCTCACCTCTCCTCACCTCTCCTCACCCTCATCCCTACCCCAATATCACCTCAGCTCACAGCTCACCTCCCCTCACTCTCTCTCCTCTCATTCTTACCTTCCTCTCACCCTCACAGTCACCTCAGTACACATTATCCGCATCTTCACTCTGTCTCAGCTCCACCCTTACCACACCCTCACTCACACTCGTCTTCACCCTACTTCACTTCACCCTTAAGTCACATTCATCTTTACCCTCATTTCCCCCTCACCTTCATTGTCACGATCACCTCATCCTCATTTTCATCCTCACCTTCATCTTCTCCTGAGTCTTTACCCTCGTTCTCACTCTCACATTACAGAAACCTCACCTCTCCTTGCTTACCTCACCTCACCCCACCTCACCTCACCCTCACCTCACCCTACCTCATTCCCACCTCACCTCATCTTACTTCACACCTCACCTCACTCTCACCTCACCTTCACCTCACTTCTCACTCTCTCCTCACCCTCACCTCACCTCACTCTCTGGTCACCCTCACCTCAACCTCATCTCATCTCTCCTCAGCTCATCTCACCCCACCTCTTCTCACTCTCTCCTCACCCTCACCTCACCCCACACTCACCTCACCCTCAAGTCACCTCACCCTCACCTCACCTCACCCCACCTCACCTCACCTCTCCTCACTCTCTCCTCACCCTCACCTCACTTACCTCACTCTCGCCTCACCTCTCTTCATCCTCATCTCTCCTCGCTCACCTCATCTTGCTCACCTCTCCTCACTCATTACCTCACTTTCACCTTACCTCACCCCACCTCACCCTACCTAACCCTACCTTACCTTACTCCACCTCATCCTTACCTCACCGTCACCTCATCCCAGCCTCACATCCACTCTCCCTCTAACTTCCCTCACCACCCCTGGCAGTTGATGTTGCGCTCCAAGCCCATCTATACACAATAGTCTCTTCCATGTGGTCCAGGTCGAAATTTCATACCAGGGGTCATGCACATACTCGATGACTTCTTACCTCCTCTCTGACATATGGGTCCATTAAAGGTTGACTGAATTTTATCTTGCCATATTTGATACCTAACAAGGGAATGAGCCATGTAAGAGGGCACTGGCTCAATGGAAGTCAGCATCCAGAATTCACAACCCCACTCAAATCAGAAAGTGCTTTTTCCCCCAAGTATAATGCAGGTTTCTAAACCTGATAGGGGCAAGGATTCCTCCAGTTGGCTACCCAGCAAGATTTATCCATAGACCTTCAAAGGAACCTAACATGTAATCACTGCCATCTAAGAAAAGTATCAATAAGCTTCATTTGATATTTTATGCGATGTATATGTGTCTCTGGGTAAGCTTTGAGAGCAACTGAGTTCCATATTAAAGGTGTTTTTAGAACTCACACATTTGTAGTAATTATCCTTTCACCCACTGGCGAGCACTACCCGTGTGCGCAGTGTGTGATTGCCAAGTGGCTGGCATGCTGTCTTCGGTGTCAGGGATCAGTTGCTCCTCTCATGTGTGGTATTTTCCATGGCCACATGCTGGCTGTCTAAGCTCTCTAAGACCCATTTTTAACACATGCGGAATGAAATTTTAATACTACAATAGCTGTGAGCTCTGCTAGGCAATAAATCCATCCATTCATCCACTCGTCCATCCTTCCTTCCATCTACTCATTGATAGGGGTGTTTTAAAGATTAACGGAGACAATGCATTTAGAGCCCTTCGTGTAATCTGGTCCGTAAATCCCGGGGTGGCAGCTATTACTGCTGCGCGTCCTGTGAAAGGATCGCCAGCCACCACCTTCTTGAAAGGCAGGATCTATGATTAGTTTCTCCCATTCCGAACACTTCAGTGGTTCTTGATTGCTGAGCAAATTAAGCACACGTTCGTCATCCTGCTGGCATGCCCTTTCTTGGCTCACATTATCTCAGAAGCCTTCCTTAGCCCCCATAGCGGCTGTCATTTTCTTTCTCGAATCCCTTCAGCTGAGCACTTTCACTGCTATGCAAATGCATTTCCTTGTTTTTGTGCCTGCCGTATAAAGGCCTCCCCTTAAATGAAATGTATACATTTTTGGCAAAGAGCCACGGGTGGAGTTGGTGCCCAATACATGCTTGAATGACACCTTAGGGCAGTAAGATTTATAGTTTATGCGTGAACTTGAAGGCCACCGAGGAAATGCATATTTTATTTTCTTTGAAAGTTAAATTTTTATTGATTAGATGTCTGCTTGGTTCAGGATTAGATAGTGTGCTGGGATTTATTATGAAAAGTCTTTTTCTTTGCTAATTGCTCATCTGACTAATTCCCAGTCACTCTAAATATGTATACATTGCTGGCTTCTTTGTAGATCCATCCTTCTAGAGCCTTTGTGACTGTGTAACAAAAGAATGCCCAAGCTCCCTTTTTATCATGTAAGAGGCAGTCTGTGTGTCCTTTTCATCTGCCGATGCATCCCAGGGATACATAGATGAAGTTAATTAGATCTCTATAGTATATAATGACTTCATAGAGATCTAATTAATTTAACCCCTTAATCACTGACTCTGGATAGGAAGTCATTTTTACAAGGTCACCTCAGAGCCAGGCCCTTATCTTTATCTTGCTCCAATGACAGCTGATACCTAGTTATAATATGTACAGCCAGCCTCCAATGGAAGGTAGTCTGATAGTCTCAAAGTCCTATGCATCACAGATACAAGAAGCATTTTAACAGTGACATATTCCTATCACACAGTGTCATAGTCCACCTTGCACTCTGTGATGGTGACCACTCTGGCTGGGAAAGCTGGCAAGCAGTGCTCCTGTATTTAGTGCTAATTGAGAATTCCTCTGCAGAACAGTCTCTGTTGCTATGGACACCGTCCCCAAAGGAGGTTTAGAAATTCTTCCACATGTCTGCATGTGCCAGAGAAAGCCTGCCTACTTCCTCTTTAATTCTCAAAGAAATCTCTGTGTGTGGGTGGAAAAGAAATCACCCAACACTGCAATAATCCAGCAGCAAAACAAATATATTCACAATGGCCTTTCCAAGGACCCACATTTGAAAAATTAATCTCATCCCGTCACTTAAAACAAGGTCAGCCCTGCTCCCGCCAGGGTTGCTATGTGTGTTGGGTCCCAGTGCTTATCCCAGAGCTGGGAAACATGGCTGCTGTGACAGTATACAGCAGAGAAGTGCCACCCCTCCTCATCCTGGCCTTTAGAGATGCAGAAAGAGCAATGGCAGAATGTCCAGAGTGTAGAGAGGGGATGATGACTCCTGAACAACGATTTGACTACCATTAGCAAGAGGACAAGGATATCATCTGAGGTACTGAGTACTACTGTCTTAGGTTGAAAAGAGCATTGAAACAGGCTCCTAATATCCTTTGGGCATGCGCCATTGCCCCTACTTTGCCAAGTGGGTCCTTCAGGCTCAACAATACCAGTACTATATTGAGGACTCTGCATCTCGGCTCATTGCCAAGTGGTCCTTCTTTTTTCACCAAGGCTCCTGGGATAGCTAATAAGCTCCTTTAATTAAAGAGAAAACAAGCAGAGGCTCCAGTGAGTTCTTGTAGGAAGGTATCATCTCAGATTCAGATGAGGAAATGGGGCCACCTGAGGGACACTTTCACATTACTGTTAGGGACAACAGACCTATGAATATGGAAAAGTGTTCCTCCACAGATCCATGCTTCTAGGCTCCAGAATAGCAGACCCCAAACACCAGAAAGTAGGGTTATGACTGGCCTATTTTTAGAATCAGGTGATGTCACTTGATGAGAGTTGTAAGAGTATATGACTGTCACTAACATGATAGAACACAACATTGCTGTTCAGGTTACATTATGAACATTTTATATCTTCACAACGGGTACCCAACAGTTGGGACAAATGATTAATATGCTCAGAATGCGTGAAAAAATATCTAAACTGTGCTACCTAGAAAACAAAGAAAACTGAAACATTCCCCCATGGGTATCGAGTCTCAGTTGAAAATTGGGAATGATTTTGTTCTGAATATTACCAAAATGCTAACTGAAACATTTCTCACAGGCTTGCCCCCTCAGGAGTCCTGCAGACTCCTCTAGACTCAAGGGGTGCTCTAGAGCAGGAGGCAACAGGTCACTGGGACTAGCTAGTGCTGGGTCTGCCCTTTATCCCATCCACAGCAGTCATCCTCCTGAAGGAGAAATCTTCCCTCCAAGAGCGGGATCCCAGGTCACCCAGCTCATTATAAACACTTCAATGGGAGACATTACTGTTATTATCCAAGATAATAGATAGGACCATAGCTGCAACCCTTTTTATTACTGGAAAATGAGGCTCTCATCTCCTCGTGCTCTGTAATGACATCTACTTTTATTTATTGATGATTTTATTTTATACCTAAGACAAGAATGATCCAATCTTCAGAAAATGTAATTTAGCAGGGTAGGTTTTGCAAAAGCTCCTGTGGAGTGTCATTCGAAGTGAATAAGCATTTTGACCCGGAACAGGGAAGATCTATAGCTGCCATGGAAGTTGGCACTTCTGTGAGCTGTGACCACACAAGATGGACAGTACAGGACTGTAGATTAGGGTCAGAGGTGTCCCAAAGAGCTTTCTCTTTCCACCTTGGGCACAGCTGCTGCTGCCTTAAAGAAAAGCCAGTACCAGTACAGGCAGTGTCCAGTCCTATCCTGTCCCTAGGGACAACAAAACTGTTTGTGCTTTGATTTCTCCTCTCTCTGCATCTATGACACACAGCATCTGTTTTCTTTTAGGGTTCATTATACTCTTAGGTTTAATTTTTTATGGCAAAATGCTAATACACACACAGACACACAGACACAGACACACACACACACACACACACACACACACACACACACACACACACACACACACGGGTGGACTGGGTTGATGGTGATTATAGACAACACTTTCCTGATAGAGTTTTCAGAGATGTTTAAATAAGAAAGAATGGCACGTTACAAGCCTTTCTCATAAATGTCCTTTATACTTTTTCACATTTGTGGAATGAATAGGAGCCGAGGGAAGAGAGCTGTATGAGGCCCTTGCCAGATCTGAGCACCTCAACAAATTGACACTCGAGGTAGCATAGTATACAAAATAGAACTTGTTTGCATGCTGACCGGAGTTTGTCCAGGAGAAGAGAAACAGGATGTGTATCAGTAGAGTCAATACAGCAAACACCAGGGGAAAGTGCATCATTCATCTTTATGTCTAAGGGGTGATGACCCACCATGACACTGAAGAACGATTCTGGGTTAAACCAAAGTTAAGCATCTTCTAGTCAGGAGCCAGTTCTAACAAGCATCAGATCTGAGCAGCTTACAGGAAGCCAGCTTCCCTGGGAAGTATGCCACATGGCCTGGCTCACAGAGACAGGGGTTTCCACTTGGAAACAATGGAAACAGCCCAGAGTAGGGACAGCTTATATACCTGCTGTCCTGGATGCCTTTCAACTCTAGAGAAAGTGCAAGGAGTGTTCATTGTCAGTGGCTGAACTCTTTAAACTGGGCCATATGCTGAGTCTGCCTTCTATAAATAGGGTCCTGACTGCAACCAAATTCATCTCCAAGGCTGAAGCCTGCTGTGTCCATAACTGCATGATTTAAACAGCTCCACCCACACATCAGGCAGCCCACTCAGTCTCTTGAAAAGCAAACCACCAACTACAAGCACTTGATGCACAAGACACTTCAGAGGCATTTGGAATTCAGTATGCCCAAGGCTGGATTTTTTTTTTTTTTGTGCCCCCAAGTCTGTCCTTGTGTCCCATGGCTAATGATATTCACTGCTATCCTATACCTGATGTCCTGGCAACTCAGTGCCGTAGCCAATAGCAAGGCATTGGGTAGACAGAACAGGGATGTCTTTGTGTGTGTGTTGGTCCTTGGTGGCTTTTTATTAAGTTAGTGAAACACCCAGAGCCCAAAGAACATTGTCCATAGGGGAGAGATAGTTTCTACCTCACACAGCTGTTACAAGAACTGCCTTATATCAAGAGATATGCATGGAAAGCCATCCTGAGAATCATGTACAAGGCTCAGGAAACAAATCAAGCAGGCTGTAAGTATCCTAACAGAGTCCAAGGCTGGGGTTCAAGCTCTGGCAGCCATGCCAATCACCCTGCAGGACATGTTATTGTAGTTGGGTTGTGACTTTTCCAACTTCAGTCACTTTTCCATCCATGTCACATGGCATTCTTGCTTTCTGTCTGGCAACAGCCTATCATTCTTGCCACCACAAGTGGGTGGGGGGGGGCAGGCATGATAAGAACAGGAGCCCAGGGGGACAGTGCTCAGCCTGCGTTTCCCCCTCACTGCTGCCTAAACTGTTGCTTGGGGATCTGTTGTTTCCACTGCTCTCCCCCACCCATAGCAGGATGACCACCCAAGGTCACCCAAGACCAGTAGCCTGAAAGGGAAAATGAGGCAGGAGTGGAACACCAGGAGTGATGAGACCTCAGGCAGCAGTATTACCAGCATAGACTTCAGTGAGACAGGTCATTTAACTGGGGGAACAAAGGCTTTTTAAACCTTTGGAGATGAGTTGGGGCAGTACCCAGGCCAGTACTGAGGATGCCTCATTTGCATAAGGAGGAATTCTAGGTATGGCTCTACATGACCTTTTGAGGAGAGAACAAGTTTAACTTGGCTGCTGGCTGTGTGACCTCCTCAGGAGGGGAAAAGGTAGAGTCCAGGAAAGAAAGGGAGCAGTCCAACTCTTGCCGATCTCAGGATGAAACTTCTGAGATTTAGATACACCTCAACCCCATTTTTGCTCTAGATCGGCTCCTCCCTGCCCCTCCACGGCTCTCTGGTCCTACAGTGATCTATACTATAACTTAACAAACATGTGAAAACAACTTTAGATTTATAGTAGTGACATTTGGGCATCAAGAAAATGAGGAACAGCCTTGTTCAACCTCACAGCATTCCTGCAGAGAAAGACTGTGAACCCTATTTGGGAGTTATTACACACTTGCTAGGATCCCTGTCCTGAGATGGCTGGCCCAACTCTTTACCATGTTACAGACACAACAACCAGTGAGATTCTTAGTGACCGATAAGTTGTGATGGGGAGGGTCCAGGACAAGCTAACAATGTGTCGAGTGTCATAACTCAAGTTGGCCCAAGTGAACTTTAAGCATCAAAGAACAAAATGAACAGACTATGAAATATGCCCTCTCTTTAACATTTTCAAAAAAAAAAACAAAAAACTAAAAACCTAACAAAAAAATGTAAAGTAACTTTAAGTCAAATGCCAATTACAAAATATTCTAAGAGGATGGAGGCCCAAAACCATGTAGGTATTGACTAGAAGAGGTATCTGGATTAATTTTTAATATTTTATTAGATGATGGCTGTGTAAATAAAGAATTGTTTTTCAATTTTGGTCTGCCTCTCTTGTATCTTTTTTTGTTGTTGTTGTTCACAGAAAAACAAAATCACCCATGTGTAGAAATATAATTTCAGGCAGGAAGAATCACAAATAATGCACACACAACACACACACACACACACACACACACACACAAACACACACACACACACACACACCTCTTTCAGAATAAATTCTTAGCTAAGAGATTCTAAATCAATTCTTCACAGTGCTATTATAGCCATGGAGATACACTGACGGGTGTTATTCGCATATACACATCTCTAATGGTGCCTAGACCAGTAATCCAAAGCAATAGGAAGTCTGCTCTCTGGTGCCAGGAAACCAAGATGCTGGGCTCCAGGTTTTCAGTCAATAGACACTACTGGCCAGAAAAGATTTAGATTTTAATGTCTTCTCCCAAGGACATGCAAATATGTTCTCTAATCCTTTACTGTAGAAACAACAAAACCCACAAAGAAATCTTTCTTTGACCTGTTATTTGTTTTTAGCTGTTTCTCTTCCCTTGAGAATAAAGCCCACAGTTGCCTGACAATAATCTTTCAAGCCATTTAGTGTCTGTTTTTGTTTGTTGTTTGTTTTACTTCAGTTCATGGTAATTGGTTTTACCAGAGTTACCAAGGACCTCCCTCCATTTTTCTAAAACCCAGTGGCTGCGTTCTGCTCTTATCTGCTCACCCCTGACAGAGCTCTCCTCTCTCCTACCTCTGTTTTGTCTTTCTTTTTTTCCCTTGCTAGTCAATTTCTGTTCTCTTCCCAGGTCCCTCTTCTTGTTTGAATTTCATGCTCCTGGGCTTCCAAGGTCCTTGCTCTTATGCCAAGCAACCCACAAACAAGGTCTGAGAGCATAGAAAGCATCTTAGTATTATTGGTAGATTTTCCATTAGGAAGAGCATTAGCAGTGCCTAGTCTTTGGGGCAGAGGTAGACTTTCAAAACTTTCCTTAGAGAATGCAAGGGTGTCTTCAAGCTGCTGAACACACCCAGTTAATGGCTGTGAAGTGTCCTGGGAGTGGAGTAACCTCAAGGGTGGCATTATTCTTAACCATGGACTGTCCTTCAAGAGGGACTCAACTATGAGCCACAAACAGCTCATCCTTCTGTCAGGAGGAAACAGCTATCAGTACTATGGAGGAGACTTGTACATTACTTGGTGTCTGCCACTGTCCAGAAAATCACTCTAACATTTTGTTAGCAAGAATCCATAAGAGAAGTTGGCTTGCACATCAACAATATCTTCTTATCAGTCATTTCCGTATCATTTATTGAAGAGTGTTCAGAACAGAAGGTCATTCATGTTCAATGCATCCTGTAGTAATCTTGCATTGGTGCTCTAAGTTGTCACCTGATTGTGCTTGCACATGCATGCACACACATGGGTGCTGCTCCTGGAGTGGAGGTGACCCTCCTAGAACATGTCATTTGTCCACAGTTGTCATGTCACCTATGAATTACCAGGATAGAGTTCTGCATACCCACATACAAGTGTGTCCTGGGCTGTTCTTTGCTGTGTGTGAATACTGAACAGCGTTTGCTTGTTGGTACCCTAGAAAGGAAGCCTGTCACTGTCAAAGCACATCTGACAAGCAAGTCAGAGAAATGAATGACTGAGGTCTACAGGAAAGATGGACATTTGAGTTGACATGGGGACAGATCACAAGGAAGTGGAGCAAGGATGGGAGGCCTGATCAGATCCCTCTTGACCTCAAGGCCCACTCAGTGAGGCCCAGTTTGCATGGAGGTTGTGGAACCATCTCACTGTGACAGATACAGCAGAAAACAAACAGCAGCCAGTCAGAGTTCCCTCTGGACCATGCCAGGGGAATTATCTTCTCCCCTAATGAATCTCCACATCAGGGGCTAAAACTGAGCCAGTGCTCTGAGTGGCAAGAGTAAAAGACACCCACAATCTCTCTGCCTTCAGAACTTAATGCTGAAGTATTCCTTCCCAAAGCCAAAACTGTTTCTACCCTAGAATACTAGACCACTCTGCCCAAAACTAGCGGACGATCCCAGGGTCACAGCTCTAAATGAAGCAAGAATGATCATTGCCCTATGTACAAGTAAGAATCCAAAGGGGTTAGAAAACAGTGCTTAAATTTGCTTCCCACAGTTTACCAAAGGAAAATACCGCACATCAAACCTTCCCCAACCATTTACCCCAAACTGACAATACTTACAGAAATGGAGAATACACATGGTTTTAAAGTTAGGGAAGTTTTTTTTCCCCCTGAGAAGAGTTCACTCTGCATAATACATCATATGCAGGGAGTTAGAGCATGCGTGGGCACTTTTCATGGCTGAAAGTGTCACAGTTCTGTTAAAATGCAGATTCCCCATGAGGTCTGAGTTCTGTATTCATAAAGTTTTAGGTTGAATTGCTGCCTGGAAACCCTGGACCACACTGAGGTGCTTGCTGTGAAAGGAGTACCTTCTGGGAGGAGCCCCCTGTCAGAAGCATCTTCATGCTCTTGACCACTATTGACCCACAAAAGAATTTCTTTATACATCACCTCATTTTGGTTGTGACAAGTGACTTCTTCACTATGAGAATTAAGACCATTGGTTCAAATAGAAGCCCTAAACTGTGTGCCCCACAGCAATCCCCCGAATGTGGCTCAGATGCAGCTTCACCTTCAATGAGGCACATACACTGTCAATCAGCTTGATAGGGAAGGGGTAATGGCAAGGAAAGGGTGAATGGCATGTGCCTAATACAGCATCTGACTCCAGCACATGATGCACTAAGTGTTCAGACCTTGGCCTTGTTGCCGATTCTGTGGTTACTATGGTCACAAGCTGGGATGCTGATGCTCTGGGGACAGGACCTGTTGTTATGGCCCCTGTTGTGGTAACATTACCTCTTACCTCCTAATCATGGAACCAAATGAAAAGGAGAGTGAAACAGACCGATGGAGACCTACTATGATTTCATGTTGATAAAGAATAAGAGGGAGCTCTACACAACTCCCCCTAATTGAGGTCTCAGTCTCTGCCTCTACCCATTGTATTCCTCATCATCTGCTTTGTTTTTCTGAAGGCCCTGAAACCTCTTCAGAAGACAGAAAACCATAGCCAAGAAGATATTCAGGGCCAAGTGACTCACCAGGTCTGAATCCCTATGGGAAGATATTTTTCAGCTACCCTTTGTTGTGTCATTAGTACCTAAGACACAACACAGAGAAGTGAAAATATTTGTTTTTAATAAATGATTTCAAGGAATCTCCATGGCTAAACTTCCTCCAGAGATGAAGATTCTTCAATGTGTAGTTAAATCCCTAAAGCAGGGACATGAAGACCTGCTCATGTTACTGTGAGGCCATCTGCAGGCTGCAGAGTGCAAGGAGGTAGTGCAAGAACACAACTTTGGCAAATATTTAAATGTTGTGAGTGTATATTTAAATGTATATAAATATTAAATTTAAATATTTAAATATGTATCATTAATTTGCAGAATATATATCAGATACTTACCAAGTGCCAGGCTGGGGTGATGTGTTGAATGGAGGGCAGTGAATAAATGACCCATGACCCTTTCCTTACTGGAGCCCACAGTATTAGTATTGTGAGGATGCAAAGAAATCATGCCACAATGTGCCGCAAGAACAGGTTGCTGTGAGAGTGATCACATGCAGAAGGGGAAACTGAGGCCTTGAGAGATGGAGTAGAGGTTCAGTTGGCCACTCATGGGGAGAGTTTAAGTCTTTACACTGTTAGGCTTCTGTTCAAACTCTGTAGGGCTGTGCCTGAAGCCTCTGGAAGGACAGGCTGTCTCCCGACTTTTGCACCATGCTCACTTCTTACACTAGCTTTAAGCCAAAAATCCTTGTTTCTCTTCTGTGCCTCCTCTGCTCTTGACCATTTGGGGAACTCAGCAATAGCAAGGCCTGGACTTTCAGGCTTATAATCCTCTAGATCACAGAAAGTCAAACTCCTCCCATCCTTTATGGCAGCAAACTGCAAATGTGGTATTTGCTTTCAATCCTAGAGAAATTTTGGTAATAAAGACAACCCACCCCCCGCTCTCTAATGTGTGTGTATGTGTAAGCTCCTTATCATGTCCTTGCCCAGACTTTTAGGTAGACCCTGGGGTCTCCCCTGAACCCAGACAATAGCTATCTGGCTCCCCTGCCTTCTCTAACGTGACTCCAAAAGAGATTCAGCAATCATCCTCTACAGACACAGTTAAGATCAACACGCTGCATTAGATAGTTTTGAATGAAATACAGTTCTAAAGAGTCAAGTAAACACAAATCAGGTAAAATTGGTCATAGTAGAGAAAGATTAGGCTGTGGAGTGAACTTGGGTCATAGGGCCACCAGACCCCTGTACTGTTTGCTCTTACCCTCGCTCAAATGGACAGTGGACTGCATGGTGGGAGTCTGAGAGCCATATTCAGAGGATGCCAGGCTGAGTCTAAGCCCTGACTCCAGTTTGAGACAGGGTGACATTACTGCTGGGTGTTACACAATGCTATCTGCACTGTCTCCTTAGTACTTTATTCCTAGGTGATTACACCAAGTGTACTGAGCACGAAAACTATGGCCAGAGGCAGAGCATCAGGATAAATGGAGGTAATGAGGAAGAGAAGACAAGGTAGGAGATAACAAGGACGCTGATGATATGGAGGAAATGGTGACATTTCTCAAAGTTGCTAAAGAACAATGACAGTTACACAGAGGACCTGGGGAGTGCGAAATGAGTGCCAGTAGAAGGGCTCAGCAAGGAAATGCACTTGATTTGCTTGGGCCAATTACAATTGCACTTGTGTGACTGGAGTTCAATTCTCAGGATCTACATGGGTGAGAGGAAAGAAATGACTCTAGAAAGTTCACTATAGACACACACACACACACACACACACACAGAGGATAAATAAGTAATAAAAATAATAAACACATGCTTTTTATGTTTTCTGCATCCTATAGTTCTCTTGCTTATGTTTGGAGTATGCATTTGACTGTTAAATACAGGTATGTATACTAGCACACAGTCTCATGTACATACTAGGGCCAAGTACTTTCTTGTTGTCAGAGACTCATTATGTGTTTAAATTTAATTGAATAAATCATATTAGTGATTCCCAAGGTAATGTGGAAAGTTACAATAGAAGTCACAGGGCAAAAATTGCTTTCAGTAGTTTGAGACCACATTAATGTGAGAAACTTGCCAGGTATGATAGCACACATCTCTAATTCCAGTGCTGGGGAGGCAGAGGTAGGTGGATATCTGTGAGTTTGAGGCCAGGCTATTCTACATAGTGAGTCCAAAACAGCCACAGATACATAGTGAGACCCTGTCTTTAAAGAATAAAACAAACAAACAGACAAGCAAGCAAAAAAGGCAAACAAAGAATTCAGACAGGATCCTGTGAGCAATGTACTTCAAATCATCTCAAGGTATTAACATGGAAAAAATGTTTAAATCCACACATATTGATACATATCAACTGCGAACATACCAAAATCTTAACTAGAGATGAGCAAAGTAACAGGTATGCAGACACTGAGAAGAATGGATTGCTTCAGCACAATCAGATTGCTTCAGCACAATCAGGAGAATCACGAGGGTATAGGCAGGGTTGGGAAAGATACCAAAATCAGTGGTCCCAGGAACTTCTAAAGAAACTGCTCAGTTATCTGGAAGCTATGAAGTCCATCTCAGAGATGCTCATTATAAATAAAGGGGACTGTAGATAGCCTTACAGTGTGCTGCCCCTCAATAATGCTTGGAAGCTGATCAAAATTTACAAGTAGTCATAGCCAGTCTTAGCCTCTTGGGTACTAGACTACCAGTCAATATTAAATCACCTCAGCTGTTTGCTCAGAATTTTTTTTTCAAATGAAATAGGAATTTCTCTGACAATGGGTTAAAAATTAAATCTAACCATTACTGTCAGCTCCCTCTCTCCCTTTCTCTCCAGCTTCCTCTATAACAGCTTGACTGAGTTTGTAGCACTGAATGTTTGTGACAAGCAAAGGGGGATAGAGCGAGCCCTGTCAGAACTGAAGCTGAGCGAGGCACTTACAGGCAAGTGGGAGCGTCTGCCAGGATACACATTTGCCTCCCTGACTACGCCCATCACCCCTGAGGAGGTGGGCACTGTTATATGCTGAAGAGAGACCGCTGGGGTGAGTCTGAGCTACTGAGCTATCCACGGAGAACACAGTTGGTTGCGCTGAATGCTGACTTAGAATTCAAGCACCAGCAGGAGGAATTTCCTGTGTGCTTCTTCAGTGATACGAAACAGATATTGGGCATGGTCATATTGAAATGGTGTGGGGACCACTTGATGGGCAGTTTGATAGTAGCAAATACTAATTGTAATAATATATTGCTTTAAAAATTACACGGTGCTTTTGATGTACATAGGGAGGTACTTGGAATCCCGTGTGTGCCATTCATAAGTAACACTACATGAGAACATTGTGTGGGGTGGCAACTCATAAATATCTCATTGTATTTGGGAGCCATTACCACTGAGCAATTAAGGGAAACTAAAAATTCAGGTTTTGTGTAATGAATATATGAAAAATTTATCTCAACGTGGAGTACTGGATTAAATCTTTGAATTCCAAAGTGTGTTTCAAGGAATAAGTTGTCCTTTCTCCACACTGCTATAGGAATGGGATGCTCTGTTCTACCTTTAGGTCGTGTCTTTGGCCCAAGGCCAGCTTGGGTATCATCTCTGCTTATCACTTATTTGCCCTTTGTTAGTGACAAGAGTCAGGATCCCAGTGAGCATTGACACAAGGCACAGCAACGCTGATTTCACTTTCACGGTGTTAGGATTAGTGTTAGTCTTAGAAGTAATGTAGGTGTGCCCACATTCTTGCTTGCACAAGGCTTAATGTAACACTGAATCATTACTTCAAGTGTCCAAGTTAAAACATGCTACTGTTTGAATACACTGACTGCAAAGTGCAAATGTGGTATTTGCTTTCAATCCTAGGGAAATATGGTTCCTGTAATAAAGACAAAAATGCACCCCATTCCATGATCATGCGTGCGTGTGTGTGTGTGTGTGTGTGTGTGTGTGTGTGTGTGTGTGTAGATGTGTATGTAAAAAAGATAGAAGAAACTTAGCTAAGTATCTAATATTACAGTTAAAAAAAAATAAGACCAATCTAAGAGATGGCCTGGTATATTATAGACCCTTAAGGAGAGACAGAGGGCTGTAAATTCCCCTGGACCAAAAGGTTTGGGTTCAAATAGCTCACATTTCTCTCCAGAACAAGACATGATAGTTTGTAGTGATTGATTGCCAACTTGTGGTGATCTAGAATCATCTGGAGGACAAATTGAGGCATGTGTGTGGGTGGGTGGGGGTCTAGAATAGATGAACTGAGGTAAGAGGTCAAACCCTAAATGTGGGCAACACCAATCTCTGAGTGGGGATGCTGAATAAAAAAGGTGAATAAAATGGAGAAAGTGAGCTGGGCACTCCCCATCATCCTCTCTGCTTCCTAACTACAGATACAACGTGACCATTTGCCTCATGCTACAGTGGCCCCACCACAATGGACTTCCCCTCAAATTGTATACCCTAAATCCTTTTTTATATTTTATCATAGAAATGAGAAAAGCAACCAATACATATTGTTTCTCAATAATCAAATGGGCTAAATAATCTTTCCTATGAGGAATGTGGCCTAGCTTCAAGGCTTTTTATCATCTCCCACCACCCTGCAAATGGGTGTTCCTCACTCCTGTAGCCCCGCTGACCACCCAAGCTCCTCCCACTCCTCCTAATTTCCTGTGTTGTTCCTGTGATGCTGGTCACTATTTGCTAGTAAGCTCTGAGATACAGAGGCCGCCATGTGTTTCAGAAAGCAAGCCTGTTCTCATCTCTTCTTCATACTGTGTTAGGCATTAAAAAAAAAAAAAATAGCTGTATGGCCAATGCAGGGTCTTTCTGCATCCGAAACCTAAATTACCATGCGTGAAAGCAGGCTGTTGAGCATAAAGGAACAGGTGTGGGCTGAGAGGAACCTTCTACCTCACAAAGCCAGAGTCATCTGAGCAAAACACGTGACCCAGACACACTTTTGCATTTCTTGTTCAGACCAATCGATTGTGGATTTCAAAAGAACACACCAGGCTAGATACTGCCCACCATGGATAAAATTGCACATCCTTCGTGCACATATAAATGTGTGTCATCCTCCCTTGATACAATAGAGAAGTATGGGATAGCAGGCACTAAATATTCATAATAACTACCTTTGCTGAGTGATTGCCATGTGACTTGAGTTTTAATTTCATGAAGGCAGCTAGAAAATTCAACTTGAAGTCAGCGATTCTGAGTGTTAACCCCATAGCCCCCAAATGGTGTTTGCTTGGTATCACAGACAAGATGAGTTGTCTGACATAGCCACCTATGGGGTTTTTGTCTCCACAGAGGTCAAGGCAAGGTATAACCTCTGATCAACTCTGACTGATTTACCTATGAAATTTTAATATTTCATAATTAAACTTTAAGAGTTGCTTAATATCTAAGGCAAGTGAGTTTAGCAGCCCTTTTTGCAACTCTCCAAGTATAATATTTATTGATCAGTACAGTTTATGATTTGATTATGGTTTTTATAAAATCACCTGCATTTTTTTTAAGCTTTAAGGAGTCTGGATGTCAGACAAGGTCCTTGTCCATTGTCTGCTCTGAAGCAACAGCCACTTGCTATCCCAATGTCCTCCTTCTTCAAATTCAGGATCTTTTCCTAGACATGTAACTAAAACTGGACCAACATGTCTGGAGAGTCTGATACAGACCTAATGATGCACAATCTCTCCAGGATCCCTCATCTTCTAGTTAGGACAAAATGAGGTTCTCCTTCTCTTCTTTAGTGGTCCTTCTTTGAACTGTTGTGGGTTCCTTCTACCTTGAAATGGTTCTACCTCCATTTTCCCATGATACCTACATTATTGTATCATCCAAAATAAGCCTTGTACAAATTTCTTAGTGTGTCTGTAAAGCATCTACTGTTGGCACTAGCCCCATACTGAAGAGGACTGAGTTTGAGCTCTGCCTCTGGGCCTTTCCTGCCTCAGTTTACTCATCTATAATGTTATAACATTCATGGTTCATGAACCTTGAAAGTGTAGTGCATCAAGTGGCAGGAAGTCCAGCATAGGACCTGGCCACACACACGCTAAACCCCGAAGCTGCTGTCACTCCAGCATGCTGATATATGTCTGATATCTTGCTAAAGGCCAAGGCAAAGTTCCCATCTTCTTTTGAACAGCTGGAGCACACGCAGCATTCACATGACACATTATATTTTATAGAATAACTCATTCATAAGGTCTCACGTTTGTAAAATAGTCTAATCCTTTAGATGAAACAGAAGAATGATAGGAATATTGACTGACCACTGACACTGACTTCCAAGGCTCAAGTGATTTTTTTCAGTGTGTGAGACTTCACACACTCATTCCTCCTCTCTGCTCTTGAAAAAGATTTTGGACTTACTACTGTACTTCCTTGTCACCTGAATGTCCTGTCTTTGTCAGATACCCCAGTCTCTCTGCTCCTGTGTTTTATCGAATGGATCTGAGCTGCACTTCTCCACTTTTTTGTGGCTGGATTACCACACACAGAATGGAAAACTTAAGAGACAAACTGTTGACATCAATTGATGTTTTCTTAACTGGGCCATCAAGTTGAAATGAGTACAACCACAAAGAAAAGTCTATTCTCACCATCCTGCCGAATGCTCCTCACACTAGCCAGAGATAGCCCATGATTTTACCATTCCCCACCCTGCCAGTTGCCCTAATTCCCACAGCTACGAGCGCTCTCTTGGTTAGGCATGGTTGTGCCAGAGCCCACCTTTCCTCTGTTTCTGTGCAACTGTCATCAACCATGAAGAGTATCTCTGAAATTTTTTTCTATCTCAGCTTACCCTCTTAGTGTTAATTTCTTGTGCTACTTTCTAAAAACTACGATGACGTCTGTTCCTATCCTCCACTGAACTATGAGTTCCATGGAGCAGGAAATGTGAACATTTGTTTCTTTGATGCTCTGGTGCAAAATGCTGTACTCAAAAACCTGGAAGATACTCAATCAGTATTGGTCAAACGAGTAAACAGGAGTGGGAAGTCACTTTAGGTGAGTACCCAAGCTTCACACAAAAGATGGGATGGGAAATAATTAGAAATGTAAAATGTTTCAGGCTTTGAAATAAGTCATCAGAAATATTGTAAATAGCCTTTTTAGCACATTTTTTTTTGAGTTGCAAATAATGAAAGGACAAAGTGGGAAATAAAAATAAGGAGAACAGATGACATGGTTAATGGCATAAAACAACCTAAACAAAGCAAATAGCACCAAGCATAAAGAGGAGTACAATTGCCTTTCCATTGGCTTTTCAGAGAGAATAAAGAGACATGGGCGTTCTTGTTTCGGCATCACAAATCTGCAGTCAGAAATAAGAGTAACTACTTTATGTACATCAGCAAAGTGTATTCTTCCTGAGTCTATTGCTATAAATTTTTCCTGTCTACAATGGCTAAGCCAGGTTTGGGGTCCTCTCATGTAGTGAGAATAGGGTGTAGAGGTGAACAGACTGCCTCTGTACTCAATTTCCCATTTGCTCCATAGCCGTGGTGCATACACTATTGTTCATCAGAGAAGAAAGTCACCTGCTGGACAAGTGATTATGTTGCATTAATTTCACAAAACTTGTGACAGCAGATTATTTTAAGATTTATAGACAGCTTAATAAACAAGGATATTCTTTATCCATAATGCTCCTTTGTATGTATTTATGCAAAGGTTCATATGTATCCTGTCTGCTTTGTTCTTTTTAAAACAGAGACACTCCCAGGTAGTCAAGGCTGGTTGTTCAGTGAATGCTAGCTACCTGCTTATATCTTCCTCTCCAAATCGAAATTATAACCACATGAGATTATGACACATGGCTCACCCCCAAAAACAAACATTTTACCAACTGACCCATCATCTTCCCAACCCCTATAAAACACATTTAATGTTTGTTGTAAATTGATGTCTTCCTATTGGTCCATCTGGGGAGACTCTGGCTATTACTAAAGTTTTGCTGGCCCCTCACTGAAAATGTTATCTTCTTCCTCATTTTTTAGAAGCTATGAGCTCCTGACCCTAAAGAAGGCATGACCCATGATTATATTGTGCATGTCAAAACACCCTTTTCCTACCCTTGGTGTCATAGAATTATCTGGAGATAAGTGAGCCTAAGAAGGCAGCACAGAGACAGTGTTGGGATAAGAAAGACTAAGAAATGGGCTCCCAACTTCATCTGAGCCCAGGGATATGTGCTTGGTACTGTAGATCCGCTGTGCTTCTCTCCCTCTAGCATTAGACCCACTACAGTGCTTGTGTGCTGAGGGCTCTTAGAGTGTGGAATAGCTTACTGACTACTGGAATTTTATTCCATTGAGTTTTATAGATGTATATCCAGGACATGCCACTGACTTCATATCATACAAGCAAAGATACTTCCGAAGATTTTAGACAAGAAATATTTTTTCATACTGGGAACATCCAGGGCTTCTCTATTTAGCACATCTTCCTGGGTTTATATATTTCTAAAGAAATAAATTTCCATGTGTCAGTAACCTAAATCAGTAAATTTACCTTTAAATTCCCTGTCTAAGATTGGGATTTTTCTACCCATGCATGTATGCACATGAACAGACACACCACATGGAAATTTTTTTTTCTGAGCCCAGTGGTATAGGGCTATTAAGCTCAGCTGCTTGGAAACCCAAGACAAATGGAGTGTATGGGTAAAGCCTTTCTATTCTCAATGAGTAAGTTCACAGCCAATCTTGAAAATTTAGCAGGGCCCTGTCTCAAAGCAAAATTAAAAGGATTGGTAAGAAAACTCAGTGGTAGAATGCTGGTCCAGAAGGTTCGGTTCCTAGTACCACAGGACACATAATTCACCATCCTCTCTCCTGGACAGAGCTCTCCCTTGTTGAAGACAAAATTCTCCATTTAAATGTAATTACATTAAATACATTTAAATATAACATCTAAAAATAGTTTGCCTAGATGTAATAGTCATGTAAAAAAGGCCATAAGACAGCCTGATGTATATTATAGAGCGCTGTGTAGTTGCATGTGTGCACTGTCACCAGCTCACTCTAAGAGCATCCCACCAAATGGAACACTATTCTCCAAGCTCAAGAATGCCCTTTAGAGCTGCTGGTAGGAGCCACTATTCAGACTCCCAACACCATCAGTTTGGTCTTTTCCTTGGACTGGAATCATGCAATGTAATTTTATTTTTGATACACAGTCTCATGTGGCCCAGGCTAATCCTTGAACTTTCTTTTTAGCTAAAGCTGTCCTTGAACTCCTAAATCTTGCTTCTACTTCCCAAGTTCTGGGTCACAGGTATGTGTCATCATACCTGCCTTTGCCTAGATTCCTTCTGTCAATACAACTTTTATGAGTCTGAATTGTGCTATTTACCAAGTGAGTTCTAATGAACCACTAGATCCCTAAGCAACGCATGAGGTGAAGGCAAATTTAGAGGCTCCCCTTTTCTCAGGTCTCAGGCCAGAAGGTCCATCACACAGGTGTACTTCCTCATGTACACAGGGCAACTCATACTTGCTCAACTTTGTGTGCAGAAACTAGAGACAATAGAATCAATGATTAGCTCCATGCAATTAAGCAAATCACTAATTCCATCCAAGTCTCTCAAACATGAATACATTAACAGCACTGCCTAAAACATTTGCAGTGGTGACTGAATGAAATAGCCCATGTGAAATTATTTCTAATGGGAACATCCCCCCAAATCACATCCTTTTCTTAAGTAAAGAAAAGAGTGGGGCAAACCACCTGGCTTCTAGATCCCAATAGATTCCATGCCACTCACTCTGACACATCAATAAAAGCTTTTGTTTTCAACCCTTAGCTCCACACAAAAACTATGGTATTCATGGCACCTAACTTGTTAGGTGCTACAATAGTATGAGCTAATGTAGCCCAACTATGTATGTCCGTTTGTTTACTTACTGGTGGTGTAAGTAAAATCCATGACATTAGTCATACCAAGAAACTAAGGAAAAATATGTGTAGGTGATAGAAGAGCAACAGAAAATTCTATGGCAATTTTAAACAAAGAGGGGACATAAATATCTACCTCATTCATTAGCACAGGCTGTATTCAATGTGAAATATTAATGGCTCTGCAGCAGTAAGAAAAAGAGAGATGTCCTTATCTCACTTTTATTCGTGGGGCTCCAGTTAACACTGAGAGTTAATCGCCTAACATATTCGCATGAATATTGAAAGAGAATGTGCTTTGTTTGCATATGAAATTATCTCATACCAGGAAAACAGAAGGAACTCTTCCCAAGAATATTAAAAGGGGTAAGGAACTCCACAAGGTGGCCAGACTGAAGAAATACACTGGGATTACTCATTGCTTATTGCTTTTGTCTTCGCAACATGGATATAGAAATGGCACAAAACCTTTCTTCACTATGAAGACAGCCAGGAACACACAGATAGAATACACAGAATCTGTGAGAGGAAAGATCTGCTTGTAGGACAGGGGTGAGGTGACTGAAGATGTGCAAGCTTCAAATACAAGGTTACTTGTCTATAGTCTGTCTGTGAATCACTAAACTGGGGAATATGGGTGTCTGGCAACACATCTTAAGGTTCACAACAAACAGGCGCTATTGTTGTTAGACAGAGATCATGTCCTTGCTGATATTACGGCACAAGCAAGAAGACTTAGTGTAAAGTCAGTATTACCAAATCAGTATGGGATTGGTAGAAACAAGGAGAAAAAAAAAAGATCATTTGGAAATACAAAATAAAAATAGCCCATTCTATATGGGATATCATATGACACAGGTGTAGCACATTGTATACATAGTGATGGCTTTTCTCAAAGAAGCCTTCTATGTGAGGATCTACAATGGAAAAATACTATCAGACCATAATATGTACAGATACATGCTTCATATATAGTAAAGAGCCAATACTGTAAGAAGCTGTTAGTGCATTGGGGAAGCTGCGGGGCTGGTTATTATTAAGGACAAGGAAGAATTCCTAGATGCCATAGGAAAGAAGTCACAGAATGGATAGATATGGCTACATAAAATAATAAGCATCACTATGTAAGAAAAGGCCCCAGATGCTCAAACACTTTGGAAGCAGAAAAAGTGGATGGAGAGGAAACACTTGCAGCACGAACACCGTCACCATCCCCCATGTAGGAAGCATGAGATTTGACAATAAAAATACCATCCAGTAGATCAAGGGTCAAGAAAAGGTCACAGAAGTCAAAAAAAAAAAAAATAGAAGAATCTCATGGTGCACCCAGGTGTCACACATGTTAAAACAAGCAGACAGTTTCACCAACAAAACCAACAAGAATTCAGAAGGTCATTAGTAGCCAGCATAAGTAAGCACAGGGAGAACAGGGTACTGGACAGCAACACCTGTGTCACTGATTACCGTTGTGAGCGTTCTGAGTAGCACTCCCTGCCCCACAGCCTCGTACCCCAGAGACTCTGCAGTAGAAATGAAGAACAACCATCCAGGCATACCATCAGAGTGCTGTCCACGGCGGTACTTTTGGAGCACTTAATTCATTTGATCTTCAGAAATCCATCTATGGTGTACTAACAAGGAATAGCACCACAAATCAAAGTTAAAGCACACTATGTATCATTCTGTGGCTCTTTTTTAAAAAAATGAAATAGATGATGCTATTGTGAGCCAGAGAGGCACCTATAATACGTGATAGAAAGAGAAAAGAAAGTTTCTAGAACAGCCTCAGAGCTTAATCCCATTGTTGGAGACACAAAAGTGTTTTGTATCAATGCAGGTGCTTGGATGGGTAGGTGGGAGCAGACTTGAACTTCTGGACCGAGGAGCTAGGGAGACAAGCTCTTGATGTTTAGCTCTCTCCTGCCTTATTCATTCTAATCCCGCTCTTGAAATTTCAAAGAGAAACTCGGGCAGAGAAACACATGGGTCTCTTTTCATAAATATGTTCATGACTCCAGTCAGAAATGTCAGCCTCAGAAGCACTGACGGAAACAGTTGATGTATACATACACTCATCTATGTATGCACACACACACATATACACACATATGTTTAAGATCTCATTGTATACATTGTACATGCTACCGTGTCGCATAGGACGTTCCATGCAAATACACGTGTGTTGAACACACTCCCTGTATCTCCTGATATTACCGTTTCCTTTCATGCTTCTCACTGAGGCTTCTTTGTTTCACTAGGAAGTTTGGCTTCCACTTTCGTGTGACATCATATACTTTATTTTATGTATCTCTATCTAGGAACCACAAATAGCAGAAAACATGACGTTTGTGTTTCTGAGATTAACTTAATTCACTGGATATGATTATCATAGCTCTAGTGGTATCCAGTTCTCGACAAACAACACAATTTCATTTTTTATTTACATCTGAAAATTCCCACTGTGCATATACACCACATTTTCTTTATCCATTCCTCTGTGGTTGGACACATAGGCTGAGTGAGGGACAGCTGCATTTCGAAGGGAAATGTGTTATTGTCTCTAAATATTTGTAAAGCTTCATTTCAAGAGACCAGGTTTGTGTTGCAATGACTTTGAGGAAGCTTTTGATACATCCCATGGCTGGAATAACGATATTTGGGTTTTCCTCCTTCCTAACCGACATGAACTTTTGTAACCCCACATAAATGAAACCACTAACACCTGTAAAGGATGATCCACCATACTGCCTGCAGTCTCCATGCAGCCCTGAGATAAAGACCCACAGACACCAGTCTATTAGCACTATGATGCAGGCAACTTAGAGGACCCTGAAAAGGTCGCTGGGAGCACAGAACACATTAACAGTAGGAGCACAATGGTCAGAGCTTTGCATAGTCACAATCCAGCAGACATTGCCTCATCTCTGTAAAGTTGCTTTGTTATGAAAGATGGCTTTTCCTGATGAAAGGTCCATGGGAGAGTTTACTCACAGACGACGGCTATAAGGATACTCACCATAAGCCTTTGGTAGATACATGGATAGCAAATTGTTCTGAGAACTAAAAGAAAGGCTTGCAGCTTGGCTAACAGATCTGAGTTTATCCTGTGACGCAGGGGTGAGGGGGAATAGACAATACTTTCATGACAAATTGCCTTGCTGATATTGAGGCCATGGAAAGGATTTACAAAAGCAATGGCATGGGAAGTCACTTCACCTCGTTGGCTGAAGGCTTTTCTAACTCACTGTTTAGGGAGGAGAATCTGCCATGTGCACCCAGGAGTCCTTCCCTGAGAGCTGTTTTATACACCATGCCCCTGCAGTAAGCACACAGGGCCTCCAGTTTGCCAGAGGGCTCCAAGGATGCCTCTGTTTTTGTCAGAGCTCCAGGTCTCTTAGGAGCCCATCTATGTGAAGATTACCAATGCACAGCCACATGGATTAGAGTCCAGGATTTCAGGGCACCTGCTGCACGTCAAGTGTTCACTGCCCCCTGCTGGAGATTCTGAGGCTTTCTTTTAATTCAGACTTCAATGAAGTCACTGTGCTTCCTATCTGAAGGAAATTCCGCCCCTCTTCTCCACAGCAGCTTTTCTTCCTCATATTGACTGATAATTGATAATTACTGGAAAACGTGGAAATGAAGAGGAGACATGCTTTTCTGCCTAATGTGTTCTTGTGGAAACCCTCTGAAGCAAAGGAAGCTCACAGAAGGAATGCTTCTTATGCTGACAGCCGTGCCCTAACGCCACTGGCATGATACACATCTCCAAACACACTTTGGAAAGGTCAGGCAGATCACAACCCCACAAAAGAAGGTGCCAACTTATGGAAGGCCACCCGGACAGTGCTACCTCCCCACAACTCCTGTCAGACCAGACAGCTCCACTTGCAAATTAGGGGACTGTAAATCCAGGCGTCTGATAAAGTAATGAACTTAGCAAGAAAAATAAAACAAACTCAGTCAAGGCAGTAAAGTCACCCTTGCTCTTACTTACCCCTTTTGTCTCTAAGTCTAAGTCATTTTTCTTTGTGTGTGTTAAAACGCAAGGGACTTGGAAGGAAGCATCTTCACGCTTGCCCAGTGTTAGCTTAGGAACACAGAAATGGCACATCAATACAAGTGTCTTTTCTCAGTAAACTGATGCAGAAAGCAAGGGTGCATGTGTGGGCCGAGGTTTGGAAGCTAGAAATGAGACCATGAAAGGGGAGGATGAAGTCTTCAGAAAGAGAGAAAAAGATGGTAGATGCACAAGACAGGAATTCAAAGGGGGGATTAGTTATAGAGGAGGAAGCAGCAGGAGAGGGCTGAGGTGGGGGAGGGAGTGGGGGAGGAAAATATCAAAACAAAATATACATGAAAGTCCCATAGTGTATATTAATTTAAAAAAAAACTATGACAAAACCCAAAAAGCTTTTCAGTTCATATCTTCATGTATACTTGAGTTTAAAATCAGATATAGATCGAGTTTTCAGGGATCCTGCAAGCCATAGTCAATTGTTGTATGTGGAGGCCTGGCTCAGGGAGTCCTTCCAGGAGAGGTTCTCAATCTGGGAGTTGCAACCTCTTTGGTAAACCTTTACCTCTAAAACTATTTATATTGTAATTAGTAGCAGCAGAAAAATTACAGTTATGAAGTATCAATGAGCATAACTTTATGGTTGGGGGTCACCATAGCATGAGGACTGTGTTAAAGGGTCACAGCATTTGGAAAGTTGAGAATCACTGCCCTAAAGGGAAGACCTGACCCAATCTGACAAGTCTGGATTCGAGGTCCAGCCTGTGGTCTGTCTCTGAGCCTTTGCCCTGATTCTCCCCTCAGCACAGTGTTCAAAAGCACACGTAGGTGCCATATTTGTGCAAACATAAGACTAATTATCTCCAGGCAAAGCAATGAAAACAGAAGAATGATTTTGTAAACATTTGTGGTTCAATATTTAAAAGGAGCCAGGCAGTGGTGGCATACGCCTTTAATCCCAGCACTTGGGAGGCAGAGGTAGGTGAATTTCTGAGTTTGAGGCCAGCCTGGTCTACAGAGTGAGTTCCAGGACAGCCAGGGCTACACAGAGAAACTCTGTCTCAAAGAAATCAAAAACAAACTCCTACATCCCCCAGCCTCTAATGTTCCCAGTTCAGTACATCTTGTCACTGTCCCTTCCATTGCTATCAGCAAGATGGTCATTCTCTCTGCTGTCCCAGCCCACTGTCCTTCTCACTGTTTATACCTCACCAAGACCCTCCCAGTCTGTCCCCACAGCAGCAGACCCAAGGACCTTGCCCTTCACTTTGATCACCTTGAGTCTACTTTTCCAGATGAGATGGAACATTGTATTTAGAAAACAAATGCAGGGCTGGGGAAGTCACTCAGCAGTAAAGTACTTGCGTAGCAAGTACAGGTCCTGCTAAATCCCCATTAGAAAACAAACAAAACAAAACAAAACAAAACAAAACAAAACAAAACAAAACAAA
>JANHMN010000010.1:35639787-35711843 GCA_030674055.1 Rhabdomys pumilio
AAACAAAACAAAACAAAACAAAACAAAACAAAACAAAACAAAACAAAACAAGACAAGACAAAACACTTGGTTGGGTATCAAGGCATAGGCCTATAATCCCAGCTGCTAAGGATGTTGCCACAGGAAGTTTGAAATTTCAAGGCCAACTAACACTCCACGAATGAATTGATGTTCAGTGCTAGGTAACTCAGTGAGAACCTATCTCAAAAGAAAACCAATATATATATATTTTTTTTTACAAGGAGCTGTAGTAGAGCATGATCCTAGCATGGCAAGGTCCTGGGTTTAACCCCAGACCACAAATTAAAGCCAATCAACCACCAAACAAAAGAAGAAAAATCAAAAAAAAAAAAAAAACAAAAAAACAAAGTGAATGAATCATGCTTCCTAAAACCCCATCAACTGAAGGTTCCTGTCCTTGTAAAGCCATGGAAGTCTTGTCCTTGTAAAGTGTACGGAAAAAGACCCAGCTCTTGCAGGGACATTTGAAATGATACATTTGAGAGGAAACTAGACTTATGTGAGGTCACGAGTATGGACATTTTGATGAAATTAACATTCTGTAAGAAAAGAGACAACTTTTCACTCTACCACATGTGGGTATAGTAAGAAGGCTGAAAGCCAGCAAATGACCCCCAACAGACCCCAACTCTTGGGTTTTTGGTATCCATGACTGAGAAGTCAGTGCGTGCCTGTGTTTGTCATAGGAGTCTGGTGGGGCTGAGACACAAGCTTCTTTGACCTACAGTGAAACTCGTTATTAGGAACTGCATGTACATCTCTCCTTCTTGTCCTTCCTGTCCTTTCTGTCCTTCCATTATCCCAGCACAAGCCATGGCTGCTGAGGCACACTTATGGTACCTCCTCAGAGATGCCCTCACTCTTAGCTTCCATCTTGGCTGCCTCTGTTACTGTGACAGAGTGTAGGCCCTCCTTGTAGTTCGTAAGTGTTGGGTTCCCTTTGTAAATAATTAAGTTTTCTTAGTGAGATTGCAGGGAAAGAACAGCCTGCCTGGAACCATCCCTGAGTATGGACCACATATGTTAACTAAAGATAGGAATGAATGGAAGAATCAGCACACAGAGAAAAGGGGAAGATGGTGGATGGGTAGCTAGAAAGGTGGGCAATGAAGCATACTGGTTATTCTACTCTCTGGGCAAATCCTGATCACCAAAGGATTTGACCAGGTGATGACCAGAGATCACCAAAATGTGGAGTGAGACCTGGAGAGGACAGGTGTCCAGTAAAAAGCTAATGTATCCTTCTATTCCATGAGCTATGCATCTCCAAGAACCCTAGCCATGATATTGCCTGTGTTCCTGCTCCTCTTTTTTTCTGTAAGGTCTTCCCTTCACCCCACAGTTTATTTAAAGAGATGACTGAGCAGAAGTGGTATTGTGTTCATTTCAGAGCAGCCTGCCTCTGATTTCAAGGGGTTACTGTGTCTCCAAAGAGTGAGGAATTTAAATTCCTCTGCTCCTCACCAACAAGATTGGGTCTGATATCCAGAAATGGCTCAATTCTTCAAGCCAGAGCTAAGAATTGTCCTGACAGGCTAACTCACTCCCAGCACTCAGTAGCAGTTGCAGAGAGATGGAGAGTCTTGCTCTCCACCCCCTTCCCCAAGAGCATGGAGTAAGTCAGTCAGAGGGGCCTGGCATAACCCAATTGCTTTGTTGGTTTAAAATCAATATGTTCTCTCTATATATATTCATTTTTGATTATGAAACCCTCAATTTCAGCAAATCCATATAATTTTTTACTGCCTAGATGTTCCTCAGCAGCCAAAGAAATCAACCTTGCCTCACCCACGCCAAAGGTGGAATGTTAGACTCATGGGCCTCCTCACTGGTGTCTGGGTCAGCACAGGCACATTCTTGTTCCCACAGGGGTGTGTGCTTTTTTCTTTCGCCACTGAACCAAGGAGGAGTGCAGAGCCAGTTGAGAACAGTGGCCTGTTACATAGATATAAGATCTGGGGTTGGTATGGCAGGGCAGAGCTGTTGGTCTGCTTGGGCTGAGGGTCTCTGGGAAAACCACTAGAGTGTGCAAAGGCAGTCAGGGTCCATGACTCAGAACTGGAGATCCAGCTGTAGTCCCAGAATGCTTCCTTCATTACTAGGTACCTCTAGCCATTTTACATTATGACATGATGTTATATGTCTTCTACAGAGTTCACAACTTGAGTCCCACACACCTTCCAGTCTATGTATTAAGTAAGTTTACCGATTTTTCTTGGGCTGAATTCATAGCTCTCTTGTGTAGCTATCCCATAGTCTGGACATGTCTGACTGCATGATAACCTAATAAACCAAGAAGACTAAAAGAGATGAGCTGCAAACATAGCTTGAATAGGGCCTGAGAGAGACAATAGCTTGTGTGAGGGAGGATTCCTAATGTGGCTGAAGAGCAAGTGGGACAGAGAACACAGAAAGAGACGCTCATCTTTCCATTATGGCATCAATTTGCAGAATAAAATGAGCTATTCTCTAGGGGCTCAGGAATTAGCACAATGCAGGCCACTTGCTAAGGCTCTAGGCTCTTCCCTGACACACTACAGAAAGACATTTTCTTGATTAAAGTCACTTAGAGTCTCAGGAAAGAAACAAATTTGAATGTCCCCAGGTTGCTGATTTATTTTTCCTTTGGAGGTTCTGTTTTATTTTAAATCTTATAATTTTTATTACAAAAAGCTTTGCAAATAAATAACAGCATCATGCACCTAAATTAGCCAGACCCGAAGTCTATATAACTCAATGAGTTTCCATACAGTTAGAATAGACATTTGGAATAGAATGCCATGGAGCTTCACATTAAAATTTACACTTTCATTACTGACTACTTTTTATGTACTTCTCTACAAACAAACCCACAAAATCCATGACCAATTAGAATTAGGAAAACAATTAACTTTAAATCCTTTTATGACTGATGTCTATTACCCGAGTTCAGGTCTTTCTCATCTTTTTACATTTGCCCTTTCTTGTTCTCTCTTCTTCATGTTATACTAATACCCACAGGCATTTGTTTACATATATATTTTAAAGATAATTATTATTATTTAAAATGTGTGTGTGTGTGTGAGAGAGAGAGAGAGAGAGAAAGAGAGAGAGGAAGAGAGAGAGAAAGAGAGAGAGAGAGAGAGAGAGAGAGAGAGAGAGAGAGAGAGGATATTTGCACATGAGTGAGGTGCCTGCAGAGTCCAAATAAGGGAGTTGTATCTCCTTGGAGTTATAGGTGATGATGAACTGTTGATGTGATGCTGGGAACCAGCGTTGTTCTCTACAGGAGCAGTACATGGTCTTAAACACTGAGATCCTTCTGTTCTGTTTCTAAAGGTAGCATCTCAGAGCACAGATCCAGGCTCAGTCAAAATGCATGCAGTACAAACTGTTCAGGACAAAATGCTTCAAAAACGAAAACGGAAGAGGGTCACTCATAGTGGAAATGATCAATGCGCCTACTCCTCAGTAGCAACTAATCATCTCACCTGATGTATGTGTGTTTGAAGGCTGTAATTCACAGCTTAGGAGACAGGGAAGTTATTGGCATGTGTTCAAGAGTGTTACAGCTAGAGATAAAATATTCTCAGCTTACGCAAGATATTTTAGCAGTGTGCTGTCAGACAACTGAACATTGAATACAGGTTACAAATCAGAGAACTCTGGGCTGGGGAGACAGCCCAGTGTCTATAGAACTTGGAATGTGAGGCCTTGAATTCCAATACCCAGCACCCACATAAGAAGCTTAGCATGGCAGTGTGTGCCTGGAATCTCAGTGCTAGAGAGTGGGCAGAAAGATCTATCTATCTATCTATCTATCTATCTATCTATCTATCTATCTATCTATCTATCGTCTGTCTGTCTGTCTTTCTGTCTGTCTATCATTTATCTATCATCTAAGTATCATCCATGTATTATCTATCTATCTATCTATCTATCTATCTATCTATCTATCTATCTATCTATCCATCTTCTGTCCATTGATGTGTCTCTCTAAGATGCTCTTGGCAGACTGGGGATTTTGTGTTCACACCTGTATGCTTCCATGGGAGATACTGACTCTTCCTGGTATCTCTGGCTCATTAGGATACCATGGAACAGAAAAAAAATCACTTGGAGGATTGCTGGTATTTGCTGACCAGCAAAGCTCACTGAAAGAATAGAAGCTCTAAGAGACTCTGTGCCAAAAAGATACACAGAGAGGGAGTAAGTAGGACATGGGACAGCCTCCTCTGACTTCTCCATGCATATGGGTGGGTACATACAGCCCCACCCAACACGCACCCATTACACACATACACAATCAGGAACTATATGTTTGAAGGCGGTTTAGTCCAATTCTAGAAAAACCTGTCAGTATTTACCACATTTTTGTGGACATTTGTTCCTTTAAAAAAATTTTATTACAACTATCTATCTATCTATCTATCTATCTATCTATCTATCTATCTATCATCTATCTATCATCTATCATGTATCATCATTTATTTAGCTTAGTTTTAAAAAATACTGTTTTTGACTGTTCCCAAACTAAACAGCCTTATGTTGTCATTAATGAATAATCTCCTAAAATTAAGCAAAATTTAAAGTGCAGAACTTTTGTTTCTTTAAAAATATCTCAGATCTCAGAAGAACCTGTTCAAATTTTAATACTGCTTCATTGGGACTCTCTGCCTGTTTGTGTAAGACTCTAGTATTGAGTAGTGTGAGGAGAGGAGGGATGGTATAAATTATGGCATTTCACCTCAGAGAGGTAGCAACTGCTATTGTTATGGCCCCTCCCTTGCATTCCTTTCTAAATAATACATGTACATGTGCACATGTATGAAAATGCACATCCTGTATAATGAATCACACATAGGGTCAGCCTATTCTTCCAGCTGATCATCATTCTTAAAGGAATCCTCCAGCCTCAGTTCCTGGAGTTCTAGCACCAAGCAACCACATCTTGCTTGTGCCTAGTTCCTGCTGTTTTGGAACACATGTGGGTCTTGCCTACATCTAGAACTTTAGCTGAAATTGTAATGAGCCATTGTTTGTCCTTGGGCACAAGGCGCTGACCTTCTCCCCTGTCACTGGTACTAGAGAAGGGGCCAGGCACCATTATGGGATTCTTCCTTCTATCCTCTTTTAATATGATAGTGGGCATATTTTTATAACTCCAGTGAAACCCCAGCACAGCCATATGTGAGGCTGTATAGGAGTGAGGGCCTGGGAAAGTGCTCTGGGCCAGAAACAAAGCCCAGGTCCTTGCCTACCTATGTCAACATATGCATATGTGGAACAAGTAATACTATCTCTAGTGAGTGGTGAACTAACCCATAGCATCACCAGCCCAGTGTACTCAGACAGGCAGACTGAACATCCCTCTACCCCCTGATGTTCCACAGAGCTGTCCATCATGTTTCTGAGCCCTGCAGTCTGGCTCCTTCCCCATATTCACCCTACACTCTGCTATCCATTGATGTTTCTCCGTAAGATGCTCTTGACAGACTGGGGCATTTTGTGCTCACACCTGTGTGCTTCCCTGGGAGATACTGACTCCTCCTGGTATCTGTGGCTCACTAGGGTACCGTGGAACAGAAAAAAATTCACTTGGGACATGGATTGATTATCCATGGAGGAAACATGAGGAGTGAGTGTGAACAGCCCTGGGGTGGGGTTGAGGCACTTGAATAGGGCACCGGACAGCAGGATCTAGTTACTGGAGAGACTATGAGAGTAAGCATGGCAGGAATCCCAGTTAGGAAGCTAAAAACATACTCATTTTCCTTTCCTAATTGTGTGTCTAGCAGACAGAATCCTATATAGTGGGTCACCCCCTACCAATCCCATGGCAAGCCCCTCTCAAGGGAAGGCAAGGTGTAGACAAACCATAATCAGTAAGCATCACGCTTTCTTTTTTCATCTAAGAGCCAAGGCAAACTTGTGTGGCTAGGAAGAAGGCTTCCCCCGGACTTCATCCTTCTGAGAAACTGACTTATTTACCACTGATGCATTGTTCCTGCATAAGCTGCTCTGTTTGTACAGTGAGTAGGAAGCTGAGAAAATGCAAGCTCAGACCTTGACCTCTCCTTTAATAGTGTGATCCCGGGTAAAGTGGGAAATAACTTCACAGGCTGGCGTGGGAGGCTGAAGACAGCTTATGTTCTGCCGCTGAAGAGAACCTCATTTTGATCCTCAAACACCTGACTTTCCAACCAACTTTTAGAATGCCACCTGCTCAGAAGTTGGAAATGGCCTGTGTGCATATGTTTACCTTTAGTGGAGAAACTTTCTCCAGGGCCAGAGCAGCTAGGAAGTTTGCAATGTACTTCATGAAGTTACTTGTTAAGGGCTTCCTCAGGTTGGTCAGCATCTTACTGCTCCAGCTGGTTTAAAACCACATTTATAATTTAACCCATGTCTCATTTCTTTTGTTGTGCAAACCAGCAGAATGTTGCAATGAATGATATCCTTCATTAGATAATTATCCCAATAAGCCTCCCTTGGAAAAACAAGAAAGTGGATTGGATAGAAAATGACTGATCATAAGGACTAGTTGCCTTCATGTGTCTGGTGTGTGGGTGTCTTGTGTACTATGTATATATAAACATACAGTGTGTGTGCCTATGTACATATGTGTGCTTATGAGCACAGAGACTGGATAGTACAACCCAATGCCTACATAGTTCCCTGCTCACTTGTGAGAACCAGAATACTGGCGACTCCATGGATGTGTATTCAGAGTGTGTGTGCTTTGGGGAGAAATCATTCTGCATAAATAAAACTACGGTCCCAGTGACCACATGGGGCCTGGAAAGTCTTAGGAAAATATGAAATGGAGGTAGCTGGCTGTCTAGAAGCAGCTCTTTCTGTCTGAGATGGAGGCCTGAGGGGCACGGTAGATAAAAGATGTGTCATTAACACAATCCTGTCTTTATAGCTTTTATCCTGTTGTTTCTGAACCTGCCTCACCATGACACCCTGGTGGGATAAAAGGGATCTCCATGGTCAGGATGTGAATCGCAGTTAGGAAGGGTGTAGCACATCTTAGAAATGAAAAGATAGGAAGTGATACAGGAAAAAGGGAAGGAGTCTTCATTTTAATCTGGCAAAAAACCACACACAGGCTTGCACGGGCGCACGTGCGCGCGCACACAGACACACACACACACACACACACACACACACACACACACACACACAGCCTGATGAGCTTACACAATGTGGTGGTTTCGAGCAGATTTTAAAAAATAATTGTACAATCTATTATAAAGGTATAACATTTAATGTGAAATTTTGGTAAATACGTAAATTACCTATTTAAAAAAACAAAACAAACTTAGAGCTATTAATCATGTATGAGGGCTCAGACAGGCAGAGGGTGGCAATTCAAGGTTTTTAGACAATAATCACTTCAACACATGACGTCTGGATGGATTGTGTCCTCTCTGTTTGGGAAGTGAGGATCCAAGGTGACATGCACTGACCCTGCATATGCTGACGCCTGGGATATCGGTAAGCACGCACTCCAGCACCACAGTCTAAGGGTCTGTCTGCATCTGAGACTGGATGCCATGCTACTGTGTGGGTCACACTGACTCCAAAGTCTGCTATAGGCAATCAAATTGGGGCTGTGCTTTCCAAATACTCTTTATAAAATGTCATATAATTTGGTTTAGGAATATGTGCTTTCTGCCTTTGAAGGATGCTGCAAAGAGATATATTTGGCTGGTGGCACCATGAGAACACCTGTTCTCTGCAAGAGACACAAACACTGTCACAGGGCAGAGGACCATTGAGGACACTAGGACTGGGTAGATCGAGCAGACCAGCCTCTGCCTAACATTTATTTCTACATCCTAGCCACCTGGAGACACACAAGAAATAACACAGGTTGTCTCCTGTGGACACAGGAAATCCAGCTTGCTGAGAAGTTACTTTGGGGATTCAAAAATGAAGGAAAAAAAAAAGAGATTCTGGAGTTAGCAGTGCGGCTTCACGGTGAGGATTCTTCTTGTTGCTTTGTGCTTGTTCCTAATTCTCTTGCTGCAATATTCCCGGCTCTTCAGTGAGCTGATATCCCCATTTAATCGGGGAGCGGCTCCACATGTGATCACTGAGGAATGCCTTTCCCTTGCTGTCTCTACAACAAAAACCCCAGTGTCTGATGTGACCTTGAGCGTCCTCCACCAGCTCTGAATATAAGTCACTTTGTCAGTGTGCTGTGTGACGAAAAGGAAAGGACTTTCATAGCGTGTGCTGCTTCTCATCTAAAATCATCTCCTGGCCTCATGATGGCTTCGGATAGCATTTTTCAGTACTGAGACTCAGTGACAACCGGGCTGCCGCAGTGATTAGCATTCAAAGCCACCCAGAGCTGCAGCTGAGCTCCAGCGGGCTGGCAGGCTTGAAAAGGCCCCGTGTCTTGCAACCTGCTCAGACAGAGGCATTTTGGAGACCAGCATTCCATGACCAAATCCGCCTAATGCAGAGCTAATTTGCAGCAATGATGAATGTCACAATCAGGCGGCCTTTCAGCCTGATGCTCTCCAGTCTGCATCTGAGAAAGCCTGGAGGGGCTGAGATGCATTCAGAGAGAGGCCACAGTGAGCTATAGAATGATACACCTAGTCACCACGTCACACAGTGCAGACCTAGCCCAGGCCCTGGAGACGTGTTTCAGGGTGATTAGCTCTGGGAAGTGAAGAGCGGTAGAGGACAAGAGTGTGCCGGGTGGGGTGGGGTGCTGTCTCTATCAGAAGCCACCTCCATTGTCCCAAGCATGACTTTAATTGTGGAAGGGTGGATAGTATCACTGGGAGCTACGGCGATCATACATCTATTAGAATGCTTTCCACATAAACACAAAGAATGGAGTTCAATCTCCAGGAACTATGTGAAAACAAAACTGGGTGTGGTACTGTGCACGTGTAACCCTGGTTTGCAGGAGGTAGAAACAGGCAGATTCTTGGGCTTCCTGACCATATAGCCAGTGAACCCCAAGTCAGTGGGATCTCCTGTTTCAAATAGCAAGGTAGATAGCTCCTGAACAGTATAGCCAAGATTAATCTAGCCTCCTCTATATGTATGCACACACATATAAATACATAGCCAACTACAACTCTCTTTCACGCTCTCTCTCTCATACATTCACACACACACACTCACACATTCTCATTGTCACACACTCACCTCTGTCTCTGACACACATAAACACACATACATTCACACACATATACTTACAGATTCTCATTCACACACACAAACAACACATACAGAGAGAGAGAGAGAGAGAGAGAGAGAGAGAGAGAGAGAGAGAGAGATTGGTTCACCAGAACCTAGCAAGCTCTTTGTCAGGCTGGTCACATAGTCTGACATTGAAACTCCAGCATCTGACCTGTGAAGTGGCTCCAAGGGGGTTTATACCTCCCCACCTGCAGGCCCAGAGCAGCAAGGCTCTCAGAGGGTGTCAGAGTGCCGACAAGCTGTCAACCTGCTTGTGATGGCTGAAACGGCAGCCAAAGGCACAGGAAGGCAGGGTGTCTGTGTCCCAGACAAGGACAGCTGGGGCCCATGGCACACAGTCCGTCCACCTGGGAGTCCCTACACTAGACAGCAGCTCACTGTCACTCTGAGACACGGGTCCATCTGGTGCCATGTCTCCCGGTTACCAGGATTTGAATTTTAATACGTGTTGCCTTTCATTTTTCTTGATTCTAACTCCAGCTGAGCCTGTGGCTTTGAGAGTTAGTCAAAGGAGTTGCTACAGACAGGGAGCAGTGGCCTCTGACTGGGGAAGACAGCAATCATGCCCTGACCTCCAGGGACCTCTTGTGCCATCTCACCTGCACCTGAGCATATTATCAGGACTTCTGAGATGGGTGAAGTAACAGCTAGTGTTGATAGCTAGTAGCACAGGCAGAAAATCCTGGGGAATAGCAGGTGCCTCTCTAGATCTTAGGTGGAAGTTGGGGGTAGAGCTTAATGTTTAGAGAACCCAATGGTCTCTGACTTGCTGTTTCTTTTTCCAGATTTTGTAGACCACTAGGTGCCTATAGACATCACATAGGAAAGGGTTCTGGGTAAACATAAGGTTGAAAACACTAGAGTAGATAACACTAAGCTACTTTTCCCATAACACAAGTCAAAGCCCATATATGTGAGTGGTGCAATTGTGGGGTACATGCTCATGAGTATACATGTGGGTGCAAGTTTGCATGGCACTCTTGTGGAGGTCAAAGGAAGACCTCGAGGGTCAGTCCTTAGGCACCTTTCATATTTTCTTTGAGTCAGGGTCTTACATTGGTCTAGAACTTTGCCAAGCAGGCTAGCTGACCAATAAGTTTCCAGAGATCTGCCTATCTCTTTTGATGTTGCCATTTCTGGGTTTCTAGGCATCCACTCATTGGATTCTGGTGATCTAAACTCAGATCCCCTCACTTGCAAAGCAAATACTATTAACTGAGCTCCATCTCTTTGTGTTATATATGCTGGTTAGTTTCTTATTTTTACTTATACCAACTTGACAAGCTAGATAGAGTAAGGTTGGAAGAAGGAACCTTAATTGAAAAAAAGGACACCATAAAATTGTTCTGTAGACAATTTTGTAGAGCACTTTCTGATTAATGATTGAAGGGGAAAGGCCTAGTATACTGTTCATGGTGGTATCTCTAGACTGGTGGTCCTGAATTGTGTGAGAAAAGCAGGCTAAGGAAACCATGAGGAGCAAGCCTGTAAGCAGCACTCCTCTGTGGTCTCTGCCTTCCAATTCCTGCCCCAACTTTCTTTCATAATGGTCTACAACCTGTAAATCAAATAAACCCTTTCTCCCCTGAGTTGCTTCTAGGTGTGGACTTTATCACAGCAATAGAAAGAAGACTATGACACCACCTTAAACCCTTTAATAAGAACTGTAGTGTGTGAGTCTCTAGAAGGTGACTTTTGCCTGTGGGACCTGGAACACTTCACCATGTCCCTCATCATTGTCATAGTGTCCCTGAATGCATGTTGTCTTATTATTAAGGCCTGAATGGCTGAGGAGGCACTGGTTCTGGGTCCAGCGAGAGTTTATTCAGGTTCTGAGAGCCTCGCAGAGGAAAGAGAATTAGCTGCCCAAGTTTCATTATCCTGAGTGAGTAAGACTTATTTTGACTCTAAGTCTACCTCCCATAGAAGTAGCTGGGTTCGCCACTCCATTTACTTCCTCTCAGTCTGCTGATGGAAGAGAGAGACAGGATGTCTCTCTGCTGGTATTTCTTGTCCTTAAATCTGTACAGTTGTCTGGAAAGGACAAACACAGGACCCTGGGCAAATATGTGTCATTATACTATGACTATCTGTCCATTTTTAACAGAACTGCGAGCTGAGCGCCAATTATCTGGACACCCCATGTGGCTGTCACTACCAGCCTTAATCTATTATTACTTTGGAACTCTGATTTTAGTCATTCAGATCAACTTGAGTCAGTACATCAACAATCAGTGTCATACAGGATTGTTTAAAAAAATAAAAAGTTGAGGCTTTGCAGGTAAGATTACCACTCGATTATCAAAAGAGTGAATAATGTAATATGCAGTCTCTTAATGAAGATTTTGTAAATCAAGTTGCAAGTTAATGAGTTTTAGGGATCAGAGCATTTGTGAGATGTGAGAGCTATAGGGAAGGCAAGCATACTTATTGCTAACATGCTGTTAGCCATGATGTTTTCCATCTTTTCATTTACTCTCCATTTCCACCTTCCTTTCTTCCTGCTGCTCAATACTTACATATCAACAAATGCTAAGAGTTCAGAGTCACATCCCAAGATCTTACAAAAAGGGGTCTCTCCTCTCATCTCCCTTCCCTGTATGACTTGCCATCTCATGCTCCTTCTTACCAACAGTTGAGGTCACCTGAGAGTAAGACCTGTGAGGACAGAAGGGGAGGCCAATAGTGACCTTGTAAAGCATGTCTCAGAGGCTCTGTTAGCCTCCCATCCAAGACAGCCTAGACTGACATCAATTTTGATAAAATTAAAAATCATCTTAGAAAGTATACCACAGATCATGATGCTGACAATATGTTTTAAAGACAAGTCTAACAGTATGAAGACATCTCACACCCTGGATACCCACATCATCTTCCTACCACTTTGTCTTCTAGTCTCCTGAGTCTTCAAAGGGTCCAGATATACAGCTGCATTTCTGATGTGAAGGAGGGAAGGGGGATGAAGGTGATGAAGAATGGAGGGAGAGGGGAGGTTATGGGGGAGGGATGGAGAGAGTGATGCCGTAGGGAGTGGGAAAGAGGGAGGTTGTGGAGGAAATCTAAGACTTTGGAAAATACAAGGCAAGGTAGTCAAGGTTTAGGGGTGAGCATGCTATAGGAAGAACCTTCATAAAGAGAAGAGAAGGTAAAGAGAAGGTAGCACCCATTACTTGGACCGAGTGCTGGTAGAAACCACTCTTAGAAGATCCTGTATGGAAGGATTTCTAACCTGTCCAAGTTTCACACCTTTAATTAAACATGGTACCTAGAGCACCATAGTTTAAAAAGTGACATTTTCTCCAGAGCTGTGAGCCAATGAGAGGAAATGTGGCTTCTATGAATAGTAGACCCTATAAGGTCTCTATAAAGTAGAAAAAAAAAAGGAAAAAGCAAAACACCAGCTATTTAGGTAGTAAACAATTCCAAGACACACTGCTTCAGAAAGAAAGAGTGAAAAGCCAATTTGAGAACTCAGTTATCAGGAAACAACAACCTGTAGTGTCCTGCAGACTTCAGGGGCAAAAGCTGAGAAAAGAAAAAAGGATTTATCCCATGTCCTAAAGAAGACTTCAGTCCAATATTAAAAGGAAGGAAGTAAAATGTATAGGAAGTATGATAGTATACATGAAATAAATGCAGAGCCCATTAGTCTCCCAAGAGTCAGACCATGGAGGAGGTAGGTCTGCCTGGCCAGAAGGAGTGGTCTGAAGCTAGGATGAGGTGGGTGGAGCTGCACCATGGTCACGAGGTAGAGAGCTGGGGCTAGTTACTGAGCAAGGAAGAAGGCTGCCCTTTGCTGGACTTTTGGGTGAAAAGGAGTGGGCATCTGGAGTGGCCTCCAACCCATTTTCTTCTGGGTTCAAGTCTAAGGATGAACAATCATGGGAAGAGCCATAAGAGAGAAGGCATGGGAGAACACAGAGATGCAGAGCATTTAAAAAGCTGAAAAAAATGTGGTTTGGCAAAGTAGGCTGCAGGTGCAGAGTTAGTGAGAGTCACAGGCAACCAAGGTCAGAGCCTTGTGGGAAAGGGATTAGCACCCTTCCAAGGGCCACCAATTGCAGGTAGCTTCTGGTGATGAGCTCCTGGTGGAGACTCAGGAGCATTTTCCATGAAGCTGTCATCCTGTCCCTGCTCAGGGTTTGCTCTGGGAGGGCCAGAGTTTCACTGGACTCAAAGGAAGAAGTCCTTTCAACTCCTTTGTTCTCCAACCTCAAGGTTCAAAACTTGTTCCTCTGTTGGATAAGCTGCTTTGCCTAAATAAAACTTAAACTAAGACTTACTAACTCAGTATCATCTTAGTTATTAAAAATGGCCCTTGTTGGCACCCATAGTCATGAGGCATTGATTGTTGACCTGGAGAGCTAGCCTAGCTTAAATGTAGGCAAAGATAGCTTTGCTCCTCAATGTGCAGGCTGCAAAGGCCATGGGCACTGAACATCTCAAATGCCAGAGGAAGACAGCATCATGCTGGAGAGAGTTCAGGATTCACAGGACAACAGAAGCCTCTACATGATATATTTGGCTCACTGGCCATGGGAGAACCTCCCTGTCTTCAAAATTCTTAGTGTGGAACAGAGATCCTTTCAGAAGTTGTGTTTAAAATGTGGACTGTGTAAGACATAAAAACAGTCATCTCTAAATGCTTCTCCTTTCTGGAGGAGTCTTCTGTGTTAGCTACTATAGTGGAGTTGCTGGTTATGGACCTCATTTAACCCCAGGACAGCCCCTGAGTTAGGCATGAAGTCAAAATTACCCAAACTGGTCTGTCTAGGAATCAGAGCTTGAAGCAGGTCTGGGAATTCTAAAACATCAAATTTTCCTCCGTGCTATTAGATTTCTGAACTCTATTGAACATTAAATAGGATGTGCTGGGCATAGTGTAATCCCCTGTTGATAGCTTCATACCTGTCATGTGCAGAGCCAGCCAGGGAGCATCTTAAAATGGTGGAGAGCCATTTGCATCCATTTATCTCTGTTCTGTTTCCCCCACAAAGCTGAGAGCAGTAGTTTTCAATCCCATGAGTGCTGTTTCCAGGTACTGGGTGACTCAAAGCCTTGTATGTGAAGCCCAGTTTTGTCTTTTTTCCTATGCCACACTGTGCTCATAGGTAGACAGGAGCCTTCCCAGTGGCCTAAGGAGGAGAGCCTTTTTACCCAGCAGCATCTGGTCCAGGATGGACAGGCAGATAGGCAGACAAGTAACCCATAAATAAACTATTATCACTTCAAATGAGATCCTTTTGATAATAAAGTCAGTTTCTAAAGTACACAACAAATCCATTTAATATAAAAAGTCACACTTCGGATAACTGAGTCAGGATGTCCTTGGAGGACATGACTGCATTTTGGCTCAAGGACCCAGGGACAGGCTTTCTGGAATGGATTTGTATTTTAGGGGCCACCCACATTCTCAGCTCCATCTGGAGATTCCTTCTGAGAGCCTGTCCCCTCCCTCAGGAGCTGGATGCTGTGACAGGGTAGCCTATTCTGCAAGGCAGGCAGAGGGGTACACAGGAATCAGTAAGACATCAGTCATATCTTCAGAGAACACAATAAGGAAAGGTGGGAGGCGAGAGTGAGTGAATGTATTGTGTACATGTATGAGATTACTAAGGAACAAATTTAATTAATAAAAAAGAGAGCTCTTTCTTTCCTCATGCAAGTGTAGAAAATAAACATCAAATTTAAAAACCAAATGTCGACTAGATGCTCATTGTACTCCATTCATGAGAGCCATCAAAGCCTTCTCGTTTATCACAAAGGGGACACAAGCTGCTGCTTTCAAGTCTATCCTTGGGTTACCTGAGAGGGGACATGTAGCATTTCCCTCCCAGATACTAGGACCATACAGGCAACAGTCCTCCAGACCAGAGAAGGATTGAGGTCTGCAGTCCTCCAGACCAGAGAAAGACTGAGGTCTGCAGTCCTCCAGACCAGCGAAAGATTGAGGTCTGCAGACATGGAGATCCTAAGCCAGAGCAGCATGGGAGAAAAACTCAGCTGAGCAAGCAGGTCCTGGGAAGAAGGTCTTAGGAAACATTCAGAACAAAAAAGGGATAAAAAAAAAAAAAAAAAAAAAAAAAAGGATTGGACTCAGTCAAGGATTTTATCAAATAAATGAATAAATAAAATAAAATAAAATAAAATAAAATACCCTGTTTTGTGGGCTGAGACGAATCAGCTGGTAAGGAAGGACCTGAGTTCACATCTGCAAACCATATTTGAAAACTTAGGCACAATGACTCGTATCTGTGACTCCAGGGGATGGCAAGAGGTACAGACAGGCTGATTCTTCGAAGTTCACAGGCTAGCTAACATGGCCTACTTGGCAAAGTTCCAGGCCATCGAGAGACCAGCTCTCAAACAAAAGGAAGACTACGGTTTTCCTCTGACTTCTACCCACACATGAACATGCATGTCACACAGAGACACATATTCACACCTATACATACATACATAGACACACAAAGACAAATACATACACAAAGACAGATAGACACACAAAGACAGACACACACATACACATAATGACAGACATACACACATACACATAAAGACAGACAGACACAGACATACACATAAAGACAGACACAGACATACACAGACACATACACAGAGAGAGAGAGAAAGAGAGAGAGACAGAGAGAGCAAGAGAGAGAGAGAGAGAGAGAGAGAGAGAGAGAGAGAGAGAGAGATTGAGATTTAGGGGTTTTGGGGTTTTGGGGCTTGGGGGTTTTGCTTTGTTTTTCTTTTGTTTTCAACAATTTGAGAGAAATCCCAAGATTTCATTCCAAGCTCATTTGGGCACAATAACATTTTGATCAACTTACAATTAGCTTGGCAAAATACATATTCTGTGGGGAAACTAGAATATGACAGTCAATTTACATAACTGTGGTGCTGCTCTGCTTATCAGAACCTGAGGCCCTTCCACAGCACACAACACTTGCAGGCCAGTGCACCCTCCACCTAACAAAGCCAGGATAGTCCTCAGACTTTACAAGCATATCCTGGAATGGGAAGATGCAGATGTAAGCCATTTCAGAGGGGAAACAGTGGGTCCCTATGTCAGGCTGAGTTCACAAAGGGGGCTTCATCAGTTTCACAGGAAATAGCATGCTACCTTTATATAACCAAATGTCTGTGGACTAGACTCTGGCCAAGCAAGCGTGTTGTCACATCACCCTCACTGTTTTAAGGTTTTTCTGCCCATTTGGGGTAGGGACAGCAGGAGGGAGGGGCCTCAGCATTAGGTGAGCATTGCTGCTTTACTTCACTATTGATGGAAGTAAACTGCTTATCTTATCTCTGTGTTTCCACCATTGACATCAGTGGCCCACAAGAAGTCTGGATGATGTATGAGCACACAAGAAAGGACACCAGGATAAAAGTGGAGAAGTCCATGCTGTATGAATACTTTGTGGAGCCAAGCACTGTCGTTTCCCTCCTGACATCGCTACCTGTTTCATTACAAGGCACGGACACTTTGCTTTTTTATCTTATTTAATTTAAAAGAAAATCTATCAGTTGCCATAGAAATATGTTTTCCTGCTGACACTGTTATCACAGCAGCTAGTCTGTAGGTTTCACAACCAGCAGCTAGTGCCTTTCTAACAAATAGGTTTGGTTTGTCTCCCTAAATGCCTATAGACAGTGGGTCCCCGACAAAGGCTCCCCAGAGGCCCAACATCACAGACCAGAGAAGTAGCTATGAAGACTCTACAGCCAATTTTCACCCTGGACTCTGTCCACTCCAGCCTAGCTCCTAAGATCCAGCTCTCCTCCTACAGGAGACAGAGCTTAGCTTTCTTTTACCCTTCCTCCCACCATACAGCCATACGCACCATGCACAATGCACCCAGATCACACTGCCCACAGCAAGGAGCTTTTGAGTATGATCATGGAGATAAACCCTACAGTATACCCTTGCCATGCATATTGAAAGAGAAAGAACCTTCTGATTCCTTGCCATTGTTTCCTGTCTGCAAGGAAAGGTTTGGCAGATTCACGGGGAGCTGTGAAACAGTGTGTTTGGCACAAAGTCACCTCGACAGTAATTTGCATGTTCCAGGCTGTCATCCCCAGTCTGTGCCTGACAAGGCCTGCCGGGGTCTATTGGAAATGTGCACAACCGCATAACGCCTTTCTTCTCTGTTCTTCATGTCCGAAAGCGGGCGGCTTGATTGAGCTAGGCTGCTCACTGTTCTGAGTGGAATTCATATTAGCCTCCCACTGTCTAATCAGTGTGGCTCTGCTCTCAGCCCACTGTCTGCACAAAAAGGTGCTCCTGTGTGCATATGTGCACATGCATGCATATGTGCACACACAGGTACATAAACATGCACAAACATATGTAGACTTGCACACTTCTTTACCTGAAAGCTAAGCACACAGGCATTACCACTGACATGCAAAATCGGGTGACTAATAATTGGTAACATCATGTCCTTCATTAGCAGGTGAGAAGACCAGGTGGATCTGGGTCTCTGCACCTGGGAAGGGCCTGTGTTCATTGCTGAAGGACACCTGGGTATAACACCATCTGCATTCCTATTTAGAGGATGTCCTGTCCTCTAGGGTGTACTACTGTGGACCATGTTCCCAGGACTGCTATATGATCTTTGAAACAACGACAATGTTAAATACCAAGTCTCCATTTTTTTTTCAGACTGTTGCCATGCCAAGTATGCATGAGGGTGAGCTGGGGCTGGAATGTCCAGCTCAATGCCATCTACAGGAGTGCTGGCCCTTATATAGGCTGTCAACGAGCAAGCTATGATAATCAAGAAAAGGTAGAGCTCCCTCATTACAAATCAGGATTCTTAGGAAATCAGGTCACGCTCAGAACAGTGCAAACAGTTGCCTAGCCCATAATCCCCTCTCCCCACCATGTACTGCAGAAGGAAGCTAGGGAAATTATAAGGACTGATGATCCAGTACATAAGTGAAAAGAACCTGTCCAGCTGACATCACTGGCTTTCCCACCTTACTGAGTTCCAATAGCTTTACATCTCACATGGAGTACTGAGGTGTGTGCTCCTGACTCTTGGTGACCAACCATACTGACCACACATAGCTGGGCTATGGCTATTACCACAAGTGTCGCAGAAACCAAATCACTAACTTCACATACAAGCAATCGGCAAGTTGTTACAACAACCTACAGATCACTCCTGGAATTCACCAGTGTAGGGCAGGACTGTGGAGAACCCAGAGGTTCTTCTCATGAAAGCCACAGGGCTATTGGGAAGGTGATCGTGAAGCAGAGGGAGATGTCCTCCATGGTCTCGTGTGTTTAAGCAGTGCCTTTTCATATCTTGGTGCTATTGGGGAAGGGATTTTGGAACCTGGAGATGGTGGCCCAGCTAGCAGAATGATTTGGTCTTGAGCTCTCTGCTTCCAGACACACTAACATATGCAGAGCTGGTGCCTCTTGCTACCCCTACCACTGATTGAGTTGACTTGGTCACCGTGCCTTCGTCATCAAGAGGATCTGAAACTCTGAGCCAAAATAAGACCTTCCTTCCTTTAGATGTTTCTGTTAGGTTTTGGTCACAGCAATGAGAAAAATAATCAATGAAAAATATATATACTGAGAAGTGGTGGCATTGCTTCCATAAACCTGTCTGTGTGATTTTTAGGGTTTTGAACTGGTCTGTGGGAGGATTGGAACCGCAGACCACAGGAGTCCTAGAACACTGTAATCAGGCTTATGGTGCCATTCTAGTGAGAGTCTAGATCAGAATACACATGCAGGCAGCAAGCATCTTGGGCAGGTTTCAGATGGGAACAAAGAGGCTGCTGGGAAGGTAGTCTGGCTAAAGATTTGTCTCCTTTTTGTCCATGTCCTGACAATTTGAGTGAGGCTGAATTCCAGAGGAATGAACTAAATTATTCAGAAGAGGAAATTTCCAGATATAATTTCACTTAGGCTGTGGCATGCCTGTTCCTCGATTTTTTAGCCAGATTTATGGAGAGTATCAGGGTTGAAAAGTGGAACAGAACGATGTAAAGAAATGTCCTGAATTCTTTCTAGTTAAGTTACACAACAACTCGGATGTTTCAAGGTAAGCTGCATTTGGGGAGAAAAGAAAATATCAGGGAAGAGGTAGGAAGGGGCTGGCCACCAGGGTGTTCCACCACAGATGTACATGAGCCCTTCCGTGATACAACAGGAGAGAGTTAACTAGAAGGTTTGCATAGGAGTTTAGTAAACAGACATAAACACGCTTAAGGAAGAGAAATGGAAGCAGAGGCTGAGCCATATTTGTAGTCTCAGGTGATGGAATGAACAAAACCATGGCTATAGGGCTGACTTGCTGGTTCCTTGGAAACCAGATGGAATGGAGGTGGAACACAGGCTCCTCAGATGGGTAGCTGTTTCATGTCTAAACATCAGAATCTGTGGGGGTCATTGATTTTTCAATGCTCATACCCGGGAGTTCATCTTGAGAATTGTGATACCATGGGAAGACAACTCTACTACAGACAAAAAAGCATCATTGGTGGTCCTTGTGACTGTGGTTACAGAATCTCTCGGAAAGAGCAAGTCTGGGGTCAGCAGCTCACACCTGGCTAGCAGAAGCAGGTATCTCAGCTGGTTCACTCCCTCGGGACACAGGCAAAGCTCCAGACACACAGACTAGGGCTCAAGAAGAGAAGGTGACATTTGGAGCCAAAGCTTGGTCAGCAAGCTCAGAAGCCCTACCTGGTGTCAGATCTTTGTGCCACCAGGTTATCTTAATGTCGTTTGTTTGGAGCAATAGTGTTGAATCAGCATGTGGGAAACAGGCCAAGAACACTCATGTCACAGATGAACCTGCGTGGTCATGCCCTTGTCAATCTTCCATGGGACAAACAGCAGAGCCACAGTTCCAGGAATGGCCTGCTCTCCCTACCCTCTTTCTGAGCACACAGACATTTACAGCAGCCAAGTTCCCTGTATGGCCTGGGATCTGACATCTGAGGAAGAGAGGGCTAAAGTCAGGCATCCTGTACCATCTCTGTCCCCCCCTCAAAGAAACCTACACCATCCCCACAGTGCCTCAACATTCTATACCTTAGCCCTCTATATGACTTCTACTATCCAATAGCCCTATAAACATCCCATCCAGAAGAGTTAGTTATAAACCACTCTAAAGCACAGTTCATGAACCTTGCTTGTGGGTAGCACATCCCTGTCCACAAGTCCTCATGCTAGGATCACAGAGTAAAGTTTATCCCGATTTACCAGACACCAGTATGTAAAAGCAGCAGTGTAGCTGGGGAAAAGCTTGTGCTGGCAAACTCATCTGTGGCTCATCATGAGTGCCAGATGCCATGGCCCCAGACATCTATCCATCCTGCAAGATGTTTTCCTCATTCTCTGTTAATGAGGGGAGGCAGCTTGTTGGTGTTTCTAGGAGAAAGGTAGGCATTTCTCCAGGGAAATTAGGAGCAGAGTTCATAAGACTCTATCCACAGAAAGACTCAGCTTGATGTAGTAACAAAGGAAGGGTTAAATATCCTCTCCATCAATGATATTTACTTGACTTAAAAAAAAAAAAAACCACACATTTAAAAAGAAAAATCCACATATTAAGGTTAATTAGTGATCTTATGGTCTACCTTATGATACAGTTAGAGTAGAGCACATGAATCATACAACATGTGTACACATATATACAAAAGCAGAGATGTGCCCACTTACAGATGCTCATATGTGCATGCTAAAGATGCACTTCATACCACATGCATGCACATAATCACATATACATGACAAAAGATGTGCACACCTATACACGCATGCTTCTATGATGCATGGAATACACACAGCAATCATGCTCGTGAACATCATATGCCCCACGAACATACAACACATATCACATATGCCCACACATATAGTGCTCACATGCATGAAATCCATTTATACTCATAAACTAGGTTTTGATAACAACTTACACCTAAATACTTCAACATTTGTCCTTTAAGAGAAAAAAATACCACTACATTTTCTCATATAATATATGGATTACTTTAACCAGAAAAAAATATATGTATATATGTATGTGTGTGTGTGTGTGTGTGTGTGTGTGTGTGTGTGTGTGTGTGTGAATATACATATATATGTATATATATACATATATATGTGTGTGTGTGCGTGTATGTGTGTGTTTGTGTATATGCATGTATAAAATAAAGTTCATGGTTGATATTTTTAGCTCCCGTCCTGTCCATCCATCCTCCATAGCTAATTTGATAAGTAATCTATACAGCAAAAATCAGTGTCAAGTGGGATTCTGAAAACATTCCTGTGGCCTGATGGCCAGGGAACAATTGTGACCCACTTTTCAAAGCCAGAGTTCAAGTCCAAACTCCACATCCAGGCGCTCTGCTGGGGTCGACAGGTAAAGTCAAACTGTTCACGTCTATTAACTCAGAGGGCCTAAGGAGCACATTAGGGACTTCCATGAAAATACTTCTGGGTTTCTTATAAAGTTTGTTTTGACTAAGAAACACATTTGCATGTTTCAGACGTAAAAAAGCAAGTGATGAATGAATGAAGAAAAATAATGAGAAATTTCTCGCTGGATTCTGGATTATCTGCAGAAGCACACACAAACATTTCTACTGGCTTCTTGTCATCCCTAGATGCTTTATGCAAATATAAGCAAATGTACACATGTGTGCAGCCAGAGCCTTACTTCTCTTCTGCATCTTGCATTTTTCTTTGACAAAATGTCCTTGAAATCCTCCTGCAGTGGCTCACGGAGCACCACTTCATTTTTGACACAGCTGCGAAGTGAAGGCACTCTGATTGGAAAAGCTGAGCACACAGCACGGATATAAATCAGTGTGGCTCTGCCTCAGTCTTTTATGGTAAAGCCAGTGAGTCTTGGTTCTTCATGAATAGTAATGAGAGGGCCTGGGCTGTGTTCAGCCATGGAGCTACATGAATCAGGCACTGCTGTGTGGAATGATAACAGCCCTGTGACATGGTACCTTCCCACTATGTCAAATACAAAACTGATGAGAGAGGTGAGTGTGTAAGCTCCTCCCACTGTCAGGATGGTGAGTCCTCTGAATGTTTCTTTATCCTAGGTCTCCTGAGCTCACACCTCCATCTTTAACATAATATCCCTGGCCTCACTGAGACCTTCCATGGCTCCTGCTGGATTCTGTCCAGTGGGTACTCTCTCTTTCTCTCTCATCCCTATTTCTCAGCATGTAGATCATCTATAACCACTCTATGTTATACAACTACAATTTGAACTCACAGTGGTGCCTTTGCTTAGCTCTCACATCCCTGATTCCCCAGCATTTGCCTAGATTATGGGGAAGCTCAGTAACTGGCCAGAAGAGTCTTCTAAGAAGCTTCCGCAGACATGCATGTTCTCCTGCTTTGGTACTACACTGCAACTGACACTTCAGATGTTCCACTTTTCCTTCCATAGTGTGGTTAGCTTTTAAATATATACATTAAAAGACACCCCCACCCCAATCCAACAGTTCAATACCAAAAGCTTGCCAGCAGAATTCTAGTTCCATCTTCCTGACTGGTATCTGGTGTGCAGTGCTAGATTGAAGACACCAAATGAATGCATAGTATATATTTGTGTGTAAGAGAGACATGGAATTATTTATCTAAAGATGTTTTAATGGAGAAGAGGAGAAGCATCTATTTAATTTAGGTATAGGCAAACTTCTTTCTCTTCCTGTACTGCTACAAGAAGCAATGAGTTAAGAAGCTGAAGACATAGAGAACCTGCAGTCAGTGGATCATTGTGTGTGGATCTCAGGACCTATACTGTGTGAGTCAAGGCCAAGCTTAGAAAGAGATGTTGCTTCTAGGAGGCTGCTGGGGAAGGGTACTGCAGAGAGGGCTGGGAGTAAGAAGCATGGCTCCTGAGACCGGACCCCTAGCTACAGACATCTATTACAAAGACAGTAAGAGGATCTGCATTCTACTATTCACATGAGTAGTATTTACCAGTGGTCATCTTGGCAGCTCCTCCTAGTGAGGAATTCATCGTAGCATCTGTCTAGCTGTAAAGTCATCCATTCATTGCTGAGATCAACCACCCACATGCCATACAGAGCAAGCCACATACTAAGAGCTGGAGCACAGATAAGCCCCGTCTTTCCCGGCAGGAGCTCAAAGCTCTGCATAGGTCTTCTTGGTCTGGAAACAATAGGATAACAGAAACAGGACAAGTGTGTGAGGTCTGGTGTGGGCTACTCACTCCACAAGCAGGCTTCCCCTAAGCTGCTTCTTTGTCAAAGTTGTGGTGACCAGATCCACCTCCCTAACAGTCTTGTAAGAGCTCTAGGCACCAGGTGGTGAGTGACTCCAGGTGGTGATGGAGGAGGTTGGTTCTCTATCCGCCCTCATTTCAAACACAGTACAAAGGCCAAGACTGTACCACGTTCTGTGTTTCATGAATCAATATCATGCTCTCTAGACGTTTTCTCACTTGCTAACAATAAATGGTGATTATCCTTTAGTGGATGGGGGAAATTGGGGCTCAAATTTTATGAGGCAAAGGCAGTTGTGCTTGTCCCCTGGTCTGACCTCTTGGGATACACTACCCTTCTGTCTTCAGCTACCTATACTGCCCTGTGTCTGGAAGCCCCCTCTTCCTGCAGTAGACTGACATTAGTGTTCCCCGAAGGTGGTTCCCTCACTCAGGCACTGTTTGGAGTTACAAAATAATCCAGGATGGTACATGCATTGGAGTCAGCTGTCAATCTATGTTTCCACTAGAAATCTGTGCTTCAAATTCTTATCCTTTATTTTTAAAATAGTTATAGTTTCTAAATTAACCCTTTTACACTTGTGATACATAAGAATTTGAAAATAACTCTCTTTTTGTAGATAGTATTTTATTTCCTTTGTATCTGTTTGTTTTCTTATTACATAGTATTTGAGAGAACAGGTTGAGTGAATTGTGTTGTGGTAAGTCATAGGAAACTGCCCTGCACAGTAGCTCCTAACCTGTCCCAGGCACACTTGCACAGGTGTTGCTAGTTTTCTAGGCTTGCACACTTTTGCAGTGCTATGTGTGGTCTGTGTAGCCATTCTTCTCCCTGGGTGTCAGAGTTACAGGGCCTAGCTTCACTTGGTGCGAGGGTTAATCCTTACTGTCATGTAAGAAGATTTGGCATCACCCAGGAGACACATCCCTGGGGCCTGTCTGTGAGAGTGTTTCCGGAGAGGTTTAACTGTGGAAAGAGGATATACCAGGGTTTTAACTTGAACAGGGAGAAAAAGAAAGCCAGCTGAACACCTTCGATCTTTGCTTCCTGACTACAGATAGAAAATGACTTTCCCTCCATGTCTTCTCTCTTCATGTACAGTCTGTGTTCCTCTGAACTGTGATAAAAATGAATGTCTCTCTTGCTTTTTTTGTCAGTCATTTTCACAGCAGTGAGACGTGCACCTGGGGGATCTCAAGGTGGTCAGCAAAGTGGTGTTGGCATGGAAATACTAGAAACTCCTCAGTGAATTTTGTAGGCTTCCTGGGGCCCACTTGATCACAACAGACTGTAGAATTTACAGCAGCTACTGGCTCAGGCTGGGCCCTGAATTGCATCCTTTAACAAGAGCAAGCTTGTGATGGACACACCTCCAACATGGCTTACTGTGGCTTCTGTAAGGGAGACTAGCATGGGGTTCCCATCTCAGAAACCCACAGGATTACTAGCGTTCCTGACGTCCTATCCTTGCCATTCATAATCATTTTGCAAAGAGAGTTTTCCTGGGATCAGCCCTGTCTGACTGGTCTAGTATTGCCTGTGGCTCGTTTTTTGGATGATGGCAGTGACGTGACTCCTGGCCTCAGAGGCTCTGCAGGCATGGCCCCTAAAATGTTTATTCTTTGCTTCTGTTACTTTATTCTCCATCATTAGAACAAACAGCTGATGTGTCAACTCCATAAAGAAAAAAGGTTCATTTTAGCTCACAGTCTGGAGGTGTCAGTCTGTGACTGATTGGCCCTTGGTTTTGGCTCTATAGTTTGGTTGCATGTCATGACGGGAGCAAATGGAAGAGAAAGTCTATTTATCACACAGCCTGAACATGCTAGAGAAAGATGATGGGCTTGAGTGTTTTTCTCTCCCAGTAAGGACATACACTTATAGTAACATGCTTACTGTTCAGGTAGAGTATATCAATTACATATACACATACAGGCTAATGCCACCTCAGACACAGTTTCACAGAAGTGGAAATGGCACACACATACACACAATCTCTGAATACTTCAACACACGTTTGTACCCAATGGACCTGTTTATATTGCACACTCCTAGTAGCCCAGCTTATGATAGGTCTACCTTCCTACTACTCATGGGCTTTTGGGAGGCATTTAAGATCTGAGCTGTAGCATAGGCACGTAAGCAGCACAGTATGCCACCCTGAGCTGTGGAACAGTTATTCCCGGACTGCAATCTAGTTCGTGGCCAAATAAGAATGGGCATTTTGTTTCTGCACTGGAGGGAAGATTATCATAAATCTAAGGCCAGCCTAGACTACAGGAGTGGGAGATCCTTCTCAAAAGACCAAGACAACCAAATAAACAAAATCACATCACTCTACAATTCCTAAAGTCACAGTGTGACCAGCAGTGTCTTCTGTGCTTTCTGAAATTCCACACATGACCTTCATCTTCAGTCACCACCAAAGCCAGTATGAGATGTAGCTCACAAGTACTGAGGACTGAATGGCAGCACCATGTGAAATACATGTACTTTTGCCTTTGACTATGGCTGTTTTCTGACTGGATCTGGAAGCCAAGATCCCTCACACCCAGGACAGTCTGCTAACACTTGCTTAGCTAATGACATGAAGTCATAGAGAAAGTCATGAGAACAAGGGACAGAGAGATTAGAGGCTGTAAGAAGCCCAAGGACACTTTACCTTCTTTAAGCAAATTCAACTTACTCAACCTACATATATACATATGCATATGTATACATATACCACACATACTCATGTATTCACACATATATATACATATATACGTATATGCACATATACAATATACATACAAATATATGCATAGACACATACATATATAGACATACATATATACATATGTATATACGCATATGCACATATACACATATGTACATAAACACACATATATATCTATATACATACACATACATATATGTATATATATGCATGTAAGGTATATCTTGCAGAATCATAAAGATGCCCAGGTTGAGACCCTAAAGTAGGCCAAGTTCATCGGCACATACATGGATTTTTTTCAAAACTAGTTGCTAACTCTTCATTTTTGATGCTTTGTTTACTTTCCATGAGGTTTGTATCAGACACTTTTAATTAAACCACATTGATAATCCTCATTCAAAAGGAAACATTTATTTAATGTTAAAAATACCAATTCAATAAAGGCTCATTAAAATATTACTTTGGTAGAAAGTAGTCCACTAAGCAGTCTTATCAGTAAAACTCAATGAGATCCATGAGATCCTGCCAAACCAGGAAGCTTATATGCATGAAACCTACAGCTCAGGAATGTAACTGAAAGTCTGAGTTAACACTAAACCTGAGTAGGGTCTGTTGTTGTCTGCATATTTTTTTTAACTGCAAGGAAATGTACAATTAAACCTAATGCCTTTCCCAAGCTGAATCAATGAGCACACTGGGTTTCTTCAGGGGAAATGAGTAGGGAGTAGAAGGGAAAATAATGGGACCAACCGTGACCTATTACTGCAGTTCACGATGCTCTTAAAGACAGCAGCCCCACCAGGCTGTAGCATATGGGAGTCAATAGCAGCCTCTCATTTCCACAGAGTGGGATGGAGTTCCATTACCAGACAGGCAAATGGGGTAGTTGGCAGACAAACAAATTACTATTGCACTGTGAACCTGAACAGACCAGAGTTTCCCACACAGAGAATCCCAAACAACTGACATTTTACCAGCCTTTCCCTTTCTAAAAGAGTGCTTCATGTGCTCAGGAGGACAGTAGCAGAGGCTTGGAAGCCAGACCACTTCACACACCCACAGGCTGAGCTTTGGTCTGTTCTGGGATCTGGGTCACATTATAGTCACCCCATTCTCTGGCTCTGATACCTGGCAACAATCCCCTAGTGGTATTCCTCACTGCCATCTCACTGGATCTGACCCTCTACACCAGAATTTGTGAACTCAGAATATGGCCTCTTCTGCTCTGAGTGTAGAACCTGTTTTCAGAACAGGTTATGACTTTAAAGGAAACACAATTCCATTTTCTCACAATTGTGGTTTAGTAGTGAGCCACAGCACTTATAGGGCACTATGTGCCCACATCATGTCACCCATATGTAACCGGTATCAAGAACAACAGAGCACCATCCAAATGCTCTGTGAGTATGAAATGACTGTGTAGGGAAATAGATGGTGTAATTTCTGCCCCCATATACTTTGAGGGGGGACCCACAGCATCAAATAGGAAAGGACTTGGTACCTGAGTTCACTGTCTCTTTGGACCAGCACTGCTGGCTTCCACCACAGGACTTGGAGATGCTAGCTGGAGAGTCTCACCAATTCCTCCTAGTGTTTGTTTCCTAGGGGACAGAACCAAAAGGACACAGTTAGTGACAGGAGGCAAAGGCAGGCTGACCTGTGCACTGGTGATTAAAACACCTGTGTGCAAAGACAGGCATCCACATGCTAAGAAGGTGTTGCCCAGCATTCTTGATTTCATGGCTCAGTGTGTAAAAGGTACTCACCGTCAAACCTGATGACGATGGGTAGATACCCAAGAGAGAAATGACTTCTGCAGGTTGTTATCTGACATATACACAGTGGCAACACCCCCCCCCCCGCCCCTGCCACACACACTAATAAACAAACATGAAAAACAATTTAGTTTCCAGGTGGTGGTACACCCTCACAAATAAATACATAAACAAACAAACATAAAAAACAATTTGGTTGCCAGGCAGTGGTAGCCCACACCTTTAATCCCAGAACTCAGGAGGCAGAGGCAGGCAGATTGAGGCCAGCCTGGTCTACAGAGTTGAGTTCTAGGCCAGTCTGGACTACAACAGAGAAACCCTGTCTCTAAAAACCAAAAAGCAAACCAAATCAAACCAAACAAACACGTAAACAAAAATTTAATTAATTCACTTTGAAATCTGAGTTATTTGCCAATTTAAATACATTCCGTGTTGGAAGCTAAAACACTAAGTGCACGTAATAATAACGCTTAGATCGACCAACTTCAGGCAGTCTGTAGAATTATTATCTTCCGCACTACTTTGATGAAATCAGGAAGCCATGCAGTAGGTGTGAAATATTTTATATGTTAATTTCTTAGAAACTGTTTTTTTTTTTTTTTGCTCATACAAAATACAGTTTGGCAATGCCCAGGAGACTTCCACATGTCACCCTGCTTTATCTTTAACATAACAAACAAAAGAAATTATCTTCATGAGTAGAAATTTAGAATATATTTTATTAACTTTATGCAATATTGTCGTGGTTCCGATTTTTAAATACCTAAATTATTTCAGAGGATACTATCAAAGAAAAAATGCATTTTAAGAGAGAGAGAGAGAGAGAGAAAGAGAGAGAGAGAGAGAGAAAGCTAGAGACTCGGACGGGAGAAAGCTAGAGAGCTAGGTGCATGGCTGTTGAAGCCATTGTTTCTGATGCTAAGCTCCAATTCAGAGGCCTCATTAAATCCAGTCTATGGCAATAACAGCCGAGGTGTTAATGGGTGGTAGTGAAGTGTGGCAGGGAATGAAGAGACCCTCAGGGCTCTCCAGTTTACAGCAGCCACACACAGCAGCGTTACCATAAATCCTCTAAAAGACACTACGCTCCACTTCTCACAGGCTACCTGGAGATAAGTCAGCATTCAGAGTGCTCAGCCAGGGGACTGAGAGGCCAACACCCGTCTCCTACATAATACGCATGATCTGCAAAGCACTGCTAGAGCAGATTCTCCTACTTTCCCTAATGAGAGCACAGTAAACAAACAGGCAAAGGACAGAACATTGGAAATATAACGGGGAACTCAGAAAGCTTCTGGTTCCCCACCAACCAAATCAGGCTGAAAACTGGAATAATAAATGGTGTTAGTGTTTTCTGATTCTAAGTCTAGAACCATTTGTCTGCCCGATCCTGTGACATTCTTACACATGTGAAAGTTTTAGTACTTGAGTATGGATTTCTTTAATCTATAACACCCAACACTCTGACGCATGCACAGAAGCACAGATGCTTACATACTCACAATCAAGAACAAGCTTTCTCATACATATATATAGCTACATACTCATGTATATATATAGCTACATATTATCACACACACAAACATGCACACACACATATATGTATATGATGTATATGTATATACTATCATACCCATACCCAGAGAGAGAGAGAGAGAGAGAGAGAGAGAGAGAGAGAGAGAGAGAGAGATGGTCAAATGCATATATGGTTGAGTATGGACACACATGTTATGGACACACATGTGCACAATTCACACACATATGCACATGCATGCTACATACACAAACATGTACACAAATGCTCATGCACATTCATTCCCACATATGTATGCACTCACCATACACATGCATTCACCCACATATATACTCCTGTACACACTCATATAGGTATACACACGTGCACACACATATATTACCGATGTACACAATGCTTTTGTTTCCTCAACAATGATTGCTCCTTTATCTACAGTACATTTGCACATGTAACTTTTACATGACAGTGGCAAATGTCCCACTGCTATATCAATCAGTCTTCCCTTCTAGGAGTGAGCTACCCAGGCATTCCTCCAGATAATACCTTCTCCATCCTTGGACACTGACCACTGCAGCTGAGAATCCATAGCCTTAGTCTTGCAAGACAAGAGGGTCAGAGTGCAGAACCTCCTTATTCATGCTGCTGGCTCTCAGCAGCTGCAATCTGGCTTCTTTTACCTTCTGAGCAACTGGTACCTGCTCTCAAGGTCAGATTGTGGGGAAGCAATGTGTATGCAAATTCGAGGTCCCTGATTTTTAAATGGTAGCACTGTTCTTTTCATGGATGTTACAGGGTCACAGGGCCTGCCTGAATCAGCAGTGGTAGGAAGCCTTCTGAACAACAGAACCACTGGTGCTCCCTTTCTCTCCCCAACATTCATGATGCTGAGATACATTTAAGATTGATCCTTTACACCTGTTAGTTAGGGTTATTGTTGTTGTGATGAAACGCCATGACCAAAGCAACTTGTGGAAGAAAGGATGTATTAAGCTTGTTTTCATATCACTGTTCATCATCAAAGGAATTCAGAACCTGGAGGCAGGCGCTGATGCAGAGGCCATGGATAGGGTGCTACTTACTAGCTTTCTCCTCATAGCTTGCTCAGCCTGCTTTCTTACAGAGCCCAGGACCACCTGTCTAGAAATGGCACATAATGAACTGGATCCTTCTCCATAAATCACTAATTAAGAGAATTCTCCACATACCTGCCTATAGCTAGATCTTATGGAGGCATTTTCTCAACTGAAGCACTCTTCTCTCTGATGCTTGTAGCATGTTGACAGAAAGCTACCACTACAGCACCCCAGTCTTTTTCAAAGAATTCCCAATGCCCCATGGTGTACTTGGCATGAGTGGCTTTTCTGCAGGAAGCTGTGTGACTGATTCGAGGCATTTCTTCTGTTTAGTTGGCTTGAGCACATTTGATGCCCTGAGCATTGGTGGATGGGAATTAGGAATTACTCTAGAATGTTTTCGGCCTCAGTGGGCTTCTAAAGGGGCTCTGCTAATGACAGGAATGATAAGGCTCTCCCAGTTTCCAGTCTGGGAGGTGTTCCCTACACTATCTCACCTCCTGGGGCCAGCACCTGACTTTGTATACCTTCAGCCCTGAAGGCCTGACTTGTCTGAGGTTTCTGTCAGGACACAAATGCCTTTTGTATAAGAGGCTTTCACTGTGAGGAAGTGTGTGTGGGCTACCATCACAGCACCACTTCCAGTGGAAATGATTTTAGCTTTTATGCTTTTTTTTTTCCTTGACTGTAGGAGCCAGAAGGGTCAGGGACACCCCAAAATCTGCCCACAGAATTACAACACAGCTAGACTCATGGAGGCTTATTGAGACTGAACCAACAATTAGGGAGCCTCCATGGGCCTAACCTATGCCATCTGCATGCATGTTACAGTTATACAGCCTGGTCGTTTGGTGGGACTCCTAATGGAGGGAGCAGGGGCTGTTTCTGACTCTTTTGCCCACTTTTTGGACCCTTGTCCTCCTACAATGCTGCCTCATTCAGCCTTGATATGAGGGGAGGTGCCTAGTCTTACCATAACTTGATATGCTGTATTTGGTTGATTTCCCCAGGAGGCCTTCCCTTTTCTGAGGATTAATGGAGGGGGAGTAGATGGAAAGGGAGCTGGAGGGAGGGGCTGGGAGGAGCTGGAGGGAGGAGAGGCTGTGGTCAGGATGTAATATATGAAAGAATAGATTAATAAAAAAAAATAAAAAGTTTCCTTTTTCAGAGTTCTATATGAGCCTAGGCTAAAACACGAGCAACATTTTTTGACAGTATGTCTTCCTCAGGCTTCCAATGCTAAACAATAAGATCCAGACAACTGCCTGCCAGTCCTCGTACAGCAGAGAGGCAAGTAGACGCCTCAGTGGGCTGAGGTGGAGTTAGTAATGAGACCTCATGAGACACAGCCCAAGGACTCTGTCCTGAGTATGGTTTGCTTTCCTAGACTGGTGTCTCAGCACCATCTGGACCTGAAAGACAATTTCCAACAGGACTTCCTTATAGTTTAGTGGTCACGTCTGGAGTCCAGATGGTGGTGAGGAAGCAGTGCGTCCCAGCTGCCTGTGGGAACGAACATCCCTATGACTTGCATACACATCTCTGCCTCCTCTCTCTGTGTTTCTACTGATAGAAGGACCACATTCTGGGGCGTGATGAAGGACCTATGCTAATAATTTATGGGAACTCTCTGGTTCACCATCTTCCCTGCTGGAATAGGGCTATGTTTCCCTTCATGCCAAGTTAGCCATATGTTAGGAGCCCCACTCCCATGCTTACGTACGTACACTCTGTTTTAGAACAGCTTGTGAGATGATAATTCAATTTCTTACGTCTATGAAATTCAAAGTATGTCCACTTCCAGATTTTCAAAAGGGAAAGGAAGGAACCTTTACAGAAAATAAAAACTATAATAAGCCAGGAAGGCACATTACAACAGAATATCTGACAAAGTCTTAAAGAGAGACATCAGTATATCAGAAAAGATAGAGTGATAGCAAAACTTTTCTTCCTGTGTTTAAATGCCACTCACCATTTTGTATGTGCTTAGAGTCTAAACCAATTACAGATTTGATCACAGAATCTAATATTTTGTGTGTTGGTATGCATCTGGGCAGTTCTGGAAGTCCAAATCTCCTTGCCATATGCAGATTTTTCTATCACATTGCCCAAGTTTCTTTCTTGATACTGTTATAAAATACCCGACAACAGCAACTTAGGGGCAGAAAAGGTTTGGTTCAGCTCACACATCCATGTTGGAGAGCATCTTAGCAAGGAGCTCACAGTGGCAGGGGCTTAAAGCAGCAAGTTACATCTGTGGCTGAGAGTAGAGAGAGAATGAGCTCCACATGCTTGTCTGTCCTCATTTCATTTTGTCTTTGTTCAGTCCAGGACTCAGTCTGTTGTTAGAACACAGTCCAGGGTCCAGGAATTCAGTTGTGTGAGGGCAATTCTGGGATATCAAGAGCTTTATCCTGACTATTGAGTATGGTGGAGGCAAGGCAAGAACTCCCAAGCAAGTTTAAGTGGATCTACATGGAAAACCCTTGTCAGGAATTTGGCAGCATCTGTGCTAATTCTGAATATGCATATGCTGATTTAACAATTTTAGCTCCTGGTGTCTACCAAATATGTTTTAGTCACACGTGTGCATAAATGCATGTTAAAAATTGTCATTACAGTATTGCATATAATCAAAAATCTTGAGCAAAATGAACCAATTCAATGATTCTAGCTAAAACATGAATCTAGAATTGATCCTTGTGCATGAAAAGCAAGACAAGACTAATGAAGCACAGGACACAGTCTAACACTGTTGAGGCAGAGAAGACAAACCAAAGCCCAGCGCTAAACCTGGTGCTTCCATGAGTAAAACACAGGTGCACAGAGTACCAATGAGGGTGCATATAGAACCATTGGCCAACAGAAGTCATGCTCACAAAGACAAGTGAGATTATGGGAATGAGGGAGCATGCCTACCTTTCTCTGTAAATACTCTGTTTAAAACATTATGAAAGCAAATTCATGTGTATTTATGTCACAGACTAAAATGATGATATCATATATCCATGACTAGCTTCAAAAGGTATACATTTTAACTGCCATAAAGAATGATAGATGAACTTAGGTTAAAAACATACACTTCTAAAGTTATGATAATTGCATGACATTTAAACCATTCACTGGCACAAGGTGTAGTTTAAGATTGGTCCTAGGGCCTATTGTTATGTACACACCAGGAAACATCACACCAAGGAAATCACAGGAACAAATCAGTTGTTGTCAGCCTTCGTATCGTATCGTATCGTATCGTATCGTATCGTATCGTATCATATCATATATCACATCTCAACATGTCTTTAATCAGATACTTTTAAGATTGTGTCCAGTTTCAGCAGGACAACCATCTTCTGGCCAGTCCCTCATACACTCTGAGTTATGTGTGCAAAAGGGTTCCAGCTGCTCTCTCATTCCCCCACCCCCTTCTGCTGTCATTATCAAAGATGCTGAGCTTCTGAGAGACAAGGATCACCAGGAAGCAGAAGGATTTTGCTACAAATATCAGTTAGAAAACAGTAAAATAGACTTTTTGAATTCTTTATGGCATCCAGCATAGCACTTAGAACACATACACACTTGTAAACATTTACTAATCAATAGGAAATAATACAAATATCTATCTAATGGCTATTACCAAAGACAAAGATGGAGCCTAGGATTATCTTAGTCAGCTATGATATCCTAGTTTTGAGTGTGTGTGTTAGAAAACACCTCAAGTATACAAAAGAGATTGTGCATAGGTGTGGGGTGTGTGTGTGTGTTTGTGTGTGTGTGTGTGTGTGTGTGCACAGAGACTGTTCAGCTGTTGTTTCTGAGATATAGCAAGATCCAGGATGGTGTCATTAATTATTCACCAGATTCCAACATTCCTGCAAAGAGTTGCTGGACAAACAAGTCATTTGCAATGGCAAAAGTTTTTAAAATCTCGATAAATTGTTGTCCTTTGTTGGCTGTGATTGCAGAGTGTGACTTATATGAGATATTAATTCAACTTGAATGAAAGCTGCACACGAGTAGAAACAAGGGGGACCTGAGTTCATGTATGACTCTTGCTGTAAACATGTCCTGCTGTGTAGAGACAGGGCATTGGGCCAGGCAGAGCTTACTGGTTATCTATAGTTACAGCCACTGTTCTTACAAACAAGTTGCAGAAGGGTGTATATGGGACACTGAGATTCCTCCACACAGCAGGCCTGCTCCCCCAGATCACTCCTTCCCTTGTGATAAAGAACTTTCAAAGATGGGGTTTCCATGCTAATTCCTTTATCTAATCCTCAAAATAACCCTGAGCATGGGGCAAGGAAATTTCAACTAGCTTTGTCTTTTGGAGATGCTGATTTCCAGGAAGGTGATCTGCTTGAGACTTCAGAGCTAGGGCGGACAGAAAGCTTCCTAGCAGAGCGTAGCCATGTTTCCACCCTAACATTGGCTCCAGAATTGTGTGCAAGTTTGGGGGTAAGAATTCATTATGTCCCAAGGCTTAGCTCTGCTTATCCTTTCGGACCCTGGCCAAGGAGAAGTGGTTTCTCACCTGCAGGATCTGCCTTGAGGAACTTGGGGAGGGGCAGATCTTCAGAACGTTAAACCAGTGTATGTCAAGTTTTAAAACCAAAACCAGAACTTATTCCTTTCAGTATTGTTTTAAAGAATTTAGCTTCTTACAGGTCTTAAAGTATAATCAGTCTTGGGAGAGCTAGAATGGAGTCATGAGGAGGAAAGTTAAATTATTGTGGGCTAGTTATTGACTAATTTCCTCCCTTCCTCCCTTCATTTTTTTTCTCCAAATTCTTTTCATAAGCAAGGAAACCAAAGACATCACTCAGTGGATTCAGGGAGAGTTGGAAACAGGGACTCTAAGAGGCATACTCTGCTTTCCATTTGGTTGTTTCCCTTTGGTTCTCTGGGAAGGAGTTGTATTGAGGTAACTACTGGCTCTCTAACAAATCATAATGGAAGAGCAGGGAAGTCAGGTATACTGACCTACCTCGGAGAATCACAGGACACAGGATGAAGAATGCACAGCTTAGCCCCCTGTAGACTCAACTCTAACTGAGGAGAGACTGAGGGAAGCCATTATATTCTTAGTGAGAAATACCTTGGTACAGCCAAACTTAATGTAATGCTTGCCCAGAGGTGAACAGATTCTACCTGGAGCTGCAAAGGTTTGCAAATTAGCAAAAGACAGAACTCTGAGGGGTCACACCATCAGCAAATATCTTATGAGAGGATGCCATAAGTAGCTTGGTGTACTGGATAGTAAGCCTGAAAGAACGTGCATTTCATTCTGGGGGGCAGAGGCTTGGTCCATGGCAGGGAGGTCCAAGCTGATGCTTTAGGGAGGGAAAATGCCTTGAACAGTGTGAATAGTAAATCTACAGAGAGGATGCAATGGGCAAGGTGCTGTGTGTGCATGAGGACGGGAGCTTGATCCCTGGAACCCATGTGAAAATGTCAGGCTCTGGTAGCATATACTTGTAGCCTCTGGGGGCTGGAGATGGAGTGACCCCAGCAACTCACAGAACATCCTAGGCTCACAGGTCAATAAGAGACTGTCTCAAAATACAAGGCAGAATAACACCCAAGATTAACTCCTGGTCTCCACATACACGAGCATGCACATGCAATGCTCCTTGCACATACACGTGTCTCCACCTCTACCCTCTAATATGAACAGCAAATATCAACAGACTGAATATGACTGAATATAACTGTCTTTACATGTTGAGTTCATCAAGTATTCTAGCCCCCCAAATGCATACTTTCTTACATTTTAGCAGTACTACTCAATATGATATGACTCAGATAAACTGCACTGCATGCAGACAACCTATTCTCTGGGCTGGTACCTAACCGTGAGGTGGATTGAAACCACTCTCCATGAAAACCCTCATTCCTCATTAGTGAATAGAGAACTTGGTCACATTGTTCATCATGTCTGCCAGCCAGGTTTCTGAGCACATCCATCCAGAAAGGCTGGACCCTGACAGACAGGATCTGCAGTTATGAGCCAGTGAATCCCAATTTGTCAGCATAAGTTTTTAGCCCACTGGTGCGCCAAGGCCCCATGCAATCCCGTTTAGCCTACAAAATAAAGATCCCTGGGTTAGTTCCTGCCTTCACAACATGTTCATTTTTTCATACTATTTTTTGCAGAGCATCACAGAATTCAAAAACTCTATATTTACAAGCGTACTATGAAGTGATTTGCTAAACAAGCTCTTAAATTTGAATTCTAAAATGTTGCCAGCTTATAAATTAACATCAGTGGCAATAGCAAGAGCCATTTCATAACACGTTCTGATCTTCACTTCGCTCTTTATTCACATTGGTTAAAAGGATATGTAGCATTCAATTTGCAGAGCCTACCTACAGCAATAATGTTTCTACCAAACCGACTTACACTATCTGGCCATTATAGCTGTAGGCATCCTGGGTGATTGAACTGTTTAGTTAAAATAATCAGAAACTGTTCTTGAGGGAGGTGGAAGAAGGAAGCACTTGAAAAATAATTTCCTTCCTTATTTTGTCAATATAGGTAATATAATAAAAAATAAACAAAACATAAGCCCACAAAGTTTGCCAACCTCTACAAGTTTATTGGGCAAGCCTAGAAACATGCACAGCATCATGAGGCCTTGGGCCACCAAGCTCTTCAGAAAGGTAAAGATAATAGCTTGGGGCCTCCTATGGCAGGTCTGCCATAGACTTCAACCTCACTGCTAGTGGTACTGGAGCCCAAGTGACATGCTATCCAGTCTCTTAGGGATACAAAGATGGAAGGAATGAGTGTTGAGAAGTGGCTGGGGAAACACTCCTCCAGGTCATTCTAAGAGAAGGTTCTCTGAACAGAACCCAGGATGCCATCTCCCAGCAACTTCCTCTCCATGAGCCTGTGCTCCAGAAACCTGTGCTCCACACCCTGGGCTTGGAGTGAAGACGCATGCATCCCTGAAGTCACACTGGCCTGTGAACGTTCTGACCTGTACTGTCACATACTTGTTGTTACACTTCATGCAAAGTTTAAAACTCAATAAAAATACAGATATTTTGAGAAAACTTATATGAAAATACCGAGATGACAATAAAAAAAAAAAAGTAGTGACTGGTCTCTGCCATATACCTAAATTTCCTTTCCTCCATTTTTTTTTTTTTATTTTCTTGAGACATCTCAGGATAACCTCTAACTTACTACATAGCCATGGATGACATTAAATTCCTGACTCTCCTACCCCCACCTACCTTCCAAGTGCTGGGATTACAGGCATCCACCATAACAGATGGTTTAAATTTTCTTTTTATGGCAGAAATGTCAAGAATGGAAGTAGGAAAGGAGCATGCCCAAGGCCTCAAGATGGGCCAACCCTTACTTCTGAAGCATAGTCCTTCCCAGTGAATATCCTGTCCAGCAGATGAGTGGAATGTCAGATAAACACAGACTCAGCCTCTGGGAAAGGAGGCTTGGTTGTTTTCCTCTGTGATCACTGCAGTGGTGAAGGAGTGTGAGCTGAGCTTCTCTCAGCAAATGTGATGTTTACATGAGGAGAAGCCTACCTTGAGACAAATGTTCACAGTATGGGAGGGCTTATGTGGTGTCCTATGGAAGCTGATGGACTTTTGGCTATTTCTTTTGACATGTATTCTTAGACATATACTCCAGATACAGGCATCTCCTCTCAAGTCCAAATACCAAAGCCACATACACCAGCTGTATTAGAGTTCTCCAGAGTAACAGAGCTGATAGAATGCATACATACATACATACATATTAAACGCACACGCGCACACACACACACACACACACACAACACACACATATATATATATATGCGCATATATATATATATGCGTATATATATATATATATCACATGTATGTATATACATAAACATATATTAAGGGGTTTATTAGAGTGGTTTGCAGGTGTTGTTGGGCTAGTCAAATGATGGCTGTCTCTCAATGGGAAGGTGAAGGTAGAAGTAGTTTGTCCCTCCATGAGACTGGATGTCTTAGTTTGTCCTTGGTCTGTGTTAGAGTTCTAAAGAAATCAGGTTGACAGCCACGATTAGCCATCAGACCAGTTTCAAGAGGCTGGCAGGTTATGTACTATGGATATCTACAAACGTCTTCTCTGGCATTGACTTCAATCTTCATGAATAAAGAGAATTGATGAACACAGTTGCAAGCTGAATATACATTCTAACGATGCCCTTTCCAGAGAAGCCATGACAGCTCAAAAGAATGTGTTATACCTAAGTGTTTTCTGCTTGTGTGTGTGTGCGTGCACACACGCGTGTAGGTCAGAGATTCATATCTGGTGTCTTTCTCACTCATGCCTCGCCATATTTTTTGAGACAAGGTCTCCCATTGAACCAGATTCCTCTAGGCTAGCTGTCCAAAGATCCCCATGGATTCGCTTGTACCTCTTTCCTGAGCACTGGGGTACAGGCATGAGCTGCCATACTGACATTTTACGTGAGGACTGGGGATCTGAGCTGGGGTCCTTGTGGTTCCGTGGCAAACACTTTAAAATGGAGGCATAGCCCCAGCCTCAGTTTATTTATTGTTATTTTGTGTGCATGAGTGGTAAGCTTGTGCTTCTGTATGTGCATGTCTGGTACCTGTGGAGACCAGACAAGGCTATCAGATCTAGATCTGCAGAAACTAGAGTAATTGTGAACTGCCACATGGGTGCTGGGAACAGAATCCAGAAACTGCAAGAACAGCAAATACTCTTAACTGTTGAGCCATCTCTTCAGTCCTAAAGGATTCTCAAAGGTGTGACTCACATGCCCTTACTGAACTTTAGTGACAGTGTCTGTACTCAGTCTATCCTTTTGGACTGTAGGCAGAAGGTGAGGCAGGCTACAGCCATGCACCACCGAGTAAAGCTAATGTCAGAGGAGAACAGTGGTGTCTGGTCCCGGCTTAACTTCCACATAGGCGTTCCCTAAATCTACCCTTGAGGAGTTTCACCAGGCACAGCTCCATCAGTTCCCCCTGGAGCTGCACAGACTGTACCTCCTGGAAATGTCATCTGCTCGGTCTGCAATTATGGTCCTCCAGCAATCACAGGCACAATGCAGGATGGGTGGAATTCAGGTGAGCGAGAGAACCCGCAATCAAGCCAGGGAAGAGAGAACAAAGCCATTTTCTTTCATTTGCCGTCAACACAACCATCAGGCCTTAATTACAAGGCAAGTGTGGGGCTGGCGCTGAAAGGCTTATTATTCTACAGTTCAGCTCCAAATCAGTTGTGCATTGATGAGCGGCACCCAGAGGAAGGCAGTGCAGCCCCAGTGAAAAAGAGCAGGCCCCAAACGTGGTGATGAGTGGCAGGGAGCATGCTCTGGGGAATTAAAAATAATTCTGCAAGCAGGGGAGGGTGGTATACCTTAGAGCTAGCTAAAAATACACCGCGAAAGTCCCACATCCTTGTTTGCTGCATTCATCATCAAACTTAATACAGACAGACTCACTGTGCCCAGAGCTGCCCCAGCCTTCTGTTCTAGCATCCCCCAAAGAAACTCTGGATTTGTACACCCAGACTTTGTACTTGGTTACTATGTGTGCATGCATGTGCCTGTTCCTGTTGTGTCTCTGTGTATGTACAGATGCCCATGACATGTGTACATATTTATGTCAGGGCTAGAGGTGCAGCTGTTCTTCTTGGCCACCATTCTTATTGTTTGGAGGCAAAGTTTCTTCTTGGCCTGGGACTCACAAAACAGGTTAGGCAGGGTGGAATCCACCTGTCTCTGCCTCTCCAGAACTGGCATTACAAGCATGTCCTTCCACATCTGGCCTATGTGTGTATACATACATGTATGTATGTATGTATGTATGTATGTATTTTTGTGGATCCTGAGGGATTAAATTTAAGTCCTCATACTTGCAAGGTAAGTACTTTCCTTGCCAAGATACTCACTGAGCTATCATCCCAATTCTATTTCATATTCTTTATGAGAAACTGGAGAATATACTTAAAAAAAAACCCACAGGTTCTTCCTTATATATATAGAAATATGAATTATTTATAATTTGTTTAGACTAAATAGTTTACACAGTACATTTGCTCATTTAATATTAACATTGAAATATTAAATTTAAGTTTAAAATGTCCTTTAGAGAACTAATCTGATAATGTTTTCATGTGACCCTAACCATCTTTGAATATAGCCTGTTTTTTTTTTTTTTTTTTAAATTAGGGCTTGGGATTAGCTCAGAGAGCTTGGCCAGCATGCTCAAGACTGAGTTCATGCCTCAGCATTACAAACAAACAAACAAACAAACAAACAAACAAACTGTTTCCTGGTAGGAATTACACATATAGATGCTTCCTTCGTACATCAAAACACCTGTATTCACGCTCGAACTAAGCCTCACAAATACTTAGTCTTCATATACTAATGGACACACAATGGGAGCCAAGTTCACAACTGTTTTGATTACACTTCAGGATATGAACTCTGTTGTGGCCCTAGAGGTAGAGTTTAAGGTACTGCCAGTGGAGACGAGATCAACACTGTGCCTTCTGGGATTATCTCTGAGTGGGCTTGGGTTTTTTTTGGCACAGATTTGCCCTCAGGCAGATGGGTGTCATGCAGTGTTTACTCTGTTGAGACACCACCAGGACATTACCAGACATCACCAGGCCACATAATCACTTCACCTATTTAAGTGGCCTAGAAAATCATCCCTGGTTGGCATGCTGGACCAGATCTACTGAGAGCCATATGCCAAACTGACAACCAGGGGGCAGTCCAGACCTCAGAGGAAGCCTGCATTCTTTGCAATCCCTCCCTGTCCTGTGTTTTTCTGGTCTTTTGTGGGCCCATAATCACGATCTGTCTCACAGCCAATAATGTTCTTTGAGCCTGGTACTTATTTATGGATGAAAGGACTCAGGGACATTGGGAGAAGATGCTGTCTTCTTTCCCACAGGCTGGTCAGTTGTAGGGGTTGAGCTGTATATGGTGTGAGTTTCTAATTATCCTACCACATGTAAACATATGGAAACCCTGTGCCTGGGAAACCCTCACTCCTCTGTCGTAATTTTCTCCACCTCACCTCCTAAATGCTAGGATTATAGACAGATTCTACCATGCCTGACCTCCTTGTATCATTTACACCTGACTGCAGGGTACTGTTCACAGCCAAGGCTCCGGCTCATTGTCCCCGAGCCTTCTGGAAAGCAGTTTGCAAGCTGCTTTTCCTAGAGCATTCCTGCTCTCTGTGTATGCTCCACTAGGCGAAAAGATGACCTTGGCAAAGCAGTTTGCACAGAGCTGCCGCTAATCTTCTGCTTAGAGCTTCAACAGCCTCCTCCGGCCCCATGGAGCTTCTGTGACCTTGCTCCTACAAAGACTGTAGATGGCTCTGGACATTCATCTGCCTCTCCTGATTCAAGAACAGAGCCTCCTAGAGAAGCACTTGGAGGGTGGCTCCAGGCCTTGAGACAGCCTTGCACCTTTGTGGGGTGGCCAAGGTCTTCCTTTGCCCGACAGTGTGATCTTCAGACGCGTCAGGGAAAACCACTTTTGCAGTGTGGTGAGGCAGAACGGGAGAATGCAGCAGGAAACACGAAACACTGCCTTTCCCTGATAATTGTAGAAAACATGGCTATTTTTTATAAATATATATCCCTTCTATTAACATGTAATGGGTTTTTAATTATTTTTAATGAGTAAATAAACAAATAAGTAATAGTCACTAATGTCTCCATTTAAATTTTCAAGCAGAGCTACACCCATCATAAACAAAGTCACTGAAGACCGTGAATGAGCCTGGTATCTGAATCTCTTCCTAGGACAACTATCGGCAGTTTGTAGTTCCCACACAAAAGCACTGAGCAAGCACTCTTCTGTGAGGTCCTCAGGGCCCTTGAACAGACTGCTGCCTCTGACAGTGGCAACCTATGGACGACTAAAGAACATTCCTCTCTGTTCTTAGATTTAATGGTATTCTCTGTATCTGACATTTTTCTTTATGTATAGTATCGAATTTTAATTTTCAAATATTTCTTTAGCCCCACCCCCATTTTTCCCCATGAGAAAGTTCTTTGAAATTCAGAACTCATCTCCCTTATTCCCTGTGGCATCTCCACAGGATCTGGCACACAGGAAGCAGTCATTGTCTGATAGTAAATAGGGAGATGAACAGATGATTAAAGAGCTATCATATCTCAGAACAGGCCTTTCTGCACATACTCGGTGTTACCGTTTCCATACTCATGTGGAAGGCAGGTTTCTTTGTCAATGTTCCAAGGGCACTCTTGTGTGGTGCCTGGACAGTGAACATGGTCACCATGGACACTTTCAGACACTGGAGTAGACAGGAAGTTTATGGGATGGTCTATGGGCTCATCGTGGGGAGGGTGACATCGGAACTCTGAGGAGCCAGCCTGTAGGATCTCCTCCTGCCAGCCAGCGGGCTAAGATCCAGGCCAGAGGACACAGTGATGCCAGCCTCTGAATTTGTGAAGCAAATGCCATCGGGTTTTCATGAGGAACAGAGGCACAGAAAAATGTCAGCACCACATCTTCTGTGAAGGTTGGAGAGCTTCCTGCCAGGCAGTTTTTAATCTAACTAAGCAAACAGAGCAGCAAATGAGGCACCAGCCACCGGCCTGACGCTGCTCATGGCTGTGTGGAAGTGCAGCATCTGCAGAAGGTGTGACTTTCCCTTTCCCTAGGAGACCCCTAGGGGAGAGGAAGGGCTAGTGAGGAGAGTTTGACTGAGGCCAGGGCAGACAGAGGCAATCTACAGCTGCAAGGAGCACAGCAGGGGTTTCCAGAATGAAAGCTGGCTGCAATTCCACAGGGGTGGGAGCATCAGGGGCAGACTATTCAAACAAAATGCAGAGACAGGTCCCCTTTCTATCCCCCATCCTTGATCAGAAGACCGCAGGGAGAGAGATGGGGGTCCACGAGGTTAGGGACAGCATGGTGACTGCACTTCTGCAGCCATCTAGCTTTCTCTATATATATTTATTAAAAGGCCCCGTGTGTAACAGGGTGGACAGCAGTATGTATCTCTGGGAACATTTAGACTTTATGCTTTGCCCTATCTTTCACAAGTGTCAAATCTCTAGAATCAAAGGGCTGAGGTAAATAATTTCCTATTGAACTAATATGAATGTAATTGCTATATAGTCTAAGTTTTGGGAGAGACAGATTCAAACCAGTCACACTTAAGGTGTGGTCTAATAACACTGCCCGAAGTAAATCCCTCGCTCTGAACTTCAGGAAAACCACCTCAGGAGCAGGAAATCAGCACATCACAGTTGGGACAAGCCTCACAGATGCCTCATGTTTTCCACGCTACTCTTCCTGGTTGTTGAAAGGTAGTTCAGTATTTGCTACACACTACTGCTGCTTGCTACCTTACTTCTCAGAAAAAAAGCCTCACCATTATAACAACCAACAGAAGCCCGAGCGGAAATCCTGACCTGCCATGGTACAGGGAGCACCTGTTGCAAATGGCAGTGGTTGGCAGCTCTCACACGCTCAGTTTGTGTTCAATAGCTTTGTTTGCAGTTCTGGCTGTTCCTCTGCCTTTCAGACTCTGACCTGATATCCTAGAGTACAAGTCAGGACAGAAGCCCCCCGCAGCTCTCCTATGAAGAAAGGATCTTCCTGGAACCAGAGTCTGGGATCCAGGCAGGTTACTTTTACAGCAATAGGGAGTGGGTGTCATTAGCCAGGCAATGTCCCTGCAACATATCATGTCTGTCAAAGTTGGTGTGCTGGGAAAACCTGCTTGTTAGAGCTAGAACTTGCAGTGCTTTCTATTCCCTGGCCCTTCAGGCTTTAAGTTGGGGTGGCAGGAGTCTATGTTAGAAAGACATTTTGTCTCTGTGGACCTTGGAGTGGAAGGTGTTCCCTTATATAGATGGGATTGCTAATTATAAATCTAGAAATGCTTGAGTATTTTGAGAGATCACAGGTTCCAGTGCTGGAAGTGTCAGCTGTGGCCTCCCATAAACACACACAAGGTCAATCATAGCTCTGGAATTTTCTGGGATTGCATTGCTAGTGCCCACAGGTAGGTAATAATGGTTTCCTTTCCTGGTCTATGAGAGGATCAGTGTATCCCTAGAAGGACTCCGTATAGCAACCCCACTGAAAATATTTTCTGGAATATTCTGGAATTCTAGCTTCATTACCCAAGGTACAGATGCACTTTGGTGTCTACATCCCCACTTCTGTGGTCTGTAACAGGCTATTGTACCAGTGAATATTGTACCAACCTCTTATTTTTCCTTCCTAAGGGCCAGATACACCCAATAACAAGAAGTTCATAAAGTAGAAATGACTGACCATTCCTTTCTCAAGCCTTACAGGCCCTGCAGCAGACCCAGAAGACTAGTCATGAGACAGTTCGAGAGGTTGTGCCTTTGCCCATGTTTTAGCCTACCCATGAGTTCTAGCCGGGTGGCACTACTACTAATATGAGTAAAAAGAATCCCATCCCAGCAGCTAGAAAAGTCCCATAGCACGTGGTCCTCATCACTCCTCCAGCAGTGAAGGTCGCTGGTATCACCCTGTGGACCTACTACATACAGCTGAAGGCTACAGATGATGACAGATGGGTCTTCATCAGGTTCTCTGATTCACTAAAGGCAGATTGACTCAGGCCTAATAATTACAGCTGTCCTATTTTGTATTTTTTTTCTTTCTGTTTTTGGTCTCCCCATGGAAAAGACCCCAAGGCCCCCATAAGACAGGACATTGGGTATGAGAATTAAGAAAGACTAGAACCAGGAGCTCATAGTATATCCACTAAGACCCAACCCACCTTCCAGGTAGATTTCCACAGAATATTGCAGCCAGGGGCTACTGGAGGATGGTTCATTTATTCTTGCAAAGGAGCTCACCACTGGGACTGTGGTCCAGCACTAAAGAGAAGGAACTCTGATCTATCCAATACTATGCTTGCCTGGCTGGTGAGTCACACCCCCATGCTGCCAGAAGCCAGGTGAATACTATGGGGCTCAGTGGGGTTGCTGTATGGTGTCCTCCTAGGGCTACACTGATTCTCTTATAGACCATGAAAGGAAACCATTATTACCTACCTGTGGGCACTAGCAATGCAATCCTAAATTCATAAAGGTTAAGGCCTGGCAAGAAGACAAAGATCATGATTGGGAAACCAGTAGAACCTGGAGAATCAGGTTATACCTAAATGGTCCAGATCCAGGCAGCAAATTTACTATTCAAAAGAAACCTACACTTGGTCATCTGGCCCATTGACCCAAACTGATCAGTCTTCGTACCTCCATAATATGAGGGTGGCAAACCCCTAAACTCCAATTTCCCCAGGAATTCCTTTTGTAACCTCGAAGATAAAGGTCCAGAAAAAAAGCAGAAGTCAGCCCCTCAGTATTGGGATGCTAAAACATGTGTATCAGTTACTTAACCATTCTCAACCGGACATAGATCAGGAATTCTGGCTATGCCTGGCCACTAAATCCCATTATCATGTTGACATTAGAACTCATGAAACATAAGTTATAATTCCAACACTAATAGGCGATAAATGGGACTAACCTAAATTCACCCTGGTGAACCTCCATGGGAACAGTCCCTGCTTAACGTCACCATGATACCCCCTAGATAGCAGATTCCTATAGCCATACATGGCAGGCTAATTCCAGGATTGTCAGTTCAATGTACTTCCAGTCCTCAGAGACTACCTGCCTTGCTGGCACTAATGGCTTAACCAAGTATACATCTATACACTGTCTGAATTGTTTACATTGAAGGAGACCCTAATTCTTTGCATTCTTGTGGATGTTCTACGACAGGTATTCATCCATAATGGAGAAGATGGCAGGACCCACCTAAACCTAGATTCCACCTAAATCTGGGCTTCCCTGTGTGCTATGAGCCATCCACATTTTCATTCTCCCCTTGGTGGGGGCAGGCATTGTAGGCTCCACTGGAGCTTGAGCTTTAGCCCTACCTATGGGGCATAAAAAGGAACAAAGCACTCAAAAGACGTAGACCATCTAGAGAATTCTGCTTTCCATCTAGAAACTACACTAGATTCTTTAGCTGAGGTTGTTCTCCAGAATCAAAGTGGATTGGACTTTCTCTTTATGAGACAAGGAGGTCTCTGTATTGCACTGGGAGAAATTGATTGCTTCTATACCAATCAGTAGGTATAATTAGAAAAAGTTTGGCCAAGATCAGAAATAACTTTCAAGAAAGAGAAGAGAGATGTTAAGAATCTAACAACTGATACCAATCTTTGTTCTTCTGATCCCCCTGGTTAACTACTCTACTTACAGCCATGGCTAGGTCATTAACTTTTTTGATCCCTAGCTCTCATAGGACCCTGATTGTTCAACTGCATACTGAGCTATGTCAAACAGAGAATAAATTCTGTTAAACTACTAGTACTAAGGAGATGATAAAACCCCTTACTTCCAGATGAGTCTACAATTTGACTCATGCTCGTAGAACCAGTGGGAAATGTAGCAAGTTCCCCAGTAAGCCTCAGACCTTAGCACAACTGATGCAATGATGGAAGGTACCCTTCATGGCCTAGAAACCAGAACATTGACAGCAACATCTACCAAAAATGAGAACAAAGACCTAAACTAATCCTTCAAGATCATAGTTCTGGGGAAGTCCCTAAATGTAGTTGGCTTCTGTAGTTCTGCTTCTAGCTAGCTGTTCTTGCTAACTGAGGTGTGTCAACCTGTGATGTGGTTTTGTGCTTAAAGGCTCATCTTCAGAAAGACTCAGGAATGCACTTGGGTCTTGAGCACACTGTAGTCACTGGTTAGCAAATAAAGACTTTCCATTGGTTTGAACCCCTGTCTGAAAGATCTTCTTTGATGGGTATCTCACACAATCTAGGGTATAATCCTGGTGTGCTACTTGTACCTGATCAATTCTTTAAAAAAAAAAAAAAAGATAGAAGAATAAGAATTAAAACTAACTTCTCAGCAGTATTCTGTGTCTCATTACTTATGTGATTTTTATCAGACTTGGAATGCTCCAAGGTTGAATAGCTCACTAGTAGGTCAGCATGCCTTGACCTCTTGGATGTGTGGATGTGGTTTTAGAAACATGAGGCAGAACACTCTCCTTCTGCATCATATTTGAACTCACATAATTTCTCAGAATACAAAATAGTTCAAGGTTGTATTAAAATATAAGGCTTAAAATACTTAATGTCCTCTATATATGGAATGAGTCTAGTAAAAATATGTTTTTCTTCTTTAAGCCCATGAGATGATCTTTGCTGTGATTCTTCTGCTTTATATATTGATACCATTCTCTGCAGTGGTAAGATTATTCACCTAGTGGTTCAAATTTTGTAGTTACTATTTATTGCCTTCTTTTAGAACATGCCAGAAACTTTTTGATGCTGGATTTCTATTATCCTGAAAGTGAGATTTGAAGACGTCTCCCTTTGAAGCACTATGGACAGGGTTGGGAGATTGGAAACCATCTTTCCCCTGGACTTCCATTTGCTACTTTCTGGAAGAATGGGATTATGTCAGCAATGATCACTTTTGAAAGTTTTGGTGTCAATGAAAAGCATTCTCCCTGTCTCTGCTGGGGAGGAAGGGAAAAGAAGTTATCTGTCCAACATACCAGGGAAACTGTGCTTATACAGTGATTCCAAAGCTAGACAGCCATGAGGAGCATCCAGCAGCATCAGACCTGCACACATTTGATGCTACAGAGTTGGTGCTGGAAGAGTTTTTGCTCCAGGGAACAGTCTTTAGACATGGATAAGCTAACCACCTCTGCCAGATTGGACAGGCAATGGTATATGATCTTACTGGAGACAAATCCTCAAACAAGATCATATTCCATATTACCTACCTGATGGCTTCAAAATGCAGCCATAGTTTGCATAGTCATGAGTCATGTCAGAGAGAAGGCTAGAGTAATGGCTCTGTATTTAGGACTAGGCTTCTGCTTGAGAAATTTTTTTAGAAACAGAGTTGCTGGTATGATCTGAGTGCCTAAACAGAGAGTTATGCAAAGGCACCTGACAGAGGGCCTCCAATCAGATCTCAGGGCCCACTGGGAAGGAACTGCAAGGAAATGTGAGATTTCAGTTAAGGCTATTCTCTAGTGGGAAGGCAACAGGAAACTGTGGTTCCCATGGTAACTGAACCATAGCTTTGATTACAATAGGAATTGAGGTGTATGGAGTGAGGCACTCTATCCTTAACCCTGACACTCAAGAGACATGTAAAAACAAACATATGCCTGGATAAGGTCACACAGTACCAACCTCAGAGCAAAGTGAAAATGTATCCTTCATGCTGTTCACAATTCAAGTGAAGTAAAACAAGACAGGTAGGCAGACAGACAGATTTGAGAGAACACCTTTCTAATGACAGCCAATAGAATAGTCACATGAAATGAATTAAGTTATCATGAAAACACTTAATGGATTCAACAAAATGTTGTTTTAGGGAATAAATAAAATGGAGGCCAGGTATGATGGCACATGAATGCAATCCTAGTACATGTAAAATAGAGGCAGAAATATTACACACTGAGGCCAGCTTGGGCTACATAGTATGTTTCAGCACAGCCTGGTTTACATAAATGTATCCCATATTAAACAAACAGGCACACAAACATTAGAGGTGAAAAACCACAGAAATTTGGAATGTGGTTGATAGGAATAATAGCAATATCCTTATGAACCAAATGGAAAATTTGTGAATTGGAAATGGGTCAGAAAAAAAAAAAAACAATGATTGGTATAGATAGTATCACTGAGAAGGCTTTAAGTAAAAAGCATTTGCCTCCAAGTCTGAGGAGTTGGGTTCAATTCACAGGACACACATTGTGGAAAGAGAGAGCTGACTCCTACAGTTGTCCTGTGGCTTCCACAGGAACCTGTGGCAAATGTACACCCACAGCATCCCACATACCCAAGTGAATAAATAGATGGAATGAAAATACAGGCAGATATAATGATATGAAACACACAAAAGAGTATAAGCTATGAAACAAATGTACATAAGGACCCCAGAGACCAACAGGAACAAAACAATTTTTGGAAAGATCCAGGATAAGAACTTTCTTAATGAGATAAAAGACATACATCTACAAGTTCGATATCCCAGAATCCCAAATGGGATAGCCACAAGGAAGATGATGAATGGGAACCAAATGCCAAGAAGAAAGTTTTTTTTTCAAGTGTCAGAATCACTGTGGTTGCTTTCTCAGCAAAATTGCAGCATTCAGAAGACAGTGTTATTTTATACTAAAAATATTTATAGAGAGGTTTGCTAAAAAAAAAAAAAAAAGTTTATCCAAAATGAAAGCAAAGGAGAGGCAGCTCCCAAAACAAGAATAATGAAGAATTGACACCAACAGATCTGATCTCGTCAGATTTCCTGTTAAAAAGGAAAATTATAGGTGTAACTCGGAGAAGCGTGAAGGACTAGAGTACTGCCCCAATTGAACAGGAAGGAGATCATCTGACAAATAATATGAGCACCTCATGAGCTTTAATGTGTGTGAGGAAGATAACCAGGTGTAATAAATGAACATCTGTGCTCTTGGATGCATCCCATCCCTCAGAGTCACACACAGATGAGAGTAGCTGTAGGCAACGTCTTGGAATGCTGCTGATCCGGGCAAGCAGCTGAGCCACTTTTAATGTCAAGTGTTAATCGGTCGAGAGTGTAGGCTATTATCTTAGCATGACAGATAAGCAGGGTCAAAGAATGCGTAGCCAGATTGAAACATACAATCTAACAATCAAACTTAAGATAAAACTCATAGAAGAGAGGAGTGATAGACAACAACGATTATCAACCAACTAAATGCTGACATCCAAGACCCACAGCTGAGGGCTGATGGAAGCTTCCCCTTGTAAGCCTGATGATTTGAGTTTGGTTCCCAGAACCATACCCCCTTTTAAAAAGAAAACTAGACATGGAGCCTTGTGCTTGTATTCCCAGAACTAGGGACACAGAGATGGGCACCTCTGGCCTCTACATGTGCTGCTATTTACACAAATGCACTTGTAGACACACACACACAGTTCCCACCTAACAGTTAAAGAGTATAAATGGGTGGGCAGTAAGTAAAAGATGAAAGAAATAAACACAGTGTAAACTAACCAAGTATCATGTGTAGAACTATTAGAAATACTACTGCCTGGGCCTAGCCCTAGAGCTTATGAGCTGTAAGACTTGTTTAGGCCTGGGTAATAAGTCATCAGAGCTGACCTGGCAACTTTAATAGATATTCACGAGAATCAGTGATCTAAGCTGAACTGCCCTTTTATGGATGAAAATACTGAGGCCACTGTTTATTCAGTACTTAAATGACAACTCCTACCACTAAGTAGTGAATGACGGCATAAGTCAGAGTTACACATGGGTGGAAATACCTGCAATGAGAGAGAGTTAGAAAAGGTCTCACAAACATCCAAGATAAAATGCTGTACACCACAGGAGTGAAAGATCCGCTCAAAGAGAAGGGTAGGTTTGCCTTCATAGAGTCACATCCTATTTAATTGGTTTAGTGAGGAAGGAGGAGAATTAGAAAGGTTAAGCAGTGGGAGGAGAGCAAGACATGGAGATCTTGACAATACTGTCCCCGATCATGAGGTAGTGTGGGTTGACTTTATCATAGTGCGCTACTCTGTCCTTGGGAAAGCAAATATGCTTTTGATACAAAATATTTGCAAATGTCAATTTCTAAAGATAAGAGTCTCAAGAATTCATTCTAAAGCCAAGAAAAAGCCAGGTTCAAAATTAAGTGTTTTAGTCAAGAGACACGACAGAGATTCTGGTTAGTCAAAAGAGGAGGGACTGGGTATTAAGACTATCTTGTACCTCACTGGTACAAATAGGAATAATTATGCTCTAATTGTATTTTGTGAGAAAAGTTTTATTTTAACAGAAAGGGTAATATGTAGGAGGAGCTAAGGGGGAAGGAGCACTGAGAGGAAAAGATGGAGTAAGGAGAGGAGAAGATGAAGTAGATGAGAAGCTAGGTGATGAGAGAAAAAAAGAGAGAGAAAGAGAGAGGGGGCATGGAGGCAGAAGTTCACATGTCTCCACCAGTCAAAGATAGTTTACATAGCTAGGTTGGGTATTAGGTTACACTTCTGATTGAGCATTACTATACTTATAAAGTCTTTGATTAACATTTAAAAAAAATTGTATAAAAGCAAAATGGAAAAAGGGGCACGGGATAGGGGTTTTCTAGGGAGGGGGAATGGGGAAAGGGGTTGGTATCTGAAATGTAAATAAAATATCCAATAAAAAAAAAAGTCTCAAGAAAGACTGTGTCTATCACAAGACTGAGACAAGGACTTCCTCTTGCCCCCTCTACCTGTGAAGCAAAGCTCAGAAATATCCCTTGCAGTTATGGCAGACTACTGACTGCAATTAGAGTATGGAAAAAAAAAACAACAATCTGGCTAGCTCAGGAATTATGATGACCCGTGAGCTTTTATCAGCATTCATTCGCTGAGCCAGAGAAAGAGTGTAGAGCCCATGGCAGGGTCACGAAGAGGATGTGCAGGGCAGTGCTGTCTCTTCCTATCCTGCAGCTCCTAGGATCCAAGGAGAGATGCGATTTGTGTGTTGAACAACAGATGTTATTGGTTCAGAAGTTATATACTGTGAGTGGGCAAGATGGGCTCCAGCTCATAGCTTGGATTTGTTTACTTATAACATCTACAGTGCTCTCTAACTCAACTGATTTTTCTTTTTCTGAAATACCTCACTGTCTTATCTTCCAGGAACTAGCGGGCAGAGACAGTCACTTGCACGTCACTTCCTTCCTTATGCGTAGACAGAAGGAAGGTGTGTGTACAAGTTTCTTGGCTTCTTCTACGCAAGGCGAAGCATACCAGGGGCCATTGGGAGGGAGCTCGAGAAACAGAACACTGGCAAAAGCTCAGTGCGATCCTAATTTTACTCACAACTCAGACATAGAGCTTGGGGAGTTGGGAGAGGGTGGTGACTAACTAGGAAATCATACTATCACTTCCTTGGATGTGTGCCTTCATTTCAATAAAGCCAGGACCTCTGTGTTGAACTTAGCTGTTTACAGAGTGTTTCTACATATGTGGCATTTGATTGCTGTGAATTTTTCATGAGCTATCTTTATCACCAATTTAAATACATGGTACAGACTGGTCTGGTATGTCCACGGCTTCCTAAGATCATAGAGTTCCTATAACAAATTAGTTTCGTGGTTGAAACCAATATGCATATATTATCTGCCAACATTGGAGGGCAAAAGTCCAAAATAATGGAAGTGTTGGCAATGCTGCCTTCCTGTGAATGCTCAGAAGAGTATCTTTACCCTTGCCTTTCCACACTGTGGGGGCCACTAGCATCCTTGGCTCCTGGCCTGGTTGGCAGACCACTTCAATTTGTTTCCATGACTACAGATCTCCTTCTTTGAGAATATCCTTCCATTGGGTATCCCCTACAATCTTAGACACAATTCCCATCTCTGCATCCCTAACTTCATCATGCCCACAAATTCTTCTATCACGTAGCTGGCATGTTCTCCTGGTCAAGAACTCCAGCATGGACCACACTCCATTGACAATATCACAGAAATTAATCATGGTGGAAGTAAATTTTCCCAGGCTTCACCTTTCTAATCTATAAAGAGACATCATCTGAAGAAGAAGTTTCTGAAATTCTAAAATGTTTGGGAAAGTAAAGTAGCCCTTGGTACATACTTAGACAGTTCTTGTATTTAACAAACCTGAGGTTCTTAACCTAGATAATATAGGAAATATCACCTAGCACATCAACGTGGGGCTACAGTTGAATGTGGCAGGTTAGACCAAAAAGAACCTGATCTAAAACAGTGACCTGAAGTCAAGTGGTTTGTGCAGTTCCTGACCATGATCACACCAGCTAAGAAAGGGACAAAATGAACTGAAATTCCAAAACTTTCTGACTTAGAAGCAGAGGGGTGTTGGATTGGATTGAACAGCTATATAGCACCAATGCAATGGGTCTCACATGTTATCAGAGACGCTGCCCTTCCCACAGTCCTCAGAAACACAAGTGAAGTTCTCACACTCCTGTCAAGCTCTTTTTTACCAAGTGAAAAATAAAAATAATTTTTGGCTCCCAGCTAAGCCTTCTTTTCAGGGACAGCACAGATTTTGAAGTTTGCTCTTTCTGTTTATCTAATGAAATCTCAGTCATCTGCCAACACACAGCCCAGGAGAAGCCAACTGCATGACATTCAGGTGGCTTTGTAAAATCAAAGTAGGTGTTTCTGTAGGGAGCTAGATCAGAATAAGCCCATACCCTGACCTCACTTGGAATTCACTCAGCGGTGAGGCTAGGTCTGTGCGTCTTCCTACACTTGGATCTAGTACCGTGTCTAGAGTAGTGCACAAACCCCTTGGTCCAATTCACACAAAAACACATAGAACAAAAAAAAGAAGAAAACATCTTAGTTTTATTTTCCCTCCCATGCAAACTCTAGATCACCTGCAATGTGGCCTTTCTCCAGTTCACCCTCCTTAAAGCCAACACAATCACCTGTAAGGTGCATATGTGCACAGATCAGATTTGTCTACTAGTCATATTGCAGACAAGTGTCCTTCTCATTGTCTATTTCAGTTACAGACTCATGTTACTAATCTTTCTGTAGTTCAGATTTTAAAAAGAACTGTTTGATGTTCCTAAATGGAGAAGGCTATGTTGTGCGTCACAGTGGAGTCAGGTGTGTTAGGCATGCTCCTTCAGTAACTGGAAGGAAGAGCTGCTGGTAGCATGTTTAGTATCAGCGAATCAGCAGCATGTATTGGGCAGGATGTCATGCCACAGAAACACACAGAGCACTGGGGATGCTATAGTCCATGAAATGTGGTGACCAGACGCTTACAGCAAGTGAACCAAGCATTTCCCTGAGGAGCAGTGGCTCTCAGTGAACTGAGCATGCAGAGCCATTTGTAAAGCACATTTACTATAGATTGCGTGTTATTGTGCACCCAAGTTATATTTATAACTCCCTAGAGAATGGTGTCTGTTCTCAATACAACTCAAGCCATGGATTAGAAGGTGTTTTGACCCTTCGCTGTCTTTTATGAGGAGAGAAACACTTTGAAATATTGTATTAAATTGGCTACCTAAGTCTACCTAGGTTAATACATTTGTAACATTTTTGTTAGTGCTGGGGATAGAGCTCATGGAGCTATGCCATAGATGCAGGCCAGCTTCACCTTTATTTCTACAGTGTCAGACACTATGCAATGTGAGGTCCTGATTACAGGTTCTAGCAAACACACACACACACACACACACACACACACACACACACACACACAAACACACACACAAAGCATAACATACACATCACCCCTCCCCTCCAATGAAGTATGACTTTCTTGTCTGTGTCACTGGAAAGCAGGGAAAGTGCCTGCCCCAGCCTAAGCATGCAGTGTATCTCAGGTCCTGTCACTTCCTCACTCCACACACAGGGGACGCTGTGTCACCACAGCATCTATGGCTCTGGCATCCCTCCAATAGAAACAAAGTAACTGAGCCTCAGTTTTATCCCTCCCCAAAAGTTTATGAATACGTCAGATCTTTTCTCTTCCAAAGTATAGGAAGAAAGTTTCTAAAATGAGAGAACTATCTTCAAATATGACATTATTTTCAAAAATTGTGTCTGAAATTCTATGAAAGAGCAATTTCAATCTCTAAGAACAATTTATATTGACACTTGATTTTGAGACCTGTCATAGTTGGAAAGACACCACACAAAGACACATTCATCTAAAATGGGAGAAAGCCTCCACTGTGGTTACTGTACATCAAGAAGCTTGCTTTTCATGTCTGTCTATAAGCTAGCCTCAGTTTTACTGAAATTTAACAATAGCTTTCTGAAATGCCATGGTCGATTACTCACACAATATGATGTGTGTGTATGTGTGTGTATCTATGTGATATATGTGTGGGTATGTATGTAGGTACACACATATACATATATATGTATATAGTCAATCAATCTAAACACACATATATACATGTAACAAATTGACTCAAAACTATAGGCTTTGACTTAACTTTTGATAGTTTAAAATTTTCATACTAATTTTAAATAGTTTACACATCACTCATCAAAACTTTTTTGAAGGTCACAAAACAGTATCCTTTTTCAAAATATTCCTTTTAAGATGAGTCTTTCTCTCAGGGAACAGCCATGCTAGGCTCCTGTTTGTAAGCACAACATACTATGAGCTATAGTGTCAGGGTTGGTACCTATCCAGGGGATGGATCCGAAGTTGGACTGGTCACTGGATGGCCTTTCCTTCAGTTTGCTCTATTTTCGTCCTTGCATTTCTTTTAAACAGGAACAAATCTGGGTCAAAAATTTTGAAGGTGGGTTGGTAACTTCATCCTTCCACTAGGGCCCTATCTAACTACTAGAGGTAGTCTCTACAGGCTCTGTCATTTCACTACTGTTGGGCATTTCTGCTAAGGTCAATTAGAGAAAGGATTGAAGGAGCTGAAGGGGATGGCAACCCCATAGGAAGACAAACAATGTCTACTAACCTGGACTACTGAGAGCTCCCAGAGACTAAACTACCAATCAAAGAGTATATACAGGCTGGTCCAAGAGCCATGGCACATATGTAATGGCCTTGTCTGGCCTCAGTAGGAGAGGATGCACCTAATCCTGTAGTGACTTGATGCTCCAGGGCAGGGGGTTTCACGGATGGGACCCTCTCCAAGGCAAAGGAGAGCAGGGAGTGGGTGAAGAACTCTTGGAGGGGGCAGAGAGGAAGGGATAACATTTGAGATGTAATAAATAAAATAATCAATTAAAAATAAGTAAAGATAAAAAGATTAGTTTTTCTCATTAATTATTAGTACCTAATTTTACCTTGAAGCAAGAATAAGCATATTTTTCCAAAAAATGCCTGCTGTTTCTGTGTTCTGCTGCTGCCATCTATTCTGAGGTGTGTGTCTTTTCATGAAAGAAAATGTACAGTTCAACTTTAAGGCTTACAGCTCTGTCACATCCTTATGTGTGACAATGGTCAGACCTTTGGGCAGAACTGGTGATTTCCAGTTGTTGTGTGTTTTGTTCCAAAGTGTAAAGCACTTCCAAAGAGCTCATACAGGGAGCATGAGCAGCTCATAAGTAGCCAGAGAAGAAAGCTGGCGAGGCCGGGGGAAGAAGGAAGGTTCCCAGGTCAAGCTCTTTCCTGTTTGTTTGTTTGTTGTTTTCCCTTGGGACACCACACCAGACACCTAGATGGTACTGAAAAATGAGAAGCATTTATAACCTGTTTATACATTTTACCCTGGAACATCAACAGACTTGCTGATTTTGATACTAATAATCTTTCTTAGACGCCCTATGTCAATGTTCTGGAGTGATGTCCTGAACTGATGTTCATAACCCAGGGATTTATTATTCTATAGCAGAACACTTAGGAGCATGTGGGATGTGCAAAACAAATTTGATCGTGATCTCCAGTGCGGAGCTTGTGAATAAGAACCATGAAGAAGAATTAGATCTATATGATTTTACTAAGCATTATATTGAGTGCATATAATTTGCTAACAACATACACATATCTACTGGCTAGTACAGTGCCTACAGTTTCAGACTTCAATTTTAACCCAGTAGTTGCTATGTTATAGTGTGTGTGTGTGTGTGTGTGTGTGTGTGTGTGTGTGTGTGTGTGTCTGTTATAAGTTACATGGCTGGGTCCACTGCTGACTATGTATGCTATTGCAGCATTAATTCAGATGTCTGCCCTTTCTCTCCTCAGTTCTGATCTCTCCCCTTATTCGTAATCAGCATTAACGGTCACAGATCACTAATGTCATCGACAGTACTCACCTACTTATGGTCTGACAGTCTAAGCAGATTTCCGTAGCTGTGGTCATTGCTATTTCCAGAGCAATGCATTTAAAACACAAAGATCTTTAATTTGGTCCATGTGGCAGAGGTAGTCCTTTCTTTCTTCAGGCCTCTCAAGTCTAACATCTCCAGTTTTAGATCTTGGCAGAGCTGTTTGATGTGCTATACCCAAGGTTAGATATGGTGTGGTCTGAGGATGCAGAGATCCCTGGCAGATGTCCCTGTCTGTCTCCTATGTAGGTTAGCTAATATGAGGCTGTGTCTTTCATGAAGGGATAGACTTAGGTCTAGGGTCAAGGTTAAGATGAGGTGTAGCTAAATGATGCTATATTCAACAACGTAGAATTGTCTAGATAGCTTTAGCACTTTCTGTACAATACTGCATGAGTTTCTATACAGTTGTGCAACGTCTGATACAGTTTCATAATTTTCTGTGTACTTTCAGAACTTCCTGTGTAGCTGTAAAATTTTCCTTGTAGCCATGGGACCTTCTCAAGTAGCAGCAGGATTTCCCATGTAGTTACAGAACTTCCCACATAATTTCAGAACTTCCCATGAACCTGCAGAACTTCCTGTACAGCTGTAGAACGTCCTGTACAATGTAACTTCAGCACTTAAACAAAGCTAGAGAACTTTCTGTGTGTAGGCACGGGGCTTTTATACTGGTATAGCACTTGTTTGCCCAAATACAGAGGTCTTTGCACAATACTGCAGAATCTCCTGTAGGAGCCATCTAATCCTCGGGAGCACAGAGGGTCCGTGTCCCAATCTGGCCTGAGGTCAACCATTCTAGTTCTGCATTATCTTTTCTTACCTTACATTAGTAAGTTAGAATCATATTTACATGAACAGAACTTTATTTATTGATCGGTGGAAACCTGCAGCACTGCCTTTCACAGGCTTCTAATCCCACACTAATCCTAGTTATGACTTGGAGTCAGCTTGATCCCTAGGTCTCATCCCTCAAACCCTACTCCTCAGCGGTTCTTGCCTTGCCCTCCTCATTGCTGGTCAAGGTTAGTCTAATAATCTTGAGCTAAACCTTGTTACGCAAGCTTCCCTTTTTATCACTCAAGTATGTATATTAAAATAATAGTCTCTTCCCCAAGAGCATGCCTATTGCTACAGCATGGAAGCCACAACTCCCTCCCATCTCCTGCTCTTGATGAACGAGCAACTATTTTTTTAACTTTATTTCATCGACACTAATCAAAGTTTGCTATGGGTGCTTGATTGGTGTATGTTAACTACGAATATGAAGTTCTTGTAAAAGAACACTGCTAGGAAGCTAAGGAGGAAAAAAATATTCCAGTTTAGCAACCAAAAAGGTTGAGAGCCAGACATTGAGGCAGGAGACTCATCTGGTTGCCAGTGTTCTGCAGGGCTCTGACTATTGCATATTGCAGAAATGGACTTAGATGTGCTGTACTGCTTCACCTAACTACATCCTAGGAAATGGGATTTTCTCATCTGCACTTTATATACGGTAACATAGTGAGGCAGCAGGGTCAAGATACTCACCCAGGATCAGAGAAGTGGTTATGAATCTGTGTTGGCTCTGAAGCCCAAGCTTCTGAAGCCCACAGCATGCATGCTAAGGCACAGTGGAGCAAGGAGTGGGGCCAACAACAGTATCTACTTACTTCCACTGTAACAGGAACATCCCTGAGCTCATGCCCTAGAGGTTACAACGCAGAAAGGGGTTGAAAATGGGGCCAGAATGCTCTATTCAGTCTTTAGGATCAGAAAACTTTTTTTTAATTGATTTGTTGTTCCTGTTTTCAACTTACTTCATTTTGGAAGTCCTGAGGATTGAACGTAGGTCTTCACACATGCTGGAGAAGTGCTCTACCACCGACCAACAAGTCAGAAACTTCCCTCAAATTTTATTATTTATTTTTGGTTAAATGGGAGATTGGTGAGCAGGGTAGGGTGGGGAGTGTAGGGAGGGACAACTAACACTAAAGGCCATTTGAAAATGGAAACCTCCTACTGTAGAAGCTCCCTAAAATATGTACACATATTTTAAATGAGTTTAAATGGAGTCATCACATAATGAGCAACAATACTCTAGCTAGACATCATAATGTGCCAAGCAAAAGCCAGTTACAGAACTGGAGTTACATCTTTTTGAGTATTTGGCAAAGGATACAAACTTTATGGGCTATTGCTAATGCTATTTGTTACCTTCCATATTCTGGTGGTCAGATTCTATTGCTGAAAACAGTATATTTTTACATTACAGAACATGAGGGAACAGAACTCATACTCAACTGAAAGTTCCACCCCTGCTGACTAGTACTGATAATGCTGGAATGTGTTACATACATGCTACTGGAGGGAGAAGATGGTCATTAACCTCATTCGACTACAAACCCCAAGAGCTATAATAATGACCTTCTGACAAGATATGCCCACTGGCGCAATAGTGGCATTAAAGTTAGGAAAATAACCAACTACTTTTCAAACTTGAATTTTTTAAAGTCTGTTCCAGGAGATCAAACCAATACCTAACACTGTTAATGAGGCCAAGAACCTGAGATTAGATAGGTCATGAGCCCTAGGAGAAAATCTACTACGATTACTTTGATCAGTGAACATACTAGTAAAACAACTCTTAATGATCTATTGCTATGCCCATCAGATAGGCTTCTAGCAGTAGATGGTAACTAATGCAGAGACCCACAGCTGAACAATGTATAGAAAGTGAGAGTGTTAATTGCTCCACCCTAAATGGGATGCCTATATCATGGTCTTCCTTTCAAGGCTCAGAAATTCACATAAAGTGGAGAACAGAAAACTTGCTGGAGCCAGAGGTGATGGATGACTTCAAGGAAACAGCACTTTCCAGAAAAATCAGGGCAGATGCACATATAAATTCACAGGGATTGTGACAGCATGCACAGGATCTATACACGTTCAAGTCAGACAGAATCTCAGTAGGGAGAAGAGGAAGTGGGCACAGAAATCTTACCCTTAGCCAAGAAACTATCCACAGCTGATAGCTGCTGGGAGAGGGAATAAAAGTTTTATTCAATGGAGTGTCACCATCAAACACACTCCAGGGTCACCATCAGCCATACTCCAGGGTCACCATCACCCACACTCCAGGGTTACCATCAACCTCACTCCAGGGTCACTATCACTCATACTCCAAGGTCACCATCAACCACACTCCTGGCTCACCATCACCCACACTCCAGGGTCACCATCACCCATACTCCAGGCAGGGCCCATGCTTAAGAACTCCATGGTTTGAGGTGTGTGGGGGGGACTGCATGTGGGGGAATGCTTAAAGAGAGAGAAAGAACATGAAGTTGGGTGTTTATGGGGTGAGAGAGGATCTAAGAGGAGTTTGGGGGTATGATCAAATATATTGTGTAAAATTCTCAAAGATGAATTGGAAACATTAAAAACCAACCAACCAACTAAGCAAAAATTAAACAAAGAAAGACAGAAAAATCACTGTCCAGAAAAGGACACACTTGCGGAATAGTCGACTGATTATATCTGCCAAGATAGAGTAATCAGCCCTTAATAATTCTGCATCACTAGGTCTGTCACATGATCCTGAGCCAGAAGGCTGAAGATCGAATGCTCCAACCTTTCATAGTATAGGAACTGTCCAGGTGCTCAGTGGTCTCTATAATTTGGCTAAGTTTTAGAAGCTATGCTTGGTGTTTCTCATCATTTCAGTTAACTCAGTCATTCTGGATTTCTGTCAAGTTTGAAGACTTATAATCTCATAGCCAATCCTGGCTATTTACTTTGAGAGAAAAGGTTTGAGAGAATGATTTTCAGCTGACATTCATTCTAAAGCCAAGAAAAAAAGCCAGGTTCAGAATTAAGTCTTCTAGTTAGGAGGGACAGTTAGGAGGTTCTGTTTAGTCAACAAAATGATGGACTGGATATTAGGTCTATCTTGTACCTTACTGATACAAGTTGGTATAGTTATGCTCTAATTGTATTCTAAGAAAAAAGTTTTATTTTAACAGGAACGGTGATAAGTAGGAAAAGCTAAGGTGGGAGGAGTAAGGAGAGGAAGAGAAGGAGAGGAGGAGCTAAGTGACAGGGGGTGGGACAGACACTGAGGTGGATGTTTTCGTGTCCCCGTCAGTCAAAGATAGTTGATATATCTAGGTTGGGTATTGGGTTACACTTCTGATTGATATTGAGCATTACCAAACTTATAAAGCCTTTGATTAACATAAAAAATAGTATAAAAGCAAAAAGGAGAAGTGGGGATGGGATAGGGGTTTTCTAGGGAGGGGAAATGAGGAAAGGAGATGGTATCTGAAATGTAAATAAAATATTCAATAAAGATTTTCACATAAAAAAGATAAATTAAAAAAATTTTAAAAAAGAAAGACAGAAAAAGAAAGTGGCTTTGTATCTCACACATATACATCATTATACATTGTTCTTATCTGTTTCCTGTCCTCTACTCCCTTCTCAGCCTTCAGCTGCCCATTCTTATAGAATGGTTTTGTCTTCTTTCATGTCATGTATCACATAACTCTCTTGTCTTCTCTTCCTTTCTCCTTAGTCTATTTTCGTTTCTCTATAAATACACAAATATACATTCTCTCTCTTTTTCTCTCTCCCCCTCTCTCTCATGCTCATACATACTCACATACACATAAACACACACACACACACACACACACACACACACATACGAACAAAGCTCTTCATAAGGATTATGATGAGAACATTTCGTAGCTAATCCAGGGTGTTTGTTAATCACTTATGAAAGTCCAGAATATTCCCAATTCCCATTGAACATCATGAATAATAAAGAATGGTATCTACTCAGTATATAATAGAACATATAAAAAGTAAATGAACCATACATAGCTCCCAAACCTGTCTACTTCAAGGGGACAGGTCCATCCTATTTAAAAGTAACCATGCTATGTCCCCTTCACCTAGTGTGTTCCTGTACTCCTGAGATGATAGGCCAAGCTCCACTCTGCCTCAGTGGATACACCCACAGGCTGTGCTCAGCCTCCACGGTAGAATCCTCCATATATTTATGTGACTTCCATTCCAAACGGCCCCACCCACTATGTGATCCTGACCTGCATTGTGGTACTGCTAGAACTCCTCTCAGTGACCCTGAGCTACAGCTTTCTTCTCCACCATCTCTCTGTGAAATTGGGTCTTGTTCTGGATTGGTCCCTGACATCTTTTCCAACTAAGACTGACTTTCTTGTCCTCTGTGACTCCTTAGACACAGTGAAAAAGGACAGGGCCAAGTGATACTGAGTTTCTGTGCCTGTGAGGACCTTTGTTCCATTTCTCTGAGGGAGACATCTTCAGGGAATACGTAGGAATATGTCAGAGGTCCTTACCAACATGCCTGTGAGTGCAAAAGTACAGGTACAGACATGTCTGTTTTCAAACTAGGGTCTTTATATGACTGCAAATACATAAATATTTAAAATTTATATTAATAAAATTACATTATTAATAAGGATAGAAGAGTTATTTTCACATATATCCTATATCATGTGATATCTTATATACATCATCTATATATTTTTATATGTGGTTTTCTATATGATCTCTTTAATATTCTAGATCTGCTTCCTTCTTTCTTTGAAAATACAGTCTGACTAACATATAGACACATCTGTGCTAGTTCTTTTCCTGCATTTGAAACTTAAGGTTTGCACGACACTGTTAGACTATGTCACATAAACAGTATTCATATGCCTGGGCAGAACTTTGAAGATGCTCTTGTAGGAGGAGCCTCTTCCAATGTGGCAAGGGGTATTTTCCTTGCCTTGGCCAGTCTTGCTGATGTAGGACCAAGAGTGCCATACCACCCTGAATGTCTGTGAGTAGTAGGAACAGTTAGCATTGGATACTTAAATTCTCTTTGGTTGATAAAAGAGAAGTAGTAATACAGGGGATATCAGTTAAACATGCAGACACTGTAGGAAAGGCACTGTGTTCAGTGAGGATCTGTGTCTATTTGTGTCTGTACCTGTAATATATGAAGCCTGTGGACCTAAAATTCACATACACAGGACAGACAATACCCCAGACAGCTTTGACAATACACAGCCCAAGGGGAATCTGGGTCCTTGTGCATCCATTCTACAGCATGCATCCTCTTGCCACAAAATGAAATCTTACCTGGAATAAAACCATGGGCCAGTAGGAGAGTAAGTGAGAATAAGTGTAAGAATAAGAGGGTATACAGGAGCAAAGGGCCATATATATGGTACTTATACACACACACACATACACACACACACACACACACACACACACACACACACACACACACGCATGCACACTCCATATATATGCACGTATCCACCCCCCCACACACACACATATGTCATAAAGAAAGCCTTTGGCTCTATATAGTTAATATACATAAATAAAAAATACAATAAAACCATGTTTGCTAATTTATAATGTATAAATTCTCCCTCTGGAGAAAAAAAAAAATTAAAAACAACTTGTTCTAAGCCCATGCTTTGATTAAGCAAGGAGCTGTAGGGAATTTTCACATTCCTGCTTAACTGTTCATTTACATACAGGCACTGACTGCAAACCAATCCCTTTCCTTTCACTTTTACGTCCTGACCTGTCAGTAGATGGAAACTTTCGTTTGGCTACCCTTTTCTACGATAAGGGGTGAGTGCTCAGTTGGAAAATCAGCTGCCAGTCAGCTTTCATTTATGGGTAAACCAGTTATAGAGTTGGTAAAAATATCCAGAAGTCCAGAGGGCTCCATCTGTGATAGGTGTTAAGTGGACACATCTCCCCATCAGCAGCTATGTTTTCTGCCATTGGCACTTCAAAGGTACCAAGTTATTTTGCCTGGAGGAAGTTGCCTAACACTTCTCTTCCTGGAGGATTTACTAAGAAGCAGCACCCAGAAGGACAAGTCTAGTATATGAAGCAGAGTCATTTCTTTAAGGGGCTATTTATGTGTTTCACTGAACGGTGATAGGAATTCTAGGAGCTTCTTTGTGTATCCATGGCCATCAACGAGCTGCATGCCTGAGATGTTACCTCTGACAGGAACAGTCAGCTCCTGTCCAACAGCAGGCCATGGAAAGTCCCCTTCCAGCAGCAGCTGCTAGAGGAAGGATTCCACAGGTAGCAAATCCGACATCCTAAAGTGGTCACTGGCTGTCACTCAGCAGGCTGCACACTGTGCTGAGGGACTTCACCATGAAAGCTACTGTCCTTGACTGACCTTTGTGTCATAGCTATTTGCATAATGTCAAGATGTGTGGAAGAAGGGATCTTGGTAAACTCCTGGGATCTTCCTGTGTGCAGAAATGACAGGCATGGCCAGAGGGGAGTCAGGCTTCACTGAGCATTATTACAAAATAAACTTTCTATGCACAGACATGTCTCAGGGTTCTGAGCAGCCACCCACGGGCACTGGAGAAGTTACTCCCATGCTGGTGGAAGCAGCAAACAGCATAGAGCTCTCAGATACATAGAGAGAGCAAGGAGGACCTGAGGCTGCATCGTTATAAGCCTTCCCACCCGAAACCCAGCTTTCTTATTTCCTCTGCCTTCTGTTTGGGTTCCTCCAGAGCTAGTGAGTCAGATGGAGAGAAAATCCAACAGCTAAATATTCAAGCATGAGAGAAAATGCCACACCACAAAAGAGGATATGAGAGATCTTCACTGTCATCTATATATTCTTCCAACTGTTTGGTTTGTTTTCATCTATCTGCCTGTCTGCCTATCATTTACTAATTTATAAAACTTACAAGGCTGAGTGAGTCAAGCTATCCCAGGCTTGTTGGGAAAATGGTACACACAAAAATAGACAATGCCATCTGTTTTGTTTTGATAGGCTCTCACCATATAGCCCAGGTTAGATTTAAACAAACTCATTGTTTTTCTGCCTCCGTCTTCCAGGTACTGGAATAGTTACAAGTATTTGCCATTCTTTCCAGAAAGTGGCAACTGTTTTCAGGACCACTGACTTTCTGGGTACCTGCTCAGACCACGTGCCATTGGTTACTCTAGTCATAGTCTGTCTGCTTTGCCTGACTCTCCAGATTCTGATTTTGCTAGCTCTGAAAACTCAGCAGAACAAGCAACTGGTCACAGCAGTCCTCAGAGTGACATGCATCTTTTGCCTGAAACAGAAATACTGAAAATTGATTGTGTAAACTTTCCACAGTTTTGAAAATGTTCTTAGGATAGAAAACACAGTGTTGAACATTCAATAAAACCCATACTTCTCTGGGTTCTCTTTGGGAAAGGGAAAAGGAAGAATGCCAACATCCTCGGACCTGCTAGGTATGAGGATGAAGTGCCCTATTCCCAGGATCTGCTGGGGGTGAAAGAGGGATGACTTCAGCTAGGACCTGTTGGGCAAGAGGGTGGACAATTCTAGGATGTAGACACATTATATTTAGAAGTAATCAGCTGTAGTAACTAGAAGGAAGAGGTGGGTATTTATGGGGGGCTGTAAGGGTAGAGAGCAGCTCCGCTCTTGATCAGCAAGCTCCTGTCCCCCTGGAGTTAGAGTGGGAACCAAGAAGAAGCAAGGCAGCCTCTCTGAGCACAGAAGCCTCCTGCCTCACCAGCTGTATACTCTTCTCTCAATGTCAATGCTCCATGGGAGCACTGGGCTTGGAGTCAGAGCAGCCACCTGCTCTTCAGTTTACCCAAGTGCATGCAGCTGCAAAGGGGATGGAAGGGATGCTGCAGGCTGTTATGAATACCACATGGGCTTATCCTATCGTGACTGTCCAGAGCCAGGCAGTGTACTCATGTGGGAAGGACACATTGAGTTTTTCACATGACTGACAGACAGTGCTTTTTCCTTGACAATGTGACAGGCTTTCAGACTCTTTGCTTAAGGAGATAACTATGAGGGTAAAACAAGAAGGGTAAGTTGTGGGGAGGGGTGAGGTCAGCACAAGAGAATCATGGTCAGTAGAGGGGGACATGACCAGTGGTAAAGAGAAACATGGCTAGCAGTGGTCAGGAAGGGTGTGATAATCAATGCAGAAAGACGTGATCAGCGTTGGGTCAGGGCATGGTTTGTGGTGATGAGGGAGATGATCAGAGTTGAGGAGACAAGGTCGTGGATGAGAATGGGTGTGGCCAGGACTGAGGAGGGGCATGGTCAGTGGTGCCATAGGCTCATAGAGTAGAGGGACCACTATTGGTATTATCTGAATACCATGTTTTAGGCATTACTACAATATTCCAGGGACTAGTCTATGGTGACCTGGAACTGGAAAGATGATACTCACCCAGCATGGCCCATCCGTGGCCCCTACTGAAGTGACTGTACACCTATAATCAGGGCAAGTCTGTTATTGAGCCGTTCTCAAAGCCCTTAGACACACTTACATGTGCTTTACTAATGTCCTAGGCATTTCTCACTGTGATCAGGTTGACAATGGGCATTCACCACCTACCATAAGCCTGTCCTTGTCAAGTTGACATTCAGTAATATTTTTGAGTGAGTTAATAAAGTCAGTTCCTTCTATATTTTATATTTTATACCCAAAGAGCCTTAGAGAGTCCTTGTTCTCTAGAACTGGGCTTTCTCAGGGTCCTATGAACAACTACTACAGGCCAAAACTTGACTTAATCCTAACTCCAGGTTCAGTTCTTTCCCATGGGCATCTCTCCTTTCCTTATTTGATTGACTCAAAACTCGGGCTAAAATGAAAAGCCCTTTGCATAGCATCATGGAGTCTGCCTACTTCTACTCTGGGTCACTCATAGCAAAATACAGAATCAACCTAAGTTCACAACAGGGATGGACTGGATGAAGAAAGTACAGTGTGCACAGCAGGATGCTATTCAGCCTGAACAAGTGGGACACTGTCTTAATGATGAAATAGGCTGAGCTGGAGAACACTGTACCAAGTAAAAGAAGCCATGTACACAGTCAGCAGCACCTACCTGTGCTGTGTGTGGATTAGGTGGGTGTGGGGTCCCCTAGGGTGCGTGTGTTGGGTCAGCACAGCTAACCTGCTAGATGGAGCCTTTATCTTAAAGTAGGACATGGAGGAAATGATTGCATTGTTTGGAGTATAAACCTCCTAAAAAATTAATGCCGTTCCTGTGGATTACAGCTTGCTCCTACGAGAGTAGTTTTTATAGAAAAAGTAAGACTGATCTACAAGGCTTTCATGATTCCTGACTGATAGCACTTAGTTGTTTTTTCCATCTCTTAGGCTCTTTCTGAACTCCATCTGTCATGAAGACTTCATCACAGGCTGACACATAGGCCCACTCTCCTTGGACTTTAACTTCCAACACTGTGAGACAGATAAACCCATTTTCTTTAGAAAGCATCCAGACTCTGATCTTTTCTTATAGCAACAGAAATGGACTCAGACAATGCAAAGTTAAAAACAAACCCAGAAGCAGGAAGTAATTATCGGAGACTGGGGGATGGATGTGGGAAAAGGCCTCATTAAGAAAGGAGAAAAAAAATTGATTTCTCTCAGATCAATTGCATACTACCATGAATATTGCTAAGAGCTTTACACATTTCAATATTGCTGAGAGATTAAAGCTGAATATTTTCATCATAAAAGCTAAATATTCAAAATGATACTAGCTAGCTTTATTTAATCATTCTACATTCTTAAAAATTCTTACATCACTGATCATCTCATCCATACATATACAACTATAGTTTGTCAATATAAACACATTTTTAAACAATTCAGACAATAAAGTACAGCTGTCTTAACACCCCAATTTCCGTGCAGAAGTTTTTCTCACTAAATACAACCCAATTTGTTAGTTCTTGAGGAGTTCTCTCCAGAAAGTCTTGCCTACTTCTCAGAAGATGAAAATATAAATGTCCAAACATTCAAAAGCAAAGTTAAAGAATTGAAAAAGCTTCCAACTTAGACATTAGGGAATCGTGAATCAAAACAATAACTGAATTGCCTCTTACCCCAGTCAGGTGGCTACCAGTTACTGAACAACAACCTGTGCTTGTGAGAACTGGTACTGTGTGTGTGTGTGTGTGTGTGTGTGTGTGTGTGTGTGTGTGTGTGTGTGTAAGGAACCTTCACACTGATGGTGAGGGGGGTTGTCTGGTGCAGACACTGTGGAAATCAGTATGGCGGTTCCTCACAGAACTCTAAAAAGCACTCTGTGGTCTAGCTGTAACCCCAAAAGACTTTGAGTTGGCACAGCACAAACATGGTGGCACACTTGCCATCTGTGTCACTATTCCCATTGACTAATCCATGTTACTGGCCTAGTGTCTATCAACAGGTTGGTGGACAAACCAAGCACAGTATATATACAGTGGGTTTTTATTCAGAAAAAAAAGGACATTATGTTATTTATTCCTGGATGGAACGTGAAGTCATTCATTATATTAAGACATACTGCTGGGCGGTGGTGGCGCACACCTTTAATTTCAGCACTTGGGAGGCAGAGGCAGGCGGATTTCTGAGTTTGAGGACAGCCTGGACAGAGTGAGTTCCAGAACAGCCAGGACTACACAGAGAAACCCTGTCTTGAAAAACAAAAAACAAACAAACAAACGAAAAAAGACATACTGCCACTAAACAAACATACAAACAACTCAGAGAAATACTATATTGTCTTATATTGAACCTAGTTTTCAACACATATGTGCATACATGCACATGGTTGTATTCATGCATGTATCTACCAAGCAAACAGAATGCAGTCTATGAAAGGGTAGAAAAGGGTCTGGCAGGAAATGAGACAGAAGATAATGGAGAGTGAATACAGTCAAAGTGTTTGATCTATTTGAAGGAAAAATGCCACAGTTAGGCCCATTAATTTCTGTGATGAATATACACTGATAAAAATGGAGAAAAGCAAAGCAAAGAGCAAATAGAAGTTTCTGGGTCAGGTGATGCTGTGTGCAGGAACAGCTGCCTGCTAACAGCTACTCCTATAAGCCAAACAAAATGGGGGGGGGTGTGGTACGGGGGCAGAGAGGAGACCCAAGACAGTGGTAGCTTCCTCACTGAGGACAGTACCAACAGAACTACAGGAGATGGGGCCCTCTTATCTACCTTGTAGTAGAGAAAATACACCTGATAAGCTGGTGGGTCTCAACAACTCTATCGTCCTTCCTTGCATCTCTCATTTGTTTTATGTGGCTGGCTCCTGAAGGCAGTCTATGGTCCATGGCCCTGGAATGAGCTGGGATGACTTCAGAGCCTGAACATACTGTTATATCCATGATGTGGAAAGAGAAAAGTGGTTGTCTGTAGACATAAATGAACAAGCAAAATCCAACTTGCCTTGTGTGAGGGTGGGGAAGGGGGATGCTTAAGAGGAAAGCAGGACCAGCCACAGCAGGTGCACAGAAGAGACATGAACATAGAATAGAACACATCATTCTTAGCGACATTCCGTGGAATAGAAGCCCACAGCAGGCTGCAAAGAGGACCTAGAACTCACAGCCCTTTGCTGTACCAATGCAAAAGCATTTTGTCCAATCAAAGAGTATTGGGTGGGGAGGGGTGTCTGCAGAGATGGCTCAATGGTCTCATGAGAACACTGACAGCTTTTCCAAAAGACTTGGACTTGATTCCTAGCACCCATATGGTTACAACTGCCTGCAATTCCAGTTCCAGGAGATCTAATGCATTCTTCCAGCTTCTTCAGACATGCATGCAGGCAAAACACCCATCCATATACATAAAACTGAAAATTTTGAAAGGAAAGAATAGTATTTGGGACAAGAATAGTGACAGACACTGCTGAGAAATATTCTCATTATGCAGAGGTTTTAGTACGTGTGTTTCCATTGCACGAGGCCATGTCAGGCTGGAGGGGCAGAGAACACAAATTCACAGACAGGCTTGAGGCTCCTGTTTCTTTTATGTGATAAAATGTGAGCTCAATTTGCTATGAAAATCTCTTCGGTAAGTTTTAAATGGCAACTTGCCCATATATATCAGGTCAAAAGCTGCAATTGTGACATGCAGGGACATAATCTGTCTCCTAAATGCACACTTGTCTTTCTCGTCCCAGCAAATGAGAATTGCGTGTGTAGAAAGTAAAGAGAACATAACTCACACATGTGGCTTTTTCCTAGTCCATTTCAATTAAAAATAATAGTGTTGGATGGGTTTGTAATTTCACAGTTGTCTTGGCTTTCGTGCTCTGAAGAAATAAAAGGAAGAGGCCCTGCTGAGGGTCTGCAGACCCACACACTAAATCCCTGAATCCCAAGATTCACACAGGTGTCGCAGGCAATGTGTTTATAGTAGGGCAGACATTGAAATGTTTGAGAAATCAATTTTAGGTTCACCACATGTGGCTCGGTTGGTCATTATGCTAGAAAGACATTTCGGATGAAACAGAACTGAAGAGGTTGTTTCACAAATGTTTCCCCCTCCTGGTACATGTTCCTGGGACCTCACCCCTCAAGACTCTGTCTTGCCTGTACTTCTACCATTTCTGTGTAGTCCTTTTCAGGAAGCAGTGTGTATAACAGCATTGTAGATTGTGCTAGCTGGGTTCTCAGGGCTTCTATCATTCCAAGCAAAGCTAGAAAACTGTCTTGAGAATAAATTTAAGCCATTTCAGAGAGGGAGTTTTATTAGTTACTTTCAGTATAGCTGTGACCAAATACCAGCCAGGAAGCAACTTAAGGGAGGAAGCCTTTATTTTGACTTACCGTTTGAAATGATGTAGTTCGTCATAGTGAGAAATACATGATGACAGAAGTGTGAGGTGGCTGATCACATTGTGTCTGCAGACAGCAAGCCCAGAGAGCAAGCAGGAAGTGACTGACTTCCTCCAGAGAAGCTCTACCTTATAAAGGCTCCGTAATCCCCGAGGCTGGAGGCTGGGTGTCTAAACTACCACACAGACTTTGAATAATGGTCTTACTATGGCAGTGCAGTGACAGTGTTCAGTTGCATCCTTTCTCTGAGGTTTGCCTCTCAGACTTGCTGGCCTCAGGCTCTGGCTCCCTCTATCTGCAGTCCTGACCCTCTGCCTCACTCTTTCTCTAGGCTTCATGCCTCTCAGTATTTTCCTTATCCCTCTGTCTCTTCTTGAACTACTGCCTGCCTACTAACACATTTGTTAGAATATACTAATTCTCTTTTCTTTCTACTTGGTTCTGGCAACTTACATGTCCATCCTGGTCGGTGTCACCATGTTTTGGGTTTCCCCATCCTTAATCATGGCCTCACTGACACTGTCTCCACATTCACTTACTTCTTGGGTCCTCTGGCCAGTTGGGTGCATGCTATTTTATAGCTTAGCCTTCTGATTCTGATTTTCTTTGACTGATTACTTCTGTCTGCCCTGACCCCATCCCTACACTAGACCCACTACAACCCAGGCAATATAATGAGCATCCTCACCTGCTTACCAGCTATTCTTTTTAAAAATTGATTTACTAGCCTGTACTCACTGTACAAAGTGATGGGTTTCCCTAAGGCATCTTTGTCTGAGTGTGTTACTTCCTTAGTTACTTTCTCCTCTAAGACCATCTTAGAGGTACAACTTCCCCACTGCTCTTCTTCCTCTTCTTCCTCTTCCTCTTCCTCTTCTTCTTTCTAAACAGTCCCCTTGTGCTTTTATGCTGTGGGCATGTGTGTGTGTGTGTGTGTGTGTGTGTGTGTGTGTGTGTGTGTGTGT
>JANHMN010000010.1:35711853-35733760 GCA_030674055.1 Rhabdomys pumilio
TGTGTGTGTGTGTGTGTGTGTGTGTGTGTGTGTGTGTGTGTGTGTGTATGGTATGTTGAGTGTAAAATATAGGTTCCACATATGAAAGAAGACATGGTGATTTGTCTTTCTGTGTCTAGCTTATTTCATTTAACATGATGATGTACAGGTCGATGCATCCTTTCCCAAATGAAATATTTTCTGTATTTATTTAGTTCCATAGTCACATTCAATATTCATATAGTTTTACTTTCATATTTACCATGTTATTCCCTTCTCTTTATCCTAGTCTTAGGGGATCAGGAATTAGAGCAAATAACAGGGTAGGTTGGATATTGTGAGACTAGCCCCATGTGACCATGGCCACACAGCCCTGCCCCATTGAGCCTGGTTAGTAGCTACTGAAAATGGGTGGTGAATAGGTGTTCTTACTTGGATGTTTGTCTCCTGTTAATTCATGTTACAGACAAGTTAATTCAGTACCAAGAAGTGAAAGGCACTTGGTATTTCCAGGGTACAGCTACTCCGGCTCCTCACTGTGGCATTCAGAACCAACTGAATATAACGCATGCCAGGTAAGAAACCTGTCAAATTTCTGCATATGCCTGTGTACATTCAGAGGGGAAAAGAGGCAGTGCTTTTCACAGGGTGCTACTATTTCTTCCTTGGCTTACACTTTGTTTTCAGAATTGTATTCCTTTATATTATTCATTCTTGCAGCAGTGTATATCAGTAGCAGGTAAGATGGTTGCAAGCTGCTTGTCAAGAAGTTAAGAAACATTAAAGAAATTTTAAAGAAAGAAAGTGTTAACGAGCTTTATGGAGTGCCAGTAACCGCTGAAAATGAGATGAAAGTGGTCTAGACAGGAATGCCTTTATTCTGTATGGCAAGGTGGGCACTGCCCTTGTGGTATTCATTTGGAAGTGTCTGGGGATGCAGTTCTGGGACACTGTTCTCATCATTGACTCTATCCTTCCTATGGGCTGGTTTGGCAGTTCAAACTACAGCTAAACCACAAAAACGTGAGAAGCAACCTCTACAAGGGAGGTAGCTGAAAGTCAGACAACTAGCTATTTTATGTATGATATCCAGGAAGGAAAGGTACCAGAGATGAGAAAAGGGCATATGGGTCTGCTCCCTTTCCCTGAGCTTGAGGCAACATAACCAGCATCTTGAGCTTCTAATTGTTGATTTTCTCCTGCTGCTTGGCCAGTGATGGAGTGGGGTGGGGAATGACAATTCTAGCATAGGCTAGCCATCTAGATATAAGGACAGTGACAGAGGGCAAAACAAGGCAGAGTGTTGCCAAGCATAAGGTAGGGTCCCTAGTTCTTTTTTGATATTCGATGGTGTAATCCAAAAGGTTCTTGTGTGATATCTGAGTCTTACAAACCAAACCAAGGAGCTTCAGAGTCTATTCCAGAACTCCTTAGCAAACCTCATTTCATTTTATTCCTCCCTTTCTACCATATCCAGGGAGTGGAAAACTGTATTATGCTACAACAGACTTTTAAATATACATCAGCTTCTTGTCAGATAGGGTTATTTAATGACATATAAGTAGTACAATGAGGGAAGAGGAGGAGTGCCCACCCATGCCAGCCACAATAGCCTCAGTACTGCACCCCATTGTCTCATATTGCTGTGTGAAGTCATGGACTGCTGTGCATGTGTTTGGACCATTTCCTTCACTGTACTTAGTGAAATACTCAGTATATATAGACTAATGTGTGGGTGTGTGGATGGATAAGAAGAGGAAAGGAGGGAAGAAGGAAGTGATAACAAAAAGATAGGAAGAATAATATTTGTAGTCTGTTCTCCAATTGTCTTAATTATATATATATATGTATAGTGTGTGTTGAGTTTTGTGTATGCATGTCACAGTATACACAGTGTACACAGTTGGAGCATAATTTGTGAAAATTGTTTCACTCTTTTAATCCCTGAGATCGAACTCAGATCATCAGACTTGGTGGCAAGCACCCTTACCCATCTCACTGGTGTTTCATCACTTAGTAAGCAGATTAGAGCTCATTGGCAAGCAGACTGACATAAGCAAAACTTTCCTAAGACTGACTCTAAAAGCAGAGATTGGATTTATCTTCAGATCCTTGTAAATCCTTGTCAACCACATATCCTCCACCCAAGTTTACTATCCTTCAAATGGATGAGCAAGCAATATAAGCAGGCTACGTGGACCACTCTTATCAATAATTCAGCTGGAGTAGTTCAGTAGTGATTCATGCCAAGATGCCTCAAGAGCATCCCATGAGCTGGTATTAAAGGAAACCACACATCTTCACTTGGTGTCACGTAAACCTTGATGATTAATCTAGAAGACAACATCGTGTGTGGGTATTTATCTCCCTCACTGCTATTTTATTTAGACTTTGCCTTCATGATGACAGTGTCCAGTATAGCATCTGTCCATCCAATACACTCTGGATAGAAACAGTGGAAGAGTAAATGTCCTCTGTGTTCATGCGTGTGGCTGCCCTGAAGTAAATGGAAGGTTCCAGACATTCTAAGCCTTATAAAGCATGCACAACGGACTTTTTCTTTATCATTGCAGTACTAATATTTTCTATGTTCACTGATAGGTGTGCATAGGGAAAGGCAGTGTGTAGGATTTGATGCCATCTGTGGTTTCAGACAGTCTTGGGGGTCTTGTATGTAACCCTTGTGGAAGTGCAGTATGGGAGTAGGTCAATAAGGAGGCAAACTAATTTCTAACACGTGGGTAAGTATTCAAGTCATGCTGTAATATGGAATATGATCATAGAATATTCACTGGAACCCTTAGACTAAAGCAGGGTACCTGCACAGGTACTACCTAAATTCTTGCAGTGAGGGAAAAGGGGCCTGGGCGCTATAGGAAGGTGGGCAGCTAAGTAGGTTTAGAGGAACAGAGCAAAGAACAAAGGCAACAAGACCAAGCAGAGGAAAAGAAGAGTCCATAGAGAGAAGACCCAGGCAAGAAGCAGCATAGAGGGGCCCCCAAAGTTGGATGATAAAATGAAAAGGACAGGCAAGTTGAGGATGAGAAATTGAAATTGTGTTAAGCAAAAATTATATATGCCATTCCAGTTTTCTGAACATGAATGTTAAGAACCAAGCTTTTGGGGAAGGCTAATCCTATTTAAAAGCCCTAAGAGAGTTCACTATTCAAAGACATTCTCAGTGGGTTCTTTTGCAAACAGAATGATTCTTCTGTGAAATAAATAATCTTCTATACAAACGTATCTTTGTAAGGCTTAAATCAGACCACGGCTTCACATGGCATATCTCTTAATATAGATTCAGAAACACCTCCTAAATGTACACTTTAACAGACTTAATAAAATGCTAAAATATAGCTGTGGACAACCAGCGTGTAACTTACAACCTTCCTTGGGAACCAGTTATGTGTATTAACTAGCAGCAAAAAAGAAAGCTAAGACAATAGAGTTTGTCTTACATGATGGCAAATAAGCTCAGGAAAGGCCTGGTATGACATGACCCATCTCTCAGGTTATTGTATAGGAATGCATGAGACTTTCTTGTATAACGGACAGACACCATATTCTTCACTGGGTTTTTTTTCTGTGAGTTTTGTTTTAGATTCAGGAAGGCAATGCAATTGACCCAGGGGAGTCTGGTTTGGATTCTGTACACCCCATGGTCTACTGCAGCATACCAAACAAAGATGACTGTTAAATTATGTCTAATGTAGAAAATTTACACATCACAGAAACTGTCCATTCAGATGGCCAGCCTCTCCAGCACAACTTCTCTCTTTCAATGTTCATACAAGAGCAAGGCGACTCATGAACCAGGAGACTCCAGTTTTTTGAACAGCTGAATTTTGGATACACCTAAAAGGTGGTTAAATATAAACTCCATAACAAGCAGCCACACAATCTAGTAGTGATCAGTTTGAGTATGCTTTTGCCTTGGTGACATGTGCTCAGGGTGGACATAGAAAATGTCCCACCTTGTCAAAAGATGTTATGATAATGATCACCGGATGAAGTAGCATATTCACCAAATCCGAGCATGCTCCTACCAGGAGAAGGGAGGGTGAGATAGAATCACCAGAAGCTTGTGGGTTAGTCTACCTGTTATGTACAGCAGTAATCAAGAAAGACTCTGTCTTGGACAAGGTAGAAGGTGAAGTGTCAATTAAGACTTTCATCCAACTGATATGTATACACATTTCTTCCTTTGAGAGAGAGGGGGGATAGATAGATAGATAGATAGATAGATAGATAGATAGATAGATAGATATAAAAAAGAGACAGACACAGATATAGGCAGAAACAGAGACAGACACACAGACCAACACAAGACACTTGCCCAAGCCTACCCAAAAGAGAATGTGGCTGTACAGGTTTGCCATATACATTGTCTTTGTATCTTGTTCTGTGTTTCTGATGCCAATCTCCCTTTTGGTCATCCTGCCATTTGGAATTTGGAAAATGCTATCTATCTCTGCTGGAAAAGGGATTTCCCAAAGACTAACCAATATTCTGGTTTGTGTGACCATTTAAAAAAATAAATAGGAAGCTTGTGAGAGATTCTTGGTTGATAAACACACAAGCATAAATAGAAATCTCCCTTCCCTGTGATTTATGGAACACAGAATCTCTCCCCTCCAATCCATTCTTTGTTCTCACAACACTGTATAGTAGGCAGAGCAGATTCTACCAACAGATATGGATATCCTACGTGAGGATGTGGATGCAGCCCTACTGAACAGCAAGTGTGTGTGTGTGTATGTGTGTGTGTGTGTGTGTGTGAGAGAGAGAGAGAGAGACAGAGAGAGAGACAGAGAGAGAGACAGAGAGAGAGACAGAGGGGGGAGGGAGGGAAGGAGGGAAAAAGGGAGGGAGGGAGGAACTGCTAATAAGAAGCCACGTTTGTCAGACCATGGCTCCATCCTCAGAGCCAGCTCACCAGAGACAGGATAGCCAAAAGGGAGATTGGCATCAGAAACACAGAACGACCTATAAAGATGATACATTTGGCAAGACTGTACAGACAGTGAGTGGGCATTTCCTGGGACTCAACTGTGGCCAGCAGCCCAGGCCCTCCAGAAAATAGAACTCATAGTTCTGATTTTTTTTTCTCTAGCCAACCAGGTTACCTGGGAGAGCTGAGACTCATCAGTCCTGCAGTATTCCTTTGCAATGCTTCTTAGGAGAGAAACAGAAGTTAAAAGACCTTTGCCACCAGCAGCTGTGTGCAAAATTACACCTGACCATCCAATCAGGAAAGCAAGGGTAAGAGAGACAATGACTGTTGGACTGAGGACTTCAGTGGGTCACAGTCCATGGCAGAGGATGCTTTTGAGTTACAGGCCCAACCTTGCTCTTGTGAGTCCTGAAGGGAGCCAGCCTTGATCTGCACATCTACTTGTTTCTGACAACTTTGAGCATTCTATGTCCCTTGGAATCTTGTATTTCTTCTTCAGAAGAAATTACCAGAAATCAGCTTATTAAACCAGTAGTTCGGTGATTAGATCTATTAAGACTATTATATATCTTTTAATTACTTTTAAATATATTTCTTTTATTTTATATTCATGGTCCTAAATAGGTGCATATATACCACATATATACATGTGCTCATGAAGGCCAGAAGAGGGCACTGGATACCCTAGAGTTGGAGTTACAGACAGTTGTGAGCCACTTAATGTGGGTGTTGGGAACTAAACCTGGTACTTTGCCAGAGGGTTAAGTGTTCTTATCCACTGAATCATCTCTCCAGCACTTTCTCCTCCCATATATCTTGAGTATAAGTCTAAAACTAACCTTGGGCTCCCCTGGATGGCAGGCACTCTCCCATGTGGGCTCTATTGTGAGCCAGTTGAGATTGTCCTAGTTGTGGGATCCTGTGAAGCACTTTGGCTTCTGTGTGCCTCGGTTTCCTCATCACAGGGTTTTGTGAAACATATAAAGTGATAATACTTTTTAATCTCAAGGATTGGAATATGATGCTGTCCAGACACAAGTTCCATGTGTTGTGATTGTTGTGACATCAAGAAGGTATCACAAGTGATCTAACATGTCAACTAAATCTCCAAGATTCAGTTGTCTTCAGTTGACTTCCCATAGACACTTGAAACCAGTTTTAATCATAGCAGTCATGACTGTGAAGAAATCAAAGGCTCATTCTTACAAGCTTGTTGTCTTTCAGGCAGCTTCAGTCCTTTGAAAGGGAGCAGAGAAGAGTGCTAATATGGAAGACTCTATTCTGTCCACTTGGGATCCAAATGAATTTAAGTGCAATAATTAAACCAGTTCCCATTTGAAGTTGGGATTTTCAAAAGATTCTATGGAGAATGCTATTTTCTAAAATTATGAATCTTTGTGATATAAAAGATCTATAGAACTCAAGCTGAATCCATGTTCTAGTTTCCAACTATTTATACCCTGTGCATATACAGAGGCTTGCAATGCCGTATGCCTTAATACCCTATAATCCCATAGGATCACTGTTAGAAAGCAAGCTCAAAGATACACAGTGCATTTTCTATGTCACAGAAATGGGCATTTATCTTGCTGTGTGTAGTCATGGTTTCTACCCTTCTCTGTGCAGACTGCACTATTGACTCTGTGGTACTTTTCTACAGCGGCTCAGAAGGAGAAGCTCGGGAACACTGCAGAGTTTCCAGAAAAAAAAAAAAAAAAAGCTCTCTGTTTCCACAGTAGGAGCGCTGTTTGTCATCTCTTTATCTGTCCCCAAACCCTCAGGTCACAGGTTGTAGCTATGAGCTAAAAAGCTGCAAAAGGGACCAGACCGTCTGAATTTGAATAAAAATAAAGATGTCTGGCTTCAGTTTTCAGTCATTCCTATGGACACAAGTAAAAAAGAGGCCAAAAGTTTGAGAAAATTGCATAATAGAAGATGGGAAAACAGTCCATAAACAATCCAGAATAATAAGCAACATTCTTCAATAGCCTAAAAGCAGTGTGTGTGTTTGTGTGTTTATATGTGTGCGTGTGACTGTGTATTTGAGTGCATGTGTGTGTGAATATGTGAGTGTGTATGTGAGTCCATGTGTGTCTGTATGTATGTGTATTTGTACATGTTGTTTAGATAACAAAATACAACTAACTATGAACAGGAGCTGCTGACAGCTAGCCAAAGCTGCAACTAAAGGCAAAGGCACAACAATCTTTGTGTCACCAGTGACAGATGAAAGAAGGCTCAAAGGTAGAGCACATGTAGGCTCACATGCAAAGCAGTTACAGATGTTCACATCTGTTTACATGTGTGAGTAGGCAAGTGCATGCAAATACCTCCTATATGTCCAAACAGACACATGCATATATAAGATTGACTGTACATGGGATCCTGTACATGTAGATAGTTCTGCCTCCCAGCACTATAGGACAGGGAGTCTTAAACTTGTCCTCAATTCATCTGAACAGCTTACTAAACACAGGTTGTACTCCCTCCCCTCTCCATTCTGTAACTTGAGGTAGGGCCAATAATTTGCTTTCCAAATAGCCCACCCATGCTGCTCCTGACTATTGACAGGACCCCACTGAGAAAAGTGCATAAGGGAAGTGGGTTATTCAATATCACTATTAACTCACAACCCTGTAACTTTTCTAAACAATAGCATTTCTTCATGTGCTAGGCGGCCCCTGCTCTTGTCCTGTTCACATTGAACTTAGTGTTTGCATTTGCAGCACCTGTGGCTTCTATGCTTACCTTCCTAGCTGGAGCCAAAGGACCTTTGCTTTCAGTTACTTCTACCACACAGGAGAGTAACAGTGGCCTGTAAATGATGTGTATGCCACACATATTTTTATGCCAGAGAGGAGAAAGAAATAGCAACCAGACAAATGTCTGGAGACTGAAAAGTACTATATTCTCAAAAGATAGATCAAAGGGTTTTGGTGATCATTGAAACAACTTATAGATTTAAGAAACATCAATAAAATATATTAAAATTTTATAAAAAAAATTATTATTTGGATCAGTGAGATCATTCTATGGGTCAAGCACCTGCTAACATGCCTGGGGACCTGAGTTCCAGTCTGAGGACCGAGATGGTGAAAGGAAAGAACCAACTGTCCCACATTGTCCTGTGACCTCCTCTCATGGCACGCGTGCACACACACACACACACACACACACACACACACACACACACACACAGACAGAGAGAGAGAGAGAGAGCTCCACATAAATAAATATGCAAAGTAACATAAAAGAAACGTATACGAAACATCCTATTTTTTTCGCATTGAAGGTCACTGTGAAAAATCCCGGAATGTTCTCCCAAAAGCCTTCTTTTTCAAAGTAGACTCCATCACTTCCTGTGGAAACCACCCTGTCACCACAAACTCAGTAAGTCAGGAAGAATCCCTGGGCCTCTGTCCTGCCCCAGCTCTGTGGCTGTTCCCCACAGCTCATTCTGTGTTAGGATCCAAAGAGCGCCACCTCCTGAGTACAGAACTGACACTCATTGTCATCTACATTTGTGAGAAAAATAAAGAAAATCATCGAACAGAAAAAAAAAAAGAGTAAGTCCTGGTTATAAATATGAGTCAAAAATTTAAAGTCATTTATCTTAAAGCTAATATGTTTTAAGATATATAATCTTATTACCTGATGGTTCATTCTAAAGTGTTCTATTTATAAGAGATAAAAGAAAATGGAATTCTGAGCCTGGTATGGTGGTATATGCCTTTAATCTCAGCACTTGGGGGGGGGGGGACAGAGGCAGACTGATCACTACAAAGCAAGTCCAGGAAAGCCAGGGCTACACAGAGAAACCCTGTCTTGAAAAGCCTAAAATAAAATAAAAATAAAATAAAAAATAACAACAACAATAATAATTATAATAATAATAATGGGAAGACACACATTCAAGTTGTATGTATCATATGATATCATGTGACAATTAAGCATCCATCAACAATGAGCAGGTGGAGAGGAATGGGACACACACACACACTGGAATATCCCTGGCTTATACATAGGAATACTGCCCTGATAGGTGGCAGGAAAACCCTGAGGACAGCGTGTAAAAGGAAACAAGCCAGCAACCAAGAAATTCCTGGATCTCTCATTTGGAAATTCAGGAAGGCCAACTATAGAAACAGCAAGTAGGACAGTGGTGGCCAGGTGCTAAGTCAAGGGTCAGAAGTAGAGAATTGTCACTTAGGACACAGAATTCTGGTTAGAGGCTAGATTATGGAGAGGCAGTTGATAATCCCATATTTAATACTTTGACATTTTCTAAGGCAATAATTTCACGGCACACACCTGTATGAAATCATAACACAGGATACTCGTAAGTATAGATAATTCCTGTTTGTAAATTATTCCCGAACAGAACTGTGGAATAAAGACAACATATGTGTATTACCAAAGGGAAAGAAATCTCCAAATTTTTAGGATCTGTGAGACCACTTGGCAAGTAGCAAATATGGCTAACATTGTTTCTCTCAGATGCAGTGTAAATTATGCTAGTTGATAAGTATAGATGCCCTTGAAGAATGGGCTTGATCCCCATTTTGATATCATTGGCTTGATGCTCACATCTATGTTTTTGTACTTCCTGAGCTATCAGTGTCTTTCATAAGAAAAAAGATATTAGTACCTCTGGATGGGTTGCTATAAAGACAGCCTAATTTCACCTGTGTGGAAATACCTAGGATAGTCGTTCTGTAATATGACCTCCCATTGAGCTCTCCTCAGGAAAGTCTTGGCTGCAAAGCAGGAGTGACTCTCCACAACTAAGATGGTGTCCTTGGCTCAGTGGCTTTTCTCAGTATGGTTTCCTTCCCCTGTGCTTCCAAATCTGCTGTATGGGAAAGCTTTGGGAGTGCATCAGAAAGAATGGAATTTTCTATCTGGGCTTCCGTAGTCCCTTTCTTGAAACAGACACCTTTCCTGAAGAACAAGAAATATTTAAATGTTGAAGGCATATTAAGCACAAAGATTACTACTGTGTCTCAATTGGGACAGGAGACTTCAGACCCTGGAGTGTCTAACAAGAATTTGAAACAATGGTTAAGGTTTCTCACGGCCTCACTAGCTTGAGTCATTCAAGCTTCAGTTTCAAGTGACCAAGGACATGTGTTCTCCTTTGAGCTCTGGGCAAGCATCTATGATACAGTGACATGTTTTGAAGGTTGTCTACCATTCTACCCTCCACACCTTTCTATCACACAGAAGCTAATATCTAGCAGAATTAATTTTATTACTGTTTGAGCAGATGGATTTATTTAAACTTTCCCAAACAAGTGTCCCTCAGGTTCCCTCCACTTTCATCTCTTATTTATATTATGGGCCTGTTTTCCTGTTTACGTAAAATTACTGCTGAGTCTTGAGAATATGACATGGAGATACTTCTAGGCTGAGTCTGGCTCCCATGAAGAAGGGTGTCCTTGCTTTGTTCTTTCATTTTTATAAACTTTGGGACAACTTTTCAACATTGCTCTTATGAACTTATGAAAAAACTTCAAATATATTTCCCTTGGAAACCCTTCTGTGCTATTTAATTTTTTTCTTTTATAAGATGTGACTTTATTCATCTTTTTTGGGGGGAGGGGAGGAAAGGGTTTATTCAGCTTACACTTCCAGGTTGCTGTTTATCACCATAGGAAGTCAGGACTGGAACTTAAGCAGATCAGGAAGCAGGAGCTGGTACAGAGGCTATGCAGGGATGTTACTGTCTTGATTCCCCTGGCTTGCTCAGTTTGCTTTCTTCTTTTCTTTCTTTTTCTTATTTTTAATTTACTTATTGGATATTTTATTTACATTTCAGATGTAATTCCCTTTCCCCTCCTCCTGCTTCTATGAGGATCTGCCCCACCCACCCTCCCACTCCCACCTCCCCACCCACGATTTGCCCAGTTGAAACTTGAAGCAATCCCACTAAAATCAGGCACTAGACAAGGCTGCCCACTCTTTCCCTACCTATTCAATATAGTACTGGAAGTCCTAGCCAGAGCAATTAGACAACAAAAGGAAGTCAAAGGGATACAAATAGGAAAGGAAGAAGTCAAAATTTCACTATTTGCAGATGATATGATAGTATATTTAAGTGACCCTAAAACTTCCACCAGAGAACTCCTAAACCTGATAAACAACTTCAGCAAAGTGGCTGGATATAAAATCAATTCAAACAAATCAATACCCTTCCTCTACTAGAAGGTTAAACAGGCTGAAAAAGAAATTAGGGAAATGACACCCTTCACAATAGTCACAAATAATATAAAATACCTTGGTGTGAATCTAACCAAGCATGTGCTATTTAATTTAAATGTTCTTTTCTTAAATTTTAGCTTAGCACACAAAGCTAACTTTATTGCATGGATCCCTGTCTGAGAAGCCTGGTCAGAAGCCTTAAGTACATCATGCCTATGTCAGCCACTCAACAGCCTCATCAGTCTTTCTACTGTCCTTGACTGAATTTACCACCCATATTTTAGCAGTGTGCATGTGGCTTTCTCTCAATCTTTCTGTCTCTCTCTGTGTCTCTGTGTCTCTGTCTCTCTCTCTCTCTCTCTCTCCCCTGTGTGTCCGTGTGTGTGTGTGTGTGTGTGTGTGTGTGTGTGTGTGTGTGTCTGTGTGTGTGTGTGTCTGTGTGTCTGTGTTTGTGTATACATGGGCACATGAGTGTGTTTCCATAACACATTTCTAAAACAATCTCTAGTCTTTCCTTCTGACTTCTTTTGTTGTTCTTGGAAACATCAAAGCAGAGCAGACGACTGCATTTCAACTGCACTTGCACACATACGTCCTTTGATATTTTTGCTCATTTGCATCATAAATCTGGTTACAGTCTTTTAGACAAATAGGAAATGAAGAAGGCCTATTATGAATTAGGAACATAACTATATCATCTCCTAATGTTAAATAGAAACAGGATCATTGGGATGGAACTAAGAAGATAATTATCCAGCCCCCCGGGAGAGGGCTACCCATTAGTCCTCCTTCACCACTAGGTATGAAATAAAATTATCTTCTATCTCCAAGTCCTCAGAACTTGTATCAATAGGGAGTTGGCTTAGGAGGGTTTTCAGATTTGGCCAATTAGATGCATAGCAGAATTTGATACAAGGCATGTTCATGCCAGAAGTCAACCAGAAGTAAGCAAGACATTGCAGATGGTGGAACTTCCAGAGTTTAGTGAGTTAATACGTTTATAATGATGACTTCAACCACTAAAGTTTTTTTTAACAAGTAGCTTGTTGACTGTGTCCTTCTGGTAAGAGGAGACAAAATAAGCCCACCTCGGGGCATTCATTCTACATTATGTAATGTTCTAGAAGTGGTCGGAACAGAGACTATCTTCCTTCCTTAAAAGAATATAATTTTTTAAACCCACAGGGAAACAAATGAGTGAAATAAGATAAAGCTTTCATACTTCATGAGTCTATACTATGTGGTTCTGAGTAAAAATACAGCATGAAGAAAATAGGATTGTCTCAAAACAAAGAAATGGGAATTCTACCATCTGCTCATGGGACTAGGTCTTCCCTCAACTAGAGTTCCACCAGACTGGGAGTCTGCGTAGGTTGTGTTTTCACTGAGTCATAACACCTAGAATGTGTCTTCTGTATAGAAAACCCTGAATCAGTTCTAGGACAAAGGAATGAATAGATGGATGAATGATTGAATGAATGAATAAAGGAATGCATGAAAGCTGCTGATGTTTCCCCATCTCTCAACTTCCAGAAAATGTTCAGACTTTCCAAACATTTTCACTCCCAAGTATGGCCTCTTGACCTGAACAGCTTTGTTGCCCAGTTGAAGCTACCAACCAAGATCAAATAAATTCTTCCTAAAGGATACTTACATTTTATTTATGTTTTTAAATTAGTTTACTAGTTTTTTTTAAGGTAGCATACAAATTAATGGGTTCCATTTTGGTGTTTCCATGCATCCTTTGTTCTTACTTACTCCTCTCCCCTAAATCCCCTCACTGCCTGCTAGTTGTCTTCCTCCCATGTTTGCTTCATTGTTAATACATGACATCTCTCTTTCTTTTTCTCCTCTTTCTCTCTTCACTTTCTTAAGATATCTTTTCTTTTTCCTCTTCACGGTCCCCCTTATAGTTTTAAAACCTATAACACACACACACACACACACACTTGCACACTCAAGCACAATGCATGTACTTGTACACTCACCTCTACACATATATACACATTAAAATTTTAAACCCACATATGAGAGAAACTGTTTTGTCACTGAGTCTGGCTGTTTGCCAGAACTTGACATGATGATCTCTAGTTCTCTGCTTTCTCTTGCAAGCATCATTTTTCTCTTTGTTGCTATATAAAATACCATTGTGTATATGCACTGCATTATTGATATTAATCGGTTGGTTGATGGATAGCTATATAACGCCACATTTCCTGACTATTGTGAATAGTACAGCTAAAACATGGATGTTCCAATACTTCTGTGGCAAAGCTGCTTTGGGGCATCTATCTATGTAGCTGGGACATATTGTAGTCTTACTTTCAGTGTTCTGAGGAACCTCCCTTTCTAGTTTCTGTAGATTTGTTCACATTCCCACCAGCAACTAATGAGCAGTTCCCTTGCCTACAATCCCCAGGGGCATGTGTCGTCTTTATTTTCTTCTTGATATGCTGATCAGGATGAGATGGAATCTCAAAAGTATTTTCATTTTCCAATGGCTAAGGATGTTAAACAATTTCCAAGGATTTTCTGGCCATTATTGTTTCTTATTTTGAAAACTATTTTATTTATTAGTCCACTTATTGATGAGAAGAATTTGGGGAGGGGGCTCTGTATTGTTTAATTTTTAAGGTTCTTGATATGTTTCCCTGTATAATACATAATTAGCAAAAGTTTTCTTCCACTTTTAGTCTATCTCTTCATTCTGGTGACATTATTTCCTTTGCCATGCAGAAGCTTTTAAATTTCATATAATCCCATTAATCAATTCTTGGGATTATGTTCTGTGTTTCTGAAGTCAGTTCTCAGAGATTCCTCATCTGTTCCTGTATCTCAACTTATGTTTTTCTGTAGTGGCTTCAAAATATTGGTTCTTATGTCAAAGTCTTTCATGTATTTAACTGGTTATCATTGGGTAAGACATTAAATCTAGATCTTACCCAATGATAACCAGTTAAATACACAGCTTCAGCCACTTTTGAAAATGTTGTCAAAAACACACATTTGAAAACATACAGCCTCTTCAACAATTGGAAAAGTACTTTTTTTCTATATGGTCAAATTTAACTTCCTATAAAAAAAGATTTACTTTTGATTCTGTGTACATATATGTTCCTGTGTGACTTTACATGGAAGATAGGGAGTGTTGGATTCCCAGGTGCTAGAGTTACAATTAGTTGCAAATGCAAATGTAGGCTCTGGGAACTGAACCTAGGTCTGTCTCTTCAGTCTAAACTCCCTTTTGTGTGGCTATCACTGTGTTCTGGAGCAGTCTTCTTTTTATATAACTTAAGAATACTACGAGTTGACAATTTGCAGAAATGGAGAGAAGCTGATATTTATTTTGGGTGATGTTCCTGGAACACTCTTCATTCTAAGCTCTAGCCTTCAAGTTGAATTTTGCTTAATATCCCAGAGAAAAGGATAATGCACCCAACAGAGCCAGTGGAAGATGTACCACCAGACTACCCATTAAACAAGGCTATTTGAGGAGTGCACAGGAAGCTCATTTCACACCTGCGGGAGCAAAGTTTAGGAGTAAAGTTAGCTGACAGTAGCTTTGAAGCATAGCTCTCTACATCAACCAGATTCCATCACTGAGAGATTCCATGAAATGAGTCTTGCTATTGGCGTTTTTCTCTTGAAAGACTATGGCTTAGCAGAATTAATTTATGGACAAAGACCCTATGGAGAAGGGCCAGAACCTAAACTCAGACTCGAATTGGCCTTGAGTTTGACTATGAAGCCTACGTTCATCCAGAACTGAATGTGGGTGATTCCTAGAATTTACCCATTTGCTAGTTCTGTGGTTATGGAACTCAGAACATGATTACAAAGACACAGGAATGACTAGTCCTGGGACCCAATATCTCTGCTTCCTTGGAGCCCTATTTTGACAAGAGCTCTGAAATAACTGGGTATTTTTACCTGGTATATCTTTTTATTTATTGATATTTGGGTGGTACCCTATGATATCTGTAGAAACATCACACCCCAAACCCTGCATTGATACCTGAGTGCACCAGAACTGTGTGCTGTATACCATTTAATACTGAAATAAAAGTTGCAAAGCTAAGGTCAACTTCGAACACTCTCATAATCCAACTGTGACTCAGCAGAAGCCAGCAGTAACGTGCTCATTCCAGAATGGCTGGCCTTAACAGACTCGGTTCTGATTCCACAAATATGACTTTAGACCATGAGACCTTGATAATTCCCCTGGTGTGGGCCACCCATTTATATATGCATTAACACTGCATCTAGCCAGCTGAGTGGACAGCCAGGGTGATATAGTGGAAGGAGCCATGACTTGAATGTCACTGGAAGGTCATTATGCAAGCTGTGATGTGGATAGTGACTCATGGCATGACAACTGTCTGGGACATCTTGGTTGCTCAAGGACTGGGAGGGCAGTCAAAGAGCAACAAGGCTGAGGGGGTCCCAGTCAATTAGCAACTCATAAAACAAAACAAACAAAACACTTCTGCAAGATGGCAGAATAAATGCAACAGAAGAAGACCAGACAAAAATATGGAAATAAAATCCTGAAATATGGATGCAGCCAGACCCAAGCACACAGTGTTGTTCTTTCTGTCTTTCTTTCTTTTTTTTTTTTGGTTTTTCAAGACAGGGTTTCTCTGTGTGTAGCCCTGGCTGTCATAGAACTCACTCTGTAACTCTGTAGAGCAGGCTGGCCTCGAACTCAGAAATCTGCCTGTCTCTGCCTCCCAAGTGCTGGGATTAAAGGCGTGCACCACCACCACCTGGCCAGTGTTGTTCTTTCTACAAACTACAAATTACACTTCAGTATTTTTGTTTTGTTGTTTTCTGTCTTGAATTTGAGAAGAATGATATCTATATTCTAACATTGTCACAGAACTAAGTGAAATTATATAAGTAGTGTACTTGCTACACACACACACACACACACACACACACACTAATGAATGGCAGTGTGCACTATTATAGGGCATAGTCCTTGATCTCAAGGTGAGGCATTTGGTGTGTCCAAAAAGAACACAGGAGGAGCCAGGCAATAATAAGCAAGGACTCTCCAGTGAGGCTACCTTGCTGTGTACTGAGGTTGTAGTGACCTCAGGGAGAGTGAGTGGCAGTGTATGGCAAGCTCCCTGTTGAAGGAACTGTATATTCTGACTCTGGACAGCCAGAAGCAGATCCTTCAGCATTCAGAACAGGGTGCTCCATAGCAAATACTCAATGTAAAGGTATGTACACCACAGCATTAAACCAACATTGAATTTAGTCATATAGAAACACAAAAGAGCTTTCTGAGACCCATGGAAAGTAATAGGTATCTTTAGTCATCCACAAAGATGTTGGAAAGAAGAAGGCAGGTGCAGGAGATAGTAGGATCTGAAACCTGAATAAGACAGGGAAAACCTGAAGGGTAGAAGACCTTAAGTTGGGTGTGGTGTGATCACAGTTCCCTAGAGGAACTAGAGGGTGAACTCCAGTTGCAGGTTTCCTGGGGCTACCAATAGCTGTATACATGTACTTCAGCCCTCAACAGGGCTGAGGTACCCCTTAGAGTACCTCAGTATTTTACATATTCTAGCAATTTTACAAATTTTGCTTCATCTAATCCTTATAATGATCTGTGAGGTAGAAATGAACATTTATCCCAAGTCACATTTGTAATACTCTAGTTTCATCACTCAACAAAGCTCAGAGAGAAACCATGGTGAAAGGCTTTGGATCCAGACTTAACTGATGCCACTACCTTGTTTTGTCCAGACACCTGCTCCTTGCATAAATACTTACTTCATGAGTAGCAAAGCCAGCGGGACTATATACAATTTGACTTCATTTTTTTAAAAGTCTTTTTTCTTGGATGTACCTGTAAACACCATGCTTGCAGCCCTGGTCAGCAGACTGAGTAGGCCTCCATATATTACTTCCAGTGACTGAGACCCAGTCAAATATCTGAGACGGTTCAGTAGTAGATGTGGCACAAGTGGGGATGGAGAGAGGAAGGAGGGATCACAGATGGGCATGAACAGTGGTATGTGAAAAAGAGTGTCCTAAAGTAACCATGATACATCACTGGAGCTGGCAAGAGAAGAGGTGTATTCAGTGTGTGTGTGTGTGTGTGTGTGTGTGTGTGTGTGTGTGTAAGAGAAGAGAGAGAGGCAGAGGCACATGCTCCCTTCACTAACTCTAAGTCTAGTGAAGTTGGCAACAAATATTAACCGCCACATCTGGTCATGCAGTTTTGTAAAAAATGAAGCTGAAAAGAAGGAGTCTGAGATGGGAGATGCCCTACAATGCCCTACACCCTGTCAGGTGTAGCTAATCAGCTCTTGCTGAGAGAATGTATAGCAGGTGTTCTTCACTCACAACCCTAGTCATCTCTTCAGGGGACTTATTGGCCTGTCTGTCATTTCTGATGGGGAAACTAATGCCTATAGGGAGTAAGAGAGTTTTCAAGGCTTCCAAGGAGATGGAAATCAGAGCTGGGCTATGATCCATTTGAGTATGTGTTAGACTACTGATAAAGAAAATTAGCATGGATGAATCCTGTCACCAGAAGCAAGGAAAATGGTGATTTACAAAGGTGTGGGGATAAACCCATCATGCAGAAGAGCTGTGATTGCACAGATATAGGTGACTAGGAAAGGACATACGGACAGTGATGTAGTAATGACATAACTCTGTGCTGGGTAGTGGGAGGAGTGCGGTTAATGCAGCAAGTAGGATCTCCCATGAAGAAGCTGGGATGGGGGTCAGCTAGGTAGACATATCCTGCAATGGAAAGCTACAGTCAGAAATACCCAGCTAGCTGCAAAGATGAAAGGCAAAGTTGTAAAAAGACTCTATCCTTAAATCAAGCATGTGAAATGAGAAGAGGACCAAAAATAGAGGCTTCAGAACAGCATCCTAAACACCACATGGACGGGACCCTGTAAGTATATGAATCTAGCACTGTTTTAAGGTCACAGTGTTTTAAGATTAGTCTTATATTGAATGTTAATAAAGAATGAATTCTGTTGGGGAGGATGTAGCAGTTGGAAATTATTAAATGTAGAAATAGACATAAAAAAGAATTCAAAGTTTAACACACAAGGTCATTATTTTAATGTCCAGTATATCCATGTAGATTAGATTGACACACATCTACTTTGGGAGGAAACATTTTATTTCCTCAGTTCCCAATAGAAAATAGTGTTCTTCACCATTGTCAACTTGAAATGTATATGAGTGTAAGAAAGCATATAAAGTACAAAAATCCACTCCCCGTACACTTTCATGAGGAGTCAGTAAAGTTTACTGTTGGCTATGCTTTATGGTACCAGCTACCCATTGTTTGTGCAGCCATGGATTTTAGAGAAAAACCTACTACTGCCAAGTAGTAAACCAGTTTTTAAACCAGTATAATTTCTAATCACCTAAATACTTACCCTATACCTACAGATAAATATAACTCTAATGCCTCACCAAAGAAATGCCTTTTTGAAGCAGAGAGAGACCATCACAGAAAGCCCTAACGGGTCAGAATCAGAGACTAACTGAGCTTGGTGTACCCAGTTCTAACTTACACATATATAACACAACCTTATACCACAGATTCCAAGAACATCACAGAAGAATGGGTAGAAAGACTGTAGTAAACATAGGACCAGGACTAGGATGCCTTCTAGGAGATCATGTCTCCTATATAGGACAGGGAGGCTGCACCCATGAAATCTCAACAGCATGCCCACCTAAACAAGACGTGAACAATTCTAACGCCAGCACGGATGGAGGAAGTCTCACAAGGCCCCAATCCTAGATAAAAAATTACAGGCAAATAATGACTTCTGAAAAAGGGAGAATTAGTTTTTCCTAGCATGAGCCTCCTAGTTTGTTATCTATCACCAAATGGTCATTTCTAAAATCATATATATATGAGAAACACTAAGTGGACTTGTCAGGTTGTATTTGTATGTGTGTGTTAACGTGCATGTGCATGATAATGTGTAGTGTGGCAATAATAAATAATGGGGAAAGGAAACAATAGAGATTGTATATACAGGTAAAAGGAAAGTTTAAAGGCAGAGAAAGGGGTAAAGAGGAAGTGAGGAGCAGGATATGAAAATAGGGATTCAAGACTAACATGTGTCATACACACATTACAAATATAACAAAACACATGAGCTTGTACAATTAATAAATGATAAAAAGAAAAAGTAATTTGAGGGGAACAAGAATCAGGGCAATGGGTATAATTATTGTTAACCTGAAGAACCTTGACTGGGTAATTTCTTATGAAAGTCTTATCAAAAGAGATAAAAGGAAAAAGTGACCAGGAAGATGAGTTAGGAGCACCTGTGATTGAAATATAAATTGTATTATTTTAAAACCAAAATGTATAGCATTAGAATAAAATGCACCTTATTAAAATTTTCATGAATCTTTTTTTGAAAACTTGCTACTGCCATAACCCAAATTATCTTCCAACATTAATGCCAAACAACCAGGAGCAAGAGTATGTTAGCCTTCATGGTGCAAGCAAATTGACAAATTCAAAGAAAGCTAACCAAGTTCACTTGAGAAAATCTACCAGAAAACATGTGTGATCCATAGGTAACAGCAATCTGTTCATGTGGCTATGTTTCCTGCTTTGGAGGTAATACACATGAGTTGCTAATCCTGGCTGGCTTCCCCTCACAGTGACTTAACAATATCCTTGCCCCAAATCAAGCATTATATGTTCAGAGAATTCAGACTCATTTAATTATTAGCCTAAGTAAAATATAATTGTGCAATAAATCTGCAGGGAAGGGGGATAAAGCAAACAGCCATTTTCAAGGCAGAGAGAAATGACATTTTGATCAACTTCCGCCTTGGTTCATCTCATCAAAGTCTCTCTTCACTGGTATTGTTCCATGAAATACTTAGATGTTAGGGAAGATGGAATAACAGCTATCAGGTTAGCTTGTATGTATGATACATGCTGGACAAAGGATTAGAGACACCAGTCTCTAGACTAGTTTCCACAAGGAAACAATTATGTGCTGATGGAGAATAAATTTTTTTATAAAAAAAAAATCCAGGGGCTGAGGTGAAAACTCAGTTGGTAAAGTGCTTGCCTTGAAAGCATGGAGACCTGAGTTTAGTCCCCAGAAATGCTTTCAAAATGCTAGGTTTGGAAGTATGCTTATAATCCTAGAGCTGGCAAAGCTGAGACAGGAGAATCCCTGGGACTTGCTGCCTAACCAGTCTGGCCTAGCTGGTGACATCAAACCAAGGAAAGATCCTTCTCAAAGGAAGTGGATAGAGTTCCTAAGAATAACACCCAATATTGTCTTCGCATTTCCACGTACCATGTGGTACGCACCTTCACCCTGCCCCCCCACACACACACACATTTTAAAAGTCTTATAAATGTATTTTGGGAGACACCCTAACTAATACTTGGAATGGTCCTGATCCTGTTTTAATTTGGGGTCATGGCTGGATCTGTATTTTTTATGAAAAAGAAAATGGAGCCCAATGGCTACCTGCAAGATTGGTCATCAAGTGGACACAGATCTTGAGCCTAATAATTATGATTCTGATGATGAAGATGGCTCGAAACCCTTATAAGCCACCTGATTTAACCTGGCATGTAGTCTTCATCAATACTTAAAGCCACCCACTATATACCTGGTGGCTAGACCTTGTGTCTGATCCCTGTCAACCAGCAGTTGAATTAGATACTGGAACATTTCCACTTTCAACTTTATTTCCTACATGACTTGGATAATCATGTTGCTGTTAACTTTTGAACCTTGTGTCTCAAACAGATAGGTTGCCTTCACACAGGATTTCTCTCAGCAAGCCCAGCCGCTCATCATGGCAGTTACTCATCGCTATGAAGAATTGCATTGAGTGCATGCTCACAGATCCTTTGGTCTGAATGTGGTTTTGGTCTATATAGGAAAGAGTGTGCCAATGATGGCCAGTTAGTCAAAAACGGGTAAGAGTGTTCTTGAGCTCCTGTAAACCTAAGGCATACATCAATGTGCTATGTATGTTTTCCTTGAGGATGGGTAATATAGGAGCAATATAGATGCCAACCTAAGCTAGGCACGGTGGCCCGGCCACTCTGTACCCTAGATGGGATGAAATCATGTACCCCATCCAGCTGCTGGCACTGCTCATCTTTATAAACTAAAAAAGGGGGAACTATACCCTTCCCCCAGTCATGAGCAGGCCTGAGAGACCTTGCTTACCACAACAGACCAAGTGATAGGATCTAGGTGGATTTACCCACCTTAGCTGCACAGAACACAGAAGCAGAACTGCCCCTAGGCTTGCCTTGAGATAGCTCCAGCCATGACCTAGAACGGATTATGGATTATCCCACCCATCTCCAGCTGAAACCAGGAGGGGTTTGGGGTTGGGCCTTCCCCTTTAAATTGAGAGCTGAACATTAAAGCTTTGAGCCTTGATCAGAAAAAAATGTATTTTGGACCACATATTTGTTAAAGCAAATTAGATGCCACTCAGCAGCAGTGTAGTAGTTTCTTCAGGCCTCCTCCCCTCCAAACAAGGATGAGGTTTATTATCTTTTATCAGATGAGAAAATTAAGCAAGACAATGGAGACTGGCATATGCTTGTGGATCTAATTTCTTCCTGGGTCCATGGCTATACCACCCTGAACATACCTAATCTCATCTGTCTGTGAAGATTATTTCTAGTTACTTTGCCTCTGAATTGCTACTATTGAGGCAGAGAGGAGCATTCCTGAGACTTCTGTTGACCCTGGCCATACTCACTACCTTTCA